>CM059599.1:178402647-179602647 GCA_030412105.1 Cyclura pinguis
TGGAGGCATGACATTACAAAAATCTGGCTGAAAGTTCTAATAGATTATGAAGACCACCTAAGTAGACTGACCAAGAAATGTACAAAACAATTAATACTGTTTCACTGCTATCAAAGACGCTCAGATTATTTTACATCAAGTGAAGCAAAAGAATTAGTAGCTTCACAGTGCCACTACTAGGAACTGTAAATACAATGGCATACAATTAATAATGCACATGTGACTTTTCGTTCAAGGCATATATCCTTGGGAAAGCAAGGAACATGATAAGGAGAACAAAAGAAACATTTTAAAATGAAATGAATAAAGATTTTAACTCTACCCTCATACATGCTGAGAAATGCAATGAAACATACGGCTCTAAGTAATGTTGATATCATCCTGGGATGAATTGGAAACAGCCACACAAAAACATTTATGGTCATTAGCAGCAGTATAAAAAGAGCATCCCTGGTGTTAAAAAAAGTGTTGGCTTTATACAAAAATGATTTCTCTGAAATAGAGATCATGTCACTGCTGGTCTAGGCAGACAAGAAAATATTTGTGCTTCTGTATTAGACCAATGCATTTTTGCATGCCAAGATTAAAAAAAATATTACCAAACTGATTGTACCTTTTAGTATTGCCTGATACTGAATAACATAGTCAGACAGCATGCCAAGGTAGATGAAAAAATAATTAACAGCAGATAAAACCTAAGTGATGAAATCATACTTTAGCAAAGGACAAAAATAATTAGCTGTAAAATTGGCTACTTCATTGAAATCCAGAATTGATATTGATTCCACAAAATAACAGAAGGTTACATCATTAAGATTATTTTTGCTTTGTTGATATCACTAAAATAGAGCAAATGACTGGTTTAAAAAAATGCAGCAAAGTGTCATGCATTTAGTCTTCACATGTGGGAGCTATATATGCCAAATCTTGTGCTTTTAAATTATGGATTACTCCCTTCCTCTTCAAGCTATCCAAAATTACATGACAAATAGGCCGCCAGACTATGTAAAGACCTGAAAGAAATATGCTTCTTTTTAAAATATGGTACTCATATCAAAAGGATAATTGATCCTTTACCTTAATGAAGCTAGATCACACATCTCAGTGTTTCAGTCAGAAAATGAATGTTTGCTTTTTTAAAAACCATCTGTAGTAACTGTATTTTTACCTCGGTTAAGGCTATGTTGATATGAAATTTAAAATAGCATGGGAAACTGTCACAGTCATAATATTTAAATGTTGCACACTCTTATAAGCTTAAACTACATTTGGAAGCTTTTTAAGGGCATTCATAGGAGACAAATATGCCCAACAGTGAAAAAATTACCAACAATTAAGGATTGTCAAAATAATACTCAGTCTCAAACAATTAGGTGGTAACTGCTTCTTTTGTAATCTAAAGGCAATCTGGTGATCATATCTAAATCTGGCCACAATTATCAGCATGGCAGATTAGTCTCCCCCCTCCAATCAATATTTTCCAATTATCATCAAAGGGCCATGGTTGCCATATATGAGGTCCCACCCTCCAATATTTTTAAAAGGTAGTTGGGGTAGGGAGTCTGTTGGAGGTTTGACTGATAGCAGCTAGTCTTATTCTGCTGATTTTCTCATTTGTTAGAAATCATTTATTGATAATATAAATCCCAATAATACAAGAACTTGGTTGTACCTAGTTAAATAAGGATGTTTTTAACTTCTGCACAGGAAGATATAGCTATTCTGCTTATAAAAGCTTCAGCAAATTGTAGTCAACCAAGGTGTTGTGATTTTGTTTTAGTCAAGAAAAGTACCATTAAACCCATTCACACTCCTAATATGGGTTTCATTTGTGCCTGTTTTTTGTTTTGTTTTTTTGTTACACACTTTACTTACAACAGCGTCTAATGAATCTCAAATCACCCGTTTTCAAACACAGCATTTGGCTTGTTTATCCTGTCAGACAACAGCTCCTAAATAGCCTTACATGCTATCCCCGTGGTACCGATAACACTACTAGGGAAAATGCTGCACTGGATCAATGAACAAGTGGCTTATTTAATGGACACTACAAATATTTCGGAGTTGATTGCTAACCCAGTTTCAACATTAATAGAAGAATCCAAACAGGTTTGTAAAAAATCTATTTCAAATAAGTTCTTTGTCTGTTGAATTACGAAGGCTGCCACAGAAAATCTCTACTTCATATAAGTCAGTTTACATGTTTAGAAAGTTTCCATTTTAACATATTCCCTATTTGTAAAAATGCTAAGTAATGGACAGAAGCGAAAAAAAGCCTGGTGTACAAAGTACTTATTAAGTCCACATTAGATACAGCTGAAAAAAGTCTTTTGAGCAAGACAGTAGTATAAGGAAATGTTCCAAACTGACAGTCTTTTTAGCATAAACCTTGGTCCTGTTTATTGCATGAGAGATTTCCATATTTATAAGTAGCTGCTGTTTTGTGAATATCTGCATCCTTCTTTCCTAGTTAGCAAAACTATGCTGTCCCAACGTTTTAAAATTTAAAATGTGTATTTCTGTGCTTTCCAGATATACATACATATATAAGCTGGTAGCATAAACTTGCTAACCACAGAAATACTTCGCTTTAAACAGTTCACAGACACTGTGGAAATACGCATTATAGTTAAACTGCAGAACATACATCCCTGTTACTATACTATTGCTCCAGTTCACAGGGTTTTTAAGTTCCAAGAAGCCTTATGGTTCTGCTACAACGATATGACAAACGGCACATAAATACAATTTGCTTTTCAGTATAGATCTTCCCTTCCAATATACGGTTGCAGAAGGTATCTTTTGTTCCTCGCATACCACTTGTATAGAGACAGCAGCAAGATCCAAAAGGCCTAGCGAAACCCCTACGCAAAGGGTGTAGCACTCATACACTCTATAATATATACAAGACCCCTTTGCCAAAGGCCAGGGCTACTTAGACATATGGGTAGAGCACAAAAAACAGTACTCTGATTTTACTGATGTCATCATAATCAATGCATAGTGAGTTCAAGCTGCAAGATGATCAGAAGAATCCCACTACTTCTCTTTGCAATATTAAAATCCTTAAGATTAACCTAATAACTTTCCTACAAGTGTAGATAGCTTGGAGAATACCACGTTGTAGCTTTGGATGAAGTAACGCAAGACAACATGAATTCATTTAATAACTCTCTAAACACAGCCTATATATAGACTCTAAAGGGATGCGTTGTAACAGATTCTCCTAAAAGCTATAAACTATAAATCTTAAAAAAAAGAGCCCAAAGGCTGTGGTAAAAAATCACTGCTCAGAATCATCATACTCAGAAATGTAAGTTCCTGGGTTCTGTACCCAATTCCCCCTTCCATGTCCAGACCAAAATAAATCCCACAGAGGAGCAATGGTAGTGATAGGAACAGTCACTTCTCAGTAACTTCCATTAACTTATTTGGGACAAAGCAAATGGACTGAAATTGGTTAATGTAATGGGAGATAAGCAGAATCTGCCCATGCAGATGATTACCAAGGGCAGAAGGCTAACTTCTCTGAGTACTTGCCTTTACTTTTTCCTATATTAGATTACGACTGCCATTCATTTCTATGGAGGAGAGTGCCACTGCAGCAGAAAACTCTTTCCTACAAACATACGGACAAGTATTTCCTACAAACACACGGACAAGTATTTCCTACAAACACACGGACAAGTATTTCCTACAAACACACGGACAAGTATTTCTGTCACATAGCTCTAGTGGCAGGCTCTAGTGCAAGATGTCCTTTCAACATGAAGGGCTGTCAGCTTTTCAAAAGAAAAAGCTCAATAGGCACTGTTAGTTATGCTGGGTCAAATTTTTGCTACAAGCATCACTCAGTTTAAACTGCCACTTACTTATTCTAGGGAACTCCAGAGAATCATAGTTCTCTGACACAGTTAAGTAGCTCTAATATACTAGTTAGCATAAAAATACAAAATACAAAACTAGGGTTCTTTGTGAGACAATTTTGCTCTGAATAGTCTTCAAATCCATTCTAAGTTTCTAGTACAAATTTTCCTTTTCCTTTAATTATGAAGTACCTGACTATCCACAAAGAGAAGTAGCTGAAAACCATGACAACAATAAAATAAAAGATGTCCATTTTTTTTTTACAACTGAGTTAAAGCTGGAAAAAAAGTTACATCATTTCTAGTTAGGTAATCACCACTTGCAAAACATCGAGCTATTATGATGATGATTGCATGTGTGTGAAATATTTAAAGAGATAAGATAAGCTCAATAGAAATGAAAATAATAAAGTGGATGACTAAATATAAGTTGGTTGGATGTCACAGTCAAAGGAACTATTCACTACTTTCTGGAGAACATACTCAAGCCTTGCCCTGCCCATCCCCAGAGAAATTAACAGATAAATTGCGGTATCCTGTTTTTATCTGAATATAGATATGTACGATCATGCAGTCAAAAATGCACAACCACTGGATCTAAAATCTCCAGTCTTTCTGGAGACAGACTAAGAGAGACGCCATGCTTAAGCAAACACAATATACACTGGAACAATTTGTACCCTGTTAACATTTCTTTTTGGAACACAACAATAGAGCAGCACCAAAGTGCAAGAATTCAATTTCTCAGTCCAGATGCAAATGGGAACATCTACACCAAGAGCATGCAAGGCTACCCTTCTTGATTTAACATAGGATCCAGAAATAATTCATACCTTGTTTGTCTTTTAAAAAACTGCACATTGTATAGATAGGTGGATAAAAATAACTGAAAGTACATTGCCCTTGGCAAGAAACAAATGTGGCATGGGGCTTCCTGCAACAACAAACTCACACAATGAAGGAATACAAGCTCTCTGCTGGAAGAAGGAGTGAATAGAATGGATAATAGCTGAGACAAGGAATATTGCAAAATGATTATGCAGAGCACCATGATTGTTAGTAACTACAAAATATGAGACCATAATGCCACATCAGTAGTGCAGGTATATGAATTACTGAACATATGACAACTACATTGTCCTGTTCACGAGCAATGTATGAATATTTTTTCTGACACAAGGAACATTCTAAAAACATTCAAAAGACTTCAGAATGCAGTTAAAGATTCTAAGCAATTTCACAACATGAATACAAAAATAAAATAAATGTATGCAGGATTGGGGCAAGCCAATTTATACCAGCAAATACAAATCAACTTTTTATTGAAAAGCTTGAAAGAATGATTTGGCCATACTGCAGTCATTAGCAAAATGAGAGCTGCAGAGTGCTAGCACTGTTTCTCATGTGCAAATGGTTAGAATTGCAAAATTACGGCACATAATGTGACACAACAGGCAACCTCTGCTTTGGAAAGGATTGCATAAAAATTTAATTAGCTTTCATCTCTAGAGATTACAGTCCCCTCCAGGTCACCACTGAGGTTATTGGTGGAGCAATAGGCAACTGCAGCTGCCTCCCCATTGGACCCAGGTTTGCTTAGCTGTGCTTTCCAGAGCCATCAGAATAATTCATTCTGATGATAAAAGGAGGGTCACTGTGAGAAATAGTATTGGGTGCAACACTGTAATGTGACAGATAACTTTGCCTTTCATCTGACTAATATCTTAAATCGGCTGGCACTCAAAGAGCACTGCTTTCAACGGGCTTTCGATCTTTCATTGGCCTCAGTCAGTAGGAAAATAATCAGCTCTTGGTGGGAGGAGATGAACGCTCAGAACTTGTAGGATAGAGAGAGTCACCCATAATGTCCTGCTGCCATCTCCATACAACGATGTGTTTCAATGTCACATCTAGTAACAACAATTGAGTTCATTAACATTTTCAAAGAAAACACACACAAAACACATGGTTTTTCCTATGGGCCATGATGGCCAAAATTCCTTACATCATTCAGTTGTTTGTAACGTCCCGATGTAGTTGAGCTGGAGAACTGTCTGTTTCCTGCCTTCAGGGCCGCATCTCTTCTTGCTTGTTCAAGCAGGATTCTTGCCCGTTCTTTTAATTCTTCCTGTCTTGATAACATTCGTTGCTTAAAAATAATAATAATGATTTTAAAAACCAAAAGAATTAATGACAAATATATCCCAAACTGTCCTACACACAACATATGCTATTTAACAGCTACATAAAACCACTGGGAAAGGCTTCCTGCAGTTTTGGGATCAGACGTCACCGGTACGCTGATAATACCCAGCTCTATGTCTTCTTTCCACCTAATTCCAAGGAAGCTGGTGTCTGGCAGCTGTAATGACTGGATAAGTGCAAACAAAGTGAAGCTTCATCCAGACAAGACAGAGGTGCTCCTGGTCAGTTTGGAGCATCTGGAGGGAACCAGGGAGAGCACCTCCTTGGTGGCTCCACTCAGACTTTGGAACTCCCTCGCCAGACAGGCCAGGATGGCCCCATCTTTGCTCTCCTTGCAATGGCAGGTTAAGACATTTTTGCACTCTCAGACTTTTATAAATTGGTTAGACTCTTGATTCAGTTCGAGTTTGCTTTAAGGCTGCTATAGGTTTTAAATGTATTTTAATGTATTTAATATTTTTAATATATAACAATTTCACTTTATAAATGATTTAACTGTTTTTAAAATTTTATACTTCCATGGATGTTTTAATTTGGGCTGTTTTAATGTTGTTAGCAGCCTTGAGCCCACTGTTGGGAGAAAGGTGGGAGATAAATAACAACAATACTATACTATGCCACGTAACGTTTCACCTAGCAAGGCTACCGCAGTAGATCACAGAAAGGTATTAAGTACAGTCCTTGTAGCAAAGATGTAACTCAATCCAAGAGCCAGTCACATGTTAAAAAGGCAGTTTTGGGCTTCTGGTGTTGCATCAAAGCATCTGTTCTCTAAATACAGCTGTATGTAGCAAAGATAGGAAGAAGCCACTACATTCCATTTACACTAAAAAAGCTTATATTAATATTGTTTAAGTTGTAAAGTATATATGTATTGCACTATGTTAACTTTTAGTTACTGTTTAAATTTACATTAAATTACTACACTAAAAGCCTTGCCAGAATGAAGGTGAATAATTCAATTCACAATTTTCTTTCCTTCCCTGCTCCCTGTTTTGAGCTTGGGAGAAGGAAACAGCTGCTCAAATTTTTGAAAACCCGTTTCTCACCCAGTACTGTCTAAATGGGTGAAAAATGTGTATAGACAGACACAGAGGAAAGAAGCAAGAGACAAAAAGTTTCCTGGGTAGCATGATGACAATAAGCAAGTAGGAGCAAGACAGCATAATTAACAGAGAAGCTAGGGTAAATCTTAGTCTAGCACTTCTGTTATGAAACAGTGCCAAAACCCATTGAAGAAAAGAAAAGTTCAACCCAAGCTCCCAAGTTTCCCAGAAGAGATTCCTACAATACTTGGAGAAACAACCAGCATCGTCAGGCACAATGCTCCAATGTCTCTCTCCACTATCAACGTAATACCTGCAAAGCCTCAAAAGGTGTTTGGGGGCGGGGTTGGTTTAATAAGCAGATAGCTACTGCTGTTGATGTGACTGAATGAGCAAACAAAATCCACAACCAAGCAGCATATGCAAACTTGAAGTGTGGCAACCAGGAGAAAGACAAGAGGACCAATCTAGTTCAGCTCTGGTACTCAAGCTGTAGCTGTAGAGTTGCTCAAAAACGAGGGAGAAAAGTCCCCTAAATGAAAGGGAAGGTGGGCAGAATGGTGTGGACAGAAGAAAAAAAAGTTGACAAACAGCTGGTTGGCAGCTGAGTAAAAGAGTTAATGGGAAGCAAGGAATAAAGACAAAAAGTGGCAACCACTAAACCAAAATATGCTTAAAAGGACACTGGAGACACCAAAGACCCTCTCACAAATAGCTGATCATCAGCAGTAACATTCGCCAGAGAGGAGCTGAAAATTGCTTCTGGTTTCCTCTTCCTGTTCTTCCCACCTTCCTTCCTGTTTTGATGGTTGTCCATGTCTGCCACGGAGTGAAAAACTTTGGTAAAGGCAGCAGGAGAAGTGATGAAAGGAAAGGGTACAACACAGCAAATATATAACACCCCAGTTAGAGAGACAGAAGATGATAGAGACCATCTGGAACCTGCAGTGAGGAAGAGGTTGCTGTTTGTTGCTGCTGCTTTGGAACGCTGCTTCACCGGTGGGACATCTGCTCTTTGTAGGACTGAAGCCCTGATTCCACAGGTACTGCTCACCAGGCAGCAGCGCTATTGTGCCTATCTAGGACTATCAAAATAGGACATTTGTGGGGACAAGTCCACTGCTGGCAGGGTTGCCCCTTTGGAGGAACAACTTTGAGAGTATATGAGGGTGAGGGCTTGTCCTCCGGCTCAACAAAAACAAGAGTTTGTTGTCTGCTTCTACCCTTTGCTTGTCTATGTACTGTATTGGTTGATTTTAATAGCTACTGCTCTGTCTGCTCAATATAGGAGGGATGTGCTTTTTCAGAAGAGGGAATGGGTGCATAGCGTCAGGGAACAGCTACTGGAGTCTTAAAGGGCAGAAGGAGATATGGCGAGGTGGGTGGGAGACGATTACAACAACATGGAAGAGAGGAGCAGAACAGGGTGCTTGTTGCTCCCAAACTGTCTACTATGTCAAATAGCTTGGATACCCTTGGTGACAGTTCCCCTGGGTTGAAAATGCTGCCACTGAATGCCAGGGTGGTGACTGGAAAAACAAGTGCTAGTCAGGATTTGATTCTGCATGAGCATGCCTACCTGTCTTGTGTTACAGAGACTGTATACTTCACCAATATTCTCTGCAGAGTGTTCAACAACAGTTTCAAGATGAAAGAATATCATGGTACCACCGTTCTTGGTAAGTCATGTGAAACTGGCTGGTGACGCCAGGAAATAACCAATGTGATAACAGTCTTTACAAACACTGCAGTTCTGGGTTTATGCATCTGCTCCTTCCATTACTCATACTAGTTCCTTTAATTTCCCTCATCTACTGATATATAAAAGCCAAAGTTTGTTTATTTGTCTGTCTTAGGCAGGTGAAGACCTCATATGATTGGCTGCCTGTGAAGATTCTATGGAATTCTGGGGTTTACAGTTTAGGCAGGGACCTTTAGAATTTTCAGCTGGAGAGCTCTTGGGCCTGGCCAGCTGCTATGGAGATGAGGCCTAGCAGCAAGGAGGAGGGCAGTATATTCCCTGAGGAAACTAACCTATGTTGATAACTCTGAATACAGATTGGATTGGGGAATATGGGGAAAAGTTACAGGTATTGGACAAGACAGTTTGGGAAATTAGAGACACATCTTTCTAACAAGTATTACCCAGTCGCGTAGGGGTGGGGGTGCGGGAGGTACGGTTTGCCCTGGGCGGCAATGTTTTTGGGGCGTCCTGGCCCGTAGCCACACCCCCATGTGCCCTGGCCACACCTCCACACACTGCAGCCACCCCCCCTGCGCACTGTAGCCTCATCCCCCTCCACACATTCCAAGTTCCACCACTGGTATTACCTATGAGAAAATAAAATCCTTGACACTGCCGGGTATATATGCTAGTCCCAAATAAAGTTTACTTGGTTATGCTTTGTGTGTAAGAAATCAAATGTAACACTGTTCTGCATTAGGGCTGTCATATTCCCAGTCCTAAGGATTTCCTGCCTCTCTGCGTTGATTTCTGAATGTCACAAAATGTGACTTTAAATAGCAAGGCATGCAGACACACAAGGAAAATGTACAGCTGCATTATAGCAGTGTACGCTATGCAAATTATTTGTAATTATTATTATGCAGTTTGAACAAAGATTCCCAGTCTTGTGAAGAAGTGTAAGCATGTTCAAATGAACATACTTTTCCTGCCAGCACAGGGAGGTCAGGAGTAGAGGTAGTGGGGAAAGAGTGCACTCCCTGCTTTCTCCACAATTACTTCAAAGCCCTCTTTGGTTTAAGCCTAAAGACAGGTAACGTGCTGACTATTTGCCCAACAGGCACAGAAGACAGAGGGTATACATAATGATTACATAAAGAGAAATCAGTTTCTTCAATGCATGATAGGCTAAAAATGTGTCTCCAGAGTTTATACGTAAGGGGTTCTTTCTTTGCTCTGCGCATGAATACATGGACAAGGATTTTGATGGCCTAGAACACTTTTAATTCCTCCATTTAAACATTTTTTTAATTTTTTTTTTGAAGTAATTATCAGATACTCATGGTGAAGATATGTACAAGAAATAACTCTTATTCTTTGAGTGGACTGGTGCAGCATCACAAAAGGCAAAAACAAACCCTCTTGCTACAGATAACACACCCATATTTTCTGAGCCCACATTCATATTATTAGTGATATGGGACCTGTTTCCCCATGGCAGCTCCCCATGCCAATCTGATAAGCACTGGAGCACAAAAACTGTGTCAGCAGTGTCATTTATATCACTATAATGACACATTTATTCATATTTTCCTTTCCAGGCCTACAGTGTTTTGATCCAAACTCTGCCCAAATCTCAACTGCAGATTCAATGAATTAACCGCTGAATGGAAAATCAACACTTGTGTAAATCCCCTTGATCAATGGGCCTACTGCTATCAGGACTAGCAAGTGCATTTAGGCTTTTGAATAGAACAAGGCCTTCTTTTGGCCACAGAATGCTCTTGATGCAATAGCAATAGCAATAGCATGTGTATTTCTATACCGCTTATCAGCTAAGTGCTCTCTAAGCAATTTACAATGTATTTAGCTAATTGCCCCAACAAGCTGGGTACTCATTTTACTGACCTACAGAAGGATTGAAGGCTGAGTCAACCTGGAGCCTGACAGGATCAAACTCACAACCTTCTGGCTGCAGTACCAGCATTTAACCATTGCGCCACCAGGGCTCCAGGAACTCCAGTAGAAGACAAAAAGGTGTGGTTTTCAGTTTATTTTACCTTCTCTCTACACTTCCTATCATCTCCTACAATCTGTTCTAGAGACTGTGTTCCAGAACACAATCAGAGGTTATACTGGCAGAAGGGGAAATGGATAACAAAGACTGTCTCCATCTCCTCCCCACTGCTTTCCATTGCTGGCAGCATCCTGAGAGGAACTCCACACTGGGGCTGCTCCATCTGATAAAGATAAAATCTGGATGAAAGCCAATTAGTGTAGAATTTGTGAATCAATTTTTGCAACTTTTTGTACTTTTGTGGCATTGCTGCTGTACACTGACACAGCAGTTATTAAACCATGGTAAAAGTGTCTTAGAGACAAGCTTGTGTTATTTTTGCAATGACATATACAGCATCTTTTTATGAAACATAGCTGATGACTCTGTAATACAGGAACAAGAAATGAAGTTATTAATTAGATTTTAAATACTTTCTAACCATGATCTTTTTGCTGGAATAGAGAAATTATGCAACTATTTTAAAAATATCCACAAGGGTTATTATGAAAACTGGAATAGAATTTACCAGTTTTTGGTAAACAGGTTAGCAGCCCATGTATACTTTTCAGTATACCTTTCTAAGGCCATTTCTGCACCATACCGTGATCCTGCAACATCCCAGCATCATCCTGGTAGTAGGACCCAAATGCTCCCCTCTGTACCCAGCTGGCTGCTGGCAGATGGGTAGTGTTCAGGACATGCTTCTTCCTTCCGCAGTGCAGCTGGCCTCTTCCTGTGCTGCACTGAAAAAGGAAGCATTTGATAGTGCTTCTGCCCTTCCTGCACAGCCACTGGTGATATGATCATTGTGCGAAGGGAGGCCATTACTGGATTTTTTCCAGTACTGGTATACTACGTGATTGCGACATCTGGGGATATAACAGGAGTGGGACTGTCATGATGTCATGTGATGGCATGCGTTGCAGACCAGCTTCAATGCGTCCCCATGCTGAGATGGCACCATCGTGTGGAAATGGCCTAAAACACATCATTATGAGTGCTTGAGACATCCATTGGTCTTAGCAGTGGTCTTCAGAAACTCTAACAGAAACTGTTTCATTTCTGTAAAATAAAGAACTCATACAACAATAAAGTGCATGAGCTACAGTCTGGACAACCACAACTGAAATTCCATATCAGTCATCAATTGACTGAGTAGATTATTTAAGTAAACCATTGTCTTCTTGCCACAGCCAATCCGGCTTTCCTTAAAGAGTGATTATTCATCAGGGAAAAGTGCTGCACTTAGTTCTTAAATGTTATGGATTATAAATTGCTTTTAAAATGGGGTATATGGCTGTGCATGATACACAGTCAGTAGCAAAAGAACATAAAACCCTACTTTATTGAGAAAGTTGGTTATACAAAATAATTTAATCTAAGGAGAGTGGTAAATGGAGACACAAAGAAACAATAGTATGCCATAGAATTTCTTTCATTGCAAGATATTTTTGAAATAGTCTATAAGTTGTTGTGTGCCTTCAAATCATTTCTGACTTATGGTGACCGTAGGGCAAACATCTCCCATGAATACATCTGTTCGGCCATACAATAAAAGAGAAGTTCTGTTTGCAGTACTATTCACAGTACATTAAGGACAACAATAAAGTAAAGAACTACTTTTTTAATTGCAATAGAGATCATCTGCAACATTTTAAAAATATCTTCTGCTCCTACCTGTGCAGTTTTTGCAGGCAGGTCTGTTGCATGCTGAACTGTCTTGGCCTCAAAATTTGAATCAGTCTCTGTTTGCCTCTCAGACAAATGTGATTTTTTATCAGTATCTTCATCTCTATTATGGATATATCCAGATTTACCTTCCGCTTCTAAGTCAGATTTTTGAACATGTGATTCAGAATGTAGTTTCCCACTTTCTTTGAGATCTGGGTATCCACGATTTTCTGGTTCTGAAAAACTAATGGTAGTACCAGAATTCTGGTGTCCTTCCTTGTCAGTGTCTTCATGTAACATTGGAAATGTGTCCCTTTTCGGATCGCTGACCTGTGCCAAATCACTAAGATCTAGAGTATCTGCTTTTAGTAGTTTCCTCCTTCCCAACAGAGGTGGTGCTTGTGTCTTATTGCTTTTCTCAGTTTCCTCAAATCCAGAAGCTCTTCCCAAGTTCTCTTGGCTTTTTCGTTGACCTATGTCACTGTTAGTCCTGTGAGAGGAAGGGGAAGCAGCACATGGGTCAAGATTATCATCAGCTGTTTGATGCTGGTGTGAAGTCTGGTGCTCACTTGTTGACTCTGTAACTCCACTGTGATTGAGAAACACCGAGTCATCAAAAACAAAGCCAACCAAGCTCCCTTCAGGCTGCTGTTGTTCTGGCTCTCGTTTTAGGTCATTAAGTTCTGCGTAGAATTTTTCCTGATCCACAGAACTGTTTGGGTCTGTTTCATAGTTGCCCACTTTGTATGTGCTTTTGCTACTGTTTTCTTCAATCTGAACAACATTTAACTCCTGTCCACTGAAATGTGCCCGAATTTGATAAAGATAGGTCATAACAGAAAGTTTGTCAGGAATTGCTAACAAAACCATATCGGAAGGTTCTAGTAGCCGTGATATTCCTAAACTGGCGAATCCATCATAGGCCTTAAAATAAAAAGAGGTAAAGTTAGTATTTTTGTTATTTTAGATTCTTACTTTGGAAGTATGACAATGGAATATCCAACATAAAAAAAACCCAAGCAGGCTACTACACATTGAAATATATTATACAATATTGTAGGTGATACTTCTAACTCCAAATTAAGTGTCCTGTGACACTTTTCGGTTCAGTTCCATTAAAATCAGCCATCTCCCCACCAACTTCACATCAGATAGGGATAACAAGTTGTTTGCTACCATTAAAAAAAACACTGCTAAGTAAAACATTCATGAAACAGGCCTGCAAATTGACTGAAGTGGTTCAGAGCTTCACTGGGCAATCCTATGCTACTTTACTGAAAAGTAACGAACACTGGCCTTAGAATTCAAAAACATACCAGTGTTAGCTTGGATCAGTATGCAAAAGGATATTATAGCATCTTTGAGACTGGGAGAAATAAGTATGTAGCATAAGCTTTCATAGACTGAGTCTGCTTCACCAGATGCATGGAGTGCAGTGCTTATAAAGAGACATTTAGGCCCACAAATGAACTGGTGTATGTGTGAACAGTAATAGAAATGAAAAAGTTGTGGGTATGGTGCTGAGGTGACAAGTTACTTTTAACAATGCTTGTTAAAATGACTTTTACCCTACAATCAATGTGGAACTGGTTAGCCTAGAACTATTCTCAGAGCAAGTTCACTTTCTGGACACCATTGTAAAACTGCACAACAGACTATACTGTAAACCCATTGACTGCTACACGTACTTACCAGCCTCCTTGAGCACACTACCAAATCCACAGTCAAGTTCTCCAACAGAACTGCATCTGTAAGACGCACAAGATGGGGATGCCAAACTCACGGAACTACATCAAGCATTCCTCAAGTTACAGTACCCATCATATGAAGTTAAAAAAAACAAACAACAAAACCAACAAGGCAAGACTTGTACTCTGGGCGAATCTACTAAACGATGGAACAAAGACAGGAAATGACACAATCCCACTAGTGGTCACATACAGCTCCCAACTGAGACCACTCAGATGTGCTGTCGATGAACTACAACCTATTCTTGACAATAACGCTGCCCTCTCAAAGGCTCTTGGTGGCTCTTGGTGCCTATAGACAGCATTCTAATCTCAAACAGTTCCTTCCTAAGAAGGAGACATAACGCAGATAGGGAGATAGGTACAAGACCTTGCCACAAATCCAGATGCATCACACATCTGTTCGAGAAACATCATAACAAGACCAAATCATATCACCCACAACATTAGAGCTATGTTCACTTGCTCGTCTTGTCATGAAATACATGCCATCCTCTGTCAGCAATGCCCTTTAGCACTCTACATAAAGCTAACAGGCCAGTTTCTGTACCAGATGATACATGGACATAGATCAAATATTAGGAATAGAAATGCACAGAAACCATTTGCAGAACATTTTAATTTTCTTGGACATTTCATCTCAGACCTCAGAGTAGCAGTCCTTGCACAAGAAAATTTCAAAGAGGGATTGGAAAGAGAAACAGCAGAATTGGGATATATCCACAAACTCTACTGACGGTGGGTTGAACAGATACAATCGTTTCCTGGCACACTACACATCTCATTATATTAGTTAACACCCCAGCCTCATGAGGACTCTCTTGTCTATTTTATCACAACTTTTTTCCAGTTCCCGGCCAGCATCCTATTACATTCCAAGAACTTCCTCCACCATTCGTATGGTTGTCTACTCATCTTGGCTTTAGGCAGCATCTTTCGTCACAAATTTGTACCCCAAAGACAACTGACCACTGTTAAAACTAACTTGTTGCCTCATCACCCTACCCACAAGTTTTTAGCACACACAGCTGCTCATTCAAGGTCAGAAATGTCTGTCTATAAGCACTTCATTTCATGCACCTAATGAAGCAGACTCAGTACACAAAAGCTTATGCTACCAACTTTTTTCTTGCAGTTAGTCTCAAAGGTGCTACAATAACACCGGGCTTAACGAAGCTTATTTTGAAATAGGGTCAACTGCTGCTGATAGGTTTGTTTGTTTGTTTTTTAGCACGAGACTGGATTTCCCTTTTAGTGTTCAAGGCTTGGCTTTGGTGAATTTGAAGGCTTTCCCTCTCAGTGAAAGTTCTGTTGCTGTTGTTGTTTTTTCCCAACAAAAAGGCCCTGCATGAAGATTTAACAGGGATAAAAGCAAAGAAGAGATATGGTTGGAATAGCAAAAAGACCAGATTAAGGCAGATTAATTCTTCATAGACTTACAAAAATAGCCTTATATTCTTGATTTTGCTTATGTAGTCCTTACTGACAACAATCTTGTATGGTAGTTTCAGATCTGTCTCTCCACTAAGACATTTCACTGAAGTCCTTTCAATATAAACACCACAGCTACCATCCACTATATTAGTACTCTAATTGAAAAATAAATCATATTCCTTTAAACTTAGAGTCACACGGGAAACAAGCAATAAAAAAGCTTTATGTTTTCATGAAGAATTAAAATACATATACAGATGTATTTTTAAGGTAAGAAACTAAGATAACAAAGAAAGATATAAAGAAACATGAAACTAATCCATTATGGGATTTATCACTGGTGACCAGCCCTCTTCCAGAAATGTTACTGCAGTGATTTAATTTGAAAGTGTAGTCAGGAAAGTGGGAACCTCCACTTCCCATGACCTGATATAATTCATGCTATTTATAATTCTTTCCCTCTCCTATCTATTAATCTATCCATTCATCAAATGATCTATCAAAAATTTACTTAGCTCCCTACATTGCAAGTACATAATCACCTTACTTTCTAGCAAACTGCTAAGAAACTTTAAGAAAACATGCAAGATCACTTCTTATACTATTAGCCCTTTTAGGAATGCACATGTCTGTAGTTTTGGAAAATCACAGCTGTTTCTTAACTTCCAATTAACTGGCTTGGGTTATTAAAGGCAAGTCTGGGAAAAACAGTACAGTGTTTCCCGAAAGCCTTTAAATAATGCACTGCAGGCATTACTTGAATCTATCAACCCTTCTGAGAAAAACAAAAGTGTTAATTTTCTTATATTCAACCTGTAGAGATAGGACTGTATCTCTATATAAAAAATGTATTTTAACCAAACAGGTTGCTCAGCACATCTGATGAATTAGACTCAGTCTATGAAAGATTATGCTACAAACTTCTTTCTCCCAATTCATTTATATCCAGCCTTTCTCTCAATAATGGGACTCAGGGCAGAAACTATAAATAAAAGTATAAATATGGGTTACCTAAAAAGTGATTGAACAATTTATACAGTTTAAACATTATACATTAAAAACATTAAAACTGATTAAAAGACCATACTGTTGTTGTGTAGCTTCAAACCATTTCTGACTTACAGCAACCCTAAAGCAAACCTATTATGGGGTTTTATTGGCAAGATTTATTCTGAAGGGATTTGCCACTGCCCTCCTCTGAGGTTGAGAGAGTGTTATTTGCCTAAAGTCACCCAGTGGGTTTTCATGACTGAATGGGAATTTGAACACTGGTCTCCACAGTCCTAGTCCAGTGTTCGGATCACTACAGCACACTGACGTCTACAGAACCAGAATGTTCTAGAACAAAATACAGCTTTGACAGAAGCCCCACCTGCACTTTCCTGTTCACATTGTCTTGCCTTAGCAACTTCTTCCCTTCAGTTCCCAATCTGCTGCTAAAGTAGTACCCACACAGATGTGGAGAAAGGGGAGGAGAATGGGTTGTGTGAGTTCACAGACGACGACTCAAAGGGCTCCAGTTACAGGTTGAATAACCCTTTCATCTTCATAGAGATGGCTAGCGAACTAGCGTATTGGGGGTGCGTTCCACATCAGTTGCGGAAGGACAAGAGGACTGCATGACCAAAAGCAAGTAGCAGCCTGGACACAGTTCTCTAGACAACAATGTGAAATGCACAAAGACAGCAGTGACAATGTAGCTGCAAAAAACCTCCCTGTAGCAAGGTTGTTGATGTTGCAACTGTTTTCACTGAGTGACAGTGAAGAAGACTCTTCTTGGGACTGGAGTAAGAGACTGAAGAGATTTTGGGGGGCACACCCGAACATTTAGAGAGTGAGGCATCATCTGTGATGAAGAAGATTAGTTCCAAAGGAAAATAAGGAGAGCAATATGAAACTGCAATATCACCTTGTATATGTATGTGCCTTTAAGTTCCCTGTCCATTTATGGCCATCCCACGTATCTCATAGGATTTTCTTAGGCAAGGAATATGCAGAGGTGGTTTTGCCATTTCTTTCCTCTGAAATGTAGCCTATAGCACCTGGTACTCACTGGCAGCTTCCCATCCAAATATTAACCAAAGCTGACCCTGCTTACCTTTCAAGATTAGATGGGATCTGGTGTCTTTAGAGTATTTAGGCCTAAAACCACTTTAGGGAAGAAGAAAACATCAAGACATAAGAACAATGAGGGGAAATATGGAGGGAATATGTGGATGTAAGTGAGAAAGACCTTTCTAGAACATTTCCATCAATGGCTCTGTCAAAAAATGAAAGACTAATTTGGGACCGGTATTTGGTAAGAATGCAACCTGGTAAACCTTTAAAGCTGAGTATACAATCTGATTGCTTTAAAGGAAGAAGGAAACAGAAACTGGTGATCACAAAACATTCATAAAATGGTCACAAGTTAGTTCATAAAGAAATGAAACAATGCCTCTTTGTACCCTTGAAGATCCCAGAACCTCCAATACTTTGTTCAGCACAGTCTAAATCCTTAAGATGTCAGCTTGAGAGTGCGAAGGTCCATGTGCCTGACCATGCTGTTAGCTGTTTTAGGGAGATCTGGACTCTCTGTAAGTTTAATGAACTCATGATTGGACAGAAGTAGCAGGATGGTAAACCAAGGTTGATGAGACCACTATGAAGTGATGAGAATGACAACCACAATGGTTATAACCACTACTGTGGCCATGAAAAGGAATGGGGGAAACAGGTAAGGGAGTTCTCTCCCCTTATATGGGAGAACACATCCCTCAGAGACAAGCCTTTCTTCTTGATACATATGTGAGAGTGAACCTACCTCCCTAATAGGGTCCAAAAGGCCATCCGCAAGAGGGATGACTCATGTGTGATGGTAACATTCTGAGAGAATTTGCAATCTACAATGTCTCTTTCTTTCTTGAATAGATTGCAGTAGAAAGAACATACTTTGTGATGCACCATTCCAAAATCAGAGAGAAAGATCAAGAAAAGAACGCAACCTGTTGTTATCCTGATTGTTTGTGCAGTCCTTTTTTTTGTTCCCAACCTTTTTTTCAGTCATAGACCCTTTTAAGAATCTGAAGAAAACAAAGACAGCCACTCCATACCATCAGCGGTAATGCTGACTGTACAGTATCTGACCATGTACCAGAGCATCCCATGTTGTCCTTCACTGATTTGGATTGAAATAATATTTTAATAACATAATTTGACATTTCTCCCACACAAGCAACTTTCAAAGTAACAGAGAGGAGATAGGGGGAGGAGTAAAATTTTCTTGCACACAGTTTACAATCCCCCAAAGCTGCAGAATGAGAGAACCTTTGATGTAGTAGCTGTCATGTTTGTGATTAGTTATAATACTGACTTGTAATGAGTAGCTCACAAGTGTGAAAAGCCTTCAAAATAGTCAGATGTTCTCACAAGCTTACATGGTCTACGGATGGTGTCACAGAACATGAAGCGAATGTTACAATGGACATTCTTTGCAAGATTTTAGTGAGAAAATTTTTTTTTCAACTGCTGTAGTTGATCTCATGGGTAAACTGAGGGCAGGTTTGGGGCCCTCAACTTATGGGGCCCAATTTGTAGGGGCGGGTAACAAAACCAAGTTTAAATAGAGAGCAGGGACTGAAGTTGCCCATGAGCAACTGGACAGGTTGGATAAAATTATACAGTAGACTGAGGAGGCAGGCACACAAGTCTCCTGGTCACAATATTCCCTGTTTATCATCTTCATATGTACTGTATTTCAACTTAAATTATAACACTTATTTCTAAATTTGGAGCATTGTTCCCAGAATTTTCCATGCTTTATACTTTTATTGAACAGGAAGGCCAAAGGACAGAATTTTGGAAAAGCTTCATTTTTGGACTATGACTCCCAGAAGCCAGTAGCTAGTATGACCAGTCTGCTATGCAACATATTAGCTGAAAGTGGTATCACATTCATTTGTGAGGGAGTGGATTGTTGCAAACTCCTTCTGGCTTGACATATGCAGGCGTAGGTCATCCAACTCAGGGGTGAAAGAAGCTGAGGCTGCCAAAAACGTCCTAGAGCCCTCCTCTGCATCTCAAGTCATGAGGACTTTGCAATGATCTGTACCCTTGATCCCCTCCCCAAGCAGCACAGCTTCCCAGATGGACAACCCCTATGCTGCTTAGATCTTTGCAAACTCCTCTCAGCTTGAGTGCAGCTCATGGGAGAAGCAAAAGGCTCCAGAGCCCTAGAGCTCCTTAAACCAGGAGGAGTTTGTAATGATTTGCTCCCTTGACCCTCCCCTCAGCAAACAGCATAGACTCCCTAGATGTTTTTTCATGAACCTCCTGATACTTTTTGGCAAGTTCAACTCTTACGGAGCATCACTGACCCATGGTTTTTAAGCTTGACTTTTTGACTAAATTTTTTCAACTTACAGTCAAGTATATGAGGCAGACACTGACACAGCGTCGAGGAAGCAATTCCAAGCACCCTGACTATCTTCAAAGTCTCTTCCCAGAAGACTAATTAGTTTTTAAGGCCTTGCCTGATGAAGCCCTTACATATGTCCATGAGGTTGCACCTTCCAACTGTAGAAGGTGTGATATTTAAACAGGGACTTACACTCTTTTGGCTGATCAATCTTGGTGATGGAGAGTCTAATGAAAAACTCAAGACTGACAAAGATTACGAAGAGTATGATGAGATGGAGTTTTTACCTTGTAAGGAAAAACACGACAAAAGGCTATTCAAAGAGAATGATCCTCTTGATGTTGCTCGTTGGAAAAAAAAACGGGGGAGGGGACTAAGAAGATGCTGTGACACATTTTAGGCATGCATATTGAAGGGCAAACTTCCCACCAAAACTGCACTCAGTTCTAGAATTTTCGGTCTGTGCCTCTGCACAGATGCAAGATCCACATGTGTGAGTCACAGAGACTATAAAGAAATGTCAGATTTTATATATAGAAAGAAATAATCCAGACTGTACTGAATTGTAACAGTCCATGTCTTTTAGTAGCTAGGCAGTCTCTTCCAAAAGCACTCTTCGTCTTTTAGTGGCATTTTAATTTTTTTAAAAATTTTTATTACTATTTGTGTTCTCCTTTTAAATGGAACTATTTTTTATACTCATTGCTTGCTTGTTAGTTTATTGTTGTTTCTAATTCCTCCCCCTTTCCGCTGCTTGTTTTGCAGTTTTATTTTTATTTTGTTTTTGTAGTTGTTTTCAGCTGCCTTGAGACTTCAGCAAGAAAGCAAGATATAAATCCTGAGAATAAACAAATGAGAACAAGCAAATCCAGAAACAAAACAAAACAGAGATTTATACAATTCAGCAAAGTTTTAACTGAGGGTTAAGACAGATGCAAATTGCATAAGCCTTTAGGATTTCTTGTAAAATTACCTCAACAGTTTTCATATTAGTTGCAGGTCTTGATGTTAAACAAGGATTCATATTAACCATGGACTGATGGTAAGACATCATCAAATACAAATAAAGAGGGGCAGTACAGCCATAGAAAAATCCAGGGAAGCTGCACAAGGAATACATTCCCAATGTGTTTTCAGGCAATCCTATTTTTTCTGTTTAGGTCTGCTGAGTGGAAAAGTTATTCCGAGCAGTTTTTATTAACAAGCACTCAACTATTCTCTTGGTAAAAAGGTTTCTTTATACCTGTTGGAAGCGGTGTCTCTTGCCTAGCTGTCTGTTGGCAACGCCATGTTAGTCTATTACAGCAAAACAGAACAAAAATTCTGTGCCCTTTAAAGGACTAAGAAACTGTATCTGGTACAGACTTCATGCAGTATGAGCCACAAAGATGAATGCAAAAAAGGGGACTGTGGTCAATGAGAGCCAAAAAAATACGTGTCGTTCAGGTGCCACAAGACTTTTTGTTCATCACTAAAAATTTATGTATCATTTGCTGCTAAGCTAGTGCTTAGAACTTCAGTTTGAGAAGTTAATGTGGAAGGATGTTCTTGGACCAATCTTGGGACAGGACACAGTGCTTGAATTACGAAGGGAAAAATAGAGGTTGCCTTTCGCCTTTATTCCTTCAATTTTAGTCAAGGCATGCTCTTCTACCCTTCTAGAATCTAGAATCATGTCTTTTCTGTCTGCTGTTAAATAGAACAGTGATCAAGCATTAGACTGTGGCCCTTTTCACATGTGGGAGGGGGAAACGGGCGAAAACGCCCAAAAACGGAGCTTACCTCCAGCCGGGTAAGTCCGTCGCCGCGTGGAGAAGCGCGAGCTCGCTGCTCCACACTCCTCCGGCGTCGCAGATGGCAGCTTCTGGTTGGTGGAGGCTCTCCACCAACCGGAGAAGCTCGCCAGCCGGAAGCCCGCCCCCGGCAGATCTGCAGGCACGCACATGCGCGCGCCTGCAAATCCACTTTAGAGCCGGGCGACGGAGCCACACGGGGCTGCGCGCTCCGTGCTTTTTAAAAACCTCTAAAAAGAGGTTTTTAAAAAACACGCAGCCCGGCTAGTTCCGGCCGCTCCTGAGTGGATTTTGGTGTGAAACTACGAAAAGTAGTCCACGCCAGTCCACTCTACGGTGTAGACGACCTCCGTGAGAGGTCGCTCTACACCGTTTCCCCCCCCCACATGTGAAAAGGGCCTGTATCATAAGTACATAGAGCTTACAAAGAAATTATGCCCCTTGCCATCTTAGAACAAAAGGATGTCTTGTAAAGTATGGTTGTCTCCTGGCTCCAGCTGACCTAGAGGAAAGGACAGTTGGCAGTTCAGCCTCACAGAGTTGCACTTCACATTTTAGTTACTTCATGTACACCTTCTGGTATGACTCATCACTGGTCTAACTGATTATGTTACAATGTTGGCATGGTCTGTATCAATTCCAATGGTGAAACGACAGCATAACATATGAGGTTTATTAAACAAGCACAATGATTAGGACTGGGGTATTATGGAAGGCACAAATTAAGGCATCCTGGGCTTAGGTTCAGTTTTGGGACTAAAGTATTTTATAAAAGTTTGAAGTATTAGAGATCAACATTTGGTTCTAATAAAATTTCCTACCTGAGAATTTTAGAAAAACCATAATTGGATCAGGTGACTAACAGATGTCACCTGCAGTCAATCAACAAAAATACCAAAGGCAGTATTCTAAACATCTCTCTAAGTACACTAATATATTGGTCAAGGTCAGATGTTAAAGGTTTCTTTCCAGTCTCTTCAATAACTGCTATTGCAGGCAATCCTATGCATGTTTACTCAAATTCTATCAATTTCAGTGAAGTTAGTGCTCAGGAAAGTGTGCTTGGGACTTCAGCCTCAGAATAGGGAATAGCTTGTGATAACCTTTTTTGGGGGGGGGGTATCATGTTTTAATATTTAATTACTTCCTTATTTACTTTTATTATAATAAT
This sequence comes from Cyclura pinguis, assembly GCA_030412105.1. Taxonomy (NCBI): domain Eukaryota; kingdom Metazoa; phylum Chordata; class Lepidosauria; order Squamata; family Iguanidae; genus Cyclura; species Cyclura pinguis. Next base: position 178,425,721 of record CM059599.1, read on the forward strand.
GTCAAAACAATGCAAACCTGTTTCAATAATCATAGAGTGTAAGCACAGAGGGCTTACAAACATAAGCAAAGAAACCATACAAATGAAACCCGAGTACATCTTTAGAAAGTCATTTGCTAATACAAAGAAATGCCCATATTTTATAGCTCGGTACACCTTCCTTATCTTATGGCTTTTATTTGATAGTCCATAGTTACACCATCCATTTCTAATATTTCTTATTTCTTTAATTTCCAACATCTATAACCACTCAAATCAAATATTATTTGACTAGGAAAAATACAGCTCACACCTCTTCTAATAAGTTCCATTCCTGTGAAGTCAGTGCTTACAACTGAAGTTACAGCCTGCAAATTTACTTTCCTCTCCCTTCAGTTTATACAAGAAACACCAAGAGGGTGTTATTTATCTGTGGATGGGATTTTAATTGGTTAGGAGGAGTCATGCATTGTCAAATGTCCTGTAAATCTGCATGGATTTTATACCTGGCAATCGTTCCCAGAGCTGTGCTCATTTCAATCAAGGGCACATGGGGTTATCGGGCAGAACTGTGTGAGCCTGGGAAATAAATCTGCAGGAAGCAACTGAGATACTCAGTGTAGCTATCAGGCAAAGAGTTGCAAGGTGATGAAAGAAAAAAACCCCATAGCATGGCAACAACAATTGCTTCTTTAATAAGTGCACTGGTCTAGCATCAGAGAAATGGGCTAATAAGTCTTCTGTGATTCCTCCCCACCCCCATTTCTAGAAACAATTTTTATAAATAAAAATGATCTAGCTGACCTATACATTTTATCGGTATTTGCTCAAAAATCAAACTTCTATTTACCATGGCTTCTAATCATGTTTGATTAGCTCTTATACTCAAAGGACACTGAAGTCATGTTTGATTAGCTCATGCAATCATATAATTCTGACATTAAACACAGCATTACAGAAATCAGTGTGATGTCACAAATAACCCCCTTAGGCCATCAAACAGTCTAAAACACACTTCTGAAAATGATGGAAAAGACATCCACTTTTAGTTCAAAATTTCTTCTTATTTTTTCCAATGAATATGATGTTATCTTATTGCTGTTGCACTGATGGCATGGCTTTTGATTTCTCTTCTGTGTTTAAAGAGCATGAACTTATGGCTCACAAATGAACACTTTAAAGGAGCACTCTGCAGTACTGAAAACATATACACAGTAGTCTATACATGACTCTAGAAAAATTAGTATCAAGGCTTGAAATCATGACACATTTCCTGTATGTAACATATGGTTTGCCAGACTAATTCTGTATATTTATTGCAGACAGGAAAAGAGGACTTTTGGAGTGGGGGTGGGAACACTTAATTTTTCTACACATTATCTTGAATTTTGTAAGTTCAGTTTAAAAAAATCAGTTAGAGAAGTAGAAAGTCACACTGCCCAGATGGCAAAAAGCTAATACAACAAATTGAGCTGATTTGCAGTTAGTTTTGTTGCAGGGAAACCAAGTGGAAAATGAGCAATTTTTAAATGGATCCCTCTAGGGCCAGTGCCCTAGAATCTTATGGAAATTAACATTTGTAACTACAGTAAAAGACTTAAGTAACAAGCAGCATTAAGTACCAACATGTCTTCTTGTGATTCTTAGATTGAGTCTCAAATCACTGAACTCATTTCAGAATGTCTCTTTTATAACCTTTACATCAAAAGAGTATTAGATTACCTAATATTATTGAGGATTATAAACCTGGACCCAGAACACCTATCAGACAGTATTTCATTAATATTTTTGCCTTCCTTCAAAATATCTTGTTACTAACCAAAAACAGTGTTCAATACTTTGCATAATAGAAAACTCAGTGCACCTTACTGCTTAGTTTAATTGAGTGTGCTGGATAAAAGACTATGTGAAGTTTTATCTCCATTTCTCTTTCTCAAATGAAAAGTGAAAGTGAAAACAGTGTTTGTTATAACCGTACCAATGAGTTCTTTCATATTAAGTAGTGCCCAAGCAAGCCTTAGAACAATATAATTACTGAACAATGATATTTTTTATGTTTAATTAAATTATTTTTTAAAAATTAGAATGATCAAAAGAGACCTACTGCTCCTTCTTTTTCCCTTTCTCTTTTTGCTCTGCTGCAGTTAATGTAGGCCTATATAAACATGAAATCTGAATGCCAGTATGGCATACTTCGTGACTTTTAAGATTTATGTCCAAGTAGAGACAATAATGCATGCAATCCGTGCCACGGGAGGCTTGAAACCTTCTGTAAGGTGCAGTCATGACCTTATAAAACAATCTCACTTTTCCCAAATTAATAAAAACCTGCCATGATCCAAAATTGAAGCTATACCTATTTTCCATATTCCTTCTGGCAGGTCTTACCTTCTTGTTGTTCTCCTTAATATCTTGAGGATTCAGGGACTTGTAGTCACTGAGGGAGAAAATGGAACAGTGGTTATGTAAAGTACTTGATAAAAGCAGTCATTTTTTAAAAAACAAACCACTATCTAAAAAATAATAATTCAACCTAAAAACAGCATCATACAGTAACTAGTAATCTCACAGCAATCCAATCAGCAAAACTAATAGTGTGGAAAATTAAAATAAAAAAAATACACAAACATAAATACAGAGATTGCATGTTTCATTGCCTCAAGCTTTCCATCTAAAAAGAGAAGTTAAGGCATGGACTTGGAGGCTAGCTTTGACAACCAAATTTGCCATAAGGTAAATTTTTCTCATCAACATACAAAAGAGTTACAGGCTTATTTGTATCATCTAATTTCAACACTAACAAAATTTTCATAATCATCTTGAGGTCACTTCTAGCACAGAAAAAACACACATAATAATTATGTTAAAAAAAGCATGTGGGGGGCAGGTAGTTTTATTACAAGAAAGTTCCAGCAAGGGCACAAGGTACGGCCAGGTGTGCATGTTTGCTTCATACTACCAGGTGACATTTTAAACATGGAAACAAAAATGAAACCCGTAAGAGACCTAAACCAAGAAACAAACTTGGATTTATTCATGTTCATGTTCGGTTTCATGATAGTAAGAGAGAGATAATACTCACAAGGGCAGAATGTTCCTACTTACATTAAGTCAGGCCTAAAATGGTGTAATATTGCACAAAAGGATAATCCATTCCGCCAGGATGTAGTGAAATTGGTGATTTTTACTCCTCTATAGTTTTTTGTAACTTCTTTGCACCAAGCAAGCAGTGACTGACTAGCATTTGGCTTCTTCCCCAAAATAGGACTTGGTATTGGGCTTGGCTGTAAAAAGAAAAAGAAAACAGAAAAATGGTGGGAAGGGGAAGCATTGAAGAATCTAATGGGAGATGAGAATTAACATTAATTGACTTAACTAGATGATCTGCATCCTTTGATGTCAGTTTAGGTCCTTCAAAGCTGTCAGTTTACAATCATTGTAACTTGAAAACAGACACAAATCTCAAGTCATTATCTACAGTCTTAGCCTTTGGCACTTGTCTCTGAAGGATATGCTACAACATATGAGAACAAGTCAATTATACAGATGAAAATATTAACATTTCAAGACTTAAAGTATATTACTATATAGTCTGTAGTTAGTTACATACCCTTGCAAAGGTTACTTAGAATTCATAATTATAAAGCATCCCACATAACTTTTTTTTCCATGTAATGAAAATAGAATTCTGAGTATCCAAAAGCAAACCACAGTACAGTCAGAGCTAACCATAAGTTAGGATGTTATATTCTGGCACAAAAGATTGATGTCAGAATATGAATTGACATACTATGAAAATCAAATGCTTACAGACATAAACTGGAAAGTTTGTAAAAAATTTATTTTAAAAATACCAGTGTGAATTCATTAGTTTTCTATATTTAAAATGTAAAAATCCATCCAGCAATCACACAAAATATTTGTTGACCTTTTAAAGCTTAAGAATATTTCTTACATGTCCTTAAACAAGTAGAGCTTTTCAAATGGAATACATCCAAAGCTTTCAAGCACTGCTGTGAGAAAAAGGGAAGACATTCATTCACAAAAACTAATGGGATTATTTGGCTTTGGAAAAAAAAGCCCTCTTACAAATGTCTACATCAAATATTTCAAGTCCACAGAGACAATCACACTGAAAGACAAATAGAATAAAATAAAATAAAATAAAATAAAACTAGTGCTCATTTACAAAGATACAATTCTTTCCAGGTTGCCTATCTCTGGAAGACCAATGATGCCCCCCCTTGACTAAAATATGCCAGTGCTAAGCAATTAGAACTGTCAACTTTATATATAAAGTCTGATTAATGCTTGTGGGGAAAGATGCTTACAGCTATTGTAACAGAAATGCCACAAAAGTAGTTTATCATTTTTATTGACTGCTAGCACAATAAACTACAATTATACAAACAAACCCACAGATAAGAGAACATGATATTATCTCATATACACACCCTTTCGCAGCACAGATACAGAGTGCCAAATAATTTGCAAAATAAGTGACATCATTGCTATTTAAAGTTTTAAGGCTTGAGTGAACATCTACAGTAGTGATGATTCCTTAAATATAAATAACAAGTGAAAATACATGAAGAAACGAAGGATTTCCATAGACTTTAAGGTATTTTGTAAAAAGTCATAAGTTAAGCACAGAACAATGACAAATAGTGGTACTTGAAATGCCTTAATTCCTATTTTTTTATCCCATTTGTCCTTCCACGATATCAGGATGGTATACTTGCTTACAGCTTATGCAGGCTCAGTAGACTGGGAAGCAGGGAGGTCTGGCCATCCCATCAGATAGGGTGAGGTGACTGCTTTAGATGGCAGTTGCTGCGATGATAGTGGCAAGGAGCAAATAGGACAAATGGTAGTAAGATGCTACATGAATCATGTGCCCTGTCCTGCCTTGCCCTACATATCAAGCCAGATTGCTACCCTCAGGTATGGTACAGAGGATTCTACCCTACCACTGGTGTTGAAGCAGAAGATTCATTTGGCAGACTAGTTGGCTTCTGTATGTTAGAAAGGGTTGCTGATAGGCTTCTTGTCCTTAACGACAGGCAGCAAGATGTTGTTTATTTAGAGATAATGAGATAGGAGTAGTGACTTAATCACTACTTCAGCTAATAATCCAAGCAAAAATACTTGAACCAAAACTCACTCATCCAAATGATACCAGGAGTCCAGCCTTGAATATGTTATAGATGTGAAACATATGGACAAATGCCATGGTACTGTAATGCATTATTTGGAAGCAAATAAGTTTAAAGTCAAATGCTTTGGACTAACTGAGCTACAGATCTGCTTACTAATGCTTCCACTGTGGTGGGTATTTCTGGATCAAAACTTGTTTTGATATAGAAATTTATCCTTGCAGTTCAACTTTCATCAATTTGCTCAGTGCCCTTGCTTTCACCAGTCACTTATTCTTCAGCATCATTCTTATTTACCACTAGCTATTGGTTTTCTGTTTCCAGAATTAATCAATCAGCCATCCTACACAATAAGGGATCATCAATCAGAGTCACATTATAACATAACATGTGATATAATACTATAGTTCATGAGTTGATAAAATAAAATGTCTCATTTTACTATATGATATTTTTATCAGGGCAAGTGAGAGTTATAGAAATGAAAATGTGCATTATTTTGACACTTGAGTATGTTAGCTAGAATACTTTCAATTTTACCCGGTTAGCACAAGCCACATTCATACCTGTGATGTAAATTCTCCATCAGTGTGAAAAGCTGCTAAAATTTTGTTAATTAATTTATTACAGGTATTTGTTTATTGCCACTCTATTGGCAAGGGCTCCTAATGATGCACACCAGGTAAAAACATTATTTAAAAACAACTTAAAACAGTCTTTAAAAGCTAAGTATTTTTTGAGATCAGATAAAAACACAAAGACCACCCTAAAACTGGCTTTAAGGCCCAAATGCCATTCAGATTAAGATGTATAGACATAGTACAGATGAGACTGATTTTCAAGACATCAACAGAATACCTTATGCACAATACTTTATGTGCCCAGTGCTTTATGGTCAAGTAGTACAAAAGAACAGGTTGCTTACCTGTAACTGTGGTTCTTCGAGTGGTCATCTGTGCCCTCACACAATGGGAATCTTTGTGCATGCACAGTAGCGTTTCGGAAAGTTCCAAAGCTGAGCAGCTTGGCGGGAACCCCTCCCCCATTCGGTACTGAGCATGCTCAGTCCTGCCAAGCTAACGGTCTCTTCTCAGTTTCAAAGTCTGCCCAAGCGAGGACTTGCAAGAGGGGAGGCTGGGCGGGTGTGTGTGAGGGCACAGATGACCACTTGAAGAACCACAGTTACAGGTAAGCAACCTGTTCCTCTTCTTCGTGGTCTCTGTGCCTCACATAATGGAAGACTGAGTAGCTTACCACTGGACAGCGGTTCAGGTCCTAGACGATAGGAGACAGCACCACACGACCAAAGCGAGCTTCACGGTGGGCCCTGCAATCAAGGCAATAGTGGCGGACTAAGGTAGAGGGCTGCGACCACATAGCCACACAACAAAGCTCCTGTAGGTCACTCCCCTGGGAAGGGCTGCTGAAGACTACATCGCCCTAGTGGAATGGGCTTGAAGTGGGGCCGGTAGTGGTTGCTTGGCAAGTTCGTAGGTAAGGTGAATTGTCTGGACAACCCATTTGGAAAAATGTTGAGTGGATACCTCGTGATCTTGCCGGTGCCCACCGTAGCAGAGAAAAAGGTGGGGAGTCTGGCAAAAGGTCAAAGTCCGTTGCAGGTAAAAGGCTGAGCATGACGCATGTTGAGTGAGTGATGGGAGTGCTCCAGAGGCGAAGGAGAATCAGGATAAAAGGTAGGTAGAATCAAATCCTGGTTCAGACGGAAATCAGAGATGACTTTAGGAAGAAAAGACAGGTCCAGACGCAGGACTATCTTGTCCCGATGAAACACCAGGAATGGTTCATCGGAACATAATGCGGTCAGTTCTCCTGCCCGTCTGGCTGAGGTGACAGCGACCAACACCGTCTTCATGGTAAGAAGACGGTCATCAGATGTAGCCATCGGTTCAAAACTATGGCGCATAAGCTGGGAAAGGATAAGCGATAGCAACCAGGGGGGTAGCGGCGGACAGACAGGAGGGTAGAGATGTTGGAGACCTTTGAGGAACTGCTTGACCATAGCGTTCCTGAAAAGAGCAGAAGAAGGAGAACCCCGCGGCTGATAAGCTACGATTGCAGACAGATAAACTTTAAGACAGGAAAAGGCTAAGCCTTGCTCCTGCAGAGTCAAGAGGAAGTGAAGCACCGTTGACAGGGAAGTCAGAGAAGATACCTCATTTCGGGTGTTCGCAAAGGTCATGAACTTCTGCCGCTTGTAGTTGTAGGATCTATGAGTGGATTCCTTCCGCACGGCCATGAGGACAGCTTGGATAGTGGGAGAATCTAGAACATTATCCTCCAAGCATGCAGGCGGAGGAGAGGGAGGTCTGGATGAAGCACACAACCGTCCGAGTGAAACAGGAGGTCTGGTGTGCACTGAAGTTGCATCTTGTGGCCCCAGGTGATGGTGAGGAGGGGACTGAACCAATGTTGCCTCGGCCAATAAGGGGTGACGAGGATGGTGTCTGCCCTGTCCTCTGTGATCTTGGCCACCACTTGGCCCAAGAGAGGAAATGGGAAGATGTAAAGAAACTCCCCGCTCCAAGGAAACTGGAATGCATCCCCGAGAGAGCCGAGGCCCAGGCTGGCTCTTGAGCAATAACGGGGACATTTCTTGTTCTGGTTGGTTGCAAAGAGATCGATGGTTCGAGTGCCCCAGTGGGACACTATCCGCTGGAAAGCGGCATTGGAGAGGGAGCACTCGTCGTGGCACGATGTGTCCCTGCTCAGTGTGTCCGCTGTCCTGTTGTCCAGTCCCGTTAAGTGAACTGCAATGGGGTGTATTCGCAGTGGGATGCACCAATCCCATATGCGTAGAGCCAGATGAAGCAAAGTGGAGGAGTGACTGCCTCCTTGTCGGTTCACGTAGCACACAGCTGTCATGTCGTCTGATAGAATCTGAACAGTCCGTCTGACAATGAGGTTCCGAAAGGCCCGAAGAGCTTTGAGGACTGCCAAGAGCTCCAACACAATATGGAGACATATCTCCAGGCTGGCCCAGTGGCCCTGGACTGCGAGATCACCGCAGTGTGCTCCCCAACCAAGGAGGGACGCGTTGGTTGTAATGGTAAGTGACCAGAGCTCAGGGTTTGGCAAATGGTATTCCTGACAAGAGATGGCATGGGGACAGCCGCCAGTGGAGGAAGTCCCAGACTGGATGAGGGACCCACAGAACCCGATGCTGATCGTCGAGGAGAGAGTTGAAGTGCTGGAGAAACCAGTGTTGCAGAGGGTGCACCTGAAGGCGAGACGAGCATGTGACCACCACTGTGGCCGCCATGTAGCCGAGGAGCTGTTGGATCCTGCGGGCAGAAACGGACGGACTGCGCAGGACGGTGGCTGCAGCCTGGCGCAGAGTCCGAGCGCACTTCAGCAGCAGGAAGGCCCTGGCGCAAGTGGAGTCAGAGTGGCCCTGATGAAATCCAGGATGTGTGAAGATTCCAAGTGGGACTTCTTGGGATTCACCCTGAGGCTGAGATCGGAAAGAAGGGAGAGGGCAAGGTGAATGTCCTTGTATAACTTTTGTTTGCAGGGCGCCACCAGTAACCAATGGTCCAGATAGGGGTACACCATGCGGAGGTAAGACACCACAGGAGCTAGGCACTTGGTAAAGACCCTGGGGGCGGTGGACAGACTGAATGGCAGAACCTTGTATTGGTAACAGACGCCGTCAACCACAAACTGGAGATACCTCCTGTGCTGGGGGAGAATAGCAATGTGGAAATAGGCATCTTGTAGGTCGATGGATGCGAACCAGTCCCAGCGTCTCAGGAAAGGCAGAATGGAGGACAGGGTGACCATCTTGAATTTCCGGGAGGAGATGAAGGAGTTCACCCCTCGAGGTCTAGGATGGGTTGGAGAGTGCCATCCGATTTGGGTATCATGAAATATCGGGAAAAGAAGCCGGTGGATTTGGCCGAGGATGGCAGCTGCTCTATGGCCCCTTTGAGGAGGAGGGTCTCGACCTCCTCGAGAAGGGTCGGACTGGCAGGGGTGGAGTAGAAGATGCTGAGAGGAGGAGTATTTTGAAACTCGATGGCGTAGCCAAGACGGATGATGGTCAGACCCAGGAGTCCGAAGTGATGTTGCGCCAAGTGTTGAAGTGTCGAGCCAGTCCTGGGGTTTTGGACAAGTGGTTGGGCAGATGAAAGAGAGGCAGAGGTGGTGACCTGCAAAAGGAGTCAAAAATGTGACCTGGTGGTCAAAGAAGACTTCTTGGATGATGGCTGGCATCGCCTGAAGGAGCGGCGGGATGAAGCTGGCACAGAGGATTGGTGAGGTGTGCGACAAGGAGAGCGCAACCTATAGCAGTAGGAGAAGCGCCTCCAAGAAGAACGGGATGAAGATGGTCTTCTAGGTTGAGTTGTTTGGTGAAGGCCCATCTTTTTTGCTGTCAGTCGAGCTTTCATAAGATGGTCTATAGCATCATCTGTAATAGCATGGAAGAGTTCTTGGCTATCAAAGGGCAGGTCCTCAATACTTTTTCTGCTATCCTCGGTCAAGCCAGCAGACTGAAGCCATGTGAACCGGTGAAGGGCAACCACACCCACAATCACCCGCGCCGCACCCTCCACAGCATGTCGGGAGGACAAGATTTCTTGATTAGGAGAGCCAGAGACTCGTTATAAAATTGAATGGCTGTCACTCTGTGGTCATCCGGCAGGTGGGAAAGCAAGGGGAAAAACATATCCTAAATGTTATGTTGATAGGCCGCCAGGCAAGCTTGAGTGTTAGAAACCCTGGCGATCAGTGAAGAGGCAGAGTAGAACCGACAACCAAAAACATCTAAATGACAAGCCTCTTGATCAGGTGGAGTTGTGTGGGCCCTTTTGCCCCCTTTTGTTTGGGAAGACTCAACGACGATTGAATTATAAGTTGGATGGTTGAACAAGAAATCGACATCATTTTTCTGAGTGTGGTAAAGGTGCTCCAGGTGGTGAGGGATGGGCTGGAGCGAAGCAGGTTGGGCCCAAGGATGTTTCAATACCTCCTGCAGGACAGGGAGAAACAGAATTGGAGCCATCGATGGAGGCCGAGTGTCGATACAGTGGGTTACCGGGTCCTGTACCGTAGGAGCGGAACCGGAAATATCAAGGCCTAAGATGACCAAGATGTCAGAAAACTGCTTAACATCCTCAGCAGTTGAATCAGGAGTCAGATCCCCAAAGGCTAGAGGTGGGGAGGTATGAGATTGAGGCGTGCAGTCTGAGGAATCACCGCCGGAATCACAAGCACCGGAATAAGGAGACGATCATCGAGGTGATCGAGAACGACAAGGTCGACCAGCTCCTGGTGCAAGAACGACAGCTGATGGAGCCGGGGCGGAGACTGGTAGAACAGCGGGAGTCATTACCGAAGTCGGAATCTGTACCGGTACCGAGGTCAGTGCTGATGAAATGGGTAGAATGGTCCGGACAGCTGCAACGACGGACTGTGTTGATAACGGGATCAACAGAGTTGTTGGCAGAGTGAATGCAGGGTGAATATCTGGCAGAGGCCAGGACACCGTCGCTATCACCTGAGGATGTGGTGAAACAGCTCAATGATGAGGCGATCGGTCATGGGACCGGCGGCAAGATCGAGATGGTGAATGCCAGCAGTAGGCCGATCGGGACCGAGAACAGGATCTCAAGCGTCAGTATCGAGGGGAGCGTCGGTAGCGAGACCCCGGAGGAGATCGTGACGGGGAGTGCGAACGTCGAGGCCGATACGGAGACCAACATCGGATGTTGGGGTGGTATCAGTCACAATAGGCGGGTGAGTACGAGTGGTAAGAGCCGGGCTGCTCCCTCCAAAGGTGTTCATGGCCATATCGAGCGATATAGGAGACCAACGAAAAAGGCAAATCAACTCTTGCCAGTGAAGGCTCGTGAGCCATAGTTGCAATGACACGGTGATCTACCCCGTTCACCATGTCCTGGAGAGCAGGCCACACTAACTTGAGGCTGGTCTCGGGAAATAGCCCAAGGAGTGTCCAAAACAAGCAGACGGTCTGTCTTGGGACAGCCAGAAGAGAGAGCTGGAGGAAGTGGAGTCTGGGAGCATCCATCTCCGGGCTGGCCTGATGTAAGAGGCGGAGAGGCCAGTGGCAAAGGCCGACAGTCCAAGTCGGATGTTAAGTCAACAGCAACTGGAACAGACAGTACCGGGAGCTGAGTAGAATCTCACATCGGTGAAAAGACAGGAGCCTAATCCTCCTCCACGGTAGACGAAGCAGGTTGTGTCGGAGGAGGCATAGGTAAGGGGCCCAAAGAAGACGGTCGAGAAGCCGACAGACGGGCAGTGGGAGAAGGGGAGCAAAGCTTCTCCTTCTTTTTCTTTGTCTTATTAGAAGAGATGGAAAGGTGGTGTGATAAAGCTCGCTTACACTCCGCCAAGGTAGACACCTTGCGAGGCTGCTGAATTGGAGCCTGCTGCAAGCTAGAGGAAGCGTCTCTGGTGGAGGACGGGATGGTAGGCATTTTGGAGAGCTTCGGAATCCTCGGTAAAGAAGATACTGGTGGTAAGACTGGTGAGGTCAACGTCAGTATCAGTAACGAAGTGGTTGGTACTGAGGATCCGGTTGTTACTGGTGATTTCGTGGTTGAAAAGAAACTGTTGTGGAAGGGCTTCGATAGCGAAGGGCCTCGTGAAGGGTGCGGTGTCACCGGAGAGGTGAAACGGGCGGTATTCGAAGCTGCCTACTCCTTGAGGTGAAGAGCTTGCTCCCAACAGTAGGATTTTAAGCGAGAAGCTCTATTCTTCAGAGTTTGGGAGATAAAATCCTTACAGATGGAACAGGCCTGAATGTTATGGCCCTCTCCAAGGCAGAACAAGCACTTGGGGTGGGCGTCTGAAAGGGAAACCTTGAGGCCGCAAGACACGCTAAGCTTAAACAAAGATGACATAAGAAGGGGGAAGAGTTCTTACAGTTTTTGTTGTAAAGGAAACCAAAAATGAGTTGAAAGAACGAAGAAAAACTGACAAACAGAAAACTGCTCAGCGAGGAAGCCTTCCGAGCTGCTAACAGGTTGGCGGATGAAAAGAAACTGAGGAGAGACCGTTAGCTTGGCGGGACTGAGCATGCTCAGTACCGAATGGGGGAGGGGTTCCTGCCAAGCTGCTCAGCTCTGGAACTTTCCGAAATGCTACTGTGCATGCGCAAAGATTCCCACTGTGTGAGGCACAGAGACCACAAAAAAGAAACTGAGTTACATGTGGCCTAGGATGCAGAGAAAGACTTTAAAAAGGATCTAAATTTAAAAAATGACTCGTATGTTGATTTTTAAAATATGAAAAAAAATGAGAAAAAACAAATAATATACATTTAAAAAAATGACTGGCATGTTATGTTAAGGATCAGCATGCCAAGTCAGATATTGACCTTGTGAGTGAACAGCAGCCTTAAAAGTGATAGGAAGTTAGGCTTACATTTGGCCCTTTTGAAACAAAAAACACAATTTTATGTAATTCAGACTACACATTCTATTAAGATATTCTAGTCAATATCCTTTAAATGAGCATAGGACATTATTTTTTCAAATTTCTACATTTTCTCTACAAATCAATGTACTTCTGAAAACATAAAAGTGCATTTTCTATGGCAAAATAAAAGAAAATTAAAAAAAGTGCATTTAAAACTTGGATATAATTTCAGCATGCACCCAACCACACCCAGAGCATGCATACCAAAAGGAAACTGCACTCGGTAATTACAGATACTGTCTAGTCTGTCTAATAATGCCAATGTTTTTCTGAACACAGCACCCTGAATACAGTAGGAAGAGCAGAAGAAATAAAGACGGGTGCTTTTATGTATACCTTTAAGTTTCTTCTTTTATTTGTGGTAAAGATAGCTAAAATTAATAGCCATACATAAATGAAAACATGAATGACAGCATAGTGAGAATGTTACAGTATCATTTGAAGAGACAGAAGGAAAATCCTATTGTTAATTCTCCGACAAAACCACAAGAAACATGTAAACTATTTTCCTTTGATAAATGTATTATATTCTCAGTAACAACCATGAAAACAAAAACAGCAGCCGTAGCAGCAGCACACCTTCTGGCATGCATACTTTATTAGATTAACAGGAGCACAGCATGTGGGGAAAAGCAGTTCTGGATATTTTCTTAGGCATTGTCTGAAATCTCCTCTCAAGCAGTTGCACATGCAGAATTCAACAACTGCAAGATCCAAGAATAATCTTGGACTGCCTTAAGGAAATAATTTATTCAGAATAGGCAAGACAACTGACAAAGAAGACACAAAATGCAATACATTCTACAATATTAGTTGAATCACAGAATAACTGATGGAGACCATGGGTAAGAGGAATCATGCAGCCCTGTGGGGTGGTGGTGCAGGTGGCTTTAACCCTCCATGTTCAAAGTCTGAAGTTATTAAAAACACTGGCTAAACAATGCCTTTTGCACCAAAAATCACCTCTGCGGGCACGGTTTAGTCTCAAAATTGCTTTGAAAATTGTTTTTTAGGGGACCCTATCCCCAAACAGTCAAAAGTGTTTTGAAAAATACCAGCAGTGACCAAAAGCAACCCTTTTGGTCACAGCAAATGCCTTAACATCTAAAAATTAGGCACAGGTATAAGCTTTCAACGGTTTATCTACAGAAGATGTTAAACAGAAGTCCAGATATTGTTGGACTTTCCCAGCACACCTAATCAACACAGCCATTGATATGGGAGTTGCAGTCCAAAACATGTGGAGGGCTGCAGTTGTCCACCTCTGGCCTAAGAGGTGTTGAACTTCTGGTCTTCCAGATGTTGGCAGATTCTAAGTCCCATTATTACAGTTTAGAAAGGGACATTTGTAGTTGCAAATATGCACTCCACTCATATTCTCAAGAAAGTCTACGATGACTAAATAGGAGAGTGCGTGTGCGCGCGCACATGTGCATATATATGGTACAGAGAGAGACAGAGACACGCAGGGTATAGCTGATTCCTGCAGTCCATAAGTATAGAAAGTTCTAAGCTGGACCGACCCTCTATGCCTGTTTGGAATGACTGAGTATAGTGGCACTTACAGGACTTCTCTCTTGATTGTTTTACAGTAGCTCCCTTCATTTCTGAGTGTGTGCTAATAAATTAGGAGCAGGTATAGCTATTTTATGGTCTGCCCTTGGTCTCCTGAAGGTGAAATGTTCTGTAGACTGTGACATGTTAAAGAAACAATATTACTGATCCTGATGAAAGCAGTCAGTTGGATTTTAAACCATAGTGGTCTTTAATGACACCAGCGTTTCACAGATAATTTTTTCCATAGAGGTTGCCTCGTTGCCACTGGTCTTAAATATGCTACTTAGACTGTAGCAGGTCAAATGCAACAAAGCAGGGTGGCTCCTTGCACAGTATCTTCAACTGTTAGAAGGCTCCTGCCCTAGAATTCTCCTCTCTTCACTTTTCCTTACGCCACAATAGCTTGTTTTGGTCAGTGGAAGAAAGTAGATGCTTAATTATACTGTTGGAATTCTAGAACCCCATCTTTATATACTAGGCTTCTTTTATCGACATCTGAATTAGGGCACTATATTTGCATGAATACATTTCATGGTTCTTATATATTACCTACATTTGATTTATTTCTCTTCTTTTTACTCTGAATATGTATATACTTTACCTGAAGGTTTCCTAACTTACCCCAATAGAAAAAAACCAATTACTTTTGTCCAAAGCTAGCCATTTTGTAATTATTACTTTCCTTTAATTTCTTGATACTTTTCATCTTATTCAGTTAACATTTCAGTTTTAGATTACTCTTCCCAGAGAAGCAGTTTAAAAAAGCAGATTTTCATGTAGGAACAGAAGTACTTTTTTACTTGCTGGAATGAAACACGCTCAAGACCTAAGAAGATGTTCACCGCTGCTTTCCATATATGTGAGCACATCAGGATAGTGACAGGCCCTTCACCACAACCACTGCTCACAAATAACTTTTGGCTTGCAATCTGCAGAAAAGGCATGATGCAATTTAAATCTTAGCTTATAGTCTGCAGCACATGCAGACTGGACACCCCTCAAAAAAAACCCAAAAAACCATCTACCACCATGATCACATTCTTCCATGCACAAAGACTACTGAAAATTTGTCCAGGACTTCAGCATAAGAAACGTTATGACCCATACTCGAGTCAAGCTGAAATAGTTGGCCAAATTTAATTTATTTAAATCAACGTGTCAGAGGAAGGAACTGACCAGGCTGTTATAGGTAACCCCAGTAAATGCATACATTGGTATCGTCTAGGGAGGGATATGCCAGATCTAACTTTATGTAAACCCAGCACAGTTTGCAAATGAACCACAGAGGTCCTTGCAATCATCACAAATTATATCTCAGTGCCCCCCTCACCTTTTGGGCAGAAAAGAGGGAATAAATGAAATGAGACACAAGTTGTGTCCAAAAAAAGTAATAAAAAGAATGCATGGATAGTTTCTGGTGTAGAAACAGAGAGAAGGGGATGCAAAAATATCCACATAAAATTGATTATGATACTATCTCAATATAAATAAACACATATGCAAGTGGGGCTTGGGGCTAATGAAAAAGGGTTACGAGGGAGGCCAGGAAGTACAGTTCTATTTCCAATCTGGGAAGAAAAAAGAAGAGGAGGAGGAGGAGACTGGCTTACAGAATTTATTACCCAAAACAGCTGCATACATACTCAACTAAATGAGGAAAGTGATGCAAAATAATAAAAATAATAAAAATAATAAATAGATGAAAATATTAAATATAAATTTATATAAATATAAATTAAAAAAAATAAAAAATAAGTAAAAATAGGGACTCAAGCAGCATAACTGATCTCACATGGTGGGTTTAGCCACTGCAGATCTACAGGAAGGACTGCTAATGTTGGCAGTCAGTGTGTTATCTTATTATTACGTTAAAAAATGATAAAGAATAACATGCAAATCTATTGATTTTACAAGAGAGCACTGCAATCACCCCAAAGCGTTCAACATAACTTCTAAAAGCTTGTTGTCAAACCGGTTTAAATTACTCAAGGTTAGCACACTGAGGAGCTCTTAGTTCATTTAAAAATGGAAGTGGATCCATACAGTCTCCTTGCAGCTGTGCCAGAAGATCTAATGTGTGTGTATGGGTGCAACAGGGGGTTAAGCAGAGGTTCCACTGAAGATCATTTATGTAGCACGAGATGGGAATCACATGGCCCTCAACACTATCCAATTATTCACATTATTCTATGATGATCTTAACTCTACATCAGTAGCTATTTTTTTTTAAAAAAATATGTGCACAATTATTTCATTTGAATCCCACTGAGGTTATGTGAATGCTTACGTAACTCTACATTTGGATAAGACATGATTTCTCTGATGTTAATTCACCTCCTCAGGCATCACAATCCTAAATAAACTAATAAACATTTACGTATATTTTAAGTATTTGGTAACACTCTCAATTAAATTCATACAAACAAGCAGTAACAAGAAATCTGAGTAATAAATCACCAGCACTATATGTACTGTTTGGGAATGCCAACACTATGGGTAATGTTTGAACGCTAAATTAACAGTCTCGTGTATGGAAAAAAGAAATACGAAACAAGAAAAGAACTGGCAGAAGTAATCTCAGAACCATTGGCAATAATCTTTGGGAATTCCTGGAGAACAGGACAAGTCCTAGAAAACTGGCAAAAGTTGTTCCTACCTTCAGAAAGGGAAAAAAAAGGACCCAAGCAATTACTGCCTAGTCAGCCTGACGTCAATATCAGGAAAGATTCTAGAGAAAATCATTAAACAGATAGTCCTTAAGGACTTGGAAAGGAATGCCATGATCACTAAAACTCAGCATGGGTGCTTCAAAAACAAGTCACACCAGACTAATCTTATCTCTCTCTCTCTGTCTCATTCTCATTCTCTCTCTCTCTCTCTTTTTTTTTTGATAGAGTTACAAGCTTGGTAGCTGAAGAGAATGCTATGGATGTAATGTAGCTTGATTTCAGTAAGGCCTTTGACAAGGTCCCCCACAATATTCTTGCAAACAAGTTAGTAAAATGTGGGCTAAACAGGGCTACTATTCGGGAGATTTCTAATTGGTGCTCACCAATGACTCAATTCATCCTAGACATAAGTGACTAGATATAAGTGACCTAAGTACCACAGGGTTCTGTCCTGGACCAAGTGCTATTCAACATCTTCACAAATGACTTGGATGATAAAATAGAGGGCATGCTTATCGAATTTGCAGATGACACTAGATTAGCAGGGGTAGCTAATTAGGGCTGGGATCAGAATTCAAAATGACCTTGACAGAACTAACAAAATGGATTTCAACAGGGACAAATGTAAGGTACTACACTTGGGTTGAAAAAATGAAAAAAATGGAAAAAAATGAAATGCACAGATATAGGATGGGTAGCACTTGGCTTGACCACAGTACATATTAAAGGGATCTAGGAGTCTAAATGGACCAGAAGCTGAAGACAAGTCAAGAGTGTGATGCAGCAGCTAAAAAAGACAACGTGATTCTATGCTGCATCAATAGGAGTATCAGGTCAAGGGAAGAAATAGCACCACTTTATTCTGTGATGGAGGATATTGACAAACTGGAATGTGTTCAGAAGAGGCAATAGGTAAAAGGCCTGGAAACAGAATAGGTAAAAGGCTTGGAAACCATGCCCTATGAGGAGTGGCTTAGGGAGCGGGGTATGTTTAGCCACTGGAGAAAAGAAGGTTAAGAGGTGACGTGATAGCCATGTTTTAATATTTGAAGGCAGTCGCATAGGGATGTGGGGGCGGGGCGGGCGATTAGCCCTGGGCAACAATGTTTGGGGGCATGCCGGCCCATAGCCACGCCCCCGCGCACTGCAGCCACAGCCCGCACCCTCATGCCCCCCCCCAAGCTCTGCCACGGTTTGATGGAATGTCATATGGGAGACAGGGCAAGCTTGTTTCCTGCTTCTCCAGAGACCAGGACACAAAGTGATGCTTCAACCTATGGAAAAAGATGTTCCATCTAAACCTTAGGAAGAACTTCCTGATGTTAAGAGCTGTTCAACAGTGGAATATGCAGCCTTGGAGTGCAATGAAGTCTCCTTCTTTGCAGGTTTTTAAACAAAGGCTGATGGTGATCTATTGGGAGTGCTTTGTGTATTCCTGCATGGCAGGAGGCAGAAATGAATGGCCCTTGTGGCCTCTTCCA
Source organism: Cyclura pinguis (assembly GCA_030412105.1). Lineage (NCBI taxonomy): Eukaryota > Metazoa > Chordata > Lepidosauria > Squamata > Iguanidae > Cyclura > Cyclura pinguis. The sequence goes on from CM059599.1 coordinate 178,444,027, forward strand.
ACTATACAATTCTATGAAATATTACTGGGCTGTTGTAATAGCACTCTCAGTTTACGTCATGGTAGCCCCAAAATATGCAGATGTATAGCATCCCAACCATCACTTCTCAGGTTCTTCCGATTATCCTGGCTTTAATGACAGCAGGTCAGTAGGGAGGATTGCACTGCAACCTAAAGCAGTGCTATGCCATAGGTGTGCCTGAGTGAAGGCCAAGAATCAGATTTTTTTTTTTTTAGTCTATATAACAGCAGAAAGCACAGTTAAATTTCTAGTGAGTTCAGGAAATCTGGGATAGTTGGCAAATGACTATAAAAGAGAATATAGAAAGGGACTCTATAACCTCACCCCTTGGTGAAACCTTGTAATGACAGCACCTTGGTGAGGCTTCTTGAGGAAGTGCTGCTGGTCCTTCAGCCAGGGAGTCCTGAGGATGAGTGAAGACCCAAAGGCCCAACGAGGCCTTGTTCTTACCCCAGGGCTGTCTGAGTAAGCTGTGAGAGGGATCCGAAAGCAATGTCACCTAGAATGAATGGCTTTTTTGCTCTATCAAAGACATAACATTATATTTTTTAAAAAAATAACAAAATGATGGCTAATATCAACATTCTTTTCATGTGATTACTGTTTATTCATTATTTCCAGTGTGTTGCTTTGGGGGTGTCATGTGAAGGGATTTAATTGAAAAATTAAAGAATAAAATATAAGAAAAGTAAAACCAATGATTAATGAGCACTGCTACTAACTAGATACTTATGAAAACTAATGAGAAACTATTAAAATTAGTAATACTGTAATGAGAGTCAGCATGCTATAGTAGTTTGAGCATTGAATTATGACCCTGGAGACCAGAGTTTGATTCCCCACTCAGTCAGAGAGACTCACTGGGTGATCTTGGGTGCATCACACACTCTCAGCCCCAGAAAACCACAGGATAGGTCCTCTTTATAAGTCAGAAATGACTTGAAGGTATATCCATATCCAAGCTATGGATATGAAACTCGATTAGGGTAAGTTTCTTGTTATCATTCCAAAGCTTTGACTTCTACACCATTAATCACCAGTCCTTCCTCCCTTTTCCAGTTGCACCAAGGGCAGCTGTGGCTTAATTAGGCAAACATAAGAATGCCAGTTAACCATCTCAGCTACTCCACTGTGAGATGTAGCTAAAATAAAACTCCTGTTCTTTAGGCCAATCTAGGAACAGATGCTAAACCAGTGACCGGCTAATTTTGCAAGCCAAAAATGCAGATATGAAGGAAGATAGCTGGAATGTCCCTGCATGTAAGCAGTACCTCTCTAAGCTGACGCACAAGTGCTAATAATGCTCTGGATCCACCGTACGAAAGCCCATAGCTGGCCTAAGACTTGTGCTCCACTTCTTGAAGGAAAAAGATACAAAGCTGCACTGAATGGGCTGTGGGATGAGTAAGAAGGTACTATCAGTCTTGACTTTAAAGTACGATTTAACTAATAGCATTTGTTGAACAAACAGTTAACATTCTCCACCCCAAAGAGACACATGAATTCTTCTATCTGAATTGGCTGTGGACCTAGTTTAACAGGCTTGCCATTTATTCTCTGGGATCTGCCACATTTTCTGCACATATTCTTGATTTAGCTTGTTGGCAAAACATGTTTCATAAACTCGATAAATCAAAAGATCTACGTTTTCTGGTTTACATGCTATTGAATCTGTATTCTTAGTGAACATATCATTTTACATGATCCTTCAAATTCTTAACACCCTACCGAGAATATAGTCTCACTGTTTCAGGAGATCTGCCTCCCAAATAAAAGCTTAGGGTAATGGCACTTGCTTTAATTATAAACATTGGATATGGTTATATTTTAGCACTGATCAAAAGACAACTTATGCATAAAAAAATCCTTTGCACAATGTTGAGACCGTTATTCAGAAATCTATTTTTATGGAATCATAGGCAACACTCAGAACAAAAAGAAATGTCAGGAGCTGCAGAGATGTTTCATTGTAGCAGTCTAACTACTTCATTGCTTTTTATTTTCATTTAACTAATAAAACCCAGTCAAAATAACAAAAATCTAGTCAAATAAACATAAATCAAACTGCTGCACTTTAATGCACATGTGAGCTACCACACAATGGTTAAAAACTGTCAAAATATTTTACAGCTCCATTATAATTACCAGCCAAGTCTAAGCATGTAGAGTGTGGGTGTTAGCCACACCACAAGTGATGCAAAGGAAACACTTTTGACTCTTTCCTGCGCTCATTCAACCTACTTGCATAAAGATCATGAATAAACCATGAATCAGATGTATTCAATTTTAGGATATATAAATCACAAGCATAAACCTGCTATTTTTAATCTTGGTATACTGATTGAAACAAATCTGTTTAAAACAAGAACATGAATGAAAAATTAGACACAGTGATCCTATGTATTTTTAAATCAGAAATAAGATCTACTTCAATGGCGGTTACTCTCAGAGAAGTTAATTGGAGTGTAGGCTTAGATATTTGATTTGATAAAGCATAATTACTGTGTTTCTATTTTTAATAGACACCAAGAGACAAAACTGTAAGTACAACTGTGTGACTGCTACATTCCATTAAATATCTTAACTATAGTGTTTTGTTGCTTTAGAATATGCATGTTAGCCCATTGTTTTCTAAAGTCAAAGCTGGAATACGGTAAGGAAACATCGATTTTGTCGGTCCTGGAATTCTGTTTACGTACGAGTGGCCACTGATACACAACAGTTTACCCAGGATCTTTCTCATCCCCTTCACTGAAGTGGGAAACTCTGTACATGTGTCTCCGCATGCAGTGATTACTTCTTATTGAAGAAACAAAGGAATCCTGAGCTCACAGGTATGCCATGTGTGCATCAACACATATGATGAACTTAAGGGAAACTTGTACAGTTGGTGTTTACAGTTTAATGCTAGATGTTCATTGGCATTGTTCAGCAAAGTTAATATGAAGCCAAAATTCCAGATTCATTTCCTTGGGAATTAAAAGGGATTCACTTCTGAGTAGACATGTATAAAATTGCACATTCAATAATCTAGCTGTAAAGCATGCATAGATGATGTACTTTTGCAAAGAGTTTTTCAGCCACTGGGGGAGAGGTGGGAAACAAATAAATAAAGAGAACTTTAAAACTTGTTACTATCAAAACAATAATACGTGGTTTCAAATCATACCCACTTCACTACATAATGAGAAGTCTGAGGTCACACTCAGCTAAATATAGCCATGCCTAAGTATACAGTAAATTATTTTGAACATCACACATTAATATATAGATTGAAATCTTGCCTGGATATTTGAAATAAAAAGATTCCTGAAATTCTTAAATGTCATTTTTTAACTCACTAGAACATTTAAGAAGGATTCAAATATTTGAATCTGATTTTACTTGTTTGAAAATTCAGCTCTAACATTTTTTCAGATGACTGTACTTCTCAATCAGATGCTACTAATTTGTCCACCTTTTTTAAAAGAAAGACTGTAAGACAGATAGTAAAGCAAGAGTATTAAGATGAAATGTAACTGCTTCTTTTGGGGAAAAAAATGAACATGAACATTTGTGGATAAATACTATTTAAACTTGGGAGTTGCAGCCCCTCCGCATTTGCAAGGGTTTGGGGCACAGAACCCTCACAAAAGTGGAAAAACCGTGAATAACTCCCCCCTGGTACTGCTCCTCCCATTCCCTTCTAAGGCTCTGGAGCGCGAGCCTTCCTACTCTGTGCTGGGGCCAGAGGCAAGGGAGTGATGGGGGGAGCTCTGGAGGGGAGAAGGAAGGAGTATGAGTGCCCCCACTGCCTTACCTCAGTGTGAGTTCTCAGTGCTAGGGCAGAGGCAAAGCAATGGGATGGGAGAGCTCTGGAGGGCACAAGGAAAGTGCACTCTTGTGTCTTCCCCCGTCTCATTGCCTTACCTTCTGCCTTGGTGTAAGTTCTCAGCACTGAGGCAGAGGCAAGAGAATGGGAAGAGAGAGTTCTGGAGGGCACAAGGAAAGCACATGTGTGCTTCTCCCCACCACTGCCTTACCTTTTGCTTTGGCCTGAGTTCTCATTGCTGGGGCAGAGGCAAAGAGGGGAGGGGAGACCTCGGGAGGGAAGAACTCTGGAGGGCACAAGGAAAGTGTGTATGTTATCTTCCCCGCTCATTGCCCTATTTTTTGCCTGAATGCAAGTTCTCAACAGTGGGACACAGGCAAAGGAGTGTGAGGGGAGAGTTCCTGAGGTCACAAGGAAAGCACATGCATCCCCCCCCCACTGCTTTATCTTTTGCCTTGGCATGTTTGCTTCCTTTCTCTATGTCAGCAAAACGTGATAGAACGGGAGGAGGAGACTGGGGGCAGGCATGGGCACCTTGCAAATAATCAAATTCATGCAAGTCAAACCCACAAATGTGGAGGGAGGACTGTACTTGTTTCTTACCCTCAGAACAAGACATGCAACTTCAGTATAACAATCTACCACTCTGCTTACTAATATACTTGTATTTGGCTTCTGTATAATATAGGAAAACTGCCGATGACTGTCCAGAGCATTAAATGAAGAGCAACTTGTGACTGTGGCCTGTTCAGAAAGTATTGGACTAAACAAACCATGAACAGAATCCTTGGTTTGTTTAGCCAGTCCCACTAAGAGAAAGAGCCAAGCAGCACTGAACATTAATACTGCAATCCTGTTCACACTTCCCTGATAGAAAGACATGCTGAACATATTTTGAATTAATATATAGGCATAACTCAATCAACAAAGGCTTTGACAAAGAAGCTCCTTTTCACATAGATTTTTAAATACTTGCCCAGCTACTCTCTTCCTTGCTCACTGTCAAGCTGGATTTTTTTTTTCAGCATCAGCACTGGAAGGATGGTGAAGAGGGGCTGGAGAAACACAAACTTTTGGTATCGGGTTGCAGCAGCATGCCTGCAGCAGACAATGCAATAAAGCTTGAGCCTAGAAACAGCAATATTCTGGCCTAGCTGGTCCTACTGTAGCTGTGTGTGTCTGCCTACAAAATGCAAGGCAAACAGCAACTGCCTCCAGAATGCTTTACTGAGCATGAATGAAGAGTAAAACAGAAAGCAAAGGGGAAAACAGGTAACACTGAATCACCGTCTCCCTGAGCATCTTTAAAAAACATGGTTTTGGATGGCAAAATGGAAAGCATAAGAAGAGTGGAGACAGATGAAAGAAAGAAAAAATCATGCCTGGATGCATTTTGGAAGAAGCTTTCATGTGGGCTCTAGAAAGTTTAAAATATTTTTGTTTTCTTATGCCAGGCTTACTTGACCCATTTGTTTCATTTCCCATGAGTAGAATGTCAGTTCTGAATATAATGTTTCCTGACACATCCTGAATTGCTCTTCTTTTTTGTGATGTAGAAGCCTATACCTATTCTTTTCATGTTATTTTTGCCCCTGGTACCAAAGTTTCTGTTAAAGAAGTAAACACATCTATTTTGTTAATGGAAATGCCCTGTATATACTCCACACTACTTTTCAGAGGTAAAAGTGATTGCAGTGTATTACAGTAACAAACATGATACCTGGAATTGATATAAACTCCTTTCTAAATACGAAAACAATTTGAGAAGGATGCTAAGAACAAAGGAATACTTCTTTTTTAGGAAGGAAAACTCATTAACATTTAAGAATGCAGGTGTACACAGCATAACATTCATGTACTTCAAATACTGTCACACCAATTTGCAGAAAATTCAAAAAATCAAACAAACTTGCATTTTGCCCTGAAATAAGGGAAAAGGAGGAAGATTGAAATGGGCTTTTCTTGAATATAAGGCAACCCTCTCCCTATTTCTGATGGTACATGCTTAGGAAAGCCCCAGTGGTTGGCTTGCATAATCTTTCCACAACACTGAATTAAGAAAAATGACTTATTTATAAAAAAAATAGAGATATTTATCTCTAACTGTTATTATAGCAGTAGATACAGATTAGTAATCTAGTAAATCTACAGTTGCATAATATATTAATGCAAATTTTAAAAGTAGAAACACCCTTTTAGTAAAGTGGCTTCAAAACATGCAGCATTCAACTGTTAGTGGTGAATTTTCAGACTTGTTTTCTTGTTTGTTGATGTGCTGCACTCTAATGCATTTCCTGAGAAAATCTTATTCTATTATATTACTTTTTGTCACCCCTCCACATACAGACACTTGCTTTAGGCAACAGGGCATCAAGAATCCTTCCACGTTCAAAGTCGGCTACATCTGTTGCTCTTTCCCATTGTTGAAAATTCCATCCTTAATCCTATTTGACTTTATTCATGCAAAGGTCATCCTGAATTCAACAAATGGAGGAGCAATAGCAAGCATACTGGTGAACAGTGGGCTAAAAAATGTTGTTGTAGAACCTGCCGCTAGTGTGCTGGCACTGTCTCAGGAGCACTTGGTTTTATTACGCTGGCTTTCAACCCTCAAAGCTGTCAAAGGAAAAGCAATATTTACAAAAATAATCCGCTCCAGTATTGATTTTTCATTAATTTTGGGTGTACAGTTTCTCCTTATTTCAAGCACTCCTATATATATCTCATGACAGTTGATAATTGTGCACCCACACAAAACAAGGGTCACTGCTAATATATGCAATAGTATCACTTATTCAGAAAACAGGCTAGCACAGAAAACTTTGTAAGAAAGAAACACCATTGCACTCTCTAAACTATGGGTGGCATTTATGTTTTTCCCCACTCTTCCTTTACTTCTACTTTGGCTAGGACTGTTGCTCATTTAAAAAAAAAAATCTGAGAAAGCAAATCAAAAGATTCAGAGAATCCTTTCCAGAGTGGTCTTCTTCTTTCAGTCTCTACCCAACCAACTAGAAACATAAAGGGAACAGAACCCTGCAGTCTTCATTAGAATGAGTGGAATGATTTATAGAGTCAAGTCATCCCCTGCTTTTATTTTACTAACATGCCCATAATACAATCTGGCTAAAATAAATCAACATTAATTAATAGTCGCCTTACATCATGTCACAAAACACAAGCCAAACCCAGCCTTTAGGAAACAGAAGAAATGGGTTATGGTAGCTCTAGCAGTTCATCCACAGATGATCATTTTCTAAGGACAAGTTTTCCGATCACTCAGCGTGGCTTTGAAATAATGGTATAGAGCACCAGTGCAGCCCTCCATATTTTGTTAGACTGCAACTCCCATCAGCCCCAGCCAGCATAGCCAATGGTAAAGAAAGCAAGAATTGCAGACAATAATATCTGAAGACTTGCACTTTGCCCAGCTTAGCACAGAGATTTTAACATGAACTAATCAAAACAAAACAAAAAAAGAAATAGAACCTTTCTCCTTAAGTTCCTGAATCTAAAATTTTGCACATTCAAATACTCTGAACATCATGTTAATGAAAAAAAAGTTGAAAATGTCTGCATTCAGTCTTTGCACAAATTGTTGAAACCAGGAAGAACAGCGTGAAGGACTGGAGGATGGTGGAGAATTGTAATTTTCCCAATTTTCTTATTGGATTGGTTCACACATTTCCAAATCCTTGATTTGAATTCCAGGACAAAACCTGACAAATTACACAAGCTTCATAATTTGAGAGCCACTCATGTACATCAAAGCCACTTACAGATTTTTAAAAACTTAAGTTAATGACAAAATAATCCCTTCCCACTTCAAGGTATGTAAAGACAGCCACCTACTGCCCAGCCATACTCTCATATACCTGTTTTCCTCTTTTGTTCTTCATGATAGGGCTTACATTAGGAATACAGCCAAACAAAAGAAACTCTATCAAGGAAGAGAGGTAAACATGCCAAGGAGAAGATCTTTTGGTTTTATAAGAAGTTATTAAAATCTTCATTTTAAAAGTTTAGCAATACAGTCATCCCTCCACATTCGCTAGGGTTAGGGGCACAGGACCCCCGTGAAAGTAGAAAAACTGTGAATAACTCTAGGCCCTCCCAAACCATATTTAACACACAAAAAAGCATGATCACCATATTCAACCCACCATGATTCCCTTGAGACATCAGGGTTCCTTCACAAGGCAGAAGTGGCTGGCTGGTGGGGCTTCCTGCCACCTCCACTGCTGCCCCACACCATTTTTAGTTGGGGGTTATCAGCCTCATTTGCAGTTTCTCAGTCTCATGAGGCTTGCAGTCCCTATTAAAAATGGCACAGGGTGGCGGCAGAGGTGACAGCAAATAATCCGTGAATAATCAAATCAGCAAAAGTGAAACCCGCAAATGTGGAGGGCTGACTGTATTAGGATTTTGAAAACATATGCTATGTTCTTTAGCCATCTCTTCAAGACTGAGTAGTATTGACCATACACATGGCTCATGATATACTTCAAAAGGCTGGAGCAGCTCCTTCTATAACAAGAACCATGAACTGCCATTGACATTTTAGTGTTTTTGTTTTTGAAAACCGGGTGTGGTTGCGGGCTTCATGGGTGTAGCAAAGAGGTCTGCTCTTCATTTTTTTTTAAAATCTGCTTAGCATTTGCTATATTTCTTCAGTTCTATCCATCAGTCAAAATGTTATTCCAAAAGTATCATATTTTGGACTATGAATCTGTGCTGGTATTTGAAGCATCCCTCTGCTTTCACTGTTCATAAGGCCAAACTTGTCTCATGCCTGTGTTCTTTCACAATACTTCCTCCACAAACGCAGTTGCTGGCTCAGGAGCATCCCAGGCCAGATTTTAGCAACCCGAGACTTGGAGATGGTCTCTGTACTGTTACTGGCGATCTTGGTGATGTCATTAAACATAGTTAAGCACCAACTATAACTGCTCAGAGAATATCATTCAAATAAAAGCATGAAGTTTAACAAGAAAACACTTAACTGATTTTTAAGGGTTGTTTATGTCTATAGAGAGCCAACGTGGTATAGTGAGCTGAGCGCTGGACTATGCCTCTGGAGACCAGGGTTTGAATTCCTGTGCGGGCATGGGGGCCCACTGGGTGACCTTGGGCAGGGTGTACTCTACCAGCCTCAGAAAGAAGCGAAGACCCCCCCCCCGCAAAATCTTGCTAAGAAAACCCCATAATAGGATTGTCATAAGACAGAATAATTTAAAGACAAACATCAACAATATGTTTTTTAAATGAATTTTAATGTTTTTAATGTTTAAACTTTATAATTTATTTAATAATTTTTTAAATAACTCTTATCTTTATACTCTTATTAACGACTTCTGTAGTGTTCAGCAATTCCTTCTAAGGTAGCAAATACTAAGGTAGCTCAGTATGTCCCCATGCTTCTTGCTTCCTCCTGTAGCTGGTCAGGGTTTGAGAGACTTTGAGAGGCAGAGGATAGAGTCAGGTGGACCACCTTGAGAATCATACTGCAGCTATTCTGAAGCAGCCTCCAGTAGCAGAGCCACAGTGCATGTGTGTGAATGTGCACACACGTACATACACAAAGAATCTGTTGCATGTATTTTTCCTACACACAGATACACAGATATTTACACCCATTTGCCCACCCACAAAAATAGATATTCCAAAGGAGCACTCTTGTCCTGAGTTCCCGTGACATCCAGGAACTTAATCTGCAATTATCACATGAAAGATCCAGACCTCTTTGTATGGTCAACTTATCCAGGAAATTCTATAATTTTACCATCAATTTGTGATTAGATATGTTTCCCTATAGAGGCAGCATCGTGTAGTGGTCTGAGCACTGGACTCTGAATCTGGAGAACAAAGTTTGAATCCCTGCTCCGCCATGGAAATCCATACTCTCTCAGCCTCACAGGAAGGCAAAGGCAAACCTCCTCTGAACAAATCTTGCCAAGAAAACCCCACGACAGGGTTGCCTTAGGGTCACCATAAGTTGGAAGATGACTCAAAGGCACACAATAGCAACAATGTTTCCCCATAAAAAGGGATATGGTTATAGAAAAACATGAACAAGAATTATTATCAGAAAGTTTAAACAGAATTATAATTAGAAACTTTTGGCCAGAGACAACATAAACAATGAGAAGTTGTCCATCAGGTGCTGATAGCTACTAAGACTTTTTTATTATTTTGTGAAGGATTTAATACTGCTTCATGAATGCATGTGTGAATGCAATGAATAAAGGAAATAACATCTCCTGATAGAAAAGGAATTTTAATGTAATCTGTTGACACATATACAGTCACATAGCAATGGAGGGGCTATGGGGGCGGTTCGCCCCCAGCAGCAATGTTTTTGCGGCATCCTAGCTTGTAGCCACACCCCCACGTGCTGTGGTCATGCCCCCACGTGCCACAGCCACGCCCACACACACCGTGGCCTCCTGCCCCCCCTCCACACAAGCAGCTCCTCCAAGCTGCTGCACATACAGTTGTCAGTTATTCAGTGCCTAGGAAACAGGTACAGAAAAATAAACTGATGTATATAAATGTGCAAATGTACATAACTGTGCAAATGTGACCAACATTTTTTGGATCATGCCGAGGGACAATATTACCTGTCACAGGGCCACCACTGCCCCCCTGCCATGCTTGGCTGTATTGTAGCCATAGTTCTGTGCTCACTTTGATGCCTGAGGGATGCATGCTGGTCTATGACCATAATAGATTATTGTTAGATGGATGGATGGATGGATGGATGGATGTCTAGGTGATGGGAGGCGGAGCCTCTTTGGAGCATGGGAGCCAAGATCATTCTAATAGACTGGTAAGATCTGATGTTGCGCAGGAATGGAATGTGAACTGGAAAGAACTGGGAGAGTCATGAGGGGTTCTTAAAATTGAAACTTGTATTGTATCTTCAGTTCTGGCAAGAGTGTTGTTTATGTGATGAACCTAATTCCTAATAAAACTCTTCATTTTAAATGAATATCCATGAAGACTGGTTACTGAGCTAGGGCAAAACAAGACATTATATTGCCACTTTCATCTAGATTATTTATAGCTACAAAATGGAAAATATCTACGTATTTGATGCTCATGCTCAAATATCACCAAATACTGGACAACAATCTTTGCTGTACATCTCTACAAGGGTATCTGATACCCTTGAAACCCCTGTTTTTCTGAGTTATCTAAAGAGAACATTTCTAGTATGTAATGTGAATTAACATAACTATGAACAAAAATTTTGACTTTAAGACAGAAATTACCCTATATATTCCCCCACAGATTTAGGGATGCTTTGACAAAATACAAGAATCTATAATGTACAAAATTTCTACGCAAATTAGGATTGCTCTGATCTCTAATCTCAACAACTGCTTCTGGTGTATGCTAATTCTAAAAAGGGATGTATGAAAGATCTGTTAAACTCAACTGTATATCACACACATAAAAAACAACAACTAAGAATCATTTGTTGTATGTTGCAGGTTTATAAGGTAAAAAAGAAAAAAAAGACTATTCTTATAAAAATGATTTGGCACACCAATTATTAAGGAATTCTTATAATTATATGCTTGCAAATGGTCCACATTTTATCCTTGGCATCTCCAGATAGGGCCTAGAAGAATACTGCATAACTTATTGTGCAGCCATTTTGGGGAGTCAGAGTGGGCAGAGCACTGATGGGTTGCCAGTAATGGTATCTGGCAGGCTTCTTCTTCCCAGGGAGCTCTGCAGCTTGGCATGGCCTGCAGGAAGATAGAAAGGGCCAGTCTGAGTGAGCTGCTTGCTGTTTTCACTCAGGTTGGGCAAGAGGGTGGTTATGTAGGGTTGCTTTCATACACATTCAGCTGTCCTTTGATTGGTGAAGCACTGGCAAAAGAGTAGAGAGGTGACAGAGTGGTGAAGAACATGGGGCAGTGAAGAACAGAACAGTGGTGAACAGAGCGGCAGCAGGGAGCTGAGTAGTGAGCAGCGGCAGTGAGGCCATATGGAAGGAGGGCAGGAACAATTCTGGTGAGGAACATCTGGAGGCGCTTGCCTCTACTGGCAGTCAGGAGCTTCCTGGCCCCATGTACTAGGAGTGACAAAAAGAACAATCCAACAGATCTTATAAGGACTCATTTAGGCATCTCCTGTTTGCGGGGTGCGGGCATCTGACTGGCAGGGACCCAGACGCTCCTGGCCTTGGGTGGTAGTGAGGCGTGCTCTCTCTCCCTTCTAGACTTCATGTTTTTTCCCCCGTTCTGGGGCTTTGCCTCTTTAATCCCACCTTCCTTGGCTGGGAATTTTTTGGACATCTTCAGCTGGTGCACAGGACCCCTACTGGTGCTGTCTCTGGGGCAATAAATATCCAGTATGCCCCCTATATATGTGGGGATTCCATTCCAGGAACCCCCACATAAAACAAAAAAAGGAAATTCTTATGTCTGATTATCTTCAATGGACATGATCTGCATGCACCCTTGGTGTCACTGGTGCGTGCCCATCACATCCACTGAGGATAATGGGTATGATGCTTCATGCAATGTCACATTTGTGTATGCTGAGGTTGCACCACAAGAGGGAGCACTGTATTTTCCTTGCAACAAATTTAACCCCCTCCCCTTCACAGATAAGGGTAGATTCTGCTGGGGGACCTTAAGGGGATTGTACCTGGTGCTGGCTTGTACATGTGGTGCATGCATTGCCTGATATATTTTTTTAAAAAACCATTAACTAGGTTGTCTGTCTCACTAACTCTAGAAAATAACTTATCACTGGGACACCAGAGAGCCCTACTGCAGTGGTTAAATACCGGTACTGCAGCCACAACGTTGTGAGTTTGATCCTGCCAGGCTCCAGGTTGACTCAGCCTTCCATTCTTTTGTAGGTCAGTAAAATGAGTACCCAGCTTGTTGGGGACAATTAGCTAAATACACTGTAAACTGCTTAGGGAGTGCTTCGCACAGATAAGTGGCATAGAAATGTAACTGCTATTGATATTGCTACCAGTGTAATTGGTGTTTTGGTGGGTGCTGGCTTCATGGTCTTCTTTGTATGTAAGCAAAAGGGGGAATGATTCCCAAGCAGTCCCAGAAGTCAATGCAACAGCCTTTACTGAGGACAAGGGGCAGGAAAGAAAATAACAGACGGAGCTGGCACTGGTGAAGAGATGGAAGAAGGACAATACCAGTGCGAAGATGGATCAACCGTCAAGTTTGGCAGTGGGGGCCAGCAGCTTGACGGTGTTAGATGGTCTGTCCCAGGTGTTAGAAAAGCCAGGGGAGAAAGCAGAGCAGCTAGAGTCACAGATAGTGGTGCTGGCCCTTTCGCCAAGTGTAAGCTCTTGAAGCAGTGAAAGAGGCACACAGCACATGCCCAGTGAGAACCCTTTGCAGGTTCCTGAACAGTTAGCACCTTTTTTTCCTATGGTGACAATTCCTCTTTCACTCAGTTCCAGTTGATTTCAGTGCTGAGATCAGTTGTGGAGTGTTTGGGGCTCCCAACGGTCACTATTTCAGAACAGGGGCTGCACTGCTGGCAACAGAATGTGATTTCCTGTGGGAATGATCAGGAAACTGGGTGGATGGGAATCTAGGACATATGCTGGGTTAATTCAGCCAGAATTGGATATGGATGCATGATAAGGTCTCTTGTGCTTCAGTTACAGAGAGGTAGTGTGCACAGACCACATGCTGCTTCTTCATGAGTGGGGTGTGTGTCTGGGTGGCTGGCAGTCAGTGGGGGAATGGCATCTTGGGCCTAGTGGAGATGGCAAAAGCTTCCTGTTTGGAGAGGTGCACTGCAGTGAATCCACTGCTAGGGACAAGATGAAGGAAAGAGACTGAAGATAACCAGTGGCACCTAGAGCTCGGTGATTGCAGATGCACAGTCAGAAGACAATGCAGAGGAGAGGGCAGGTTGACTGGGAAAGACTGTGTTGGTGGGAGATGACAGGTGGCAGCAACACGCTTGAATAAACCAGTGGTTCTCAAACTTTTTTCACCTGAACACTACTTGAGATTGGGACGACATGCCTGTGTTGCTAGCCTTAGAAACACTCAGTAGGATTCATTTACAGAGCACAGCTATCCTTGATGAAACTAATTTAGCACCATCTAAAAAAGAAGCCTGTCCCGCTATGATTAATTCAGAAGAATGCTTTCATCATTACCAGGCCATCACGTATGAATCCTTGACTCAGGCTGTGAGAATAACTATATATTTTTGCTCGGTCTGATAATTAAATGGGGCAATATTGAATTATTATTCTTTTCGTAGCTGTTAATTACTACCATTACTACTATTAATTGGCTCCTAAGATAAAAACAATTAGTATGAAAACAGTGTATAGCAGGATACCTCCTTGAAAATTGGTGAAACTTTAAACTCACATCCAATTGCTATTATAGAGTTAGAATAAGATTGTGAAAGCCTCCAGAGAGATTTAAGTCATCAGTCTTCGGCAGCACTCAAAGAAAAACCAATAGGCCACAGTGTAAAAATAAAAGCCATGTTTGTTTAGCCTAATTAAGAGGTGGTCAGCAGCTTTCCAGGACATTAGCCTGCACTGCATTTATTCTGCACTTACACAGAATAAAAGTACCAGAGCAAGGAAATGAATCACAATGCATAGGAAACAGCAGGTAGTTCTAGCTTTCTTTTGGCAATTAGTAGCCAACCAGGGCACAGTTGTGCTACTCTATTTCAGATAATACATTGATGGAGTATTATAGTGATCTCCCAAGCTCTTCTAGTATTCCTATCCTTTTTCAGTATTCCATTCCAGGCTGAACTAACTCAAATAAGAAAATATATACTGCAGCTATGCCCTGGGAGAATGCCAGGTCCAGACAGTACCCCATCTTAGGTTTTGATGGCAACTCTGTATTGGTGGACCCCTCTGCTAGCTAAAAGTTTTCCACTGATTTATAATTTTGGGAATATTTTTGGTTCAATCAAGTAAGACTATTATGATTTCCATTATACAAACAGTACAAGATCTGACCCTAATAATTACTAATTATTAGTAATTAGCCACAAAATCCTTTTAATTATTTTAGAGGAAATGAATGCTACTTCAAAAATATATGCTCATCTCTTGAGAAATGATGCTAATAATTACAGCCATATAATCCTACTCTCTAATATTGGGAAAATGTATGCTTTTTATCAGAGAGAGTGGCTTAACAGTGGGCTCTACTATTATTAGTAAGCAACAGATCGGCTTTAAAGAAGGCACTTCCACACTCTATCACTACTTGGCTCTGTTTCACATTGCTGGGGAAAAAAATTCAGTTTACCACACTATTTGTGCTTTACTGACCAAATGTGGTAGAATTGGCCCTCATACACTCCATATGGCATTTGGAAGCATTTTGGACCAAAGCATTCTGTTTGGGGGAAAAAAGTTGGGGTTTTTTTGCAATTTTTTTGAACCCTGGAGGGCCCCGGGTCCCTAAAAATGGCCTTAAGGGGCTGCATGCAGTCTGCAGGCCATACTTTGCCCACCTCTGATTTAGAGTAATTAGCCAGAGTTGTAAGCTGTCCCATCTCGTTTAAGATTTATCTTTGTGGTTTGCTACAAATATTAAGCTTCACAGATTCCTTCAACGCTATCCTGCATGAAGACTTCTAGTCTTCCTTAGGTAGATGCCACAGCATTATTGTCTTAGACTAGGTTGGGACTAAAAAGATTATTAGAGACTGTTGGACAGGTACTGGAGAGGTAACTAGTTAACCATGGAAAATCTAAAGTATTGATTTCTCCAAATAGGCAAATGAGATTTAGCTGGAAGAGCAATGGCTGCTTGGGTGAACAGACTGGTTCCTACAATTGCCTAGTTATCCATTTTTGTAGATATTCTTAATGGTCAGTGCATAGGAAACCAGCAATTGCACGAGCTGAACACTGCTCAAAAATGATCTCACTTTTTCCTGACTAAAGGGAATAAGTTTGTCTCTGCTATGGTTAAAGTTTCAAAACCCAAGTTAATTTCACAGCTTGTTCATGGGGCAGCAGCATGGATCTCTAACTTCTGTCTGTCTTTTAAAGGAGTTCAGTCTTCATTTTTAAGACCTATCTTGGCCACTCCTAAAAGTGTAACCAGATCATTTCTCAATCTGGAATTGAGTTTATGCTTGCTAATAAGTCTGGCTTGCCACATTTTATGTTACTGAAATCAACTAATCATTCTGGAAATCTGGAATGGTTATTCCATAATAGTTGTGAACTCTTATGCTTGCTTGATACTGTGTGACTCATATATCTTTTCCTGGAAAAGATATGTCTCCTCAATTTTTTTGTCTGGCAAAGCTGCATAAGTATAACAGCTTACATATCAAACCTTTGGTCAAATGGAAGATCTTGGATGCAGACCGAAAACGTTATGCCTATCCATTTGAACTTTCTCTGTTGTGGTATTGGGATTAATTATGCCCCCCCCCCCCCCGTAAGGAATGCACTTTCTATTTTAGCTCACTGTCAGTACCTAACTGGGAGAGCCAGTGTGGTATAGTGGTCTGACAGTTAGACTATGAACCTGAAGAACAGTTAAAATTCATGCTCAGCAAGTCACACTCTCTAACCTCAGAGGAAGCCAAAGGCAAAATCCCTCTGCACAAATGTTGCCAAGAAAACCCTGTGACAGGGTGCCATAAGTTGGAAATGACTTGAAGGCACACAACAGAAGTGCCTAAATAGAAGAAAACATTTTTCCTGCTAAGGGGTCATTGCTAGGCCTTCTACCACGGAAAGAAGTTTTCAAGGCATGTTATCACCCAAGATTTTGTTCATGTGATTCACGAGTTGTTGAGATGACAAACAAGAAGGTAAGAGACAGACTGCTGCATCTTTTTCTGGAATGATTCCATGGTAGATATGATTCAGCCTTTTTGAAGATTTGCTTAAATGGAGCAAAATGTCATTATTATTGTTGCCAAATTTTCAAACACTGTAATTGATACTTAGTCTAAAATGTTGAAGATCAAATAATCAATGGTGTGTTTGGTCTTATAACAGCAGTCCGCTTTTACTTTGTTAGCATTCTGTGTGCACTACTACATTTAAAAAGAAATCTGAACCCAGACAAATTCTGGAGTGGTGGTGGGGATCCAAGCATAGTAACATATAGCAGCCAAACCGCCAGGTGTGTGTGTTTCTGATCATGGAATCACAGAGTTGTAAGAGACTGCAAAGGCCATCTGGTTCCACCCCTGGTTCCACCCCTGTCAAGAGATGGCCATCCAACTTCTGTTTAAAGACTTCTACTGAAGGAGAAGTGCTTACGCTCTGAGAATTTCCATGTATGAAACAGTAAGCTCCTATATAAAAAGTCTCATACAGTCCAAATCTTGCAAGGAATCAAAAAGGTACTTCTTTTCCATTTTAGATAATTAGTCTTCTAAAATGGGATTTGCCCATATGCTTAACTCGTATGCTATACTGTGTCACACTGGGGTTGGGAACATGTTGCCCACCAGGAGTTGGTGGGTAGCAGGTCTCAGTAGTCATATCAAGCTTGACCAATGGCCATGGTAGATGGGAACTGATGTCAAACAACATCTGGAGACCCCCAGCTTTCTCTGTCCCGCATTAGATGGAACAAGATAAATGTTTACACATAACTGATCTGGAGCTTCTGCTGGCATGCTCCATATGAATTTTGACTAGGGTCAATGTAGAGTTATTGCAGTGTATGATATTGTATATTGTGCAGAAGAATCTCAGTGAACCATATATGTTTCAAGAAGGAAGGATATCTTTCTCTATATTCCCCAATCTGGTTCCTGGTTCATGGGTTCCTGAGAGAAATACATTGGCCTCCTCCTTCTTGCTGCTAGATTTCATCTCCATAGCAACCGGCCTCAGGCCCAAGAGCTCTCTGGCTGAGAATTCTAAAGGCCCCTCCCTAAACTGACAACCCCAGGATTCCATGGAATCTTCACAGCCAGCCAATCATATGAGGTCTTCGCCTGCCTGACACAAAAAAACTCACAAACTTTGACTTTTATTAATCAGATTATCACCTGCCAGACAGCTTAAGTCTCTAGTCTGGAAGGAGTGCCACACATACTAAAGAGAGAAAGTAACAACTTAAGAAGAACTTGGCAGCAATTATGTAATCTTATAACACCTCATATGACTCTCCATAACAAGGAACTCTTCCAATGAGTCCCAAGTGCGGGCAAAAACAGCAGACTAGAATGACTCTCCCTGTTAGGGTTGCCATATTCCACTTCTTCAAATCTGGAAATCTAACTTGTACATTATGCTGATTATTCTAATTAAAGCAATCTGCATTCTAATTATGCAAATTCAGCACATTAATTGTTGCATTCCTTTTCTTAAACTCTGTTTCAACCTTCATACAACTGTTTACAGCTATAGTTGATTAGAGAGAACCAGTACACTGCCACGTTTTAAGTGCTGGACTTGGAACAGGGAGACCCAGGTTCAAATCTCTGCTTGATCATGGAATTTACCATGTGATGATGGGCCACCACTACCTCTCAGGAAAACCTGCATTACAGGCCCTTTCCTTTTTGTGTGTTGCCGCTTGCACTGCTTGTCCACCCTCCTTCCCTCCCTTCTACCTTCCTCTTCTTACCTTGTAATGTACACTCTTCATGTCTTACATGCCACCACTCACACTGCACACTTCTCTTCCCTCCTACTCTCTCTCTCACCCCATTTGTGCTCCAATGATGCACTTCTGCCTTATTTCTTACAGACAGCAGCTCACTCCCCTTCCCTCCAATTCCTTCTGTTGCCTTACTTTGCACCCTCATGATGTGCTCCTCACTTTTTCTTGCCTTCTGTTGCTTGCACTGCTCATTGCCCTTCTCTCCTGCTTCCTCCCTTGTCTCACCTCACACCCTTGTAATTTGCCCGTTTCTAGCCTCCTGAAAGGAATGGGCATAATTGTTTCTAGCAGAGTAATTTCATATTTTGTCCCATATTTTGGCTTCTACAATTGTTAGAGGCTTACTTTTTTTAAAAAAAAAATGAAAGCTTGGAATCCAGGCCAAATGGGCATGAATGGCATGCCTAGAATCCAGCGAAGATCTGACCAAACTGGGGGAGAGGGGAGCAATCTGGCAAACCTAACCATTTACTTCACTTCCTGTAAGAACGACACAAAGAAAAAGGTGGAGGTGGGCATGCCTTTTGCCTTTTGGTCACATTATTTCAATTCCAAAAGTGCTGTTATCAGGCCAGATCCAAAGCTGGAAGATAGCCTGATTTCCTGAGATGCCCTTTTGAGAGCTTGTCTATGTGTGTCTCTGGGCACATTTAATTTCATTTTTAGTGATAAAATCAAGGTGCCCATTGTTGTAGGATTCCAAGGAGATGAACAAGCATGTAACTTCCACATGCTTTAGGTGTTTAATTCTCCCTGAAATCCATTAAATTGCTTCAGACATATGTTCTCTTCAATATGACAGAAGTCCAGATGTGTTGACATGATAAAGTCCACACTGTTCTACCTGTTGCCTTATTAGACACCTCTGTTGCATATTTTAAATTACTAGTGAAAGACAGGTGTGCAGATCTAGACAGATCTAGACACACCTGCCCTTAAAAATTGAGCAATGGTTAGGAACCTGGATAGTTTTAGATGGAAGCATAAATGCAGCTCTGTAAAAATAGAGCTTTATCTTCTTTAATTAAAAAAAATAACTGCAGACAAAAATTGGACTTTGGCATTTGGGAGGCTGACAGCACCCAGAATGCATGTAAAACAACGTGTCTCAGATACTCAAGTAAAGTACAGTGTTTAAATGCCTTCATTACATTTTTAATAAAACTGATCCAGAACGTCTAGTGTTATGAATTGAAAAGCTGTAATGTTAATTATTCAAAATGTAATTGCTCCAGAACAGTGGTTCTTTACCTTTTTTCTTCTTTTATCACGGACCCCCTTTAAATATCTTTTCTTACTGTGGACCACCAGCACTGAATTCAAGATTTAAAACCCTAACATGCATCAAATATTTATTTAAAGATGCTCACCACAGGTCTTCAGATTTGGAGAGAAGGGAAAAATAAGTAAATGCACACACTCCTATTATAATATTTTTATTGGAACTATGGCTTAACACTAGAGTGCAATGCAGCTACAAAGATGGTTTCTAGATGTATGTGTGGTAGCAAGAAATATTATGTGCTTTCTCTCAGCCACTGAGTGTCATTCACTTGCATGTTCTCACCACACAGAGAAGCAGCAGGTGCTGAGTATTTTTGTTGTTGTTGTTGTTGTTGCTGCTTTCAAACAGTTATTTTCATAACCTTTGGATGGTTGGAAAGTTGTAATGAAACTTTGGATAAATGACATCTATCACTGGTAAAACTTTCTTTCTTTCTTTCTTTCTTTCTTTCTTTCTTTCTTTCTTTCTTTCTTTCTTTCTCTCTTTCTCTCTCTCTCTCTTTCTTTCTTTCTTTCTTTCTTTCTTTCTTTCTTTCTTTCTTTTTTGTTTTCACTGTAAAAGCTCATAACATTTCTCCAAGTCTTTACAGAACCCCTGTGAGGACACTGCAGCCCCCTGGGGTTACATGGACCACAGGTTAAGAACCACTGCTCTAGAAGCTGTAGTTTTAACTTGTTATAGTATATTATGATTGTCTACTTCTATAACTGTTCTGTCTTCTCTGATAACTGAGAAATTACTTGTAGTTTATTAAGGCAAGATTGTATTAGTAATACTTTCTAACTGCTCAACTGCTTCAAAAATTTATCTTCACATTTTCCTGAACATAATCTTCTGAAACACATTACTAAAAATATTAGCTTTATCATGATTTTGTTCTATCACAGTTATCTACATACTATCACCCACAATCCAGGAAATTATTTCTATGTGCTCAAGGATTTGTATACACTCAGTGTTACTCAGAAGAGTAAACACTCCTTCCAGTGCTCACAAATAGTTTTTGAAATATTCCCAGACTGCACAGAGGTCTGATCTGGACTGGCATAGTAGGCACAAGGATCCAGGCAAAGGTTCCCTGCTGAAGAAAAGTTGTTTTTCAAGCTGCTCCAAAGGGTCTCCTGGCTTTCCAGAAAAGGTTTTCAGGAGGCTACATGAGAAGAGGAAGTATCACAAAATTCCTGTTTTTTCAAGTGGCACTGTATAAAATGCTACTTTGGGCCAATCCCCAACTCTTTCAACTGTCTGGTTCAGGCCTATGGTTAGTGTGTGTGTGTGTGTGAGAGGGAGGGAGGGAGGGAGGGAAGGGGGGAGAGGGGGAGAGAGAGAGAGAGAGAGAGATGTGAGCTTCTACAGGGATTGATATATTTATCCCATTCTCAGAAACTATGCACACATTCATCCTGCTGTCCTCTCCTTCAAAGACAGGAAGGACAGGTACTGTGCTAGCATCAGGATTTCTGTACATCCTATTAGGATGATACTAGGATCAAAAGCTGCTGGAAGGTCATATACAGTGGTCACTTCAGCTATTTGGCTGCCAAATCTAATGCCCCTCTGCAGCTCTACCATACTGAAATGGATTACAACAAAAGCTATGTGACATTTCAGAATGGAAATTTAAACCAAACATTATAATGGCATGGGCCTGAACCCTATTGTTAGTCTCAACCAGAACAGACCCAACGAACCAAGGGGAACTCAGTAAGCCAACACTCTTGCTCAGATTTATTCAGAATTTTGGCCAGAAGTGAGGATCAATGCAGCCCCTCCCTGAATTCCTCACCATGGGCTATACTGCCAAAGGCATCTGGAGAACTGCTTCCAAAGAAATTAAAATGCATATAGATACTGTGAATCTATGGCATGCAGAGACCTAAGTCCTAAAGCTGTAATAATAGTTCCAAAGAGGAAAGTAATCACCAAAGAAGGCCACGTCTTCTTTGCTGGCAAAGTTAGATTCAACCATACTTGCGGTTTGTTTGGCATAATATTATTTACTTATTATCCCATATCTTACCTGTTTATTTATTTAAATTTATATTCTGCTTTTCTGCCAGTATGGGACTCAATGCGGCTCCGAACAAATTAAAACAAAGTACAGTTAAAATGCACTTGATACAAAACTACAACAAAAAAAAAATAAATAAACAATTTTTTTAAAAACACTGAATTTAAACAGTTTAAAAATAAATTAAAATATAACAAAAGGACAAAACCTTAACACACACCATCTAAAGACCTTACTGCCACACTAAATTAAAAACCAAAGGCTTGCCTAAAATGAAAGAGAGCAGACGGAGGGCCAACTGAGCTTCCCATGGGAGAAAGTTCCACCACTTGGGAGCAACCTCTGAGAAGGCTTTCTTCTGTGTCTCCACCAAATACATGTGTCAGTGGCTGGCTGGATAGACAGCCCTCCCCTGAACATCTCGAAAGTCGACAAGCTTATAAGGGAAGATGCAATCTTTTAGACTGTCTGGACACAAGTCACGTAGGGCTTTAAAGCTTATAATCAGCACTTGAATTGTGTCTGGAAATGCACTAGCCATCAATGAATTTGTTCCAACAACAGACATATTTCTATTACCATCCTGAGTCGGCAGCCTAGCTGTAGAATTTTGAACCTGCTGCAGTTTCCAAACAGTTTTCAAAGGTAGCCTTAAGTAGAGTGTCCTACAATAAGCCAAACAGGATATGTTCAAGGCATGGGTCCCCACAGCCAGATGTGACATCTCCAGGAACAGCTACAGCTGGTACACTAGTTTTAGCTGTGCAAACATGCTCCTGGCCATTGCTGAAACCTGGGCATCCAGGTTCAGATTCGAGTTCAGGAGCACATTCAAGTTATGAACCTGCATCTTCCAGGGAAGCGTAACTCCATCCAGCGGAGTCTGCATCCCTGTTCCCTGATTTGCCTTTTGACTGACCAGAAGCACCTCTGTCTTGTCTGGATTTAATTGCCTTTCAAATAAAAATTGTTTCAATTTGTCAGCAATGTGGAATGGCTGAAATCTATAACATTTAGACTCTGAGTGGTCTATTTGGGCAGTATTCAATATGCAAATTATACCACAGGATCTGGAAGGTTTGGCTTTAGTTTGAAATCTTGAAGAAACATGGGTGAAGTATCTGACAGGTGTGTAGTGCCTGTGTTTAGGGATGCCTTTTGATCTCAGGGAAAAGTTATACGATGAAGATACCTGATTGATTTGTATATATTGTGTTGTAACTAGATTAAACATTATTACTGATTGTTCCAGAAAGGAAGCTGGGAAGAAAACGGTTTAAACATTCCCCACTAGTATCTTTGAGGGATGGAATTTAACACTAAATACCTGAGTGAGATAACTGTTCTACTTAAAATGCAGCAGAGAGGACAGATATAAAAGAATGACACTTTAACCTGTATTGTTTTTGCCTCTTGTATGTTGTAAAATGGTTGCTATTTTGATTTTAAGAGATGTTCAGAACAGGATGGTTAAAATTTCCATCACAGAATCTATCATTTAATATAGGGTGGACAACTCAAGAATTCTTTGCCCGAAATAATATGCCTCCTTAAGTACCTCAAAGGACCACAGTGATACTTCTGGATACGTAGAAAGATCCCCCTAGCCTAAAACAGCTTAGGGCCCCCTAAAAATATGTGAAATTGCCCCACCACACCTAACAGGGCAACAGACCTCTTTAATAAAAGAAAAGTGGTGAGGTTCAGAGGCACACTTTGCCCACCTGACAGAAACGAGTTGGTAGGAAGACTAAAAATTCCTAGGAGCCTAACCATTATGCAAAGAAATGAGCTCACCATAGCCTAGAAAACTGGCAATTAAGGAAAAAGAAATTTGGCCAATAATATATTCTTATTTGGACTGGCTAAAATTTGCTAGGGGAAGTTACTATACTGTAAATATATAAATTTGAAGAATTCAATTGGTAGTTAAGAAAAGGAGTCAAAATAAGGTATAGGTCAAGATGAGGAAGAGAGAATTTGAAAGAGCCAGAACTGGGAATTAGAACATCATTGTAGAAAGAGGGTAGGATGAGACTGCATGAGATCAACGCAGAAGAGGCTGTAACGAGAGGTAACTGTTTTATCGAGAAATTTGGCAGCCATCAGAAAATAGTCTAGAAAAAACTTAGCTAACTGGGCTCCAGAAGCTAATGCATACAGCTAGAGAATAAAGTGCAGGAAGGGAAAAAAAAAGGAAGACGACCATACGAAACTAAGAAGAACTAAAAATTAGCCCTCTTGCCAGGGCTTTACCAAACACTAGTATTCTCTCTAGTAACTGACTGATGGGAGAACACTGAGTCCAGCACCAAGGAAGTGACAAAGATCTCCCCAGGAACTCCAAGGAACCAGCAGGTGAAAGACCTCAAGGTGACCAGTGCACAGGCAGAAAATCTGCACGTTTTTCAAGAGCATCCCATCTGGTGCAATTTGTTCTAGCTGTGATAAGGCAAGCATGATAAATTATTCTCACTATGCAGATCTGGGGCTAGCATTTCTTTGCTGTCCTTTGCTGTCGAAGTTGATGACTTGATAGCAGTCTGCATATGTATAACCAGGCCTTTCCCTAAACAGTTTTGAAGAACAGAGATCTGCTACTTTTGTGCAAGGGCAGTGAATCACAATCATCAATACAGGCCTCCTACCTCTTCCCTCTCATCCCCGCCCTACATATTGGAAATTCAGTGTATGACAAAACCTGACAGACACACCTGAGTGGAGTTCATAGGTATTGCATGTGGACATAACTACATTTGCTACATGTTTTATGAAATAAATGAGATATTTTATTTATTAAAAATAGTAAAGTCAATGTAGAAATGTATGGTTGTTGAGGTTTTTTTTAAATAATCCGACTGAAGGATACATTTCCTAGAAGTAAGATGGATCTAAGCTGATGATTAAAAAAAAGGATAAAATTTTGGTTTAAAAAAAAATTCTCTGAATATGATATGATCCTTATATCATTTTCTGATATGAAATATGATACTTCCTACTTTTTAAAGTATAAATGAAACATTAGATTTCTCTGTTAAAACTAAATACCATCACAAATGAATTATAGTTTCATAAAAATGAATTAATGCCCTCCCTTCTTATGCCCTTTTCGCACGGCATTTTCCATGCAAAAGGGCGCTTGGAGCATTGCGCGATTGTGGGGAGTGATCTGCACGACGCACTCACAATCGTGTGATGCTCCCGGGGGCCGGCAGGCACCGATTGCACACCTTTTCATTTTCGGCCTGAAGCACTGCTCCTGGGCCCTGCACGCACTTACCTGGCATGTGGAGCCTCCAGAGCCATGCCGGTCGCGCTTCCTGCCCCAGTGCAGCCTGGGAAGGTCCCAGGCTGCACTGTGGAAGGAAGAGGTGGGGCCCTCGCATGAACAAGCAGCTCATGTGGAGCCGAAGGACCCCGGATGCGAGAGCCTCTCACCAGAGACTGCTCGCGTGATCCCCACACCCCAGTGCCAGAAGAAGGTAAGGTGCGGAAAGGGCCTCTGACACACACACACACACACACACACACACACACAGAGTTGCCTATAGTCAAGTATGAAAACTCAGGAAAGATCACATTGACCTGGTGTAGTGGTTTGAACATTGGACTACAACTCTGAGAACCAGGATTCAAATCCCTGCTCAGCCATGGGAACCCAACTGGGTGACCTTGGGCATGTCACATTCTCTTAGCTGCAGAGGATGGCAAAGACAAACCCCCTTCTGAACCAATCTCTCCAGGAAAACCCTGTGATAGGTTTAGCTTTGGGTTACCATTAGTCGGAAATGAGTGGAAGGCACAGAAAAACAACAAGAACTATGAGAACAAATGACAGTGGGAGTACAGAACATGAGAACTAGCTGGAAAAGTACTGTTTATATGTATTTATTGAGAGTAAAATGGAACCGAACGTTATTTTAGATGTAAATTGGTCTATTGTTAAAAATCAGAATTAAGGGAAATTTTATTTAAATCAGTAATTTAAATCAGAGTTTTCACTTATTGAATTAAATTATGTAGAAGTACATATAAAACATATAAAACTGTAAGTATACAGACTACTTTTACAGAAAAGGGTAGAGTGAACTTCAATTAGGGGTTATGACTTCTAGACATAATGTATTCTCAGCTACATACTGGCAGGTATAAAACATTTTAAATTACTTATTTAAGTTTAAAGAATGAGAAAAACAAAAAGGAAATTTATGTTATTTTGGTAAAAATAAACTAAGGTGAAAAAAACAAATTAAAGGTTAATATAAGTAGCTTATCAACGATAAAATGGTACAAAGTAAATCCATTTACAGCCTGATCCCATGCAAATTGGAAATGAGTTTCAGCAGAATCTATTTTTCATAAAGTGTGCGTAGGATTGCAGTCCTAGTCTCCTCCCATGAAACGTTTTGAAAACATTGTGAGAAGCATTATCTGGCACATATATCTCTTTGGGTTAGGTACTAATCACATCTACAATTTTACAGTTGAGTAAACTGTATTATGAAGTTATTAGAGCAGCTTCCCACAGTTACTCAATTATATCTTCTTTAATAATAGAAATTAGTACCAGATGATAATACAGAGATTCTCACATAGTTTTATTTAAAAAGTGCTGTAGAAAAAGTGAGGCCCTGCTCTTTTGTAAATGATTGCTACATCATCTACCTTAGTACAAAAAAAACATAATGCAAAAGAGTACGTTCTTCAGAAGTTCTAAGTGGGAGACAGAGAAATAAAATCAGGTCTGAACACTTGTAAATTGATGTGTTTTATCAGCCGCACTGCTATTTACAGTGCCCCCTCCACTTTCATGAGGGTTTGGGATGCACAGCCCTCATAAAAGTGGAAAAACTGCAAATAACTGCCCTGGCTACATTCTCTTTCCTATTCCCTTCCATGGCTTCCCCTCCCATTCCCTTGCCTTTTGTGCATGGGGTCAGAGCCAAGGGAGTGAAAGGCAGGAGCTCTGGAGGGGAGCACACTCCATTGCCTTTTGTCTTGGCCTGAGTTCTCAGCACTGGGGACAGAGGAAAGGGAATCGGGGGGGGGGGCCTCCAGAGAGGAGAATCTCCTTGCCTTTGGTCTGGGCACTTCTCTGGATATTTGCCTTCCTTCTCTGCACCTGGCAAAATGCAAGGGAATGGGAGGAGGAAGAGAATGGGGGGAGCACATATACACCTCATGAACAGTCAAATTCACGATGGTCAAACCTGTGAATGTGGAGGGAGGACTGAACTGATTTTATATTCTTATAGCTCTATGCCCCTTAATTTGCAAGACTTGACCAGGGCGGTTGACGATAGGGTGACTTGGAGATCTCTCATTCATAGGATCACCATCAGTCAAAGTCAGCTTGACAGAGGTTAACAACAATAACAACAACTCTATTTCATACCGAGTAATTTGTATGTTAACATATTATTGCTTTTAGTATTTTTAACTTTTTAATAATATTGCATCATTATATTTTATACTTATATTGTATTCATTGGTTTTGGTTGACCTGGCCTAGAAAGATGGCATAAATAAACAAATAAATAATTCGGCATGGGCAGTATTAAAATTCGCAGAGATAAAAGAAAAACTTGAAGTTGTGGTTCAGTATCCATATATGTGGAAGTCAATCATATTCAGCTCAGCTCAGCTCAGGGACTTACTTTTGGCATGTATAGGATCATACTGCACAACAGTCATTTTTTGTGAAATACATACTGGTAAATGGCATATAAAGAAAACTACTCTATACATACACAGACACACAGACATGAGAAAGCTTTTAGGAATGCACATTTTGACTTCTCAGAAATGCACACTTTGAGGATCTGTCACTCAGTTATTTGTCTTTAAAAGGATAAACAATGAGGCTGTTTGCTGTATATTACCCATTCTGTCTCAGATCCTGAATGAAACAGAATATTCTTCAACAAATTATTTAATTGTGGGGTGTTCCCATTTAATTTAAAATGTTGCATGCACGTGTGATGCGTATTTTATTCTGAGTGACGCTTCTCAGGTATCACTTTTAAAATGGTTCAAATTTCATTTTACATCTGTTCCCTGCCTCCCTATGGAAGCAAAGAGCAATGCCTAACACATCACAGTAGACTTGCACTTATTCTTTAGGACTTTCCTATCCTTTTGTCCCCACTGCATTCCCTTCTAAGTCTGTTCCAGAGGGTCCATTAACTGTGAGTATGTGAAGCCCAGAAGGAGTCATAAATGTAGGTAGAAATACATTCTGCCAGCCAAAGAACACATACCAGTATTCAGAAACAAAACAAACCAGGGTGTTGAAAGGAAGACCTCACATCTTCTCAAGATAACTTCCCAAGAAGCTATGAGGAAGGTTGACAAGATTCTGTCTACCTCTTTAAGTGTGAGGAAGAGATTAACACTGATACCATATATTTACCACTAGGGAAGCTGCTCTTCCTGAACAATTTTCCGCACATGTGTAAAATGTCTTAATTCACTTGTTCTAATACCAAGATGATGATGAGCACAAAACTAAGAAATGAATGAATGGAATGATACCATGTCCTTACTTCAAGTACAATGGGCCCTCGGTATCCACTGGGGTTTGGTTCTATGGATGCTCAAGTCCTATTATATACAATGGTGTAGTAAAATGGTATTCCTTAAATAAAATGGTGAACAACTAAAATGAAGGCTGAAGAGAGCCTTAGGATCTGTAAAATGGCAGAAGGTTCCAGCAGGATATGCCTACACATCATCATAATGTTCAGTGTGCAGCAAAATCAAGGTTTGCTTTTGCGATTCTTTTTCAAAATTTTTGAGCCATGGTTGGTTAAATCGGTGGATGCAGAATCTGGGGATATGGAGGACTGACTGCACTAAAATTACTTGTCTATTCAGACTAAGGCAAATTAATCGGAAAACTGGCATTGTTGACAGACAATTTATTCAGTGTATCCTGCTTCCTTATTGGTACTTGTCTTCCTTACTCTAAGAGTTGCATTTTGACAGCACAGTCACGATGTAAATCGGGAAGCAATTCCACTCCTGCATTTCTGTGGTACAAATAATCTACACCAGCACTGGCATGGCCATTCAAAATACAATGAAATCATCTGAGGAAGTGCCAATAATGAAACACACAATGTCACGAAAGCACCACAGCAACTCCAGTTTATAGCAACTCCTTCCCTACAAATTCAGTTTATACACAAAATTGTCAAAGTTTAAAGTGTGTGAGTACTAAGAGCAAAGGATTTTAAAAAAAAATCAAGACCTCCACTGTGGCAGTGGAATATGCTTCCTCAGAGTGTAGTGAAGTCTCCTTCTTTGGAGGTCTTTAAGCAGAGGCTGGATGGCCATCTGTCGGGAGTGCTTTGATGGGTGTTCCTGCATAGTAGGGGGTTGCACTGGATGGCCATTGTGGTCTCTTCCAACTCTATGATTCTATGCTACAAAAGACATCCCTGTGACCAAGCAGAAAGCGGAAGCTGTGTGCGTGTGTAAAGAAAGGGAGGTGTTGGCAGCTGACCGACACCATTTAGTCAAGGAAAACACCTTATTGTTTCTCACCAAATATTTTTCCTCCCCTTGTCTTCCTCAAACCAGATTCTGAATGACTGAACTAAAGATATATACTCTCTTAGGTGGGCGGATTTCTTAAAATCCTTCAAAATTCTGCACAGGCTGTCTCTTCCAATACCAGGTTTAGGTGCTAACATCTTATCTTATGTTTTGGCCAAATTGTTCTGTTCCCAAATCTCAATCAGAAACCAGGCAGGAGCTTTCAATCTTATCACAGAAACCCCACCGTAAACAAAACTAAGCTTAGGTACACAATAAAGCAACAATTTTTTTTAAATGATTCTGTATCACGAGTGCCAGGATAGTGCTCACTTTGCCCTTTTTTATCCTGCTGGTAAACACTTTGTCTGTCATTCTTCCTGGCTTGGGAGAACTGAGGAAATGGCAAGATCTGCCCTTGAGGGACAGGCATCCCTCAGCAACTTGTATGCCTAATTAAATATCAGTTTGAAAGATATGACAAGGAGTTCCATTCACCTCTAAACTGGAATGATGCTATCTAAAATACAAGGACCTTAAGAGTAGCTTTAGGTTTTAAAAAAGATCTGGAGGACACGCCAATAGATTTTCTTTCCTTTTCATCCTAAATACGAAAAGCACACTGATACTAAAGAAATACTTTCCAAAATAGGTTTTAAATAATGGACTATAGAATAATTTTAAGAAGAAAATTGCTTAAAAGAAATATGAACCATGGTGGCTGTTTATCACTAAATAATTTCATTGTGATATTACTGCACATAATGTTCACCTTGTCTAATAACTAAGATACAAATCCTTCCATTTTCTAAAGTCTCCTGGGGGGGCTAACATGGCCCACTACCCTTCCACAGTTGGCTACTGCACTCATAGCACTATGACTCCACTTTAACTGCCATGGCTAAATTCTAGGGAATCCTGAGGTTTGCAGTTTAGAGATGCACTGCAGGAGCTCTTTGGCAGATAACTCTAAATACCCCACCTCAAAACAACAGCTCCCAGGATTCTATAGGATGTTGCCATGACAATAAAAGGGAATAATAGCATCATAATTCTGTAGCGTGAAAGGAGTCCAGGTTTTGTTATGATAAGTCTAACTGTCGTTCTAAACAGAAACTATTCCCTCCACCATCTCCTATCTACAACAGAATATATCCCACTCTGGTTGGGGTAGAGAAAAGAAAAAGTCCATCTCCCATTGCAAGCTGTTTAAAACAGTGCCCTGTTGTTGGTTCTCTGCTATAGATCTTCTAGAGGAAAGGTCTGTTCTAACACTTTAAACACTGACTACCAAAATACATGTCTACTAAATTATTTGAGGAAAATAATAAAAGCACATCACTTTAAGAAAAATTCAACATATTCCAAGCAGACAAGATAAAAAATATGAAGTTCTTTTAAGAGCAAAGTATTTTAAATGAACAAATATATGGTTACAGAGCCCTGGTGGTGCATTGGTTAAATACTGGTACCGCAGCCACAAGGTGGCCAGTTCGAACCTGCCGGGCTCCAGGTTGACTCAGACTTCCATCCTTCCGTAGGTTGGTAAAACGAGTACCCAGCTTGTTGGGGGCAATCAGCTTACAACATTGTAAATCAGTGCTTAGCATTGATAAGCGGTATAGAAATGTAACTGCTTGCTAATGCAATTGCTATTAATGGCTTGGGTCCAGACTTTACTTTTTCCGTCAGGATCATTTCCTGGTCAAAGTTCCACAGAAGAGGTGCTCCTGTCAGTAGGAGGGTGGCAACTTTTGTCAGTTCCCTTCTCCTCCTGCAACTGGAAAAGGGCCACAGCTCTTAGAGCATCTACTTTGTATACATAAGTTCCAACGTTCAATCCCTGACATCTCCAGATATAGCTAGAAAAACTCCTGCCTGGAAACTTGCAGAATTGCACCTTTTCAGGGTCAACAGTACTAGGATAGATGGACCAATGGTCTGAGTAAGCATAACATAGGATCCTATGCACCTAAGTTACTTGCATCTCCAAAAGCTCTGCCCCAGAGGAGTGGTGAACACCTTGAACCAAAGAACATGAGCATCTGCAGTGGGGAGGGGCAAGTGCAGCAACAGCCATCTCCCTACTTCCACCACTGAGATCCATTCACAGAATGCGATCTCTGGCTGCAGATCAACTTCCTTTAAGTTATGTTCATTTTAATATCCAATGTCCTTGGTTTACACTGTACCAAATTTAAACTGCTCTGTTTCTTACCTTACCAACAAACACACATCGTGCATTTATTTATGGCCAAAAGAGTTTCAGAAATAAATAAATATAATATGCTTCAAATGTACAGCTTTGCAGTACTCAGCAATACAAAAAATACGGAACATACATTTTGAAGTGCAGATTTCCTGAACTTTCTAGCATGGTATGCCAGGGACCAGACTCAAATGTTTCTTCCTTCCAATGGTCTTCTGTCTCTCATGACAAAAACAACTCACTCTCTTGTTATGAAAGACTGAAAGACATCATTTTTTAATCTATCCATGCAATCCTTAGCATGCTTATTCTGACAGTGGGCTTTTTCCCAGGATAGTCTGCAGAGGACTACAACTGAAGTGTTAGAAAGCATGGTGCTGTTTAATACAGCTTTCATGAGACAGTTTTGCAAGTTCTGTTAATTAAATATTTCTTCCTGTGATATTTTTTATTTATGTTTTTTTATTTTATGTATGTTTTTCGACAGGCAATGCAACTTACAGGCAAAACACCCAAAGAAACACCCAAAACACCCAAAGAACAAAACAAAACAAAACCATACTAGAACTGGAATTCCAATAAGATTTTCACATCATATTTAGAGCTGATTCTATAAACAACCCATATGTTTGCTTAGAGGAGCAATTTCATATGTGCCAGTGAAGACGAGCATTCCCACTGTAGCAAACCCAGGGGTTTCTGGGGAGCAGGTTTCAGAACATTCAACTGTGGATTATGCTCCTCTTTGAACACTGCATGGGAACAACTTCAGCTCTGGTCATCTCCCAGTATAAGCTTTTAAAACTGTGGCTCTGTCCCTGCAGCATGAAGTAACTGAAGATAAGGTGAGGCTGTATTGCCAAACAAATTTTATTCACGCTTTAGCAGAGTTTCCCAATGGTATGCAATACAAGAAGAGAGAGTTCAGTTTTTAAAAAACATTTGCAAATACTGGTCACGTGGCAGTTACATACCTTGGGAGAAGAAGAAAGATCTTTCACTGCATGAATAGCTGACGTGTTCTCACTTGTTTCCCTTTCTGTCTTTGGTGAGGGGACTGGTGGTTCAGGAGCTTTTCTTTTCGTCTTCCTTTCCATTTCTTGTAGTGAAGTAACTTGATTATTTAAAGCAGCACTTGATTTTGGTTCATAAAATGGGTTTGATCTAATTAAAAGAAGGGAAACTCATTTCTTTGCTGTCTCTGTATCTTCAATGCAATTTTAAAAAATCATTTGTTTGTATAAAATAGAGGCTACAGATTGATTTCATTTAAAAAAAGCAAAACAAAAGTACGACTCATGTTGCTGGGTCTCCCTCCCCCTACAAAACATTAACTGATGAGTGAAGTGTGCATCGAGCTAGCCAAAACGAATGTATAGAGCTATGAGACCCATTCTCACCAAAATCCCTTAACAGATTGACAGAAGCCTCATGTAAATTACGGATTAAGGAGCTTCATTTCTGTCTGATGAGCGAGGCTTCAATGTGCTTTCTTTCAATATTTATTTAATAATAATAATAATAATAATAGTAGTAGTAGTAGTAAGTTTTATTTGTTAACTGCCTCTTCCCAAGGCTCGAGGCAGGACATGGCACAGATACAATTAAAAATAAACCATGGTTAAAATACACCAAAACACAAACCATTCAAAATACAAATGTACCACAATTAAAATACATCATAATTAAAAGCACAGTTAAAAGTATAGTTAAAAGTACAATCAAAAGTACAATTAAAAGTATAATTGAAAAGAGACTGAGTAAGCCTGCCAGAAGAGATAGGTCTTCAGGTATTTTTTTTGAATCAGGACAGCATATTTCGCTGTTGATTCTCTTCTGGCAGGTCATTCCACAGTCTAGGGGCAGCCGATGAGAAGGTCCTCTGGGTGACCATTACTAGGCTAGTCCTGGCCGGTTTAAGTAAATGGTCCCCAGAAGACCTGAGTGTACGAGGCGGACAGTATGGAAAATGTACTGTACATACACACGTACTGAAATAAAGGACTTTCTGTCCTACACTGCTAATAATGCTGTTATTCCACTGTCAACCTCCTGTAGAATTCTGGGGTTTGCAGTTTACTGAGGCCAAAGGGCTCTGTGGCTGAGAATTCTAAAGGCCCTTCCCTAAACTGCAAACCCCAGGATTCCAGAGGATGTTGAAAGTGGGATAAGAGCACTATAACAGTGTAGTGTGGAATGGCCCAAAGATTTTCCAAATCTACTCCTCCATTTCTTTACACAATAACAAATCAATGGAAGATGAACAAGCTGATTACAGTAAAATCCTGCAATCCTTATAGTTTAGTGGGACTTACTCTCGGTGATAGATAAAATTGCAGCTGAAACTCATGCTGAAATCTCACAGAATTCAATGGAATTTACTTCTCTGTAATCACGCTTTGGCCTGCACTGCAGTTGTCTGATAAACACAAATAAATGCACATCAGCTGCCCCTTTTGGTCCAAATTTTAAATCACTAATTATTTTTTAATTGCAAGGTCCAAGATGTAGATCCTATCTGCTGGGATGATTTTTGAGATCTCCCACACCAGCCACTTTTCTGGTAAGGAAGATGTGAGAACTTCAGGAGCGGGAATGTGGCATATGGTGACATCTGCACACTGCCTGCATTCTTACCAACTGGAGTAGAGAAAGTCTAAAAGAACAAGCTGCTGATTTGCTAATGAGACTGACATAAACCATGCGTATCTTTTCTGAGTCCAAGGTATAGCTGACCTTCCAAAATATAACAGATTAGGTTGTTAAAACTCAGATAATTTTTGTCTGAATTCTGTCTCTATCAACCATTCATATCTAATCTATTTAAGTCTAGATATTTAGACGGGAAAATGTATGCACTTCTTTGTATTTTTTAAAAAACACCACATCTTCTTGGGTATAACACCACAAAAAAAGCACATCTGTATTTTCTGACTATTTGAATTCCTTTCTTTCATTCATTCATTCATATCCTGCCTTTTTTTCAAGATGGGACTCTAGTGGCATCATAACGTAAGTCAAAGCATATTACAGTTGACACAGGTGTAATATTGAATATTCCTTTGTAAGCTGATCTGTGTTGCCATCTGAATAAAAAAAATGGCTTGAAAGTAAACCCTAAGGATCTGATTACTGAAATCACCCAAATCTCACTATTGTCTATTAGCCTTAACTCTTATTTGAAGATATGAGCTGGCATCTGGTATAGGTGGGATCCAAAGCTCTCCTTCTGATTACAGAAGGGCCTTTGATCCAGCAGAAGAATCCACAAATGAAATGGGTGAAGGTGTTTTTTACGGCTCCTTCCTTTCCTCCTTCCCGCCGGCCTCAAAACCAGCTCTACAAAATCTTGGTTGGGGACATTCAGAAACAACTCAGGGGACAGAACAGGGCAGGGGAGGCAAGCAATAAGTGAAAATGTATTTATTTATTTAGATTTATATTCCTCCTATCTCCTGACATGGGACCCAAGGTGACTTACAAGAAATTAAAACAAACTACAGATAAAATGTTATTATACAAAAATTAAAAACAATTAAATAAAACATTCTAATGAAAGCACTAAGTTAAACAATTTAAACACATTTAAAATAATAAAAATATAAAAGCACACTATATGCATTAAAAAGACCCTCTGCCACATGTGTTAAGAGCCAGTCTAAATAAAAAGGTCTCTGCCTGTCAGTGGTCGGGGGGCAACTGAACCTCCTGTGGGAAGGAGTTCCATAGCCTGGGAGCAGCCACTGTGAAAGCTCTCTCCAGTGTCCTCATCGGTCTGTCTTGTGATGACGGTGGGACCGAATAAAAGCTCTTATTTCTGCAGGAGGCTTCACTAGAACGTTCACAGTAGGGCACTTTTGCATCCTGTCCTACATCTATAGTCCAATCGTTCACAGGAACAAAGTATATCTTTAACATAGAACACTCTCATTTTAATCTCACTATTCTCAATACAGGCTTCAATAAAATCTATGGTCTAAATCCAACTGTTAGTCCCAACCAGAGTAGACCCACTGAATCCATGTAATTTAAAAGTACTGACTTACCATTCTGTCATTTTCTAAATGAGTCTTCTCTAGGTAGGATGTATGATTAGATTTAGGCCAATACTCTGCTGGGTTTGAAATTCTAGTTCCATTCATTCTTTCTAAAAGTATTTTGAGTAATTCCCGTTATTTTAAATGCATTTCTCTGCTTTCTTAACATAGTTCTACTTTGTGGTATTCCCTATACAAGTGCTCCAACAGGAAGCATGCAGCCTCCTGCTGAATACATTGTTATTCAGGAAAGGCTGTGGTCTGTAGATTCAATAATTTTCCTACTGCTTACTCTCCATTTGTATAATTTGTTGGATTTGTATTGATTTTATCTGCTATGTATGTTACTTTAATGATTTTTCATTGTTTTAATTCGTTTGGAAGCTGCTTTGAGTGGCTCAATTTGTGAGCCAGAAAGGCAGAGTATAAACAAACAAGTATTTTTGAATGTTAACACATTTATCATCATTCCACCCTGTTTTCAAACTTTCTTTTATTTTTCAGAAAGGACGATCTCAATGGAACAAATTGTGAGTGATCTTCAAAGAGCCAAGTTTGCTAATTATTTAACTGAAACTTTGAAAAGGGAAAAAGGCGTTAAAGTAAATTTGAAGGTCAGTCTAAAACACTTTGCAATGGGGTTGCCGCTATTTCTTACACAGAGAAGATGCTGATCTAGATAGATGGATGAAAGGGGAAACCGAGACTAAAATAGCCAGGTTGCAAAGTGAAGTCACCTTTGAGGTGTTCTCACATCAGCACCCATCAAATGCACAAACATGAACAAACCCAAAGCTTAAGGTGATGTCAAAATAAACAAAAGAGACACATGGTACAGAATGCGAAGGTGGAAAAAGCGCAGCATTCAGTTTGGAACAGAAGACTCAAGAGTGCCTGTCAATCATCTAATTTTACTGACAATGTTGTTGAGCTTTCTTTAAACATTAAGGGAGTTCAAAGGGAGGTGAAAATAAAGATGGGGGAGAAAAAAGATAAGAATAAGCAACACTATCTATACATGGGAGCTCAAAATGTTTTCTTTCGTTTTACAAGTTACTTTTGGAAGAGGGGGATATTTAAGAGAGATTGTATGTTTTGACAACAAACTACCTGACCCTCTGCAGCCTTGGAATTAGAGAATCAATATATACTGACGATTTCTCACAGCTAGCATTAAGTTGTCTTGGGTTCTTTGGAATAAGAAAGGGCATTTCAGTACAAACACTTTTAAGGCAAGAGTTTGCAGTTCTTTACAGTGTTTGACCACCTTAGATTTATTAAACAAGTTGCCTCTTACACGTACCAATCACACTCGAAAAGTTTCTTTTAATGGTAAATTTAAAAAATGGAGCATTTTCAAGGAGATATAAATGAAATTCACCTCAATTTGTTTTCAAGTTTTTTCACCAGTCAACATGCAGTAATGCTCCCTAAGGAAGTTTTACTACATCCAGACATTTAGGTTTCTTACACACATTGAGGAAAGGCAGATGATGCAGTCCCACTTTAGGACACAGGTAACTGAGCCAAATGACTAGGTAGTTATCATGTTTACCAGTGGGTAGGCTGTTTTAGAGAAAAGTGGTCTAGCTTGTCCTTATTACGTGTGCTGGTTTTCTATGTGCTTGTGGTATGGATGCTTTTAACTATGCCCTTTAATTTGGCACACGCATATGAAAGGACTTCCTCACTTCCATTCTGTAATAATAAAGTCCTCACAGGATCATATAATTTAATGTACAAAATATATAAACCAATTCTTAGTTCTACCACAGTACAAAGAGATACTGTAAATTTAGCAGTGAATATCCAGCAGAAATATTCTATACTTAGTGAATAATAATAGACAAGTACTGTGCAGTTGAAGCTGAATGGGTTTTAAAACATTTATTCTTCATATTCTTACAGTAAGATCTTCATGAACTCACCATAAAATTGGGTAAGTAAGCCATACATCACATATATCATGGAATCAATGAAGTCATGACCTATCTCACGAAGTTACTCAGAATATACTTTTAACAATTATGTATTTCAAGTATGCTTAGATTACTACAAGAAAAAGTTCCTTCTCTCTTATCCTGACTTCTGGGCATACTTGCAGAACACCAAATCTAAGAATATAGTAATAAAAGGAATCTTGGGGCTTTGTAAACTGTGGAGAAAAAAGAAACTCATTCACTTTGAATTCATCTACAACAATTACTTCTGAAGCAAAATACTGGGAACTTTGAGGAGGTGGCAAGCATATAGAAATCCAACCAATGTCTAACTACGGCCACAGCTGAACATATTTCTAGTCTTTTGGTTGCTCTGAAAAGCACATTTCACCAGTCAATTTCAGCAGAATGTATGAGCAATCTGAAGTTTAAACTAAACAGATCTAAGATGATGACTAGTTTAATATCAGGAGCAAGAAACAGGTGAAAATTGGAGGAAATAGTAATTAAGTATGGTTAGAAGGAATAATTTTAATGTGCCATTGGGCTGGATTAAGAAAACGGTGCATGGAGTTCTATTTATACAACATGGCCTTTGTGTTCCCTTCTTGGTTCAGCAGGCCCCTGTTCCCCTGAATATCTAATCCTAAGGGCCATGGAGTCTGGGTGAAAAGTTTGCAATATAATGTGGTAGACTGCCAAAAGAATGGGAAGTTGACAGAAACTGTGCCCCCTCTTGCAAGAATGGAAGAACTTTTTGCTAGCAAAACAAACTGTGGCATCCTACCCATTAGTTGGCTTTACCAGTTATGTGCAACTGTCTGGTAAACAGTTTTTTTCTTTTTATTTTGGGTTTATGTGGAAGTGGAACTCTGAACAGGGTGGCAGCTCATCTAGGCTAGCTGGCACCTGCATTCTTCTTACATTAGGTTGGACTTTGCTATATTCTCTAATTTGACGAGATCACTTTTTCGGTGTGGAAATGAGATTTAAAGAATAGTTTGTAAAAGCTGATGTGGCGGAATTGCAGGGCTTTCTTTCCTCATCTGCTACTATTTCTCATGACAGGAACCAATACAGAGGACAAAATTTCAGCAGCTATTAAAAAAATATCACAGAGCAAAACTATTCCTCTATCCATGGCCATTTCCACTCTACACTGTTATGGTGCTATTATTCCACTCTTAACATCCTCTGGAATCCTGGTGTTTGCAGTTTAGGGAGGGGCATTTAGAATTCTCAGCCAGAGAGCTCTTTGGAATTCCACAGGAATTCCACAGTGTAGTCTGGAAATGGCACACAGTGAGCTCTCCACATTTGAGGGTTTCATTTTTGCAGATTTGATTATTCACGGATTATTTGCTGTCACCTCTGTTGCTACCCTATGCCATTTTTTTAAAAGAGGCTGCAAGCCTTGTAAGACTGAAAACTGTGAACAAGGCTTGTTAAGTCCCTATTAAAAATGGTATTGGACAGCAGTGGAGGTGGTACTAAGCCCCACTAGCCACCCATTTCTGACTTGTGAAGGAACCCTGGTGCCTCAACGGAATCCATGGTGGGTTAAATATGGTGATCATACTTTTTTTTGTGCTAAACATGGTTTGGAAGGGCCTCAAATTATTCAAGGTTTTTCCACTTTCGCGGGGGTCATGTGCCCCTAACCCCAGTGAATGTCAAGGTATGATTGTATATCGTAACACACACACACACGCACACACACACACGCACACACAACACTGGAGTAGCAGTGAAGGTTCTATCAGTAACTGAATGAATGGTTATGATGCCATGGAATGGTCAAATGTCTTTGTTTTTGAGAGAAATGAATCTTTCACCAACAGAATGCTCATAAACAGCTTTGTTGTTGTTGTTGTTGGTATTGAAGTGCAAAACAACTTGGTTTAGATTAAAACTTGACACAGTAAAACAGCAAGGAGGAGACTGGTGGGCAACAGGAAGGAAAACTGGGAACATGAAAGCTGTGGAGGAAGTTATTGCAAGAAACACAGAAGGACTCTGACCTAGAACATACTACTTGGATTCACTACTGAAGCCAAAAGCA
Organism: Cyclura pinguis; assembly: GCA_030412105.1. NCBI lineage: Eukaryota > Metazoa > Chordata > Lepidosauria > Squamata > Iguanidae > Cyclura > Cyclura pinguis. The sequence goes on from CM059599.1 coordinate 178,483,578, forward strand.
TTCATCCCAGAAGACGAGTTTAAGTTTCTGGATAACGCACTATCCATTATTTGATCAATGTGTTAAAAAGCAGACTAGCAGCCTTTAAGATTAAAAGAAGCGTTAAGTAAAAGACTTCTTCAGAATTGTTTATTTTCCTCATACAACTTTAATTCTTTTCTGTTCCATAGTTGGTAATGGACAGCTACAGAAGCAAAATGAGTGCATGCACAATGACTGAATTGGAAAGTAATACTGAAAAGGTGAGAGCGCCATCTCATGAATCACAGGGGTTTCCCTCATCTTGAATACTGTGAGCAAAGCTGGTCACCCCATCTTAGAACAGACATACAAGAGGAAAAATAAGATGATCCATAGACGCATGATGAAAATGATAAGAGAAATGGAGAGACTTCTGTGAAAAGAGATTGAAAAGATTAATTTCAAATGAGTTAGGGAAAAAAAAAAAAAAAGCAAATTTGGAATAAATGTCTATGATTATTATAACAGAGTAATTTGGACAAAGGAGAAGACTGAGACTAGTTATGCATCCAATATCAACGCACTAAAACAGAATATAAACCACACAATGGGAAAATTTAGCAATGGGAATTATGAAGGAGAAGACACTATGCCCAGTCTGGCCTCAGAACACAAACAGGTGAACTTCAGGACTCCATGCAAAATACCAAATAGCAGCACACATTCCACTTCTACAACTGGATATATGACAGAGCACCCAAAGTAGGTATCCTAGGGGAAATCCATGTTACAAGGTATAGTTATAACAAACGCTTTACATGTCACTTTCTCTCTTTTGCAATACTGCACACTGGAAACTGTGCCTTGGCTAAGCTGTACTAGCCAAAGACTATTTCCTTCCCAATAGGTGGCAACAGTTGTAGAAGATACAAAGGTAAGCATCCAACTCCCACATTCAGTAAACTCTGTCAGTGAATACCATTGTCCAAATTCTCCTGAGCATATTGGCCTAGCAGAACCAGAGCCCAGATACATGCTGCAGATAAGATACTGCCCAAACAGAATTCCATTACAGTTCACAGTTCATCAACTCTAAACACTAGGAAAGAAGCTGAGGCAAGGGAATGGAAGGTACATGTACCATCACTTCATTCATTCATAAATAAATAATGAATGAATTAATGAATGTGCATCCAGGTTTAGAGACTACATTTCCAGCTGCTAAGCATAACTTCTTAGTCCATTTCTTCTTCCACAGGCAGAACTGCAACATGTGCAGAGGGCAGAGCTTCTCTGTAACCCTATAGCCCACAACAGAGCTATTAGAAATGATCAGACTGTTTCTGCTGTGTTCTTCCATGGGGTTGCCAACTGAATTTGCTCTGGACAGGCTCCTGCCTTGTACAAGGTCCATTACAGACATCTAGACAACAAATGATGCATACTTTGAAGGGTGTGGAGAAACAGGGACTACCATACTTGCTACTCTATAATGCATCTGTTGAAAACTGTAAAGATGGGATCCTTTCCTGTGACCCAATTCAAACTCACTTCAGCTGGCCTCAGGAATGGAATGATAAATTGGGTAGGCACCTTGTTGTCACTGACATACCCCTCTACTTTGCTTGCTTATGATCTAGGGAATGTAAAGCGGGGAGGAATCTTCCACACCACACAAGTAGGATTGGGCTGGTCAGCCAGCAAAACAGCGGGGATGGGCAAAAAGGGGTACCCAATCAGTTTGGTTGAATCCCAAACTAAACTAGTGCAATTTGAAGTGAACTGGATCAGATCAAAATCAGATTTGATCAGTCCAAATTCAGTGATCTAGAGAGTAAAGGAAAGCCAGAGGATGTGTCTCTAAAATGTGGGAAAACAGTGCTGTAAGGAAACTGCCAGGGTGGTGAGAACAGCTAGACTTTACTCACTGACAGCTCTAGCTTCCAATGTGAGACAAAAATCTCAGCGGCATTCTCTTATTGTGGTGTTTGAGTGAATGGATTATTTGGGTCTTTTGCAAATTCTGTTAGTAGGAGAAAGTAAAGGTAGAGCTCTGCTGGAGCATGATGGTAGTTTTATGCTCACTACAGTTTGTTTTTCTTTTTTTTTCAGCCTATCACTACTAACCTCCTATACTCCTTCCCAATTCAGGTCCATTCTTCCATACTCTGTATTTGTTGGTCAGCAGTCATTTTATGAAGTGGTGGCACTTTAATTATCCACTTACCACCACCACCACCACCACTTTCACCACAGCATATTGAGCATGACAGAAATGGGGAGGAAAGATGGGTGTTGTGTGAATTCACAGATGATCACTTGAAGAACCACAATTACAGGTGAGCAATCTGTTCTTCTTCGTGGTCTCACACAAATGGAAAACTAGCAAATTGCTGACCCAGGTGGTGTATGAGTCATTCAACACAGGAGTACAACACTGTTCTCCCAAAGGCAACATTAGCCTCTGACTTTGAGTTCAGTCTGTAGTGCATAACAAAGGTCAAAGGATGAGACCAAGTAGCTGCCTTGCAAATGTTCTCCACGAGAACACTATTTAGGAAAGCTGAAGAGGCTGCCACAGCTCTCAGGGCATGGTTGTACATGGTAGGTACAGCTCTTACGGTAGGCCAGGCGGATCATGGTGAAGACTCACTTGGAGAGACACTGAGCAGAGACTGGTAGTCCCTTCTTGTGCTGAGAGTAACAGACAAAGAACCTTTGAGACTGTTGGATCTCAGCTGTCCTGTTGATGCAGAAGACCAAGGCTCTTCTGAGATCAAGACTCTTCTGACATCCGTTTTGAGCCAACGGGTTATGTCGTCCAGGCATATTGAGATCAGGAAGATCCTGAAGACTGAGAAGGGAGACTGAACCTTCTTTTTGGTATGTTCCGTCATATCATCAGTTTCTTTTTGGAACAACTCAGCCTCATCCAAAGGCAGGTCTTCAACTGTATTTCTCTGCTAGTGAGACAATCTCAAGGAATATAGCCATGTGTGACGTTGTAAGGCAACAGCAGAGGCTAGAGATTTTGCACTGCAATCTGCAACATGCCTAATTATTGTAAGCTGTTGGGAGGCTAAGGTATAGGCCTTTATTTGAAGTGCAACTGCTAGATGCCAATGGTTGTTGGAAAGCTTGGCCAGAAGAGGTGCTTGAATCACATACTCTGATCAATGTGCCTACGAGTGGAAGCCTTCCTATTCTTTTCCAGATAACATCCAGGGCTTGATCCAGAATCTCTTCAATGTGAAACATGGGCTGTTCCACAAGTAAAGAGCTCTTTGGGTAACCAATACAGTTATAGAACATACGACTAGATCTAAGGCTGGTAGCTGAGTGATATCTCTCACTCATTCATAAATGGCTCTAGTTGGTTGCTGTGGTTGAAAGGCCAAGGAACTGTGCTGTGGAGTGTGCTGTGCAGAACTGTTCTGCTGGCATCCTTTTCCTTTTTTCCCCAGCAAGACAGCTGCTGGCCAGGCATGCAAACTGTAAGCAGAACCTTATTCCTACCATTTCTCTGCTCAGGCCCAAAATGTATTTCCTCCCATCCTCACACACTGTGCAATGAGCTAACGGATGATATTAATAGGCTAGTGCGGTTGTGCCTTCTTTGTTAGCTACTCTCATTTCCTGGAACAGCAAAGCGCTCCTTGCCAGCCCCAATTAATCTTTAGCCTCAATGAGGGATGTGCATGTTTCATGTGCAGACAAAGAAGTGTTCATGAGCAGTCTCTGTAGCACGATCAAATACAACAAAAAGTCTTGCTGAAGAATCAATATGGTTTCTACAAAGCTAACACAGGTTCCACCTCCCTAAGCTTTTAGAGATAACTAGCAGTGTCAGTGAGCATGTGTTGATAAAGATGATCCAGAAGATAATGTTTGGATATTCAAAAAGCTTTCAAGAAAGTCATAATAAAATCTTCTAATTAAAAGCAGAAAAGAATGGGAATAGGAGAGTAGAAATAAATGGGCAAATATTACAATGAAGAGAAATAAGTAGTGTTCCTCACAGATTTTTATTGGGAATTGTTACCTTTAAAGCTTGTTCATGAATGATCTAGATACGAAGGTGATTAGTGAAGTGGTCAAGCTTCGGATGGCATCAAATTACTCAGGTGGTAAAAAAGAAAAATGGAATCTCAAAAGGATTTCTCAATCTGGATGAATAATAATGAATTGACAAATGTGGCTGAAAATTCTTAACTTTGCACAAACATTGCCAGGGTCTGAATGGTGGTGATTAACAGAAAAGAGATGTTGGGGTTGGGGTGACCAGATAAATGAAATCATTAACCCAGTGTGAGGCAGTGGTGAAAAGAGATAATTCCATGTCAAGGATCATTAGAGAAGTGGGAGGAAGTCAGGAATAATGTGTTCTTCTAGATCGACCAGAAAAAGCAGAGTGGAAAAGCAGAGAAGCATCGTGCAGCTACTTCAGGCTCAATATTACATATTTATTTGTGGTTGGGAATAAAGTTGGAATAATCTCAGAGCCAGCATAATGCAGTGGTTTGGGTGTTGGACTATGACTCTTGGAGACCAGTATTCAAATCCCCGCTTAGCCATGGAAACCCACTAGGTAACCTTGGGCAAATCACACTCTCTCAGCCTCAGCAAAGGCAAAGGCAAAGACAAACCCCCTCTGAACAAACCTTGACAAGAAAATCCCATGATAGGGTCACCTTAAAACTGCCACCAATCAGGAACAAGTTGAACGCACATAACAACAACAACAACAAGAAGAAGAACAACAAATCTCATAATAGAGAGCCAATGTAGTGCAGTTTCTCAGCATTGTAGCTCGGACTCTAGGAGATCACTGCTCAGTCATGGAGACCCACAGGGAGTTTTTCGGCAAGTCATACTCAACTTAAGCCTCAGAGGAAGGCAACAGCAACCCTGTTCTGCACAAATCTTGCAGAGAAAATCCTGTGACAGTTTCATCTTAGGGTTGCCATAGATCGGAATTAACTTTAAGGCACACAACAACAATGATTTCATAAGGGCAGGATAAACTCTTACTAAATTGATGATTTGTCTTTCAGGCAGTCTTAAATTTGCAAAAAGACCAGAATCTTGTCTGACAATTGTTAAGATTTATTAGGATATTGTCCTGTACTTGCTACCTAGATTCTTTGTCTCTTGTCCTTAGTTTCCCAGCGTTCGGGAACCAATTCTTGTTCCTGTTCAATACAAACCACCCTCACAAATTTCTCTGCTAGTTCAGGGCAGCTCAAAGTTGGCAACTAGCCAACTGAAAATTCTTCAGAAAATGCAGCTCTTGAACTGAGAATGTATCTTTTCCATCCTAAGCTCCTGTCGAGCCTCCTTTAAGAGTTTATTCCCGGGACATGAAAATCAGTCATTTATGTCTCAGCAAAAAACAAGAAAATGAACGAAACATATGCTCTCTGCCAGATTAAATATACTTAGGTTTCCCTTGCAGAGTACAGTGGACTGTCCAGTTCTATGCCCTCTGGATTGTGATTTCCACTGACCACCAATTGTACTGTCCCATATCTAAAATGGTGGCGATGTGAATGCAGATGCACTGAAATGTCCATGTGCACATCACCGCCATTTGATAATCTAGGATGTAACCATTCATGTTTTTTGGCTTCCACAGGGTGTTGTGTAACTGAACCACTGTAGATCTAGAGGGTCCACTGTAACTTATTCTTGTGTTTTGTAGAATAATGAGTTTGGATAATCTTATGCCCTGAGGTTTTGTACTAAAATCCCAAGGACCAAAGATTCCTTAAGGACCAAAGACTGCTTCAAAGCACAAAATGTATATACTTACTCATCCAACTCTTCTTCATCCGCTTTTGATGTGTCAGCATAGAGATACTTGCTCATGTCCACGGGCTGAATGTTTTTTCTTTTTGCTGGTTGAGGAGGAAAGTCTTTCGTGGATGCTACCATCTCAGGTTCAGGATCTGGCTCATCAAAAGGGTTTACGTACTCAACAGCTTCTTCTTCTTTAAAGGGGTTGTATTCATCATCATCATCATAGAAGGATTCTTCTAGTTTTGAAGATGAGGTCTTCCTTGTAACTGACTCTACAAAAAGCAACAGAAAAACTATGCATTTTAATTTATAAGTCATTCCCATTCTACCTTATAGAACAATATTAATAATTAACTTTAGTAGAGTATAAAATATTTATCATCCATAAAAATTATTAGCACAATACGGTCAGCATCTAGAACAGAGTTTTAGGTTAATATAATTTTATGATAACCAGTTAGACTAGCTGAACCAGCGTCAACACCTCAGTAACTAATGCAATGCAAACCTACTTAGAATTTTTTCCAGGACTACGAGGACAGTTTTGCAGGATCAGCCACATAGGACTATGGCAGCATTGACAGTTATACAGATTCAGCTTGGAAACCAAGGATCACAATAAGAACCAATCAATTTAAATGGCAAGTAGATGGAAAGAAATTTTCTTGTTTTCCATTCCTAGCTTTGCCCATTTTGTAAATTTAAAAACAAAAACAAAAGTAGGTAGAATATTCCATGCCAGCACCGTGGGTTAGTACTGGTCACTATACAAATCAGTCACACACAAAAAGAACCACAGTATCACTATTATTCAAAAGTCTCCTTAATTTTCTTGACATATCCGAAAGTGAAGTGACTAATGGTGGAACGTCAAAGCTGAACAACTTCTAAACAACCAAACAAAATGCAGCTGGCTGACCATATACTGTGGTCTGCCACATGCTTGATAACCACCCAGTTTTTACAACCCCACTGAGACAACAAAAGCTATGGAAAAAAGAAAGTATAGAAAAGACAATGAGTCTCAGACAGTGCACCATATCAAGCTGATGGATTCCTTCACCTCAGTTCTTTGGAAATGTTTGCTTTCTCAGTTTGTCGGGGGAGGGGGACATGTCAGCAAAATCAAAGAGTTTTGTGGTACATTAAAATCAATACTTTATATTATGGTGTAATCTTTAATGGACTACAGCCCATCTGTAGCATGTCTATGCCATAATATAATCTGTTAGTCTTTAACACATTACAATACTCTTTGTTGCTCAGCTAAAATAATCTGTACCTCTATGAGTTACAGTATCCTGAAGCAACTATAGTGATGTGTGATGATTTTACTGCTTGTATTGGTTTGAGTCCTAATGAAAGGGAGAATATTTTTGGCCTGGACTGCAATGACATTTTTCCACCTGACAATTTTTGATTGGACAAATCAGTAAATAAGTTAACGTAAGTTAAGTAAGTTAAACAAGTTAAGTAAAAAAGTCAATGTCCTGCCTTTGACTAATGTGCCATCATACCCATCTGTCAGGTAATTTTAACAGATAATTTACATTCCTTAATAATAGAATAAGTAGTGTTATTGATTGTATCTTATGTTCTTTGAAGTTATGTCCTGTAAGTTCAGCTATAATATTTTAGATTCACCAGAAAGTGATCATTTACTTATTCTTTCGTACATCCCTAGATTAGTTCTTCAATTGCCCCCTCCACCAAATGATCTGATTGAGAGAACAATAATTTGTGGAAAATGTAGCCTAAAGTATCCTCTTTCTATTGAAAAATCAGTCCAGGATTACCTGAACAGCTTTTATTTTTTGGACACGTACCAGAAATTTGTCAAAGGACATGCAGATCCTGTGGAAGGTATCATGAGTGTTGTGCAACCCTAAGGCCACTTTTAACTAGAATAGTCGATCAGCTTAGAATGGCTTCTGGCAAAGTAGGATGGTATGATAATGAATGCAGGCAAGCTAAAGAGCTTCTGGCTCAAAAAACTAGGAAGGTAATGCAGTTGCAGATAGAAGCTGATTTGTAAGCATTGGATTCCTGCCACCTAATTTATAAGGATCTTCTTAGAAAGAAACAGAACATTTATGCATGCTTATTGGAAGGAGCTGGCACCAGCAGCCCTGGAGGTTGGACAGGGCTGTGTGAATTCACAGATGACCACTCAAAGAACCACAGTTACAGGTGAGTAACCTGTTCTTCTTCTTCATGGTCTCTGTGACTTATATAAATGGGGGACTAGAGAGCTACTAAACCTAGGAGGTTGGAGTGTCATGCAACTGCAGAGAACACCACCACCCTCCCAAACATTGCATCATCTCTTGACCTATTGTCCAGTTTGTAGTGAGAGATGAAGGCGGAAGGCTGTGACCATGTAGCAGCTCTGCAGACCTCATGTAGTGGCACCCCTTGCAGGAAAGCTGTGGAAGCAGCCAGGGCCCTAAGTAGGGTGGCTTCTCAGTTGAGTAGGGAGATGCTTGCCAGCCAGTTCGTAGGCAAGCAGTTCGTGGAGGACACTCATTAGGACAGTTTCTGGGAGGATACTGGTAGTTCTTTATTAGCAGAAGACTAACAGAGAAGAAGTTTTTGAGATTCCTGAACACGGCTGTGAGCTGCACATAAAAGGTTAGAGCACACCTGACATCAAGCCAATGAAGACTGTGTTCTAGGTCCGAGGTTGGGTTTTGCATGAAGGCAGGATGTATGATATCTTGCTGCAGATGAAAGACAGAAATGACTTTAGGGAGGAAGGAGATGTCTGGGCGAAGTACCACCTTTTCTGTATGGAACCAGAGATATGGCTGGTCCACTTTAAGTGCACACAGCTTGCCTGCCCTCCTAGCTGAAGTGACAGCCACGAAAAAGTCTGTTTTCCATGAAAGAAGGCAATGTCCCAGATACCCATGGGCTCAAATGGCCTCTTTGAGAGCTGGGGCAGGATAAGAACAGGTTGCTGTTCTGTAACTGTGGTTCTTTAAGTGATCCTCTGTGAACTCACACAAATGGGTTTTGCGCCTGCGCAGAAACAGCATTCGAACCTTCTAGAACCTACCGTTGGCGTTTTGGCAGTTGGCCCATCCCCCATCTCCTCATGGTATATAAGCCCCTGCCTCATGTAACGGTCAGTTCCATCACCGCACGTGTGGCAGCAACAGAACCACCACACAGCAGGACAGATAAGGGGAGGAGGGAGGAGTTGTGTGAGCTCACAGATGACCACTCGAAGCAACCTGTTCTTCTTCTTCGTGGTCTCTGTGACTCACACAAATGGGAGACTAGCAAGCTGATCAAAAAGAATGGAAGGCATGTCACGCTGCTGTACAACACTCATGTCAACTTCTGGTTCTCCCCTTTCCTTCTGTTTCCCTTATCTCTCTCTCTCTCTTTTTTTTTCAGCACCAAGATGTAAGATAATAAATAACATTTATTGACAAAACAGACAATATCGCATCATTCATCCCACAGAGGAAAACAGTACAGCTCTCCCAAAACATGCATCATTCCTAGAACGGTTGTCAACTCTATAATGATTGATAAATGTATGAGGTTGAGACCAGTAGCTGCTTTGCAGACCTCAGAAAGAGATAACCCATGCAAAAAGGCTGCAGAAGCTGCCATAGATCTTGTGGAATGAGCTTGAATGGAATCAGGGAGTTTCTTTTTTGCCAGCTCATAAGACAACTTAATGGTGGAAACCACCCATTTAGAGAGCCTTTGAGGCGATACTGGATTACCCTGTTTAGATACTGAATAACAAATAAACAATTTATTTGACTTTCTAATTGAAGAAGTGCATTGAACATAAAACACCAATGCCCTTCTGACATCCACACAGTGCAGAGTTTTCTCCATGTCTGAATGTGGATTCTGCATGAAAGCTGGTAACACTATATCTTGGTTCAAATGGAAATATGACACCACTTTCGGCAAGAATGTTATGTCTGGTCTTAACACCACCTTATCTTTGTGGAATCTCAAATAAGGAGAATCAACCCTGAATGCACATAGTTCACTAGCCCACCTTGCAGATGTTATTGCAACCAAAAAGGCAGTTTTCCATGCAAGCAGTCGCATGTCATAGGTTGCCATAGGCTCAAAGGTCCTAGCAGCCAGGTGTTTCAGCACCAAATTCAGACTCCATCCCAGGAGAGGTGGTTGGATTGGAGGGTGCAACTTTTCATAGCCCTGGATAAACCTCTTAATCAGGGGGTCCGAAAAGCAAGATGGTTTACCCTGTTTTTGAAAATTACATGAAATTGCTGCTAAATAACATTTCATTGAGGATAAACACAAACCCTGAATCCACAACTCTGCTAGAAAGGACAAGACATGCATATTGTCACAACCTGTATGGGAAACACCTTGTCGTTTGAAGTAGTCACAGTATTTACCCCATTTATACTCATAAGACTTCAATGTTGAGGGCTTATGCGCAGCCAACACAATACATCTCACAGCATCGGGCAGGCTATCTATTGCAATAGATTCCATGTGGTCAAATGCAGTGTTTGAACGTCGGGATGGAAGACGGTACCATTGCGGATACTGAGCAGATCTTGTCTGCATAGCAGCAGATGGTACCTTCCCTGCGATAACTGAAGGAGATTGGCAAACCATGCTTGCCTCCGCCACCACGGTGTTACGAATATTGCCTTCGCTCTGTCTTGGCGAATTTTGGCAATCACCTTTGTTATCAAGGGAAATGATGGGAACACATAGACCCACGGTCCCGTCCAACTGAACAGAAAGGCATCCCCCAGAGTTCAATGCCCCTTTGAGTGTCAGGAACAGTACAGTTTGCACTGGTTGTTCAGTCTCAATACAAAGAGATCTATGTGAGGAAATCCCCGCTTTGTGAACACTTCCTGGATGACGCCCTTGTTGATCATCCACTCGTGGCAAGACCACGGTGTCCTGCTGAGTGTGTCTGCCAGGACGTTATGGTCTCCTGCCAGATGAACCACCGAAGAAAGAATCTATTGTGACAAGCACCACTCCCATAGTTGCACTTACAGGTTCAGCAACGTATGTGACCGAGTCCTGCCTTGTTTGTTTATGTAGTACATCACTGTGGTATTGTCTGTCACGATTTGGACTGACTTCCCACACAGAGAGTGCTGAAAAGCTCGCAGCATCTTCAGCACTACCATGAACTCCAAAATGTTGATATGGAGATTCCTCTCCTGAGAAGTCCACTGACCTCGTAGTGTAAGTGCGCTGAGGTGAGCACCCCACCCTTCCATTGACGTGTCCGTCGTCACCGACAGCGACGGTGGTCGAGGAAGGAATGGCATTCCCTTCAACATGTTCTCTGGTCTTGTCTACCAATCCAGAGACGTCAGGATATTCCTCCGTACTGTCAGGTACTTGAGACGATGGTCTCGAAGAGGACTGAACCAATGTATGAACCGCTGTTGCGGCGGTCTCATCCTCAGCTTCACATATGGTGTGATTAGCGTAGTTGACGCCATCAGTCCTAGTGCAATCTGAACCACCTTTGCTCGCACTCTGCGAAGTGGTTGCATTCTTGTCAGACATTGCAGAATCTTCTCCTATCTGTCCCGTGGAAGAAAGGCTCTCTGCTGACTTGAGTCCAATACTGCCCCGATATATTTGATCTATCTTGACGGTACCAAGGTTGACTTCTTGTAATTTATCATTAAACCTAACTTCCTTAGAAGACAGATAGTGGTCCTGAGATGCATGGATAACAGTTTTCAAGAAGATGCCACTATTAGCCACTTGTTTATGTATGGGAACACCACGATACCTTTTTGATGAAGGAAAGCTGTGACAACGGACATGCATTTCGTGAAGACCCTTGGAGCTGTGCTTATGCTGAAGGGAAGGACGCGAAAACGATAAGCCTGCCTGCTGACGATGAAGGCAAGGAACCATCTGTGCTCTGGTCTTATGGCTATGTGGAAATATGCATCCTTTAGATTTAAGGTTGCAAACCAGTCGCCCCCTTTCAAGAGAGGCAGGATAGCAGTCAAAATCACCATTATGAACCTTTTTGATCGGATATAATAGTTGATGCCTTTCAGGTCCAATATGGGCCGGAGACCTCCACCTTTTCTCTTCAACAGAAAGTACCTTGAAGAGAAACTTCTTTTCAATTGAGTTCTGGTGATTCTTTCCACTGCCCCTTTTTGGAGAAATGCTGATATCTCCTCTTCGAGCTCTGGAGATGGCATAGTCCTCCGAATTCGACCTGTCGGTGGTAGATAGCGAAATTCTATGGTGTACCCATACTTTATGATGTATAGGACCCAAGAATCCAAGGCGATCAAATCTCAGCATGGTACCTTAGTCTGTCCCCAAAGGGTGGTTTGGAATGGAGACTAAGATGGTTGTCTGAATGAAAGTTCACAACATAAGGGATGCGTTGTCCTTGTCGAAGGCTGGTATCCCTCAGAAAGGTCTCGTGACGTTGGCTGTCAAACCCTACGTTTGCTTTGGTCTGACTGTTCTTTCTTATATTGAGGCTGCTTGTACTTTGCAGACGGAAACTTCCCTGTCGAGAGTTGTTGAGGTGTGCTCTGTCTATGCTGAGGCGGAGTTGGGTTCAACATTCTCCTCTGAAAAGGCTGATACCGACGGTACCGATAATGTTGTCGATACGTCGATGCTGGGAACCCGTACTTCTTAGCTGTTGAACGCATTTTCTGGGCACGTTCCAGCTTTTCGTCAGTACCAGCGTCAAACAACCCTAGAGAATCAATGGGTAGGTCTTCAGTCATCATCTCGGCTTGCTAAGACAGCCCAGATGAATGAAGCCAAGCATGTCGTCGAATTGCTATGGCTCCTGCCACAGCTTTACTACTACAGTCTGTGATGTGTTTAGCTGCAGTGATTTGTTGAGATGACAGACGGTAAGCCTCACCATATAATGCAGTAGCGGTCTTCTTCTCGGTATCAGGAAGCATTTCCAGATATGGTTTGATTCTACCCCACAGGAACTGTTGGTATGCGCCCATGCAGGTGGCATAATTAGAAATCCTAAACAACAAGGCTCCATTTGAATAGGATTTCTTACCAATATGGTCCAATTTTTTCCCCTCATGATCAGCAGGAACAGCATGAAGTCTGCAACTGCTTTGACCTGGGCTGCATCCACCACAATAGAGTTTGGTTTGGGGTGTTGGACCCACCAGTCATCATCAGCCTCAACAAGACGGTACAGAGACTCCCGTTTCTTAGATGTAGACGGTACCGAAGATGGTGTTGACCATTACTCCTTCACTGTCTGCGACAGATACGGAAGTGGCGCAATAGCAGATTGTACCCGAGTGCGGCCCTGCAAATCTTGGAGGATCAGGTCTTTCAGATCTTCCTTGTGGTCTTCAATTTGTAAATTCAACAATCTGGTCAATCAGAGAACAAGATCCGAAAACGATTGCACATCATGAGTAAGTGAAATTCTTTCAGCGGTGGAAACGAAGTTGGACTTGATATCTAGTCCATGAGACACTGCCGAGGACACCGAGGATGGTACCGATGGAGATCAGATCTGATGACCTCGATGAGACATAACAATAGACTCTCTCCTTGTTCCCTCTGGAAGGCATTCTTGATGCCTATCAACAGTGGTTCGATCCCACCTGGTGGAGTTAGACGTGCAGCCAGAAGATGCTATCACCCACCGACATGCAGGAGTCTTCGACAAAGAATGAGAGCGACAAGTGATACGACAATACTGTTCATCAGGAACGTCTCGATACCGACGATGTCGTTCATATCGCTCCAACTTGTCCATACAAGGGGACATATCCCTCGAATTCTACGAAACATTGTCACAGTATCGACAGGGAGATCTTTCCCTATAATGTCGATACTGATATGAGGAAGTGCTGACCGACCAATCGTCTCGGTAAGCTGACCTTGGGGGCGAAGGCGGAGTACGTCGAAGCATTCTGGATCGCTTGGTCAAAGATCTTCTGTGTCCAGAAGGCCTTACAGTACGAGATATCACTCCGTGGTCTGAAGGAGACCTGACAGAAATTTGAGGGGAGGTTTCCAGTATCTCTCTCTCTGCGCCAATACACACCTCCTCGATGTCCTCAGAGGATATAACTTCCTGGGATCTCCGATGTTGAGGGGCCTGTACTTCCTCTGAGGTAGACGCTTGAGGAGTTGGCTTCCTCACCGGAGATGAAGGATGTGCCTTAGACTTATCCTTCCTCTTCTGCCTCTTAGCTTCTGTCGAAGCAGCCTCCTTATTTTTCCTCTTCTGATCCTTCTCCTTCCTAGGCAGTTCGGTACTAGGTGGAGGAGGAGGATGGTCTCAACAATCATTGGCATGATCAGATGACGCCTGATCTCGAGGCCTCAATGTTGAACGAGATCTCGGTCTTGACAATGGTACTGACACATTTCGTTGAGAAGTGGAGGAACCAGAAGAATGGGCCATACTGGATGGCAAAGGAGAAGATTCAGCCCACTTGGGTGGTTCTGAAGCAGTCACCACGTTCTCCCACAATAGAGTTTTCAGCCCTATTTCGACAAGTTTGAGGAGTAAATAGCTGACAATGACAACAAACTCCCACGTTGTGGCCCTCACCTAACCAAAGGAGGCACTTTGAGTGTCTGTCCTTATCAGGTATTTTCCCTCCACAGGTCGAGCAACGTTTAAATACAGCTGTTGCCATACAACTTGCCGAACAACACAATCCCGAAGAATAAACCAAATCTGATCTGATCCAAAGCCGAAAAACCAATCCAAAATGCCAGAAAATAGGGAAAAATCCCATTCACACTAGCGAAGAGGCTCCTATATGCTGCACACACAGCGGAAAAAAAGGAACTGACCGTTACATGAGGCGGAGGCTTATATACCATGAGGGGATGGGGGATGGGTCAACCGCCAAAATGCCAATGGTAGGCTCTAGAAGGTTCCAAATGCTGCTTCTGCGCAGGCGTGAAACCCATTTGTGTGAGTCACAGAGACCACGAAGAAGAAGCTTCAGGTTCCACGCTGGTATGGAGCCTGAAACAGGACAATGGAGATTCTTGTAGCCTTTTAAGAACCTTTTGATAAGAGGGTCCAAAAAGGAAGAAGGCTTTGCCTGTCTTTGCATATGCCAGGATATCACTGAGAGATAGCCTTTCATAGAAGAAAGGGAGAATCCTTCATCCGACAGGAATCCAAGGAAGTCTAGAACATATATGGTACTGAAAGTGTCTGGACTGATCTGCTTTGCGACAAGGAAGTGTATGAATTTGGTTCACTTATACGCATAATAACTCTTAGTGGAGGGCTTGTGCCCTCCTCAGCAATGCATATCACTGCTCAAGAAAGCAAGGTTAGGGAAGTATATTCCATGATGCGAGCTTGAGAGACTGAACAACCAGATGTCTCACCCTGCCATTGTGGAAGGTAAGCCGGTTCAGTCTGGACAGAAGCCTCCAATACTGACCTCATGAAAGAGTCAGTAGAGAAAAGAGCCATGCTTCCCTCGGCCATGCATCCCCCAGTGATCCATCATCCCTGCTGTTCCTCAAGCAAAAGATGTGGCACTGTTTGTTGAAGGGAGACATGAAAAGGTCTACAAAAGGATTGCCCCAATCCTGGAAGAGTTTCTTTACGGTGTCCATCTGCAATCTCCATTCCTAGAAGGACAGGTGAGTACGGATGAGCACGTCTACTAGGACACTATGTTCACCAGGTAGGTGAACTGCTGACAGCAGTATCCGCCTGCCTGTGCACCAATCCGAGAATTGAACAGCAAGGTTGCAAGCAAGCAAACTTTATTTTACGGTCTGTAGACTCAACATAATGAACCATCTGAATTGTACAATGTTAAGCAGAAGAAAGGTGCACCTACTGAAAATAGGATACAAATGCATAAAATGAATTATAAACAATATGGATTATTGGATAAAATACAGATAGGCACTCATTAATTCTGTCTCATTAATCAACTGGATTGATCTTAGAGTACGTTACCAGTATCCTGACATAATTTTGATACTTTTCTCTCTCTGATCGTAATAGCCCATGATGGAAATTTAGCAACTGATAGGGTTACATTCGGGCATACGTCCTCCAACAAAATTTTTATAAACTTTTCCAAACATCCCAGCATACAGCTCAATAAGGGAGAGATCAAATGACTGCAACTCTGACTATAAAAAATACAAGATTGCAAAATATGAGACACTATTTCAACATTTTGTGACCTGCAGGAGTAATGTCTTGTGGAAGTGGGCAACCCAGCATATCTACCAAAAAGTAATTCTGAAGGAAAAGCATTGTATCTGGCCTTAGTAAATAACATTCAATAGTTTGGCACAGTTATTTGAATACGTAGCCTGATGGAAGGATCCCACAAACTGGATATTTAAAGCACTAGATGAGCAGGATGAGATTGAATTAGCCTGAAGATTACAGAAAGCGATATCACACAATCTTTGCTTAATAGATTTTAGTGCTGTCTCATGATCCAAATTAAGGAGCAAGGATGGAGAGAGGCCAATAGGAACACTTTTTGGGCTATGTGCTTAGACCACCTGCTGACATAGTTATCCAATACAAGGTGGCCTACTAGACCTTTGCCACACTTAAAGACAAACACTTTAAGCCATTGTTTGAATGCTAACATCCAGGCTGTTGTAGAGAAAGGGCTTTCTCTTCTTTCCAGTATTAGAACTGAGTTGGGGACACATCTAGGAGTATACAGGAGTTCTGTGAGAAATTTTGCTTGAAAGTTATCAAGTCTAGAGTTAATAGCTTCAGTTCAAATGGCTGCTGCATAGAACAAAAGAGATGAAAGGTTGACAGAAGCATTCAAGGAAGAACCACATGAAGATGAACCTCCAGTTTTAGAAAATGAAGTGAAAGCTACACTCAGAGCACTTGGGAGAAACCAGGAACAGATGGCATACTAGTAGAGTTGCTTCAATCTACAGAGACAGAATCTACTCTAGTTCTAACTAAAATCTGTCAACAAATAAGGAAAACAAAAGAATGGCCCAAAGATTGGAAACACTCATTAGGTATCTCAATCCTCAAGAAAGAGAACATCAAGGATTGCAATGCCCACTGTAATTTCCTATGCAAGCACAGTCATGCTCAAAATTCTACAGCAAAGATTTCTATCATATATGGAATGAAAAACGCCAGATGTTCAAGTTGGGTTCAGGAAAGGAAGATGCACTAGGGATCATATTGCAAATGTTTATTGGATAATGGAGTGCACCAAAGAATTTCAAAATAAAATCTGCCTGTGCTTCATAGATTATAGCAAAGTCTTTAACTGTGCAGATCATGAGAAACTATGGATCACTCTTAAAGAAATTGATGTGCCACAACATTTGATTGTCCTGATGTGTAACCTGTATGCAGGACAAGAAGGCACTGTTAGGACAGAATGTGAAAGAACAGAATAGTTTCCAACTGGCAAGGGGGTCAGGTAACACTGTATTTTATCACCTTATCTTTTTAACCTGTATGCTGAACATATTATATGTAAAGCAGGATTAGACCCGGAGGAAGGAGGCATGAAAAATGGAAGAAGAAACATCAACAATTAGAGATATGCAGATCAGAGGCGGATCTAGGGTGGGGCAACTGGGGCTTGTGCCCCAGGTGCCAATGTGGGGGTGTGTGCAAAAAAGTGGACCCCCCTGCCTGGCTCCCTCTGCCTCCACTCACACCTCCCCCACCCCCTCGCTGCTTCTCTCCCCTGCCCCCGCCACTCTCCCCACTCCCTCACTGCCGCTTGCCCTTCCCCTGCCACTCACCCCACCCACCACTTGCCCCTCCGCCGCTTGCCCCTCCCCACCACTCACCCCACCCCCTCAACACCCCTCACTTCACCCCTCCTGGCTGCCCAGCCCCCCGCTGCCACTTGCTCCTTCACATGTGCTCACCCCACCCTTGCTGCTTGCCCCTCCTTTCAGCCACTGCGGCTCACCCTGCGCCTTTGCCCTGGGCGCCCTTGAGCCTCTGTTCGCCATTGATGCAGACGACATCATACTACTAGCAGAAAACAGCAAAGACTTGGAATGATTATTGGGGAACATTAAGGCAGAAACTGCAAAGACAGGTTTACGACTGAACATTAAGAAAACAAAAATAATGACTACAGATGATTTACATGACCTTAAAGTAGATGATGAAGACATTGAAATAGTTCAAAATTTCCACACCTCTGCTCAGTCATTGATCAGAATGGAGACTGCAGTCAAGGAATCAGAAGATTAAGACTTAGAAGGGCAGCTATGAAGGAACTAGAGTATAAAGATATATTACTGAATACTAAAGTTGTCCATGACATCGTATTTTCAATTTCTATGTATAGTTCTTAAAGCTGGACAGTGAAGATTTTTGATAGGAAGAAAATCAACTCTTTTGAACTATAGTGCTGGAGAAGAGTTCTGTGGATACCCTGGACTGCTAAAAAGACAAATGAATGGGTCCTAGAGCAAATCAAGCCTGAACTTTTCCTAGAAATCAAGATGACTTAACTGTTGCTGTCATACTTTGGCCATATCATGAGAAGACATGACTCCGTAGAAAAGACGATAATGCCTGGTAAGACAAAAGGCATTACAGCTGGAAGACAGCATTACAGCTGGAAAGACTCAATCAAGGAAGACATATCCCTCAATCTACAAGACCTGAGCAGGGCTGTTGATAGGGTGACTTGGATGTCTCTCATCCATAGGGTCAGCAGAAGTCCAAGTCAACTTGACAGTGGTTAACATTAGCAATAAGCCTATGCTAAAAGATTCAGCAGATAATCAACTGCAAGGATCTGCCTGGGCTCAGGAAAACTTTAGTCACAGTCAGTATCCTTGTTGTATCTATATATGTAAACTTCTGTGGCCAGAATCCTAGATACTCCCTAGTAAAAGATCCCATTATCCTGTTTAAATTTATGACAAAATCAACCTTAAATAATGGGTATGAAGTGAAGCCTACACAATCAAACAAATAATGGATTAACTAGCTATGCACAGATGCAGGAAATGCAGCAATTAGTATGTAGCTTCATTTATTATTTCAGAAAGTGTATTTAAAGATGTGGAACTCCTGCAAGATTAAATACCAGAATCTAAAAGTTGAAGTGAAGACATAAAAGTAAGAAAGATTTTAAAAACAATAATTGATTATGAAGTGAGAAAATTGTGGTAATAAAGAAAGCTATTTGTGTACTTAGGAAATAAATTACTTGCAGTAGCAGTACTTATGTTGTCCTTTACATCTTCAAAAGCCTTTACAAACATTAACTGATTAATCTAAATCCTTCTGTCAAATATAGTTACAGCAGAAATCTGGAGTGCATAACTAATCCAGGACAAAAATAAAAAGGAAACATCACTAACATTTGAAATAGTTAAGTCTCTCTTTAATTATTACAGATTAACTGATGTTTAGTTTGAGAAAACTGGTTACTTATATAGAAAGCAACTGCAATATTGTCATTTCACACAGTGCCAATGGATTTCCTCACTTCTCTCCTGCTAGGCTAAGCCATGTTTTCTCAAGTCATGGTCTGTACAAAACATCACCGGTTATATCCTGTACCAATGATAAACTGTCATATACGTTAAGCACAGGCAGGTAACTGGATTCCATGTGGTGGGTAACTGGTAGTGGGATTCCAAGCTAAAGAGTTACTGGCCATTTCCACACTAGACTGTTATAGTGCTATTATTCCACTTTTAACATTTCTGTGGAATTTTAAGTGGATCATTTGAGGCCCCTCCCTAAACTGTAAATCCCAGGATTCCACAGGATGTTGAAAGTGGAATAATAGCACTATAACAGTCTAATGTTTGAGTACACATGCATGTCAGTGTTCAACAGGAGAGAAAATAACACAGATTTAATGCACAGATTTAATGCACAGATTTATTGCATAGATTTAACGCAAAGGTTCACAAAATGGGAAGTAAGAGAAAGGTGTACATCTGAACATGGTCAACATGCTTTTTAACAATGAACCACTACTACTAACAGTCCTAAACACTAGGATAACAGTTTGGATTTAAAGACAGTTGAAGCCTTAGTAGTTATGCCTCAGATTAAAAAGTATGGATTAGGATGCAGAGCCTGAAAAATATTTGGCAGGAAAACCATCAAAGTGCCACAGGTACCTTGTATAATATTTTTTATTTCTTGGTGTATGCTATATGCCAGTGGTTCTTAACCTGGAGTCCAGGGACCCCTGAGGGTCCACAAAGCCCTGCTACTGGATACTAACAGCAGCAGCAACAGCAGGGATGAGGCAGTAGGGTGTGTGTGTAGGTGCTGAAATTGCTCCTTCATTGGTAAATGATGGAGAAGTCTGGGGACAAGCACACACCTGATGCCATGTGCCTTTTGTCAGCAACGTGGCAGCAGGGAGTGGGGGCACTAAGAGACACGGTGGCAGGCATGTTTGCATGCCCAAACTGCTGCCTCATTTGCAAATGGAGCAGTTTTGGTGCTGTCCCCCTGTCATGTCCCTGAGGAAAGGCAGGTGTGCGCACGTACCCAAACTATGAGTCTGGAAATCAGGGTCTGAATCCTGATTTGCCCATGGAAACCCACTGGGGGACCTCAGACAAGTAACAGCCTCTCAACTTTAGAGAAGGGCAAAGGGAACGAATGACGCCAAGAAACGCCCCGTGATAGGTTCACTTTAGGGTTGCCATAAGTCAGTGATCAAAGGAGAGAGACATAATGGTTAGAAAGAACCTCCCTCTGTCAGTGCCACTTTGTTGTTGTATACTTTCAACTCTATTCTGATTTATGGCAATCCTAAGGTCAACCCATCACAGGGTTTTGGCAAGAATTGTTCAGAGGGGTTTGACTTTGCCTTCCTTTGAGGCTGAGAGGATGTGACTTGCTCAAGGTCACCCCCTGTCAGAGCAGGGATTTGAATCCTAGTTTCCAGAAACTTTTAATAAATAAATATTTGAATATGTAAATCTTGCATTAAGTCTTGGGGGACCCCAGCAAAAAAAAATATAATTACAAGGAGTCACTGGTAAAGAAAAGTTTAAGAACCACTGCTGCACACTTTAACTTCTGTGTCTTAGTGTATGCTATTTACTGTAACTTCCATTTTCTTGATGTCTGCTGTGAGTAAGGCCACTAGACTGTTACAATGTTATTATTCCACTTTCTGACTGTTATAGTGCCATTATTCCACTTTCAACATCCCATGGAATCCTGGGGTTTGTAGTTTACTGAGGCCAAGAAGCTTTCTTGCTGAGAATTGTAAATGCCTTTCCCTGAACTGCAAATCCCAGGATTCCCTAGGAAAGTGGAATAATAGCACTGTAACAGTCCAGTGCGGAAATGGCCTAAGATCCAGCTGAGCTCCAGTATTAAGGCAACCGAAGCTGGTACGCAAACATACCATTCTGCTCTTGTGCACAATCTCCATCTTTCTTTTTTTAATTTGCTTTTCTAATGCACATGCCCAGGAGGCTTTCTATTATGGAGTTTAACTATGCACTGTGGAAAAAGGAATTTTTTTTTGTGCATCTTGATTCACCACCATTCAGCTTTGATGGATTCTTCTAGTTCCAGTATTATGAAACTGGGAAGCAAACTTCTCTATCTATTCTTTCTCTCCCTCTCTACCTACTTTCTCTGCACCATACACCATTTCATACTCCTTTGTTGTGTTCTCTCTTATTGCCTTTTTTCTAAACTGAATAGTCCCAATACTATAGACTTTTCTCACTGGGAAGATGCTCCAGCACTCTGATCCATTTAACTGCCCCTTTCCAAATCTTCCCCAGCTCTTCAGCATTCCCCTATTCTTTTTGAGGTGACCAGAATCATATATACTACTCCAATTGCAATCATCACCAGCTGAGACTCCCCCCATTAAGTATATATATGGAATATTTTTTGCCCCATTTCTAATGAAATTTGCATTGTGGCATATTCATATAGTTTACAGGGATCCATCTAGAATTCTTTCCAAACTGTATGGTTGCCTTAGCATCTTAGCATCGACAGGAAGAGTGTGTCCGTGTTGGTGCTTTTAGACCTCTCAATGGCATTTGATACCATCGACGATGGTATTCTTCTGGAATGTCTGGTGGGACTGGGAATCAAAGGCACTGTGTTGCAATGGTTCCGGTCCCACCTCTCAGGCAGGTTCCAGACGGTGGTGTTTGGAGACAGCTGCTCCTCAAAAAAGGAGCTGTTATATGGCATGCGATGATCAGGAGTGCTTATTACCAGCTTCTGTTGATATACCAACTGAGCCCCTTCCTAGAACTGGACGACCTAAAGATGGTAGTGCACATGCTGGTAACCTCAAGATTGGAATTCTGCAATGCTCTCTACATTGGGGTACCTT
The DNA here is from genome assembly GCA_030412105.1 of Cyclura pinguis. Taxonomy (NCBI): domain Eukaryota; kingdom Metazoa; phylum Chordata; class Lepidosauria; order Squamata; family Iguanidae; genus Cyclura; species Cyclura pinguis. The sequence continues at coordinate 178,505,657 of CM059599.1, forward strand.
GGTACCAAGTTCGGAAACTCCAACTGGTCCAAAATATGGCAGCCAGATGGATTACAGGCACAGCAAGGAATGAACATATCACACCGATATTAAAATCACACCACTGGCTGCCAATTAGTTTCCAGGCAAAGTACAAAGTGTTAGTTATTTCCTTTAAAGCCCTACATGGTTTGGGTCCAAGTTACCTGCAGGATCCAACCTCATACACTCAGGTCTTCTGGGGGCCATTTACTTAAATTGGCCAGGGCTAGATTGGCAACAACCACCCAGAGGACCTTCTTGTTGGCTGCCCCTAGACTGCAGAATGACCAGCCAGACAGCAAAATACACTGTCTGAATTCAAAAAAGTGCTAAAGACCTCTCTCTTTCAGCAGGCCTACCCAGTCTATTTTTAATCATACTTCCAACTGTACTTCTATTTGTACTTTTAATTGTATTTGCATTTTAATTGTGCTTTTAATTATGATATATTTCAATTGTGAGATATTTGTATTTTGAATGGCTTTGTGTTTTTAATGTATTTTAGCTATAATTTGTTTTTAATTGCATCTATGTTATACCCTGCTTGAAACTTGGGGAGAGGTGGGTAACAAATAAAATAACAACAACAACAATAAAAATAATCATTATTATTCAACCTGAGGAACTTGATTTCATCTGAAAACTAGCCCACCTGACGCTCATCAGTACAGGTCCCATCACGGATCCATCACGGACTCCAGCTCTTCCATCCCCCATTGTGAAAATCACCCTTTCTTCCCTACTCTCTGTTCTCTGTTCTTTAACCAATCCATAAGACAACCCGCTCTCTTCTCATGTGACTTTAAGTTTGATTTGCAGTCCTTGGCAAGGAACTCTCTCAAAGCTTTCTAAAGATCTAGGTAAACAGATTACTGAGTTACTGCTACTCACATACGTACTGGGTATCTCCAAGCTTGTTGCTAAAAACTTTACTGTGACTGTACTTACCTTTGCAGTATCCATGTTAATTCTTCTTCATCAAAATGTAGAGTTCTATAGTGTCTTTAATCATGCTTTTTAGTAATTTCCATGGAAGAGATGTTAACTTTAACTATCCTGTAATTTCCTAGATTCCTTTTTAAAATATCAGTGTCACATCAACTGCTTTTCACTTCTCTTTATAAAGGTCGATCTTACTTACAAATTACACATTTTTGTTAAAAAAATCAGCAATTTCTCATTTCAGTTCTTAAGAATGCTTGAATGAAAACAGACAACAAGGCTTAAAATATAGCCTCAGTATTTTAGATTCTCTTCCTGGAAAAGTCATTTTCAACATGAGCATCTGCCAAACATTTCTGCAGTATGAAAGAAACAAATAATTCATTTAGCTTGTCTGTAAGCTGGAAGCCTGATTTCACAACAAAGCCAACACATGGGCATGCTAGCCATTGGGACTGGAACATCCTTGCACCTCCAATCAGAGTGCCTTGCAAACAAATACAGGAAGCAGAAATGATTCTGACTTATTCCCATTTCTGCAGTACTTTCTGCAGTATGAAGCAAAGGGCAGAACACATGAAGCAAACGGGAAGAGACAAGCCAGTGCACAAACAGGCCAAGAGGAGCAACCAAAGAAGAAGCATGCAGGGTGGCCTGCTCCCTGCTTCCATTGCCTATTCGTGTGTGTGTGTGTGTGTGTGTGTGTCCTATTGTGTCTGAGATGCAAAACCGTGGTTTAAGAAGGGCAGAGGCACTCATTCTCACTTTGCTAAACTATGGCCTAGCAAGCTGGGATTGTTATATCTGAAAGGACTGAATGTCTACACAGCAGATGAGCAGAGAAGCAAAGCCTAAGAAACTTTGAAAACAACAACAACAACAACAACAATGTGCTAGCCAGAATATGCAATGTCATCCTAAGATAAAAAATAACAAAAATATACAAAACAAAGTTCTATACCTTCCATATCAGGGTCTTCAAAGGGGTTTAGGTCCATTCTATCAGGATCTACAAATGGATTTGAACTGGAATTGGCTAAGTCTTCATCTTCTTCATCCAGGAAATTCAGCTTGTTGATAAGTTCTGAGAAGCCAAGGAAAGTACTTTTCAGTTTAGAAACAACTGTAACAAGGATGTGCACTGATCAAGTTAATTTTAAACAAATATTTTATTCGCTGAAATACTGAAGTATCTCTTGAATAAGTGGATCTTCAGATAACATTTATACTGAAACATTAAGCTGATGTATATTTTAACAATGGTTCTAGTTCAGCAATCTGAGCAGAATCAGACACATTTTTGTTAAATAACCCTTTGTTTATTAGCAGTTACACTCTATATAGTATCAATGATATTCTGAAAACACATCTGCAGGGTGCCCAATCTTTTAAAAAAACAATCAAAACTTTCAAAGGTTGGAGGTTTTATTATAGAGAAACATTTACATGCAACATACATAAATTCTCCTGGGCACCATAATGATGTTCTAAAGCATCCTGGCAGCAAGTATATCTATTGTTTGTTGTCTCCCAATGCTACTTTTTTAGGAGTGCCTAGCCAAGATAGGAAACCTTTGACCCCTTCCACCCAAGATGTTATTAGACTATAATTCCCACTGTCTCTGAGCACTGCCCATACTGGTTCGGCCAATGGGAGCATGAATACAATGATATTTGGAGGGTCACTCCTTGTTCAATGCTGGAAGATGAAGATACCTGTATCATGATGCCATCTGTTAGCTAAACTTAGAAGATTGAATACAAACAGAAACCAAGAAGATGACAGGTCACAGTAACATACAGACAATCAGAAACAGAAAAGAAGGAGGAAAGCTCATAGACCTTCAGAGGAACTGGCTGATTTAGCGGAAAGCATATTTGCATGCTTTATGCAGTCATCTTGATCTTCATCTAAGCTGCTCAGAGCATTCAACTGGTTTACAAATTCTGTAAACAGAAGCCAGTCAACACAATTGTGAGGGAAGATCATGAAAGGGAAAAGAAGTATAAAGCATGCTGTTATTAGAACAAGAGAAAATGGAAAGAAAGAAAGAAAGAAAGAAAGAAAGAAAGAAAGAAAGAAAGAAAGAAAGAAAGAAAGAACATGTATTAATTTAGAAATACATTTTAGACTTAAGAAACATTACAATTATACTTAACATATCCCTACTTCTGTATGATGACTTTCCTCAATATTTTATCAACAAAAATTCTGTTTCTTTGTATATTCTGGACAAAAATCTATATGATTTACAACAATTCAAAGTTGCTGTTTTAATTAAGATGGCACATACAAAGCTATTCATCACTGTTATCTGATAAAGCCTGACCATTATGACACAACCAGCATGAAGAGAGGAACTGGTGTCTAAATGGTGCAGCAATATCTTCTAAATCCTTAATGGATTGGTTATGATTTATATTCTGCTTCAGGCAGCAAATCTTAGATTGGCTGTGAGTTTCACACAGATAATTTTCTTCGTAATCAGTGGCAAAAGACAGTTATAGCCTGTCTTGCTATTTATATTTTGTGTATTCTGGGCATCTACCATTTTCAGGGCAACCTATGATCAGATTACGCCTACAAACTGAATAACTGAAATACTGAAATAGGTGTTCTGATGGGATACAGTAATAATTTTAAGTTAAAACACTACTCTAGATCTGTAAGCTACCTTTCATTCATTGCGTAACAGCTGAGGAACGTTTGAGATAGTAGCGGAGGGGCGCTGATCAATACTGTGAATCCTGTACATTTTCCCAAAACATTTTTGGAAGTGACTGCCCCTCCACTTCCCAAAAATGCAATGAACCTCTACTGAATATTTGTTGTTTTGCAGCCATTTGAAACCCGTTTGAAATAAATTAAGATTGATGGAAGCTTGGATGATGAATCAGAGAGGGCATGCACAGAAAGCTGCCAAATATATATAGGCTGGGAATGAGAATTCAGAATGACAAACAACATGAACTATAGAAGTTCTTTGCTAGATCAACAGAAATATAATCAAGACCACTTCTGCTGGCAGTATACTTTATGATATGAGGGAAGCAAAGTCATCCTTGCAAGAAACACAGCATCAAAATATACAGTACACCTGTGACAACGCTACAGAAATAAGCTTGTGAAATGTGACATACTATATTAGCTAAGCAGTTGCCATTTGGAGCTGAAGGTTGCAACCCTGTATGACTCAGCATAGCATAGTAGGTCTACATAGGGACCTATGCTAGGCCAAGTCATATACCATCCCAGACTTACTGTAAAGCCTCTGAAGCCCCCTGCCCACCATAGCCATACTAGCTCTGTGAAGAGGAGACGGGTTCCCAGAAATGCCTGACTGATAGGCAGACATGAAATGATTACAGCAGAACTGAGACACCTGAAAGACTCTGGTGGATCTCAGTGCAGATGTTATCATTTCGTGTCTGGCTGTGGGGGGGACACTTCTGTGATTTTGCCTGCTCCACAAGAAGCAGGGAATGGCCATGGAGGTGCTTCACAGGCTGTTCAGTAATTCTGAGGGGAAGTCTTGGGTGCTGCAGAGAGAGGCAGAGAACACCTACCTCCACAGTGTCCAAGGAAAGGACATTTGCACCTATATAAGAAACACATTCGCTAGGGTTAGGGGCATAGGACCCCTGTGAAAGTGGATAAACCGTGACTAACTCTAGGCCCTCCCAAACCATATTTAACACACACAAAAAAAGTATGATCACCATATTCAATCCACCCTGGATTCCTTTGAGGCATCAGGGTTCTTTTACAAAGCAGAAGTGGGAGGCTGGTGGGGCTTACTGCCACTTCCACTGCTGCCCCACACCATTTTTAATAGGGACCTATAAGCCTCATTTGCAGTTTCTCAGTCTCACAAGGCTTGCAGTCCCTATTAAAAATGGCTTACGGAGGCAGCAGAGGTGACAGCAAATAATCTGTGAATAATCGTATCTGCAAAAAGGAAACCTGCAAACATGGAGGGCTGACTGTACAGGGGTATGCCAGGCAAAGTACGTACCTTACCTGTGCAATTTGCATAAGATAAAACATTCCAGGAAGATGTAACAGCACTCAGGCATCCAAACTCTTGGTACTCTCCATATTCTTTTTACTACTGTCTGGCCTCTTCGCCAGCAAGTATGCAAACATTTCTAGGGGATCTGCATATAGGTTGAGCCCCCGCCCCTTGTCCAAAATGCTTGGGACCATAAGCACTTTGCATTTTGAATTTTTTTTTTTTTTGGATTTTGGAATTCAGTACCTTTTTGGGATAGCTTCACATCTTGCTCATTCACTACTTGTGTTGTGTCTGAGACATGACGCTGGAGAGAGACTGAAGATGTGTGAAAGGAAGGAAATCCAAGCATAGTTGTTGGCATGAATCCATGCCTCCCACCATTTCAAAGATCCTTAGTCTCTCTCTTTTTGTTGTCAACCACTTGCTTCTCCCTTCAAGGTGGTGACTGCAGCACTCCTCTGACCTGAAAGATGAATGAGCAGGAGCATCATCTCTCACCTGTAAGGCAGAAGCAGGTGGCTGGCAGCAAAAAAAGACTGAGTCTGAGAGATGAATGAGCAGGAGTGCCACAGTTGATACCTCAAAGGTAGAAGGAGGGAGCTGGTAGCAAAAAGTTTTGGCTTTTGGAGGTTTTTGAATTTCGGATTTCCAGAAAAGAAAGACTCAACCTGTATTGCTATTAACTCCATCAACATGCAGGGCACTTTAGAGTGGTACTGAAGCAGGCAGTGATAAAAATCACTTTGAGAAAGAAAAGAAAAAAGACAGACAGATAAATATCTTTCACCCAGTTTCTAATCTGTCATTTTTAAGCTATGTCCTGGAGATGGACTATAGAGATATCCATAGAGATGGACTATGAACTCAATGCAGTCTTGAAGGAAACTGATTGAATAGACTCATTCCAGTGTGATTTTCAAGTCATTCCAATGGGGTTCCAATGTGGTTTTCAACGTGTTTGTGACAGAGATGACTGTCTATGCCTTGATGGGTCATTCACACCAGAAAACGAACGGGCGGGGAGGACGGTTGATTCGGCCTTCTTGGCTCTAGTCAATGGCACTACCTCCACTGCCTGTCATCTTTTTTACAGTTTAGAGTGCGACCTTGGCTAGATGGCCTAATTTCATCTTGCTTGATACTGACAGAGAAAATCCAGGTAAAGACCGCAGGCACAGGACTCTGAATGTCATTCTGAATCCACACACATCTGGATTCAAAATTCCTTGCCCTGAGTGATTTGTGGTATATTTTCTGATCCTAATAAGAATATAGCAGTAGTGTTAAACATCGCTGTTAGGGTAAGCAGCAGGATTTCCTTTGTAAACTTGAACTCTGTGGTTCTAAAATATTCTATTTTGGTATATAAGGTTACATTTTGCTGGAGAGCATGGGACTTATTGTTCAGGCAGGTCACTTCCTTCTGCTTAAGGCAGTTCCAGAGGTCATTTCTAAAAAGTGGACTGCAAAGACCTGTGATATTGTAATATATTTCGTGCTTTCCTTTCTTGAAAGAGATCTTCAGTGCTCCAACAGAACTCTAACAAATATTAAAATGTAGAGACACATTCTTCCCATGTCTTCAGATAGTTCTGTCTCCACTGAGCAGGAGAGCAGTTGGTAGGCCATAAAAATTTACTTGTTTTGTTCTTACATGCAGACATGACTTTTTTTTTTAATGTCTTCTGCATACTGATTCAGATTATGAGCATTCTTGTGCATTTTCTATGATTTTTCACATTTGGGGACTTTTTTTAAATAAAACATTTATTTATGCAAGACAGTGTTTTTTGTGCAAATGCCTTTTTTTGCAAAGTAATTTTTGTTTGTTTGTTCTACAAAAAAGACTCAAAATCTGAAAAAAAATCTCACAAAAATTAACTAGCTTTTACAGGATATTTCAACTTGCAGCCTATGGGAGGGAATGAGCATGTGAGAAGGAGGACACCATCACCACCACCACACTAAGAGGTCAGCTGCCTGCCTGCTTGCTTGCCGCTCTGCATCTCTCCTAGTGGACTGCAACCTGCTCCAGACGCTCATGCTTCCAGTAGAGCCAGGCTGCAGGTATTCAGCCAGCTACTGTCTAACAAGCCAGAGAACTGCCTCTCCCCTCTGCAAGGGGAAAAAATCTGGGTGCCTGTTGTGGCAGGCCTACTGCTGAAGGGAGTGACACCAAAGGGGGGGCACCCTTGGGGCAGCCACTTCAGAGGTAGAGTGAGGGTAGCAAAGGAGAGGGATTACATGGGTTTTCTAGCTTTTTTTAAATCTGAAGTTGTGGTCTAAAAAAAACTTTGCCTGCTGTCAAAAGGAAGAAACGAGTTACACAAAGAGCCCAAGGTATAGCCATTACAACCATAACGGACAGAGGGAGATATGGAGTGGGGAGACAGTCCTATTACCATGGTAGAAGAGAGAGCCACAGGGTATTGGTTATCTCCACACTGCCCTTCACTTCAAACAGTTCCAGCTTTGTCCACCTGGGTTCTCTATGCAGCAGCAGGCAAGGCAAGACCTGGGTGGCGGGAGACGAGTTCCTGTGGTCTACTGGGATTTCATCCCCCCATGAGGTGACCTGTCCTACAATCTGTTGAATACTAGTGTGTTTTTTTGCAGGTGGGAGGCCAGGACAGATTAAGAATTTTGTTGGTGTACCATGTCTCTCTTTCTGAGCTGGCTAACTTGATCTTGGCTGTAGTGTTGGAGTCTCTTGATTTGCTGAAGTTCAACAGTCGTGCAGAGACTGCTCTGTCAGGAGCAGCTCAGGACTTCATGTCCATCATGACAACCATGGCTCTGTCCCAAGTAATATCTAGTGCCACCTTTGCTGTAGGACACATTCTGGACCTCACTTTTTGTGCTTGGTGGGATGGTGGTAACTTTTTTTAGTTCTGTTGTAATGCACTGACACTACCTGGTGGGCTTTAGACTCACTGGGACTTAGAGCCTCTGCAGGGATGGGGGATGATTAAGATGGTCTGCAGCAGAGACTTACGAATGCACACGGATTCCTGACAACTCTTGGGGAGTTTCCTGCTGTCTTGGCAGGTGATCCTGCTGAAGCCCTGGCTGATCTCTGGAATAGGGGAATAGCCAAGATGGTAGACACAGTTGCTCCTAAGTGTCCCCTCCCCCACTGACTTGGAACAAGAGAGTCTCCTAGGTCACAAGGAAACTGGTGGTGATGAAACGAGTGGGTCAGAGACTAAAGAGACGATGGCAGAAGACTCTGAGTGAGTCCAACCAACCACAGGCTATTGTTCATGGGAAGGCCTATACTGTGGCAATGGCAACAGCGAAGAATTTATACTTTTTTGCTACCATTGTGGCTGCACAGTGTTGTCCAGCAGAACTTCCTTGAGTGGTCAGGGAGCTTTCACACTCTCGCCCCCAAGATAAAAACAAAGACACCTGACAACCCACTGTGAACAATTTCCAAGACACTTTACAAAGCAAATTGCTTGGATCTTGTCTGATTTGGATGCTGTAGTTGAAACATGTTCTGTGGATGTAATCTTGACACCTGCTTGTCCTGTATTATTTGACATGTTTCAATTTCTGCAGCCTGAGGATGTGGACAGGGGACGAGAGGGTCACCACTTTTCTACTGGATCCTTCCCCTCTGGGCTGACGAAAGCAGCTACAGGAGGAGTAGTAGAGTGGGTAAGGGGAATGGTGAATGCCTCATTGCAGCAAGCTTCCTATCCTGCTTGACCTCTCAGCAGTTCTCAATACCACCAACCATGGTACCCTTCTGGACTATCCCTCTGGGATGGGGCTTGGGGGTACCTTTCTGCAGATCCCCGATGCAGTGTCTGATGCGCTGGCTGTTGGGTCTGTGGAGTATTTCAAGGTTTTGTTTTGTCCGCCAAACTGTTAAACATCTTTATGAAATTGCAGAGTTTTGGGCTTTGACGACACCCAGCTCTATCTCTCCTTTCCATGTGATTCCAAGGAAGCTGTCTTAGTACTGAACCAACATCTGCTGTCAGTAATGGACTGGATGAGGGCAAACAAGTTGAAACTTAATCCAGACAAGACAGAGCTGTCACTCAGAAAGCAGATCAAGGAACAGGGACATTGCCTATGCTGGACAGAGTTACTCTCCGTCTGAAATCTCAGGCTCACAGCTTGATCATTATCTTAGACTCAAATCTGATCCTGAATGCCCAGGTTTCAGCAGTGGCCAGGTGTGTGTTTGCACAGCTAAAACTAGTATATCAGTTATGTTATTCTAACACACTCTACGTGGGGCCGCTTTGGGAAACTGTTCTGAAATTTCAGCGGGTCCAAACTCCTGTGGTCAGAATACTGACTGAGGCCAGTTACAGAGAGCACAGAACTCCCTTGTTAAAACAGTTTCAGTAGCCACCAGTTCATTTCTGGTCACAATTCAAAGTGCAGGTCATGACATATACAGCTTAGGTCCAGATGATCTGAAAGACTGTATCTCCTCATACGAACCTGACACAAGTTTTAAATTCTACAGGGGAGGGCCTTCCCTTGGTTGATCTACCTTCAGAGGCTTCACTGGCGAGGACATGAGAGAGAGCCTTCTCAGTGACTGCTCCCACCCTCTGGAATTCCTGTCTGTGGAAGGTTGGGCTGGTCCCTTCCCCGCTCTTCTTTTGCAGGCAGGCAATGACTTTTTAAAGTAGGCTTTTTAAACGTAAGCAGGGAGACTTCTTATTGGAATGTGCAATCATTTATTTTTTAACTTTTGTGTGCCCTTTAAAAGTCAAATGTATGTCTTTCAAATGTCTTTCAAATGTTTTAAATGTTTAACTGATGTGGTGATTTTTAATTGTTTTTAAATATTTATTACGTTTTAAAATGTATTCTCTTTAGGAGCTGCTTTGGATCCCACTCTATGAGAAAGGCAGCATACAACTGAAATTAATTAATTAATTAATTAATTGCAAAGGCAGTCTTTCTCAGGAACAACTTAAAAAATGCATGCATTTTTATATCTCTGGCAGCCAGTAATATAACATTGGAAAGCAGCTAACAAACTGAACAGCTATCAAACTGCAAAGTTGGAGTTCAAGATATTACAAGTTGCTTGAATTGTATCCTATTCTACATGACAATTTTCCTATCTTGAATTTAAAAGAGAAACTTTGTGAATATTTTTTTACCATGTTGTTCAACTGGGCAGAGAGGCTATTAACAATTCTAAATTTTTAAATGATATAGATTCTATAAATTTGACCATCAAAGGGCTGTTTACCTGACAAATCTTGCATACACAAAACTTTGGCAAGCTTTTGTAGCCCTTTGCTTTCAAACTATGCCTACAGCTATGATTGATAGCAGATATCTTCACATCTCTTTGGCCCTTCATTTATGTATTTGGCCCCAGAAGTTGAGGATTTGCCTCACTATTTGTTCTTTTGTTCACTATATTCTGAACATGCAAAAACAGTTTCAGAAAAGATTTTCTATTTCCTATCTGACATTAATTCTATGGTAACCCGCAAGATTTCTCTTTTTCCTCTGGCAGCAATGAAAATCAGGGCAAGATTTATTACGGATACTGCAGTTGATTGCTCTGGGGATGATCTTCGCTAATTTTAGAATCACTGTTCATATTTAATGTGTTTTAATTGCATTGGATGCTTCTTATTTTTTTATAACATGTAAGATTTATATGCTATTTATTCTATGTTGTATGCTTTATAATGTATTTTGATACTGTATTTATTGGCTTTTATTTAGTACTAGTGTATTTACCCGGCATTGCCGGGGATCTTATTTTCCTCATAAGAATTCACCAAACTGTCTTCTCCAGTACTTGTAACTTTTCCCCATATTTCCCAATGCAATCCATATTCAGAGATATTTACATACAGAGGTGGGGGTCCTGAGGGAATACACTGTCCTCCTCCTTGCTGCTAGGCCTCATCTCCATAGCAACTGGCCTATTCCAGTACCTGTACTTTTCCCCATATTCTCCAATCTGTATTCAGAGTTGTTAGCATACAGAGATTGGGTTCCTGAGGGAATTAATTGCCCTCCTCCTCCTTGCTGCTAGGCCTCATCTCCATAGCAACCGGCCTATTCTCTGGCTGAGAGTTCTAAAGGCCCCTCCCTAAACTGCAAACCTCAGGATTCCACAGAATCGTCACAGCCAGCCAATACTGGTTAGAAATACCTTAGGTATTACCTTACCTTAGGAATTAGATGTGGTTGAAATACACAGATTTGAGATCCTGTGTCTTTAATTCCCCAAACTGCTTTGTCCAGTGTGTGTAACTTTTCCCTATCTCTACAGCAACTGGCCTGAGGCCCAAGAGCTCTCCAGCTGAGAATTCTAAAGGCCCCTCCCTAAAGTGCCAATCCCAGGATTCCATAGAATCTTCACAGTCAGCCAATCGTATGAGGTCTTCTCACCTCACTCAGCCAACCTTACGAGGTCTTTGCCTGCCTGACGCAGACAAACAGACAAACTCACAAACAAACTTTGACTTTTATATAGTAGATGTATGCAAATGGCTTGTGGTCTAAGCATTAATAAATTACTTCCTACCACTGGAAAGGTAGGGAAGACTACATGATGGCTGTTGGCCACAGTCAGATTTTTGGGCATCTCTGCAGCTATTCAAGAGGACCAGAAATGCCATATGCATGTCACAGGTTTATTTTTACAATCCAGGTATAGAATATTTATGTGTAATTTCAAATTGTGCAGTTCTAACACAAAATGTACTAACCTAAATTATTATTTTGAAGAAAAAATGTTTGGAAAATCATTCCCTCTGTGAACAAGTTGGAAAGCAAAAGCAATTTTAACTGTTACCCTTTATGGAAGCAGGGACAAACCTGTGATTTTTGCAGCTTTTTCTTCCTGGTTCACTCTATTTTCTTCATCATCTTCGTTATCTTCTTCAAAATCATCTAAATTTCCAATATCTGCTTGCTTCATACTCATCAGACTTGCCAGGCTTTGCATGTCTTCATCCCTAACAACAAAAACCCCATGGTGATATCATTCTTGTTGTTGTTTGTTACTCAGTTACCTCAAATAAACTGAGGACACCACTAATATCAGTCATAATTTCTTGCTGCATAGTACCCAAGACTCCATTCAGTTGTGGTGCCCATATATATTAAATCTCTATTTTTGTTTATGCATGCTGCATGGCAACTTGTTATCTCTGATTACATTCAACCTAGCTTTTGCCCCCCAAACAAACTAATTCTAATCACCAAGAGAGAGAGACCTCTCATGCAAATGTGCCAAAGGTAGTTACACCAGAATAGAGTTCAGCTTCTTCTAATTGTGTGAGGAGACAACTTGTAAGTTGTGCTGCTAAAAAGTGCATAAATACAGCAATTTGTCAAATATTGTACCAATTAACATTTGTCCTCTTATGTATGTGAGGTGCTACAAGCACGGATCTTCTGAAATGTTGACAACAACTCCACAAGGTAGGTTCATATTGTTACTTCATATTAGAGTTAGGAGGTTGGTCTCTTCAGAGTCAAGATGAAACAGCACTAGGAATTTCCAACTGCAAGCTCATTCTCTTACCCAATTGCGCCATAGGAAACTATTGTGAGAGTTCGACATCATAATCAATTCAAAGTAGAGTTTAACTAAGAATATTTTCAAGACCTGGCACTGTAAACATGCCCACAATCACTCTGTTGCGACATTAAAAAACAAAATAAAAACAAGAGTCAATAATAGCATGCAGAACTTACGTTGCTTTTCCTTCCCTCAGAAAAATACATGATAAAGAGAACTGCAGAGTGGCAGACAGAACTTTCTTAGACAAAGGTTTGAATTTGAGCTTGACATCAGTCTGTGTAGGCATAGGACTGGCATACTGCTTCATGTTAATACTGCTTGTAGCAAGAGCTTTCCGGCGTCCAGAAGGAGATTCCTAAAAGAAGAAACCAATCACAATGAAGTAATACAGTTATAAAATCAAATATATTAATACCATTATATATTCATTATTTATTTAATGAGCATTCAGCCTTTCTTCCATGGTCCTCAAAGGGGTCTCCCATTTTGGCACTGACCAAATTCAGACCTGCTGCCTTCAACAAGATGGTTTTCAAACCATGCAACATACGTAACTTATAACAGATTAGGCTACAGTTGAACAAAAAATAATGCATAATAAACATTATTAGGAAATATACTGTCGCTACAAGTTTACTTACAGAATGAGCTAACAAAGAAGCATAACAGTGTTCACTTATTGCTATCATAACACATCCTGCAGTTCATCTTGCATTTGGGTAGAGAGGTGTAATATTTTAAAAGACAGTACAATAGCAGATTACTGTTATCATCTGTACAGAGAAACTGAAGTTCCTGCTTACACTATTCCTTTAACAAATGCCAGGATCTTCTTCATTGACTGACAGCAGCAATAAGAACAAACAAAACTCTGTTTGTGGCAGCTGCATCTGTTCAACTCAATTCAATATGGACTATTTGCACATCCTTACGTACTCCTGAGAGGGTCTAAATTCTTCTCAAAGGTTTGTTGCATTTTAAAAATTATCTCTTATTATCAACTAGTACAACTAACAGGATTTAAAACAGGACTAAAGGTAAAATATCTAGGAATTTGGATAGCTAAAAGAAATAATGAGTTATTTCAAAATAATTACGAGAAAAAATGGAAGGAAATAACAAAAGATCTACAAAATTGGTCTTTTTTGCGGCTTTCGTTGATGGGGAGAATTGCAGCAGTTAAGATGAATGTTTTGCCAAAAATGAACTTTTTATTCCAAAACCTGCCTATAATAACAAATATGAAACCTTTCTTACAATGGAAGAGAGAGTTAACTAAATTTATATGGCAGGGGAAGAAGCCTAGGATAAAATGGAACATTATGACAGATATAAAAAGTAGAGGAGGAATGGGACTACCAGACTTGCAATTATATTACAGAGCAGCGGCTTTTATGTGGATAAAAGACTGGATAGACCTTCAAGATATGAAAACGCTGGCACTGGAAGGTGCAGACTTGAGGATGGGGTGGCATGCCTATATGTTTTATGATAAAGCAAGAATAGATAAAGATTTCTCTCATCACTATATCAGAAAATCGCTTTTGAAAATTTGGGATGATTATAAAGTTAAAAACATGAGGCAGCTCCCCACGTGGGTCTCACCGCAAGAGGCTTTTTTTGATAGATGGACTGATACAGATAAATGGCTGCGCTATGATGATATAATTGAGAGATCAGCGTCTAATAATTTTAAGATGAAAACAAGGGAAAAACTAGAACAGGAGGGAATAAGATTGAGTTGGTTCCCTTACAGACAATTAACCGAAAGGTTTCATATGGACATAAAAACTTACGGAATTGAACTAAAAGAAAAAGTTGGAGTGATTAAATGGATTTTTGAGAATCCGCCTCACCTTCTTGTTCAAATCCATCAAGAGATATTACAGCAGGAGAGACAAGAAGAAACAATAAAGGAAACAATGATTTTATGGGCTCAAAATATTGGTCATTCAATTCAATTAGAGTCTTGGGAGCAGAGTTGGAAAAAAACGCAGAAGTTTACAGTAGCCCAGAATTTGAGAGAGAACTATTACAAACTATTTCACAGATGGTATATGACACCAGATAAACTGAGAAGGATTTATAATACAGGTACTGGACAGTACTGGAAATGTCAAAGGGAGGTTGGTACGATATATCATATGTGGTGGACATGCCTAAAAGCTAAGAAATATTGGAATGAAGTACATAATGTGATTTGTACATTATTGAAAGGTCAGTTTCCTAAGACACCTGAATTGTATTTGTTAAATATGACTGATATTATAGAGGATGTTGGTATAAAGAAGCACTGGAGAATATTACTGTATATGATAACAACAGCTCGTATTGAATATGCAAAGCTATGGAAAACTCAGTAAATACCTACAATAGAACAATGGTGGGCTACACTTATCGAAAATAAAAATGCAGATATGGTCTCCCAGAGATTAAAGGGGAAATCAGACAATGTGATACAGAAAGAATGGCAAATTGTAACGGGTAATTGCTGGGTTTTAACAGCTGGAAATACGTAATTCATGATTAAAGTTATAATACACGTGGGCGACAGGTACATATCATGAAGCGGAAATATGATGAATGAAATGTAAGAACTATCAGATAAATTAACAGTAGAATGTTGTACAGTATCTTAAGTCTTTAGAAATCTGGAAAATGGAATCTAGATCAATGTGGAAGATCAGATATATTTCTATTGAAGCTGACAATTGAATATGTATGCTTTTTTTTATAATGAGAATTTTGAATAAAATGATTTAAAAAAAATTATCTCTTATTATCTATATGCAGCAATAATTTTGGTTAATATTACTATGCATAATCTGACAGAAAAGACTCTCTTCCCCCCAAACCCCCAAGTTTCTTCGTAGATTACACATTATGTTCTCATTTTCTGCTTGGCAAAAAAATGTCAAGTACCTTCAGAAAAGGCTGTTTGAATGTTTTGATAAATGCTAATATACTCTATTCAAGGCAAATTATAACATTAACATTATCTTCTTATTCAGACAATATTTAATAAATGGCCAACATAACGGGTGGGTGGCTTGGCCAATCAAAATCATCTTCAGTCTGATTCTTCACGAATGTTGCGGGAAGGGGGAGCACAGTTCAATAGGCTTGCACACATATTTGACTATAATGCACGTACTCCGATATAATGCTGTTCTGACATAAAGCCCTATCAAGCCAGTCACTGTATGTATCTCTTTTTCCGCAATGCACTAAGCTCAACAGAGAGAGAACACAAATACAATACAACTGGCTTTCTGCATTCTCTGCATTCGGATTCACTACAAATATCAAAATATGTGTGTGTCTGTTGGAAGGAGGCCAAGGTATGACGAGAAGAGCGGGCATCCAGGGTCCAAACCAGGCCAGAGAAAAGGAGAGGGAAAGGGCATGGGTCAGCATGGTGGCACTACACTTCCTCCTTTTCGCTTGTGCTGCTGAGAAATTGGGCTGTGGGCCATCCTCATCTGGCCTGGCTGTGGTGGAAGAAAAAGACCAGAGGCAGGTTTTTGAAGGGCTGTGTGGCCTGGTCAGAGCTACCAAGAGGGAGGGTCTCCCTGAGAAAGAAGGGCCTGAGGGAGGGGGGCAGGGGTTGGAGAAACTTGCAAATAATCATATCCGTGAAAGTGAAATCCCTCAAATGTGGAGGGTGGACTGTGCTATAACACATGGGATTAATATGTAGCACTAAATCAACTTCAAATCATGAAAGAGACATCAAAAGTTCAACGAGTGTAACACACACCAGCAGGGCAGCTCACAATATCCAGTGTCTGTAATACAAACATCATAGTTGCTAAGCAGGTTGCTAAGAGACCAAACTGCATGATAACTCTATTAAAACATACACCAAAAAGTTAAGGCACTCCAGAAATTCTACCCTCAAATAACAGAAAGAGAGCTTCCTATCACCAGAGCCCTATGTACAGAGCCAAGCAAAGACAGTCCTAGCCCCATGACAACTTTCT
Source organism: Cyclura pinguis (assembly GCA_030412105.1). NCBI lineage: Eukaryota > Metazoa > Chordata > Lepidosauria > Squamata > Iguanidae > Cyclura > Cyclura pinguis. The sequence goes on from CM059599.1 coordinate 178,522,153, forward strand.
GGATGGACACCCCTAGATTTAGGCTTTATTTTACATCTTCAAGAACATATCATAGCAACATATTCCTGGGTGCCCTGAGTACCTCATAAAGCTATCAAACCTCTGCTCAAGATGAATACAAGAGTGTACACAAGTGTTTAGTGCTCGTTGAGTTAGAGAGGATGGATGGTCATCTATACAGTTGAGACATTTTCTTCTGTTAGGGACTGTTTCTCTGCTATCCAGAAATGCTTCCATACAAAATATGTAAAGTGTGGAAGTTGGCAAAGCAAAGAACACGTTCATATCTGAGACAGAAGACCTAAATGGCATGCTCTGTCCCACCATGGAAGTGTTTACTATTTTGAAAAAAGTTTACTTAAGAACAGCCTTTATCTTATGTTTGGGAATACAAGCTCCATTCTGTGAGAACATACTGACAGTCAGGAAAAAATAACCTTGGAAAAAAGGGAGGTTTTGTATTGTTCTCCTTTCCTCTCTCTCTCTTTTTTTTAATATGTAAAATGACTATGGTTCCAATCCTGGAAAATATTAATCGAAATAGTTGAGGAAGAAGATGTTCTGGATTATTTTGTGGGCTTCCTGGCAGAATTCAGGCAATTTAAATTCTCCGTTGAAAAGAAGCTTGAAGCAATTATAGGCTGACTGAGAGAAGACCTTCAATTATGGGACCAGCAAAGTTGCAAGAATTTGGCAGAGGCCTGAAAAAACAGTTATTCAAGTTCAAGACAAGGAGGAAGTTACAGGAATCATCTCAGAAATAACTTCTGATTTGGAGGTCATGAATAACCAAACTGAGACAACTATACAGTCTGAACTGGAGAGAGCCAAAATAGTCAACGAAAGAAAGATGAACACCTTAAGTGATGCACTAGCCCAATCTTCAGTTGAGAACAGGAAAGGTCAAGTCTTGGAGACTGATCAGAAGCCATTAAGGAAAATTTATGACAATTTGCTTGTACTTCTAAAAGATTCCAAGAGAAGGGAAAATTACACCCTTTTGATGGACAAACTTATCAGAAAGGCTACATCTCCCAGCTGGGACTGACGTGCCAAGTTGATTTTTACTTACATGACTTAAAGATATAGGTTGAGCTGTTCTGGCAAATGGCCCATTAGGAAAACTGAAAAAGGACCATCTTTGAAAAGAAGGAAAGAAGAAAGTGAAAAAGAAGAAAAAGAATCAGGAGAAGCACACTGAGAAAAAAATGGACTTATTAATACTATTTATTGGGAAAGACAGTGATTTTATGAGGATACTGATAAATCTTTTTAAAGGTGATTTGATGATCATGATGATAGGGTTTTTTTAAACCTTGATTTTAGACTTTAAGTTTTCTTTTCTACTATATGACACTGTAACTGCAATTAATAGTTCACTCTGTTGCTTCTAAAGGTTATTTTCTGCACAGAGGATTACTAACACCTTTTTTAAATGGATATTACTATTTTTTTTTCTGTGATTACTCTTATTATTAAACTAATATAGAATATAGAATAAAATTAATTTAGGAGAGAAGAATATAGAACATGAAATAAGTTAAAGTTAGGTTACTAGGTTAATAAGTTAATAAGGACATATATAATTGTAAGTTAATAATTTAAGAACTTAGGTGATGAACAACTACGAGTGATCACTAAGTGATTATAAGTGATTAAGTGATGACATATATGATTTTTATTAAGTTTCTGTGTTTATTATTAGTTTTGTTAGAGTTGCTATTTTTTGATGTTTGACTACTAGTGGAAACTAATATAGAATAAGTTGATAAGTTGTATAATGGATTATAGTTGATAAATTGATAAGTAAGTGTAATGGATTATAGTGCTTTTTAACTAATTAACTAATTTTGTAGGTATATAATTGAGATGATAAGCATGATTGGCAACAAATATTAATTTTTTGGTGTACATTTAAGCATTTAATAATTAGGTATAACTGTTTAACTAATATGTACTGTTGCAACAAGGGCAGGAACCAATTTTTAGTTATTTGTGGTTTTTGTTTGTTGTAGTCTTGTTAGGTATATGTAATTTGTTATGTATTGTTTGTCTTTTTATTTCTATTGTATTGTATATTTTACTTTTGTGCATTGTTTTGTAATTTTGTTGTTTGATTCTGTTTAATAAATTTTTTTATTAAAAATTAATCAATTAATTTTATTCAACATTACATTTTAAGATTTCTTTTTAAAAAGTGGGGAGGGCAGAGGCGTGTGTGTGTGAAGTGACAGGGCATTTTATCAGATCTGGGAAGCTATTCTACCAATCTGAAAGAAGCAGGCCTGGTCACAGTCAGCATCAAAAAACCAACCCTGGTACCAAATTAAGCTTGTTTCCATCACACAAACATACAAACAACCTATCCTTTCTGTGGGAATAATGTATAGTCAGCTTAGTTATTCTGGTGCCTTGTTAACTGGTTGGTAAACCTTAACTACAGGCAGGTGCAGTGCAGTCCTGGATTATTTTCTCAGCCCTAAAACTCTCCAGACTCCCCAAACAGCTCTTTTTCCGCCCCTGCAAAAGTCTAACCTGGGCTCTTCCATGAACAGCAATTCACTTTTTAAACATTAAAAACACTCATGTTTTCCCCAAAACCTGGAGTACTAATCTGGGCAGTTCCAGATACAGAATGGTTATACAGTATATTTAGCCCACTGTGAAACAAAAATTGATGTCTAAAATCTTAGTGACAGTAAAGCCTTTGTATTTACCATCAAAATGTGAGAGACCTTAAGTCAGTTATAACATTTTTTTACCAATGTGATATCTATAGATGGTACTAAATATAAATGAGTTCCTCTGCAGGTGTGTGAAAGGCATCTCAGACAGTTCCTACCCTCCCTTGGTTTTGGTACATTATCTTTTGCTGGCTTTCATATGCTTTATTTCTAAGAGTCTTTGAACAGCTATGATTACATACAGGATTAATTCTCCTAAAAATATCTTTAAACAGCATTTTACTTATATACTAAGAAAAGCAGAAATCTTTCAGAAGCTGTGTTTTTAAAAAGAGAATGTTAGAAATTCCTTGCATATGAAAGTAAGCTATGTTATTTAATAAAAAATGTAATAAAAACAGTTTAAGAAAGTAGAGAAAATACGGGGCAGTAGTACAGTGTGATACACGGAACTTTTCAAACAGTAACAGGCTTTCAGCTGACCAAAAATTAAAATATCTTCAACAGTCACCTCCTAAACAAAGTAATAGCTAAGATAGCAATCTGCAGCTGGCAATTCAATCATTAGACTGAGTTGAATATTTTAAAACAGAAGGCAAAATCTACACACATATTACACACAATGCCTCTTTCCTTTCTGCTCCTGGAACTTGGGTCAGAATTCAACAGAATGGAACCTTTCAGTAGCAGAAGTGTGAAACCCAGTGGAACTGAAGGAACACATTCAACTCTTCCCTGCTGGATCCCCTTCACTTTGGGCGATTGGGAAATGCCCAATGCCACTAAAAAACAAACAAAAAACCAGCTGGCACAGGAGTCTGCAACAGGAAAGAACTGGAACTAAAAAAATGGGTTTAATATTTGAGTTTAATATCTGTTAAATTATTCTACCACCTTTTCAGTAGGTCACTAACTCAAAGTTGTATAGTTAGCTCTCCACACACTGGCGGGTTTCACTTTTGCGGATTTGAATATTCACAGACTATTTGCTGTCACCTCTGCTGCCTCTGTATGCCATTTTTAATAGGGACTGCAAGCCTCCTGAGGCTAAGAAACTGGAAACGAGGCTAGTAAGCCCATCTTGAAAATGGTGCGGGGCAGTAGTGGAGGTGGCAGTAAGCCCCACCAGCCACCCACTTCTGCCCTCTGAAGGAACCCCGATGCAATATGGTGATCATATTTTTGAGTGTGTTAAAGTGGTTTGGGAAGGCCTAGGGTTATTCACTTTCACAGAGGCCCTGTGCCCCTAACCCTAGCGAATGTGGAGGAAAGACTGTATTCTCTATCAATCCAGGATAACATCCATCTCTGGGACAGTGACAGTGAAGTGTAGACTGAGATTCAAGTTGTTGTGTGCCATCAAGTTGTTTCTGATTTATGGTGAATCTATCATGGGTTTTGCTGGGGCTGAGAGTGTGTGACACGCCGAAGGTCACCCAGTGGGCTTCCATGGCTGAGTGGGGAACTGAACCCTGGCCTCTAAGGTTGTAGTCCAACTCTCAAATCACTGGCTCTGACTGAGATTAGGTACCTTTAAACACTTCCTGAAACAATGCAAATTTCATGTAACTCACTTCCAGATAATCCAGTGCTTAAAAGAGCTTTAAAGATCTAATGTATGAACTTCTATGAAAATACTATATTTTGTAGAAGGAAGATAGGAGATTCTTTAAAAGAACCTTTTACACACTTAAAGAGTAACAACACACTTAAAGATCAATACTGCCTCTAGACACAAACTGTATGCTGTCCTCTTGTGCCTTAGTCTTTTAGCAAAATACTCAACTACATGGGTAGGGCTAAATAGAGACTGTTTCACTGCAAGAACAATATGGAACCAATGAAGCATAAACATTTCCTTAAAAATGATGGTAGGCACACCTTAGTTACGAATCAACATTCCCTAGTATTACAAACAAACAACATTTTGATAGTGCCAGCACAGGCAGGACAGTCAATTCTGTAGTTGTCTGTTAGCAACTGCAATCACTGCTGAATTTGCCAGGTGTTAAACTTTTGCCATTTTCAGAGCTTGTGTATGATCTTTGTTTGGAAAGGAAAGTATATGTGATATATTAAACAGAGTGACACAGTGGGGATGGGAAAGGAACATAGATTTCAAAAAAATACATTTATTAGAGAGGTCAAGCCAGTTTACACCTCTCATCCTAACATACCTCATCCCTTGAGGAAAAGTAAGATAAAATGAGATTTTAAAACCTGAATACTTCACCATTTGCTTCAACAATTTATACTAATTGTTTTTTAGCCTTTTCTGTCACAAAATTGCTCACTTGGAGAACTTAAAATAATGAAATAAAATAATTCGTTCTCAATCAATGTATAATATTCAATAAGCAAGCAAATAAAGGATCCTGATCTTTTGCAGGTGTCCAGTTTTCTGGAAGCTAAACATCAGTTCTATTACATTCCCAGATATGCCCATATTTGAATAAGATATATGCTCTGAAATCCTCCCATCGCTACAAGAGAAATGTCTATATTTTGGAATATTAAACCAATAACAGTTACTTCAAAATATATTTTGTCCATGATATTATGGCTTTTCCCCCATGTGCCAAGTACCAGTACCATATTTGTTCCATACCATATTTGTTCCCGTTGCCTATAAATGTATCTCAAGAAGTTTCAAGAGATTAATCACAGCATTCCCTTAAGTAGCTGTAGTTAAAATCTCTGAAGGATCATTACCCATAGTTTGACAGTCTAGAGTAAAAATGTCAGACCAGAACTTCAGATGAGATGAGGGTGGTTAACAAAATCAATAAACAGATCCAAGCCAAAATATGTTAATTCTAGGACAATCAAGCCACATATGAGAGAATGTTCCTTTACATCCTTTACATCTTTTCCAGCATTTTGGGGACATATTTCTCATTTTTTTTTCTTTTTGGCCAATTTGACAGGGATCATATATCATTTGTGGGCAATTTTCAAAACACTTTTTCTAGGGATTTGAAGTGGGAGGGAAAAACCACATGCTAGCCCAGTCCCTCTTTGATATCTAGATGAGCAACCCAGGTGTTGTAAAATTATGATCTGTGCTGTATTTACAGTAAAGCAAGCAGTCATAGACAACAGAAGCTAATCCCTTAATCTGCTGTATAGAACTCTCACACAATTTTTCACATGCTGTTAAAGATCTTGAGGGTTTCTCCTGTAGCCATCAATTGCAATGGGAAGGAAACAATTTGACAAAGATGTAACCAGCTAATTGTCAGTGGTTCTAATTTTGTAGCCCATTGACTACTTGCTTTGGGTTGACTGTTATGGAAGACCAGTGTAGAGGCACTTTTCCTTTCCATTCCTAGAATTTTCTAAATTGATCTGAATTATGGAAAAGAGGGTGGAATAGAAAAGGGCAGATGGGTGAGGTGTTTGGTGATATGACGTTTTCCCATTTCTTCCAGATCTAAACAGACGTTCATAACCAAGGGTTTTTAATGTATTTAATTTTCACACCAGAGATTTTTTTTAAAGAATAAATTATGTACTGCTTGGAACTCATCTTGAAATTCCATTGTTACCCAGTTAACATCCATGTTTCTCTTAATCAAAAGAGCTGTAAAGTATAACAATACATCTGGCACTACTAAACCCCCTTTTCCTGGTGATAAGATATTGACTGGATTTTCTAAATCTGGGTCTTTTGTGATTAAAAACAAACGTATTAAGTTTTGTCAAATTTTGAATCTTGTCCCAGTTGGGGAAAGGGGGATGGTTTGGAATAGAATAAAGAGTTGAGCTGTGAGGAACATTTTTATGAAGGCAATTCTTCCCAACAGAGATACAGTCAAGATTTTCCATGCCAAAGTTTTGGATTTCATCTACTTGGTGTCTTTATTATAATTTCAAGTGATAAGCTGATTGATATCCATAGTAATAACGATAGCCAGGTGTATGAAGTCTGATGGCTACAATTGGAGGTTAGTCAACTCTTGTAATTTTTCTTGACGATTAGGTAAAGTATTAAAGCATGTCAATTTAGATTTTGAGGAATTAATTCTGAATCCTGTATATTTGTCAAAATCTCAAGGATAACTTTAAAGGCTGGGAAGACTTGTTCAGGATATTTAAAAAAAAATCAGCAAATCATATCTGCTGAAAGATTTATTTTCTGAACCCTTCTCCTGATGTTAGAGCCATGTATATTAGAATTATTTCAAATCAAGTTAGCTAAGGGCTCAGCTCCTACAAGTGAGTAAGAGTGGTGACAAGGGCATCTTGCTTAGCTCTTCTCTGTAGCTTTATATTGGTTCAGTCTGATTTCTTGACAGTAATAATAGCTTCTGAGTCACAGTCTCAAGGGTTCTCACAAACTTCTCCCCCAAATTAATTTCTTTTAATAGCCCAAATAAGTATTTCCAGTTCACTCTGTCAAAGGTTTTCAAGGCATCTAGGGATAAAAAGGGCAAGTGGAGTTCTCTTTTCTTTCTTCTTTTAAAAACTATGTTTATTAATTTTTTTCCATATTTGCAAAAGAAAACACGTGTATTCTCAAAGACACAACATTATATTACTCACCTTATTTCAATCATGAGGTCCATGATAACTAAACATTTTACATTAAAATTGGCTTCCTGCCTAAGCCCATTTACATTAGGATAATAATAACCTATAATTACTCTTCTCGCAATAATCATATTTTCTAGTTTTCTTTCCAGTGTTACATTATCTTGCTAACATTCACACTGCATACTGGGAAAGAATTCTATATTCTAATCAAAACCAGTAGTCACAATTGCTCCTCTTCTTTGTCCCCACATACTGTGTGGAGTGGTGGATTACATTTAATATGAGATGGGTGGCATCTGACAGCCTGTGATTAGGCATGAGACCACTTGGTCTGGTTCAATACAGTCTGTTATGAAACTATTAATCCTTCTTGCAAGGATGGTAAGGAGTTTGGTATCTTGGTTTATGAGTGCAATTGGTCTAAATGCTGATGTAGTGCAGTGGCTTTCTTCTCTTTGAGAGATCGGGATAACCCTAGATTTATACCCAGATTAAAAACTCATTAAATAGATCGAGTAAGTGGGGAGCTGTTTTGTTATAGCAAAGTTTATAGAATTCTCCTGTGAACCCATCTGGTCTTGCATATTTCCCTGTTTTTAATATTTGGATTTGCTTGTTTACGTTTTCTGTGACTAGTTGGTCTGCTAGGGACTTGTGTGAGTCAGTTTTTTTAATGCTGAGTGAAGAAAAGAGTTGATTTCATTGGGAGATGTCAGTTCTGAGACATACAGTACAGCATAGAAGTCTTGAAATTCACTGACTATTTCATTTGGGAAGGTTTTTAATGCTCCTTGTGAGAATTTAATAGTCATAGTTATTCTGCTCTCTCTTTTCTTTTAACTACTCTGGCTAGAAATTTGGATTTATTATTATTATTATTATTATTATGTCCATAGAAATAAGCTTTAGTGTAGTGTAGGGAGGTTTGTATTTTATGCAGACCATGGTTTTCTCTCACTCTCTCTCCCTCCTCCCCACTTTTTTTGGATCTTAAATATCTTTGGATCTTGATTTATCTTATGAGAAGTTGTCAGTGGCTCTACTAATAAGGTTAATCTGCACACTTCCCTAATCCTCTTTTTTTTGGATCCCTCTTGGATAAATAAACCATTGAGGACTTATTTTAATGTGTCCCACCACAGGGCTTCCAATGTATTGTTAGATTGGTATTTTAAAGAAAGCTTTTTAATGACGTCCATGTTTAGGTTTTTAAATGATTCACGGAAAAGAAGCAGTCCATTAAATCTCTAGGTTTTGAGGATAAATGCTTCCTCCCCTACTCACTAATCCAATGTTACTGGAGAATGATCAGAAGAAAGGATTGCTTCAACCGTTGAATCTAGGACTTTTTCTAACAAGGATCTAGAGATAAAAAAGCGATCTGTGTGGAAGTATATTTTGTGTACAGTGGAAAAATAGGTAAAATCCTTAGCCGGAGGGTGAAGGACATGCCAAAGGTCTAGCAAAACAGAATTACTAATTGCCTTCATCAGTGGGATGTTAGTTTCTGAACTGCTTTTGAGGGAATGCGATCTATCTAAGGTGTAATGCAGAATGCCATTAGAGACATCTATGACTATCTCTCCAGTGGCTACATCTTTTAACATCTATAAAAAATGAAATGTTGTCTGGACAGTGTTCAGTGCACAGAAAGTGCTGAACGGGTATGGTCTGCTCATAAATCTGCCTGTGAGAACTGAGCATCTACCTGTTGGGTTCTGATGCTCTTTGTCAAGTTTAAAGGGACAGGATTTATCAAACAAGACTGCAGGTCCCCTAGCCTTCCCTGAGTCCCCTACCACATGTTGACTGCCAAACAGTTTCTGGGGTAAAATTGGGGCTTAAAGGGAAATCCACATTTGTATTTTATCTCTGCGATTGCGAGAAGGGTCATGAAAGGCTTAAATGATCATCTCTTCCTCACTGTCTCTGGGAAAAATCTTGGCAGACAGCAACTTTGTGCTCCTCACAGTTCAGGTGTGAGATGGTAGTCAAGTTTGCTCATTACTAGTGACTTAAGAGGGAATCCAGCAAACCACAAACCTGCCTCTATTTTCAACATCCTCAATTTTGTTTTGTATGGAAGCATTAGATTCCTCCAGTTTCTGAATTCGATCCTCTTGCCACGCCCCTTGGGGAACACATCTGTATCTTCAGTGTCTTGCTTTCTACTGGAGACCGTTATCTGTTTAGAGCTGATTGGCTCAAGAGCCAAAGACCAGTCCTTTTGCAGGTCCTTTACTAGACTTTCCCAGAGATTCTCCAGGAGATCTGGGAAAGAGAGGTCAGTCACCGTGGATGATCCAGCTTTCCTTGCTCTGCCTGCCTCATTCGGGCCACACACCATGTTAAGAGATGGCAGGTCCTTGTAAAGCGCATGGCTTCTTTTGCTGGTGTTTAAAAGTCTGTAATCAGCTGATCTGCTGTCCTTTTAGTAGTGGACATTTAAATCTAAGATTGTGCAATTTTTAAAATAATTATTCTTGTTCTTGCTTTACAAAAATCATCAGGATCAAGCTGAGCTTGTCATTTAGGCATCCGCCATGAATGACAGCTAGCAGGCCGCCCCATCGCCTGCACTGGTCAAAAAGACAGAGAAAAATCTCCTTGCCCACATACTTGACTATCCGCTCCCTTCCTCTCTGCACATATCCAACCAACTCTGGTTAATACATCTTAGTTTCTTAAATCACACTTTTCTGTGACGGCCAAATCAGAAAATGGTAGTTTAAAGGCTCCCTCCAAACCAGAATCTGAAACTGGGATCAGACCCTGCTTTCATGCCATGTTTCAGCAGCTATTGAAAATAGTTGTCTGGTTTGACTTTGCAAACTGCAGTTTTTGTTACCAGAACATATTTGCTAAACTGTACTTCGAGAGAACAAGGAAGGCTGCTATGAGCACACAGCTCATTCTTCGTCTGATAAATTACAACTGTAGACTGAAATCATTGCGTGAACCACGCCATTTCCAAAATGACCCTTTAATTTCAACTGAGAGAGAAATGATCAAATATACCTAATATAATTACTCCCCACATTTAGAGCTAGGGATTTCTTGCTAAACGTGACAGAAAATATGTTGGCAGCTGGGATAATCTACATCCCACTTTTTAGGGCTGTATTTGTCTTAGGTGAGAAAAGAAGGCACTTGAATCTATTTTACTGAAAGATCTTGCAGGAATAGCACTCTCATAACTATTACCATTAATATTTCTACTTAAAAATAATTTGCTAACAACAGTACCGCTGATAGCTAATGTTTTGCAGATGGTAAGGTAGCGTAGAAGAACCACTTCTTTGCTATAGCAATTACATCTATTTACACATAACGTTTCATTTTTCTAGGGTGCTGCAGTTTCACAAAACGCTGTGTTCCTTAAAAAGGAATTACACACAACTGATAGTCTCCCAGAGATTGTATGACTATTAAAAAAAAAAAGGTGATTCCATGAAACAAGCACTTTGTCCAAACCTAGCGATATGCTGGTCTCCAAGTATTTTTCCCCCTGCCATAACAGCTATCATGCTTGACAAAGATGGAGGGTCTGTACTGGTGAAACAGCAGTTTTCTAACAACAAAGTGTTAAGGTTTAGAAGACAGCAATTTACAAGGTTGCCAACTTTCACAATTTTTTGCAAGTGCTGCAATTTTTAGGGTGTTCTTAAAGTTTTTAAAGCACAGAAACTGACCAACTTATTTGTCATCTACACCCTCCAAGTTGCTTGAAAATAATTTGCTGACACTTGGTATCTACTGGGTGAAAAAGCCAACAAGTTATGCCCTGTTTTCTCATTTCTTAAAACAAAGCTGGTCAAAACTTTTTGAAGATATATAATGATCAAATTTTCCTCACTATACTAACATAGATATTTCTGCAAACCTGAAGTTACTTTCAGTATAACTAAGCTTTAACACAAAAACAAACACATGTATCTATATTCTTTTGCATATCTGCAGACTGGAAGCAAAGAGCAGATATTTAGAATGAAGTGAGCAGCAATATTATAATACTTTCAAAGATTTGCAATCTTTACACTTTCACTACTCTTTGTTACTTGGCTTTGGGAATAATCTATGACTCTGTGAATACAGAATCCAGCCAATTCATCAGTGGCATGGGGAAGCACTGAGGTGGCACTGAAGAACACCCTGTTGCCCCCATGTTGTTGATTTCGTTATGTCCTTAACTCTGGCTTCTCGGTGATACTCATTCAGGGAGGTTAGTCATTGCCCTTCTGTAAGACTGTGAGAGTGTGACCTGCCCAAAATCACCCAGTGGGTCTCCAAGGTTGAAGGCAGATTCAAATGCTGGTCTCCTGGAGTTCTAGTCCAACATTCAAACCACTACATCACACTGGCTCTCAATGCCTCCATACCCGCCTGCTTTTCAAGGGGTTCCCTAACCTACTTGAAAAGCAAAGTTTTCAAAACTTTTCATGTTGGTGACAAACTTTTTAGACATGCATCATTTCATGACACAGTAATTGAGTAAGTAATTCAGTAAGTGGAGGCTACCCCTCCACCCAAGCCTGGCCCACTGCCACTGCTGCCCTAGCCAGGGTCTTTCTCGGCCCAGAGCGGTGGCAGTGGGACACACAGCTCTTCCACCCAGGCCTGGCCTGCTGCCGCCCTTGCTGGGGTCTTCCTTGGCCAGGGTGGCGGCAGTGGGAGAGGCAGTCCCTCCACCCATTACGTTCGCATGACACACAACACAGTGCATCCAACACACTAATGTGTCACAACACATAGTTTTGAAAGCTCTTTAGTAAGTTGCCCTGGCAATCAAAGAGACTAAGTAAACTTAAAACAGAATGAAGCAAAGTTGCACAAACATTTCTCTCTATAGACTAACCAGCCTAATACAATTGTACAAGGCTTTTAGATAAGGATGTATTTCAGATTAAATTTTGGTAAAGTAAAACAAAAATAATTGTCAAGAGAGCAGGAGGATTACTCTTTGCAAAATTTGCATGTTTTGCATATGTCTTATTTACAGTTTCCACATAGTGGTACACTATGAGACATTTTGGTCACAAATCACTTACTCCAGAATAGTACAATGATTGTAACAGTGCACCTTTGGAGCAAATTTGTTGTGAATTCCAATCAAAATAAATTTAATATGAGCATCAATTTTTAAAGACTGCAACTTCATAACTCAAGTTTATGAAAGGTTATAACTGATCTCAGTGAAATTTAACATATGAAGGACTGTTAGGGAGATGGTAGTCTTAACCCTACGTGGGGCTGATACAGTTCTAAATTTGGACAAAAGGGATCAGTCACAACATCACAGGGGCATTTCTGGAAGACATCTTGTAGGCTTGTTGCAAAGGTAAATTACCACTACTGCTGGGATAGAAATACAATAAATAAATATTTTGTTGAAATATTGTTACTGTTTGTTGAAACAAATGTCACTGTTAGTTTTTGTTCTGTTTGTTAATAAACAGAAACAAATGTATTAACCACAAATATTAAAAACTACCAAAATTATTTTTGCAAGAGACAAACACTTGTTGCTTGCTAAAAACATGTTCCAAGAGCATCCCAGCTATACACAAAACATGCTACCAGGTTACCTGGAGAAAAAAGAAAGTACATCATTGTGCCAGCAGAAGTTCAGTTTTGTATATATTCCAATTAAACACTGTGCAGCATGCATTTGTGAAGCTTTTCAACCAGGTAACACTACAGATTTCCCTCCTCAATCCCTCCTCAAAATAAATAATAATAATTGTCGGGGGAAAAGACAATACTTTTCAATGATTTGGGTCCCACTAAAATGGTAATACAGCTGATAATACTTTCTCTTCCCCCTTGCTACAAGTATTTAAAGTAAAACAAATCCAGAAGTTCCTGATTCATGGTCTCTTAAGCTACATCACAAGTTCCATATTGCTTAGGCTATGCTGAAGAGATCACTGCTTCACCAGCAGACCAAAATGGATCACTACAGAATCTAATTTGTGGAAGTATAGAGCAATTAAATGCTAAAATAGGCAAGCTACAGGAAGCGCTCTCAACTGGAGAGACTAAATTATAAACTATGTCAGTTAAAATAATTTAGACAGTTGGATGGAAGATTTTGAGGGCCAAATGCAATAAGCACAATCTGTGATGAAAAAGTACTTAAAAGCAAAATCATGGCTCAAGATATTCAGAATGTTTATTAAGGATAATGATGCATACGAATGGAGAAGCTCATTTTTTTTAATAAACAGCATGCCAAGAATATTCAAGTTCTCAATTATAGGAGTGTCAGAAATGATATAAAACTGATAAAAAGAGCCACAGCAATTTTTGGAGTATCAAGAAGAGTTGGAACAACAGTAGAAAGACATAAGATGCTGACTCTGAAAATGTTTTTACTCATTTTTCTCATCAGTTTTTTAGGCTTTTTCCATGTAGAAGCTCTTCTCCTTATGCGATGCTACCAATATGCCTGTGTACTTGAAGAAAGAGGAGCTCACTTTGACTATGGAAAATACCATGACCTTAGTGATAAATGATGATGCTCCTGGAATCTGTGGGAAAAGCGCATTTGAACAGTGTAGAGAGAGAGAAATGGTTGAGCATGAGATACCAACATAAAAAAGGAAAAATGACTCAGAAGTGTTTGAAGGATTGGCCAAAACATTATAGGGGAGTGACATGTGATATCATGAATCTTCCCTCAGGCATAAGTAGACATATGACATTAATGTGGTAATCTTTCCCAATAGAAAAGATATGAATTTCTTATTCCTCAATTATTATAAGATCACTTTGGGGTTTGAAAAAGGGACCGCAAAGTGAGTTAAAACTACAGGAAATGGACTGTCCATGTGCTGACCTTTATGATACAGGCAAATCAAAAACATTAGTACACAAGAATGGAATGGCTCCACAGTTTGGTGAACTGCAAGCAATCTTTAGAGGGGAAAAACCTTATTGAGGACATCCCACCCTTATCCCCCCCCCCCGCAACAATCCAATGACAGTTATGTATGCTCAGTGGGCACAAGATGGTGACTGATTTTTGGCAGGGATACAGAAAAGTGGGGATGGAATAGTATACCCTGGAAAAGGACATGGCTGGCTGGAATACTAGAAGGAGCTTCCCACATCCAGTTTCCTGAAGGTTCCACTTGTAAAAAATAATTTATTTTTCACTTGGGATGATGCTTTCAGTGGTAGAAAATGGCAGTTTCCATACAACAGGATACAGTGAAGTAGAAAGTATGCTCTGAATATAAAAGGTGCCAGCTTTATTCCTCAGGATCTAGATGGGAAAGACCTCCACCTAAGAATCACTGCCATTTTGCATAGATAAGCAAGCTAGATCAATGGAACAGTGGTTTGCCTTGCTCTAAGACAGCTTCTCATGTTCCTCAATGTGATGTCACATGGCTAATTCAGTCATGTCCATATAGTTCTCCGACTGCAATAATAAAATCTGAAAGAACCCACAAATTTGATTTCTTTTTATAGAAAGTAGTAAACAATATAATTTTTCTGTATCTTCAAATTATTTGATTGGTTTAACACTGAAACCGCTCTATTTATATTTTTTTTCCAAATTATTTTAAAGGATTATTTTTATTTTGTGTTTAAAAATTCTTATCTCAATTTGTTTTTCGAATTTTCATTTCTGTATTGTTTTAAATGTTTTTACCTGATATGCATCATTTTAGAAGCTTTGGTGGACTGGGAGGTGATAAATAAATACATAAATACTCTGTGTGCAAAATTTTAAAGAGAGTATAAGATTTAGTAAAAAGAAAGGAAAACAAATTTGTCCCACTTCTTCATTTACATCCTATGCTGCAGAGTTCTCACCTCCTATGTGGCCAACATCTGACAGTGCATTTTTGCACTAAATACCAATGATAGCAATGCAATCAGGTTTTCCTTTCCTTCTAATGTGGCACCAAAAGAAAAAAAAAACTGATCCAAAAGCTTGCCCACACTTCTGGAAGAGGGAGGGTGGGTGGGTGGTCTGCAGCAAGAGAGACTACTGATTTTGGTAGAAGCAGTGGGATCTGTGCAAAGTACACTATTGGGTCCTGGCCTAACACTGCAGTTCTTTGCACTTAATTTGAAAAGAAATCCCACTGAGAAAAATGTACACAGTCTGACTCTACATTCCCTATGGAGAGATTCCTATATTCAAATATATAATTCCAATGCTTTTTCAATAGATGTTACTGTATATTATAATGAGCAATAAGGTTCTGGTTATGCAAAATGTACCTTTATAAACAAAACTGGAAACATAAAAGATTCTTGTTTTTTACAAAGGATGTGTTTACTATGGGAAGATCAGCTCCAATACAATAAATGCACTCCTTGACCTCACTTACATACACTATTTCAGAATTCTAGACAGAAAACTCATTACAAGATTTGTAAACCAAAATATTCACAACATTAACAAAAGCTGATTAACTGATAACATTTTTATAGATTTTTTTTTATTAACGCAGCAATTGTTTCTGTCAGTCAAAAGCAGAACAAGTGTCACAGCTTGAAATGGAATGAGTACCAAAGATAAACATAAAACAGTGGAAGTAGCTATGTATGTTAATAGAACATTGGGATTTACCCAGAAGGTCCCTATCCAACAGCAACAGGAGGGTATCTTATACTGGATTGTCTCTTCCCACCTGAGAAAGGAAGGATCTATGCTAATTAATTGGAATCTTTACCCACTGTGGAAGAAAACAACCCCTCCTAGTTTCAGACAGAAGACGAACAAAAATTCATCAAATTTCAACTAACTAGATATTAGCCAGCTAGAAAATACCAAGAGAAGGGGACAGCAGAGGTCAGCTCAGTTATTTATTCTTCTCACCCTGAGAGGGAAAAACAACACCAGAATGTGTACTCTTCTGAGGATTAAGACCAAGTACATCTAGATATATGCAAGTTTCTGCACGCATCTCTTTGTAATCAGAGCCTATATGTTTCACTGAGGAGGGGGAAGCACAATCATTTACTAAGCTGGTATTTATTTACCATCTCAGCAAAGACCCAATTCCACAGCCTGAAGAAATAATGCTATGTGCTTGGCTCTCTCCTGCCCCCGACTCCTACATAGGTAAATCTCTAAAACCTTCTGAAATTGTTTAAAGAGGGATAATAAGTTCCTGGATATCAAAAAAAGTCTCAGGAAACCAAAAATACCTCTAACTCGGAAAGAATAAAATTCCACCTTTGGTGTCAATTTCCTTTTTACAGAACAAGTGGAAATGTTCTAGGTGGTAGTTTCTTTTTTTCACAACAATATGAAAGAGAGGAAAACAGAAAATTGTCTCCCGAATCCCATCTACACTTACAAAAGTGCAATACAGCTTTTGTACCAATATTCTTAGTACCAGAGTTTAAACTGATTTAACATATTTCCCATTGTGGGTTACTCCTATCTGCTGTGATACTCATAGAAATATGCATGAGGCCTTTGCAATACTTGGAAGATGAATCAATTTGTGGAACTCTTCTAAGGTATTAACCTCCAAATATATCTTCCAGCTAATTTTTACTATATTATATGCCAAGGTTAAAACAATTCTGCAAGCATTAAGAAACAAGAACTCTAAAAGGCAATATTTAATTGGCAATATTTGCTTCAACTTTTCATTTTAATTTGTAGCTTCTTTTAAAAAGTTCCATCACAAACAGATTTAATTTTCTTTCCAGAGAATGCACAAATTAGTTATGGATGGTTAACAAAGCGTTCCTTCTTTTATTTGCTTTGGCTGAGACATGTTCTGTATTACATTCATATGAGGAAAGTACTTCAATTTGTATGCTGGCTAAATATAAAACGGTGTTGATAAAGAGTGTCACATGTTCACACTTACATATTATAATCAACAAAAAGATGTGTGTTCTTTAATATTTTATCAAACTATATTTCTAGCTTTATATAAGAAACCTAATACTCAATTATTCCTTCCTCAATTATTCAGAATTACGAAACAGAAGCACTAATGTAAAAAAAATTACATCACAATGTCATTAATGAATAGTTATTTCCTAGAGGGCCACCACGCCAACTGAAATAGATAGGGTTGGTTTAGACAGTCCAGCATCCAGTGATTTGTACCTATGACACAATACCAATATATTTTAAACAGATGGGTCGATATTTACAAGCTTCTAAAAAACAGACAAATGGAAACTTTTTTTAAAAAATGTCTCATGCTAAATCTCACTTTTCTTCACACATGATATTGTTCTGGGAAAAAAGATAATCTGTGTGCATCATCATTTGTGAAAACTGTACATATCATACATATTTCTAGGCACCAAAGTGTCACCGTTTCCAAGGCTCTGTAATCAGGGAACTGGGGGAGAGAGATCTTTACACAATTTTCATACATGATGACCATTTACACTGATGCAAATCTTTTCCTACAGAGTGATTGTTCTGAAATTGAAAGACTGTCATGAGTAAAGCAGCTCTCAAAACTGCTATTTGCTATAGTAGGAAATCATGCACTGTGTAAAGCCACTGGCATTATGAAGGCACCTGCAGGGTAAACGTTTGTTTCTTCACTGACAGCATTATGGGGAAAAGAGTTGCTAAGTTGCCACACATCCTTAGGACAAGCAGTGGTATTAGTACTGAAAATGACATTGATAATGATAATACCAGAGCATTATCCAGATGAGAGCCAGCGTGGTATAGTGCTTTGAGCACTGGACTATGATTCTTGAGAAAAGAGTTTAAATCCCCATGTGGCCATGGAAACCCACTGGGTCACCTTGGGCAAGTCACACTCTCTCAGCCTCAGAGGAAAGCAGAGGGATCCCCCTCCCGGACATATCTTGCCAAGAAAATCCTATGACAGGGTTGCCTTTGGGTCACCATAAGTCCAAAACAGCAACAGCTACTCAGAAACACATTCAAGGAAAATTGGATGGGGACTGTGTGGTCTGGCCTGCTGTCTGCAGTAGCTCTCCCCCACCAGTCTCATGTGCAGAAGGCGCCAAAGGCTCTGCATGCACCTTAGTGTATCCCTACATCCCCCTACTGAGGGAGCCTGACTGGACTGAGATCCTCTCCTTGGAGGAAGAGACTCTCAGTTTGCAGACACGAGCACGTCTTCGATCCTGCCACACTCCAAAGGCAAAGAGAGAGGACGTAGCTTCTGGGTCCAGGAGCTGCACTGGTAGCTCTGCAGTTGCCTCACATGTTCTTTGAACAAGTAGGAGGCCCCCTGCACCCCCTCCTATTCTTTGTATATGCTTAATTAACAGGAAGCTAAGTGACATGTCTAGTCACTGGTCATGTAGTCAATTAAGTTAGTTATTACTTTCCAAGGAACCAGTCCCTGTGGTATGTCTAAAAATAACTTATTCTCTTTCGCTGTTCCCCTCCCATCAGTGATGCCTCATAACTGATCCTCTTAAAGTCATCTGAGTAGCACCCCAATTACAACAAAAACAAAAGTGGTGTGACTCCTTAGCTGTTTATTTTCCAGAAAGTTACAAGGGACAACATTTAACTAAAATGTGCAGGAGCCAGAGTATACACCTTGGGAATTTCTGCTTCCCATGATGTATCAGAGGAGGCAGCTGGGATGGGGTGCTAGCAGCTTCTTTGGACTAATTTCTAGGGACAAATTAAGAACAAATTCAGCTGACTGGATTTAAAGAGGATTGGATTTCAGAGCCAACATGGTGTAGTAGTTTGAGTGTTGGACTATGACCCTGGAGACCAAGGTTCGATTCCCCGCTTGGCCACGGTAACCCAGTGGGTGACCTTGGGTCAATCACATACTCTCAGCCCCAGAAAACCCTGTGGTAGGTTCACCTTATGGTTGCCGTAAGTCGAAAATGACTTGTAGGCAAACAATAACAATAACAATAACAACAAAGCTTCTCACATGTGAATTTGCTTGTCATTAATGGGGGATACATTTGTTGTTGTTGTGTTGTGTATCTTCAAGTCATTTCTGACTTATAGCAACTCTAAGGTGAACCTATCACAGGGTTTTTATATAATAAGAAAATGGTAAAGACAATCCTTGGCATACAATGTTAAAACAAAATGTTGGAGTTCATTACTTTCTCACTGAATATTTTTATAACGCAGGATCAGGAATCATTATGGTTGACATCACTAAGACATACCCCCAAGGTATTCTCTCCCTCTCTGAGTGGGGGAATAAGGAAGAAGGCGTATGTCTCTCCTTTGTTGACGCAACCAAGGCAGCACTCCCAGTTTTTCTTGCGTGCTGAAGCTGTTGCTTTGCTGGCCAGTGCTGCATAGTGGGACTTTGGCACTTTGATCTGGCTTTGGCTTTGGCACTTTGAGTTTGATCTCATTCTAGTCAGGCAGTCACTGGGTATGGCTAGTGGAAACAAAAAATGAAAGGGGAATGACCACCTCCATCTTGCCAAAATAGAAATAAGGAATCCTTGCCCTGCTGTTTCAGCACTGATAATCCATTTACTTTCTCCCATCTTTCACATTCTTTCACATACAAAATACAATGCAAAACAAAAAAACAAAACAAATCAAAAAGGGAATTTCTGTGGGATGCATATGCAAAAGAGTTTCTGAAAAGAACATGCTATTTCAGCTCTGCACTTGATAAGAGTAGCTGATGGGAGAGGAGTATACTGCTGGTTCAAATATGACACATGTCTCCTCAGGGAGACTGTAGAACTTTACCTCCCATTATTCATACCTCTAAAACAAACAACACAATTACTTGCCCAGACACTCCCAGCCTTCACACCTGCCAAAGATCCCTCAAACATGACAGTTTTGCATTTGCTCCAGAGCCATGGAGCCCACACAGACTGGTGCTTCACAGGAGTGAGAAGCAAACAAGTTGTCACTAACAAAACCGTATCTGTGATACATGTGAATATCTTCATCCTCCAAACACACCAAGGCTGTCCAGGCACATTACCTCAGAAATTACAAGGAAACAGATTAAAGCTTGCACCTAAATAACATGACGAAAGGAAACAATAGCTGCATTGTTCTATATTTGTTTATACCTGACCTTCTTACAACACCATATGAAAAGCAAATGAATAGATAGACGATTTAGCACAAGAGTTTTTGGAAACTATAGCAAAAACCAAGGAACATCTGAACACAAATTTCATTTCCAAACAACTGATTATAGCCCAGAGATGGAGTGGTAAGTTAAAGGGATTTTTACTTTGTTTGTTGATTTTGTATAAGACAAAGACAGAAAGTGGGGGAGGGTTGCAGAAATTTCCCATGAATGGCATGGGAGGACAAGGACAGGAACAACTGGTATGTAGCTGTGTTCCTTGTGCCCAAGGCAATTCTCCTTATAGGAACATAAAAGCGGGGGAGACAGGAGCAGAGGCAAGTAAAAGTTCTGTGAATTGTTTCTACACATTTCTAAGCCAGCCTTTTCACATTACCCCAATACATTACCATGTTGTATTCATAAAATTACACTCTACAAGATGAGTAACAAAGGAATTTATTAACAGTTTGCGTGTGTCACAGATATGACACCAATTTATTACGGTTAGGGTGTGTGTTGTGGGGAAGTGGAGACTAAAGTACAGCTGAGGAAGGCTTACTTGGGCTAGCCCAGGGTACAGACAAACCAAGACTACTTTCCTTCTCCCTCACTGGAGAGCAGCGCCCCTTTATAACATTTATTATTATCATACCCTGGCTCCCTCCCCACTCTTCTTCATGCGCCTGCTTTCCCAAAAACTCACAACCTTTGTGGAAAAACGGCAAAGACAGAATGAAATATTTATTATGATAACAAACTAGAGAAAGGGTATTAAAGAATCAAGAATATTCAACCAAAATCACTATTTCTTAACGGTATTTAACTAATTGCTTCAGAACACCTCTGGTTCACTACCAGCGCATTCACACATGCCCCGTTGGCCCTCGCAGCACAAAGGTCTGGTTCACCTTCAGGGTTCCACCCTCTGATCCCTTTCAGAGGTGGCTTGGTTAGTTCTCTGCCTCATACCAGGCCTCTGAGAAGCTAACCCAATCCAGAAAACACTCTTTCGGTTTACTGGATGCTCTGACATTCACTCTACGAAACTCTCTGAAGAACTCCTTTTCTGAATCTCCCTTCCAGTACATGTTTTCTGCTGACTCCCCCACAATCTCTCCTCCTGGGGCTGGATTCCCCCCCCCCAACCAATCTACTTACATCACTCCCTGTTGCTAGGCCTGTTCCGCTAGCCATGCCTCCAGACTTCGTCACAGTGTGTATCTAAAGTACTTGAGTGGGCAGAACAGTTGGGAACCAGAGGTGTATCTAGGGTAGGGCGAGTAGGACACATGCCCTGGGGCTCCAGTGCCAGGGGTGAAAAAAAAAAGTGCTGGAAGTGGCAGAGGAAGAGGAGGAGGAGGCCCCAGAAGTAGGGGCACAACTTCCATGCTTGCCCTAGGTGCTGTTTATGTTAGATACGCCTCTGTTGGGAACTGTAACATTAAACAGATTGCATGGTAAGGAGTTAACGGGGGAGGCCTGCACTAGTGAATCTGTGTAAGTAGGAAATTTAGAGGACAAAAGTTTAGGTCATATTCTGTTATGTATTGTTCTTTAATAATAATAATAAAAGAAAAGTAATAAAAAAAAGTTTAGGTCATAGATATGAAACTTCCTGAAATTTTAAGATCATTCAGAGAGGGCTTTCTCTTGGTTCCACCGCCATCATGACAGCCTGCCTGGTGGCTGCTTCGAGGCTGTGGAATGCCATCCCACAGGAGGCTTGGTTGACCTTGAACTTGTTCTCTTTTCACTGGCATTTCAAGACCCTTCTGTTCAGCCAGGCCTTTGTATGTTAACTGTCTGTTGCAGGAGGTCTTTTAATTGTGGTGTGTTGTATTTTTATGATTCAATGGGCTTTTAAAATTGTTTTAAATTAGTATTTTTAATACGATTGTTGTTCAGTGGATTTAAACACTTTTGTATTGTCCATTGTTTTAATTGTATTTTGTGTTTAACTGAGATTGTGAGCTGTCTTGGCCCTCATATTGGGAGAAAGATGGGATATAAATAAATTAATTAAATAATAAATATTTTACCTTCATTCAACAGATCTAGAAAGCACCACACTGGGAAAAGCTTCTATACTGAAGTTTTTTGAGTATGGTATCCTGGGAAAGCATTCATTTAGTTTACCCATATATTTTAACTCCCTCTTTTAATGTACCAAATTTGTAATATTTGTAATATGTAATGAATATACAAAAACAGAAATATAGATATATTTCTCCATCGTTCAGGTGACTGTCAGTATTCCCTGAAGTACCTGAGGTTTCCAAAATCTGAAGAAGCTGCATGAGACTGTCAGCTTTCACACAAGCAGCTACACTGTAACACACACATATACATATTTTAAAGCCTGCAGTGCGTTACCATCCAAATGAGAAAATTTATTTGAAATAAGGTAGAACATTATCTTTATGACCATGCCCCAGCCAAGATACCTTTCTTATATAAGATAAATACAAATTAAATGCCCTTCAGTTAATTGGAACACCAAACTGCTGAAAGCTGGAAAAGAAGAACAATTATGATCTTCAGCAAAAAGAAATTACTCAGAGATCCGAATCAGTGCTGTACCTACAGGTAGCGTACAGCTGTGAAGTGAGGCAAGTTAGATTCTAGCATGACTACAGTAAGAAAAGATGGAAAAATAAATTCCATTGTATACATGCAACATACATGACTTGAATTACTTTCCTTAAATTTACTAGTAAAGAGCTTTTTCTTTTTATCCATTCTGCTACCATGGCACTCAATGTAATAACATGCAAGAAGGAAAACAGCATATTTTTAAAATCCAAAAACACAGCAAAAGTGAAACTGATCAATTCTAGCTAGCTAGGATGTTAACTTTCTGTTTTCAAGGGCAACAACTAAGTTAAGGAATTGACATTTTCTAGCTCATATAAACTGGAAATTCATGCTCTTGTCTACAAATTGGCTAAAGCAGCAACATCTACAGTGCTTTAATTAGTTATCAGAACTGGCTCACCTAAAAATGACACATACAGATCTATAATGGTATGTTAGACAGAATAACTGTAAACCAATATTAATCTAGGCCTAATCTAAATATAATCAGACCAGAACTGTTGTACTCAGAACCAGAAAGGCAATGGATCTGAGGCAACACATTTTATAAACCTCAATGTGAATGGGTCTCATAAAATAAAAACAAAAAAGCAAACATACTATTGAGGAAATTGCAAGCTACTGTAGTTTAGAACAGTGGTTTTTGACCTTTGGTACTCCAGATGTTTTGGACTTCAGCTCCCAAAATCCATCATCATTGTTCACACTAGCAGAGGCGTGTGGGACTTGAAGTACAAAAGAACTGGAGGATGAAAGGTTGAGAATCCCTGGTTTAGAACAGCCTTGTGTTGTGTCCACTTAAACGCTGAACTGCACTCTATAAATGCCAACTGAAACCATTTTACTGGGATTTTTTGTGCTGTTGAAGAGCAATTCAAAATAAAAAAGGGACCAGTGTATACACAGAGATCCCCCTTTGTGGTATAAACAATGGACAGCTATATTTATGGTTTCCCTATTAATCCCAATGAACAGAGTAGCTCTCCAGACTCCATACACACACTCCTTTTTATTTTCATGCGAACATGCCACTCTTTACTCTGAATGTTCCCAAAGCAGATTACACATTTTATAATGAAAGTAAAGCAAAACAAAACTTCAGAAGGTTACTAAACTCACAACTGTAGTAAAAACTAAAAAACAGTCTTAACAGCAGAGCAATAGACTAAAAGCTCTAACAGGTCTAAAAGGCCTAGAGAAGTGAAAGAGATTACATCAGGGCCCTTTCACATTACACAGTTACAGTACTATGATTCCATTTTAACTGCTATGTCAACAACCTATGGAATCGTGGTATATATTCTTTGGCAAGGCATCAGAGGAACTCTCTGATAGAGAATTCTTAATGCCCTGCTCTAAATGGCAAAATCCTATGTGGAGCTGCCTTTGGAAACTGGAAAACTCAACACATCCAAACTGCTGTGGTTAGACTGCTGACTAGGGCTTGTTACAGGATAAATATAACCACCTTGCTGGAACAGCTTTACTGGCTACTGGGCTGTTTCTGGTGGCAACTCAAAGTACTACAAAACTTTATATAGTTTAGGTCCAGACTATTTTAAAGCCAGAGGATCCTCCCTGAGTCTTTTAATTTTTGGGAAAGAACTCTCTGCCTCATTGGCATGTTTTTGCCAGCAATTGCCAAGAGTTCAGAGGGCTGGGGGTGAAGTGCAGGAGCTGTCACGTTGCTATCCTGCCCCAGTCAGTAACAAAATGCAAAACTGTAATAAAGGAAGTAGTCAGCCAGTTCAGGTCTGTACAGCAACAGGAAGGTATTCAAAGTAACAAGCCAGAAGGGAGTCTAGAAGCAGGATCACGAAGTAACACATATCCAGAAAGGGTGCTAATCAGCCAGATAGGTCAGTTGTGAGCAACAAACTCCCAGAGGCATGCCGAAAATTTACAGGTGGTTATCTTCACACAGCGAGTGCTTGGTTAACTAGTTTCTCTTACTTAAGAGTTGCTAGGCTGTCTCTGCATGGCCTCCTTTGCTCCATCAAAATAGGTATGATCTTTGCTTCTTCCTCCCCTTGCTGTGAAGTAGTACCTCTTTCTGTCTGCTGGGGCTTGGGGTCCCCTCCTGCTTCACTCTAACACAGGCACTGCAATTTCTTTGTCTGTTTCTGATCCAGACTCAACCAAAGAGGGAGACATGACACTCATCACCCTTACCAGTACATTTAGGCACAGGAGAAAGCCTTCTCAGTGGCTGGTCCTATGCTCCATTAAAATCTGTGCCATCCATTCATGTTAAATAGGTTTTATCTGTGCCTTACACTACTTACCTAAGAGTATGTCCTACTGCACTCAATGGGACTTACTTCTGAGTAGGCATGATTATTGCTACTGTGTGGGAAGAAGTGAAATATACACATCTATGAGTGATATCAAGCTCTGTTCAAATCACTGTGGATGTTATCACTGCATTAGGAAAAGACAATTGGCTCATCTGATTTTCTTAGCAGATATTTACTTTGTTAAGTACAACCTATGACAACCAGGAGCAAAATTGTACTGTAATCTGTTCAGAAGTTTAATATGATGGATTTACTTTCGGTTGCCTAATTTATCAAATGAATTGCTGCTGACTCAGCAAGAAAACTCATACACAAAGAATGGTACTATAAGAAAAGAGCCGATTTAAAAACTACTTATTTGAAACAGTATAGTTATATCATTTATCATTTTATAGTTATATTTTTTTTAAAAAAACAGGAAGCCTTGACATCAGTGATTCCACATACAGCAGTTATCCAATAGTGCTGAATATCTGTTTTTATATGCAAGCAGCTATACATAATGTGCACACTGAATTCTGTGAATCAAAAGGTAGACTGAAACGACAGTTTGAGATCCATGCAGTTTGAAATCCATTCAAACAGATGGCATTTGAGCAAATAAAATGAACAGAAATGAGGATGAAGAAACTGTAGAACGCTTTAACAATATCGACAGATTTATTGAAGAAATGAAATGTTGCATTGGCTTAATTTCAGTGGCTAGTTCCAACTAAAGCAAACCCACTGGATCAGTGGAACTTACAAAAGACTGACTTTCCAAATTCTTGTTGGTTCAATGGATCTATTCTAGTTGGGACTAACAACTGGACCGAGCCTTGTACCTAGGGAAAATATACCTTGTGCTGGCCAACAAATATTTCAATACTGGACAGGAAAAAATTAAGACTCCCAGATCCTATCAGCACACCAACATCTTGTTCATAGTTCTGCACATATCTAGTGGAGTGCCATGTAGTCCATGAAACACCTTGTTATAATCATTACTTTAGGTTTTAAGGGGCTGCAAGACTTTCTGATTCTCTTGATGTACTCAGGATATCCTATACTCAGGATAAGAGACTACTGTCAGGACAGTATACAGAGAAATGGAATGGTTTCCAATTGGCAAGAGGGTCAGGCAAGGCTGCATTTTTATCAGCCTGTCTCTTTAACTTGCATGCTGAATGTATCATACATAAAACATGATTAGACTCAGAGGAAGGCAGCATGAAAATTGGAGGTAGGAACACCAGCAGTTTAAGGTATGCAGATGATGCCAGACTAATAGCAGATAATAGCAAAGACATTGAATCACTAGTGAAGAAGGTCAAAGAAGAAAGTACAAAAGAAGGTTTCAGCTGAACATCAAGAAAACAAAAATAATGACCATGGATGATTTACATAACTTTAAAAGTAGATGATGAAAATCCTGAAATAGTTCAAGATTTTCCATAATTTGGCTCAGCTATTAATCAGTATGGAGACTGCTGTCAAGAAATTGGAAGAACATTAGGACTTGGAAGGGCAGCTATGAAGGAACTAGACAAGATCCTGAAGTGTAAAGATATATTATTGAATACTAAAGTTAGGATTGCCCATACAATCATATTTCCAGTTTCTATGTACGGTTGTGAAAACTGGACAGTGAAGAAAGCTGATGGGAAGAAAGAATCATAGAATCATAGAGCTGGAAGAGACCACAGAGGCCAACCAGTCCAACCCCTTGCTATGCAGGAACACACATCAAAATAGTCCCAACAGATGGCCTACCAAGCCTCTGTTTAAAAACCGCCAAAAAAGGAAATTCCACCACACTCCAAGGCAGCATATTCCACTGTCAAACAGCTCTGACTGTCAGGAATTTCTTCCTGAGGTTCAGGTGGAATCTCTTTTCCTGTAGTTTGAATCCACTGCTCCTTGTCCTAGTCTCTGGAGCAGCGGAAAACAAGCCCGCTCCCTCCTTGACATGACATCCCTTCAAATATTTAAACATGGCTATCACGTCCCCTCTTAACCTTCTCTTCTGCAGACTAAACATACCCAGCTCCCTAAGCCGCTCCTCATAGGACATGGCTTCCAGACCCTTCACCATCTTGGTCTCCCTCCTCTAGACACATTCCAGCTTGTCAATATCCTTCTTGAAATGAGGTGCCCAGAACTGGAAACAGTATTCCAGATGAGGTCTGACCAAAGCAGGATAGAGTGGTACTATTACTTTCCTCAATCTACGCACCATACTCCTATTGAGGCAACCAAGAATCATGCCGGTTTTCTTGACTGCCGCATCATACTGCTGACTCATCTTCAGCTTATGATCTACTAAGACTCTTAGATCTCTCTCACACGTACTGTTGTCCATCCGTGTGTCTCCCATCCTATATTTGTTCATTCCATTTTTTCTGCCTACGTGAAGGACCTTACATTTCTCTCTGTTGAAATGTATTTTGTTAGCTTTGGCCCAGCTCTCCAGTCTGTTAAGGTTATTTTGAATTTTGATCCTGTCCTTTGGGGTATGAGCAACCCCTCCCAATTTGGTATCATCTGCAAATTTGATCAGCATGCTCTCTATTCCTTCCTCCAAGTCACTGATAAAGATGTTGAATAGCACCGAAAATAGAAAATCAACTCCTCTGAAATGTGCTGCTGGATGAGAGTCCTATGGATACCCTGGATTGCTAAAAAGACAAATAAATGGGCCCTAGAGCAAATCACGACTGAACTCTGCCTAGAAGCCAGAAGATTAAATTGAGACTGTCATTACTTTGGCCATATCATGAGAAGACATGACTCACTAGAAAAGACAATAATGCTTGCTAAGGTGGAGGGCAGTAGGAAAAGAGGAAGGAAGCATCAAGGAAGCCTTGGCCCTGAGTCTGCAAGATCTGAGAGGGTTGTTGATGACAAAGTGACCTAGATGTCTTTCATTCACAAGATCACCCTAAATTGAAGTTGACTTGATGGCAGTTAACAACAAGACTTTTTATAGTTCCTTTGTACATCAAGAAACCAGGTATTACAATATAAAGCAAAGAATAAATGATTTGTTAACAGTCATCTTTCAATTTTAAGGAAAGAAATTCTAAATTTTTATATTTAGGAGACTCAGTCTAACAGCTGTCGGTCTCCTCGCCCTTCCTCCTCTCTCCCCCTTCCCATTCCCCTCAATCATCAGCATTCATCAGCTATTTAGCACTGATTAGATAAACAACTGCTAGGTGCTAATTAGTCCTGTCAGAATTTAATAGCTGATAGGAAACCCCCCTCACAGTTAAGTGAGTTATCTGGCACCTATTGTTCTTTATCAACAATGCTCTCAGTTCCACTACATTTGAGGTGTCAGAGTGAAAGCAAAGTTTATGTCAGTGAAAAAGTTCAATTATTCATCACTTTTTGAGCTGTGATTTCTTGACCACTTACTCAGAAGAAAGTCCCACTGAAACCAAAGATACTAAATGGCAATATGTTTAAGGTCAGAGAGTAAATTACTAAAATTTCAAAAACTTGTTCTATTTCTTCTTCACTTTAAACTCTTCTATATGTCTACCTGGAACCAATCTGTGCAGCTTTAAGACCAATCCCTGCATTACAGAAGAGGCACACCAACAGATCAGAGAACTGCTGTGGAAAGTATTGTTTGGACCTTACAATATACAATGGAATTCAAAATTGGCAAACACACACACACACACACCCTGAATTTTGCCAAAATTCTTAATGATCGAAAACTCTGAGATAATATAAAATTTCTATATAAAAGTGGTATTTATGCTGGCAAGGAATTCCACTCAAACCACACATAAGAAGTTGGGACAAACATTTCAAAAATAAGGATCAGATTCCTGTTTGCTGATGGCTTTTAGTCACACAATAAAAACATTCTTTTCTCCTCCTGGCATTTAAAAGTATTTACATATGAAAAAGGCTTTAACAAGCTACTTTTTTGGCTTTTTAAAGTACTGCCTTTAATTTTACTTTTGGTTTGAACTTGATTTATTAGTATTCTTGTAACTTTCTTGTGGACTCTTGTTGGAGAGTTCAAAATATTTTAATAAACAATATACAGCAAATTTTACATGCAATAAAGTTGCTCCACAATTATTTTTAAGGAGCCTACATGCATTATAAAAATTAATTACTTAATTTAGAAAGTTTGTTCCTACGAGTGGTCTTTGTTGTCAACAACTCCTGCCCTTTCACGGAAGTGACTCAAAGTATAAAACAATAACAATAAGAAAGGCAGGCCATCTGGCTTCTATGTAACATTGCTTCACTACCTGCACTGAGCAGTGCGTATTAATGTCGCAAGATGCAAGCTAAAAAACATTTTCCCCATATCCCAAATAAATGTGTACATCTCTGGGCGGGCAGAGGAAGAGTAAGCTGCTTTAAAAGTGTGGACACAGGAGGAAATCACTGAATCAAGTCTTTTTGAGACAGAGTACCTTTTCTACTAAAGATCTTAAGGCAGGTTCACTTTATCAGAACTACTATTAGGCAATTCAGTCCAGCCAAGATTTTTTTTAAAAGCCAGATCCCAAGTAAGATACAGTTCTCATGAAAGTCTATGGAAAATAGCCCTGCATGTTTTAAGTAAGTCTCTGGTCAGAAAGCAACAGAACCCCCCCCCCCACATACATCCAAGTTTAACGAGTTGCTACTTAAATGTTAAACACTGCTCTGTGAACCATTTTATATTAAAATTGGATAGTTCTGAACATCACACATACAAGAAGTATTGTTTGACACAGTGCCATTTTGATGATAAATTGCAATCTACAGCTCAAAATAATTCTACCCAGGGATTAACATTTCAGAGGCTGAGCCAGAGATTATGTGTGTGGATCTTGAATTTCATCATCTCCCTTTGGCACAATAGCTTATTCTTCCCCTTTTTCATCTATTCTCTCATGAAGGGTCAGGAAAGCTTAGCCTTGCTGTTTCATTCATTTCATCTCTACATTAACCAGATACCTTGCAGTCTTTAGTTCTTACATGTTATTCCATTACAAATACTACAGACAGACTGCACTACAGTTTCCCCTCCCTAATGAGGTATGTACTAAATCAAAGGGTGCCATCAAGTGGCTATAGTGCACTAAGCAACAGCACGTATGTAGCCTATTTGCAAAAAGGTTTCATCAGGGCACGTGAACTTAACTCCCTCACAAATTAAGGGATCCAGAAAATTCCAATGACGCAAAGATATGCCAGTCCCTTTACCCTCAGTCCTTTTTAGGTTTGCTGATTTGCAAACTTACATATTTCGTCACATATGGTGCTGTGAGTAAAACTCTTGCTAATGATGTAAATTCGTACCACAGACGGTTGTTGCTATACTGGTGAATGCAAACCTCCTCTATATTTCCTTTACACACATACTTTGACACCTAAGCTTTAAAACACTCTGCGCTGAAAAATATCACTGCTATTAGATTTTCATATTTTTACTTTTAGGGGCAAGCGCAAAAATTAATGTGCACACTACATACAAATTTGGATGATTAACCGTACATTTAAGTTGTGGTTTTCATGATATGCCAGAAATTTCTACCTATAAAGTATATGAAGGTAGGGAAATAGTAGAATTGTCATGCTCAAAGTACTTTAAAATTAGTTTCAGTGAAAACAATTGGAGCCCATTATTAAATCAAACAAAAATATATTTTTTAAAAAAACCTAGCTTTTGCAAGGTGATTCTACAGCCTACTGATTTTCTTTCCTATTCTTAGTTACTCTCATAATGTTATGTTTTATGGTTCAGGAGAAGGATTCTCCCCAAGATCCTGATAACTAGCCTTGAATCTATTTGAAAAACATAGTCTGCTGAACTGCAAGACATGTAGTAAAAACAGTATACAACATCTGTTTTTCAGCCTGGTTCAGCTTGATGAATGTTATGCCAGAGCTTTACCTCTGACTTTAATAAAGTTAGTCTCCCTTAACTGTAAACTTGCTTTACAGCTGAATGGTATAAATGTCGAAATAGTATTTTATAGTTAAGACACCAGGAACCATGAAGCTATAACATTCAAAAACTTAAACTTATTGTTATGAAACAAGAGAACTTACAACCATTCAGTTCTCTGAATTTCACAGCAATGCTGACTGCCCCGTCATATCTAAAACAAAGACAAAATCTTTGTAGCATTTTCTATTAACAAGTAGCTACACTTCTACATCAAGACAGAATGATATAAGTCTAACAAGAGTGATCGATGGTATGATAACACTGATATGATAATTCTAGAAAACCAACTAAAAGTATATAACAAAGATTTGGTATATGAGAATTAAAGCTGCTTTAACATCAGTCTTTAAACTGTTGCACCTTACAAAGGGAAGACTACATGTGGTTACCAGTTATTGGTACAAGGCTATCTAAATACTAAAGCACAGTCTTTAACATTCTTAGGCTGGAATCTATGTATACTTTCTGAGTAGAAATGCACAGGATTGCATTGCTATTACGCAGTTATGGAGGCCACCTATTACAACAGACATGAATTCATGGTGCAATTCTATCTAATGTGCTTTATGACTGCCACCTGTGAGTATATAGTCAGACTTCTGTATCCACGGATTCAACCAACCACGGCTTGAAAATATTCCCCCCACCAAAAAATTAAAAAATCCAAAAAGCAAACCTTTGAGCTGTTCACCATTTCGTAGAAGGGACACTATTTCACTACATGATTGCATATAATGGGATATGAGCATCCATGGATTTTGGTATCCATGGGGGATCCTGGAACCAAATTCTAGTAGATACTGAGGTCCCACTGTACGTACCTTCATACTGCCTGTTGACTCTTGGTGACCCCATGAATTTCATAAGGGTGTTCTTAGGCAAGGAATACTCACAGGTGGTTTTGCCAGCCCCTTCTTCTAAAATGTAGCCTATAATGCCTGGTATTCATTGGCATTCTACTAAACGGGGTTGACCCTACTTAGCTTCCAAGATCAGACAGGATCTGGCACCTTTAGGGTATTTAGGCACCTGGGTAATCCAACATAATAATTTGCTGGTCAAAACAGCAGAACAACTAGAGCACAGGAAACAGCTATGCAAAATGGCAATGAGGACACAATAAACAAAGATAATCCCAAATGTTGATTTTAAAACTGTTTTACTTGGTTAAAGAACAAAAGGGAGCAAAACAATTTTAATCTCTTTTTTGGGGGGGAGGCATGAGAACAAAAACTATATTGGTAAAGGTTCAGAGTAATTAATGTAATACAATAATTGGGCCTAACAAATAGGATGATAGTTGATGATCCCCAATCTCCCCCTCTTCCCATAACATGCCTCTGAATATAATTGTTAAGAGAGCTATTCTTACGCTGCCATAGCCTTAGATATATCATTAACATACATTCATACTGAGCAGAATTTAAATCCTTATACTCAAAATAACAGGCCATTTGGAATTCTGCCATGTTGTTAGAATAGTTTATCATCTTTTAAAAAGAAAAAAAATACATACTCATGGGTAATAAGAGAAGATATTGAAAGCAGAAAGGAGAAGAAGAAATTCTCACAAAAAAGAGACCCAAATACTCTATTATACTTTCATTGTTTTAATCAGCTACATTTCAGAGAACCTTTCTTTTATTTTTCATTGTTACAAATGTTAAAGCCACACCCATTACACAGCTATCTTTATATCCATGCAAATGTCACCTTAGATTCCCAGGGAAATTTTATTTGCTATGTAGCATAACTTTACTTAAACCAGTTTCACTGATGTTATATGAAGTTAACTGCTGTGTCATGAAGCCTGAGATAAACATTATTCAAAGGTACAGTACTGTATATGCAATTCATGACCTTGTAAGGACTCTTTCGCGCTACAGACTTAAAGTACTATGACATCACTTCAACTGGCATGGTTCTATCCTACAGAATCCTGGGATTTTGAAGTTGAGGGAGGCGTATTCAGGATCCTAAGCATCAGAGCTCCCCTGGTGCCTCTGACCCAACTCCACATCTCAGGACAGTGCCATAGATCCCAAGAATCATAGTGCTATATGATATTGAGAAGCTGGAATGTGTCCAGCGGAAGGTAATCAAAATGGTGAAAAGTCTGGAAACCATGCCTTATGAGGAGCAGCTTAGGGAGCTGGGTATGTTTAGTCTGCAGAAGAGAAGGTGAAGAGGGGATGTGATAGCCATGTTTAAATATTTGAAGCGATGCCATGTCCAGGAGGGAGCAGGCTTGTTTTCTGCTGCTCCAGATACTAGGACACAGAGCAATGAATTCAAACTACAGGAAAAGAGATTTCACGTAAACATCAGGAAGAACTTCTTGATGGTCAAAGCTGTCCGGCAGTGGAATACGCTGCCTTGGCATGTGGTAGAGTCTCCTTCTTTGGAGGTTTTTAAGCAGAGTCTGGATGGCCATCTGCTGGGAGTGCTTTAATGGGTGTTGCTGTATAGCAGGGGGTTGGACTCAATGGTCCCTGGGGTCTCTTCCAACTCTATGATTCTATGTAGTGTAAAAGTGTCATTATACAATATATACCAATGCATCCAAGATTACAGGAAAAGAGATTCCATCAAAACATTAGGAAGATTTCCTTTACTGTAAGAAGTGTTCAACAGCGGAACAGTCTGCCTTGGAGGATGTGGAGTCTCCTTCTTTGGAGGTCTTTAAACAGAGGCTGGATGACCAACTCTCAGTCATGTATTCCCTTCATGGCAGGGAGTTGGATTAGGATGGCCCTTGTGGCCACTTCGAACTCCAAGATTCTATGATTCTGTGGGTGAGAGAATGGAGCCTGTGTGTCCCCAAGCCCACTGTGTGCCCTGCACCCAAAGAAAGAAAACCATCAACAGGAATCACTGACATGAACCACTGCTAAAGAGCAATAGCACAAAAGGAAACCTTTGTGGAGCACTGGAACTGGGCAGAGGAAGAGAGAAGTGAGGGCAGTGGGGAACCAGCTCACCCTGCTTTGGAGGATGGTGAATTCTGTGGGACAGAAAAGGAGAAACAATCACACACGTACACACACAGCGCAAGTCATAATATACCAGCGTTAGCCCCAAGCAGCCTAGATAAGCTGAGAGGACACTGCAAATTCTGCGTTATATGTTTGACTAGAGGTCTGCTCCTTCCTATAGAGACAATCGGTATTTCTGTGATGGATGGGAATGCGTCAGCCACCGCAACTACTGAGGGATGTTTTGGCAGCAGCAGCAGCAGCACCACCTGCTGCTTTTTTAAAATTTAATTTTATTAAATGGAATGCATGTAATAGACTTTCCTTCCTAGCTGGTTGCTGTGGCTCTTCCTTCCTTTCCTTTCCCCCTTCTGCCCTGCATACGTTTAATGGGTCCTACAGTCATCACCATCCAACACTCCCACCCCCTTGTGCAACCAGCTGGGGCTGCTCACTCATTGTTATCACTGAAAAGAGTTAAGAGGGGTACCTCTGTGGTGGATATGAATGTGTCAGCCACAGCAACCACCGATCCCATGCTGGGATGCATGAAATTTCCTCCCAGCAGTCTTGTTTGTTAGCAGTGTCACTGAAGCTTTGCTCTCCTCACTTCAGCTTCTGACTGATTTTTCCTGTTCTCTGGCCAAACTGACTCAGGAGAGAGTGAAAAAGTGCAGGTTGAGGCATGTGGGCGTGCCTCCTGAAAGGCTTATAAGTGCTATTTTCGTACATGAGATTATTTACTCAAAAGAGCTAGCCGTTTAACACTTACGTATCACTAATACTTAAATATTATTTAATTTAAACATTTAAGAAGGACTAAATGTGTGGCCTTTGAGCACTTGGCCAACCAGAAAAGTGGTTCCTGGCCTATCCTTGTTCTAGATACTGGCGATCTGCTGGAATTCTAACATTCCAACTCCTGGGATAAGACTTTTTCCTGGGACTACTCAGTGCTGTTTTGTGACACAATTGCCACTGTTCAGTGGCTGTTTCAAATTGAGCTTTAAAAGGCCTTTTTTTCTTTTGGAGGAGGGGGTATGAAAGAAGGAAGCCTTGTTGCTGCAGAGTGTATACTTGCTGCAAGCAAATGACTTCTTTATAATCATCTAATTGTAATTATCTAAGGCTTTTACATTTATATTTTACAAAATATTTTACACGTTGTATAAAATCTATCTATATAAAAATACAAAAATATAAATAATATATATATATACACACACACACACACACACAAACATATATTATATACTTATATTTTATAAAATAGTTTATATTTTATATTTTATTTAATATTTATTCACAGGGTGCTATAAGCAGCAGAGGCTCCATCTGAATGAAAACCATAGTTTATTGTGGTGGGTTTGTCAGTTCACTCCCTCTTGTCTCCTGCTGCTGATGTAATGATATCAGAAGCTCTTCCAAATCACTTACACCTTTTGGGTCCTCCTCCCCTCACAGTCCTAGAACATGAGGGGAGGACACTGGTGACTTCAGAAGCATGAGCAAAGGTCAAAATAATTCTAGGTGGGGGTATAGGCTGATTTTTCAATGAGATATAGCTCAGCTTTAAGGAAGCCTTTAGCTACCATAAGAAAATGTTCAAGTGCTGCAGCATTTATCCCTATTACCATTTAACACACAAACATTCCATGAAAATATCACTAAAGCTACGTCATATATTTCAACCTTGCATTTTTAATAACTTTTACTTTTTAAACTAAACTGCAGTTTAGCATTATGTCTAAACCTGGACAAATTCTGGTTACTCCTCATACTGTAAGCCAATGTCAAGCCACGCTGTATGAGGCTGACTTTTTTTGATAAACCATAATAAAGATTAACCAGTTGAAAGTTTGGACATAATGACAAACAATAGTTAATCAAAGTAAAAACTGTGCAGGTGGAGAAGGAAGCAAGGAAGTTATGCATGCAATAATAAACCGTAATTTAATTTTATATTTAAATGATAGAATTTACAGTTTAGACCAAGGAGTAGAAGATCATTATATGGTATAAGATTATATCAAGTGAGAATAAAGCCAATTAACCCATTTCAGTTCCAGTAACACAACAAAATGTAACAAAACATCACAAAAACAAAGGAGAGTGAATATTTCTGCAAGGCATTTTAATTCCAAAAACATGATACTAGACAACTTTCATAAGGTTACAGATTCCTCTTTAGAAAGCAGCATGGATAGTCAACTGCATCACAATACTGTCAAAGGACAGCTAATCATGGAACACTTGGGGAAAAATCTAACTGTCAAATGAGGGAGCAGGGAGCCAAAGAGACTTAAACTGGTTGCATGGAGATACTGCTTATCACAGGAACATTCAAAAGATGTACACCAACTCTCAAGTTAGCCCATTATACATGAGGAATCATCATCAAAACTGAACATTTTACTTGTATCAAGTCTGCTTCCAAATTTTTGTACAATATGTAACATTTTGGTTCAAACGTTATGCAAAATATTACCTTGGATACAATATGTTAAATGAAATCTTAAACCCACCTGTGAAGGAAGAACCATCTGCCAAATCACCTTCCACCCATTTAATGACTATGTACTGGTATTTTGTTTTCTTCCTTTTTTATAGTGTTCTGCATTGTACCCTTTGCTGAGAATCAAGCATTACTTGTTTCCATCAACATATGGCCATTGTCCCCCCAGGTGCCCACAATGAAATGAGATTTGTATAACATAATGCTATCCCAGCAAGCAGCATTTTAAATAAAAAAAAAAATGCTCAATATCAACAGCTTCATCACCTTCACATGCAAAAAAGTGTGGCACACTGAACAATCTTAAAAACACATACTTTTTTATTAAAAGGAGAGTTGAGTAGCTCAGCTTACATCTGGAGTATGATTAGAACCCCACTGTAAAACAATTACCAAGACTCTGTTTTTATATTTGATGTTGGAAAGAGAAAAAGACCTCATGCAGATTCAAGTCTCTTGCATACCCCAGCAAGTATATTTTACTGCTGATTTTCTATGAATAAACATATGCTAAGAATTGCTGAAACACACTGCTGGTTTTAAACACGCCTAACGTAGTATTAGTGGTTTGTTTCCAGAACTGACTGCCTCCATTTATCAGCTTCCTCCCTCCAGCTGGCAAAGAATATCATTGATATCAACTCTGGTCAGCTGTCTTGCCCAATACACTCTCATCTATGGGGGAAAGGAATATTGCAAGGCAACTAGCAGGAAACTAGGCTGAAAAAAATGTCTAAACAAATTGGTTCTGGCAATTTGGAAGGCAGATTGCACTTTACTACTGTGAATCAACAATCACCACAGAAATTATGTGTCATCAAACTCATTCCAGTGTAATGTTACGGTTTTGAAAAATTATTGACTTTATAAAAGGGGGTGGGAGATGATTTGTTCTGTAACATTCTAGCATCACCACCTTTCTGTCTTTCATCTTTGAAAGAGTTGTTAGTGTAATTGCAATATAAATATCACACATTAAGATTCTTTTCTGAACTGGAAATGTGTTATATTCATTTTCAATTAAAACTTTGAGGTGATGTAGACACACAAAAAAGACATATATGAACTTCACTTCACTTGTTCCAATAGCAAAATCCTGCTTTATTTAGCAGAATTCTTTTATGCCAGGTGAATGTTCAGGCTGCAGTTTTGGAGCGGAGTATTCCCCATTCAGTGCTTCCTTATCTGAAAATCATCAATTCATGTAGCGGCACTAACATTTGTAAAACTATATATGGGGTATTAGACAGGAAGAGGAAAAAAGCTGTTGTAAAGTAGCCATGCATAATGCCATCTATAATACTGACATGTGTTTTGATTTATTCTAACAATACTATTTAAATAAAGTTTTCTATACATGCCAAAATAAGGAGATACCCTGAACATGAAAATTTGCTCACCAGTTTAAATTTTCAAGGGTGAATGTCAATTTATTGTATGATGGCAAGTTAATTTATACTATATTCACAGAAACTTAACATCTTCTCTGAAATATGTTTGTGTATATGCATTTTCCATGTGCGAATGTCAAATACATAACATTGTGTATACACAAGACCAATATCGTAGAACACTGAAGAAATGTTTCTTTAAGTTCTATTAGTTTTATTAGTACTTACTTCAAAGTAAGTATGAGGAGACTGCAGGAATGGCATCTGCTGTTGTCATAACAGGAAACTTAACAGAGTAGTACAGTGTATTGTGCTCTGTGACTCACCTCAGTTAGTCAAGACTCACTTGCTTCAGTTGGGAATGAAAGTATTTTACTGTAAGACTGAATTTTAACAAAATACAGCATTGCCTAGAAAAGCATGTTACTGCCCTGGCTAGTCCAAGCTTTGGGGATATTAAAAGATAGCCTTTTGATATTATAATTCGGCTTCACTTCTCTATTCCCCTCCACGTGCTTGCGAGGCCACCGGACAAGCACGCATACAGGTTCGGCCGTTAATCGCCGTAATATTCCTGGACAATACAGGCAGGCCAGAAAATAGCTGACTCGCTGCTTTAGGAGACCTCCAGGCAAGTACTCTAATTAGGTATGCACGCAACCTACAAAAGAGCCTCTGCCCCGCGATGGCAGCTTGATGGGTTAACTATACAATACTCAAGTACTCTGCGTTTGCATACTGGCTACTCTATTGAAAACCTCTGCAATAACTCAATCATTCAGATTCTGACCTTTAGGAGGCTTTGTCTCCAACTCCAAATCTATTGTTTCCCCCCAAGTACGGCATAGCCTGCAGTCACATTCTCCTTATAAAAACCAAGACCTTCCTTGGATCGCTCCCGAGTTCCAACCCGCCTTGCTGCCGCTTTGCTTGGTGAGCCTCCCCTCAGCTCTACGTGCTGAGCTACATCGCACCCCAGCCTCACTCTCCATTTTTCCGGGCTTCAGGGCACGTGAAGTATCACTCAAACCAGCAATCCCTCTAAAAATCCCTCTATTCCACTCCAACCTTTATTTTCTTTAGTTATCTTGTATGAGTGTGTCGCATACACTGTTTTGCTTGTGTTTAATAAACATAATTCATTATTTCAACTTCTGTGTGCTAATTGACTCGACCTGGCCCTGTGGACATAGGGTTCAAGATCTTGCTATGTTACCCTGCCTCTCGTAACGCTAAGCAGTGCTCTGAGCTAATTTTCCCCACCTTTAGTTGAGCACATTTTGGTGTCCCTCCCGGGACCCCCAGTACAGAGAGTAACAAGCATGTGTAGCATATGTCCACACAGGCTATCCCAGGCCAGCCATGCCAGTTTATCATTCCAATATTGGCTGGGGTGGAGAGGGTGGACATTCCTTACACTTTCCACATATATACACACACACATATATACATTTATATACACATACTGAAATTAAAATGTGGCTGGGAAACAGCTAAAAGATGTAAAAGCCATATGTAAAGGGATCAGATTCAGTCACACTGCATGACTTAGATGGCTTTCTACCACTCTCCTGACTTAAAAAAAATACAGAAAGAAAGAAAGAAAGAAAATAAAGATCGGCCAGTCAAGACAAGATGTGTTATGAGTTTTGCTCCAAAAACCTAATCTCTAAGACTCCTGGACTAGAACAAAGTGCTAAATATTTAATGTAAGCAAATGCCGCATTAAAAAACTGCACACACTTTTCTGATTTTCTATTACATTCAAAGCAGAACAAGAGTGAGATGGCTGACAAAGCAGCATTTAATTCTCAGCTATATCTAGACCAGAAGACCCAGGGTAATTTACACAGGCAACCAGTCACAGTTCACATAATCACATACAGTGGAATATGACAGGGGAATTAGAAGACCAGGAAAGCATGTCTGAACTACAAGTTCCCCGCTCCAAATGTATTAAATACAGATATTTAATTCTGAAATCGGCATTTTTATTTAAGCTAAAAACAGTTCAGCTTGTAGACGGTAGGAAATGTACAAAAACCAAAGCTTGTATTCTGTAGAAGAAAATATGTTACTTGGATATCATTTTAAAATAACTCTGCATTATAAAAAGATAGTATTCACTGTGAAAATGTTTACAATTATAAAAAAGTATAATCTAGAAGGCAGAGATAATCTTATAAGATACTAGTAAAAATATTATACTTACATAGGTTTGACTTGCTTACTAATTGTTTACAGCAGTGTTCTTTCTTTTCCTCTCCTCCTTTTTCTCCCCTACTCTTGGCCTTTCTCCTTGGCCTTTCTCTCCCTTCACCACAGTGGTCATTCAACCTTGCCCTCTCCTCCCTCTCTCATCAACCAGGAATCAGAAGTCTGCCTCTCCTTCTCTTTGGAGAGCTTGGGGATCCTTACACAGGAAAAGTGGGGACCAAAGCTACCTACATGACTGGTGGCAAAATGAATCTTCCAGGCCTTGCCTTCAGCTTAGCTGCTCCTGGTTAGGGAAGGCTGGTGACTTTTTTTGCATGCTATTGAGAGATTTTAATTAACTGAAATTAATTTATCCACTCTAAGAACAGGAAAACACATCCATGTGACCTTAGTATTCCTGCAAAGTTTCATGTATTTGGATTTCATAGCGTTGGAATTATGATGGAGGCAGACACCTTCTCTTTTATTACTGTAGGTAACCATTCTACTATTATTTGTTTAAACAAAATGAGATATACTAGGAACCAGAAAAGTAAGAGAAGAGCTGTTGTAGCAATTCTAAGAAAAGAATCTTCTGTTTAGGGATGGGCCAACCGAATCCTTGAATCCTCGAATCCTGGGTAAGGATTCGAGATTCAGGAATCTGAATCCCGGCGCCAAAACAGCAAATCGAATCTTTCAAATCCATCAACCAAGTTTGTTTGTTTCTTTTCAAAATTGGCGCCTCTGGAGCCAACCAAAAGCCTGCTTGGCTGGCGGGCCCCTGAGTGCGCAAAAATCATGGCATAAAGCTGCCCATGAGCGCCAAATGCTGCCTGCGGTTGCTCATGCTGTGTGCTCACCCACTTGTTTGTGCTGTCTGTAGGTGTGTTGCCTCTCCATGCTGAGAAAGACCTCCCCCACCTGAGCCTCTGCCACCGTCACTGCAGCCCAAGATCAGGTAGAGCAGGGCTTTCCATACAGTGTGTGTTGCAACACACTAGTGTGTCGCCTGAAGTCTGTAGGTGTGTTGCCCCTGCAGGCTGAGAAAGACCTCCCCCACCTTAGCCTCTCCCGCTGCCGCCACCACCACAACCCTGGATCAGGTAGAGGGACTGCCTTTCTTGTTGCTGCTGCCCTCACTGAGGTCTTTCAGCAGCGAGCCAGGATCGGGTCGGGGGGAAGCCTTTCCTGCTGTTGAACTTCCAGTTTGCTAGTAAAACTAAATTACTGTGTCGCAAAATAATGCATGTCCAAAAAGTGTGTCACCAACATGAAAAGTTTGGAAAGCTCTGGGGTAGAGCACTGAGACTGGACTAGATGCTGGTGGTTTTTTTTTTAAAGTGCCTTCATCGTTGCAGGACTTGAGACTTGACTGGAAGGTACAGTCTTCTTGAGATTTCAAGGACAGCTGAAACATTCCTTTGCCTAGCTCCCTTGCAAAGTTCTTTCAGACACAATTCTGGGGTTTGTAGTTTTACAAGGTGTCACAGCCTTCTCTGCCAAAGCGTGCTGATGTATCATCAAACTACAAACTCCAGGACGCTATAAGGAGCTATGCAAAGAAAATCCAGTTTTGACCTGGATTATCTCTGTACTGTAGTACGTGGCCCTGTTTACACAGGCAGGAAAATGTGGGATTAATAATCCACATTTTCCTGCCTGTGTAGAAAGGGCCTTCATGTTATTTTCAATCTGGGGAGATCCTGAGGCAAAACTATGACAATTGTCCTGGCCAGATTTCTTCAGAGGGAGGTTTGCCTTTGCCTAGGCTTTTGCTAAGGCTGAGAGAGTGTGTCTTGCCCAAGAGTATCCTTGCCTTTTTTGGTTTTGTTTTGTAATAGTCAATCCAGGAGACGGCATCATCTCGAGCATCCTCCAACATATGGAGCTACTTCCAAATTACATGTAATGAGAATTATGCCCATTGCACTCTGTATTCTGCAAATATATCCAGAGGGAAAGGCTCACATACTACCTCAGCCATGTGGAAACACATCAGAAGCCAAAATTCAGTCCAATTTCAAGACCTGAAAGATAGTAGAAGTGCACCATCCACAGTGACTCCAGCTTCACCCTTAAGCCCTGCTGTGACTGTCAGAGCCAAGTCCCAACAGGAAGACAGTACTGAGATAGATGGTATAGCTGTTATTGGGACTCTCACACCAGTTCCTTCAAGTCCTTCAAGTCCTAGTCCAAGTTCAGCAGCTTCCTCCTTTGGAGAACCAAGCTCTTTGGAATCACCCCCAGTGAAATGCAAGACAGCATCTTCTTTCCAACCGACTCTGAAAGCCTTCATGTATACCACTCAGAGTTTCAAGCCTGGAGACAGAAGAGCTAAAGCCATCACAAGGTTGGTTGCTGAAACGATCTGCAAAGATAACCAGCCATTGTCCATAGTGGAAGATAAAGGCCTCAGGAAGTTGATAAACCACTTTGAGCCACAGTACAGCATCCCAAGCAGGAAACACTTTGCCCAAAAGGTGATCCCAGAAACGTAAGAAGAGGAAAAAAGAAATGCGGAGAATCTTTTAGAGAACACTGACTTAGTTGCAGTGACAACTGACACGTGGACTTCCACAAGCTGTGACAGCTACCTCAGTTTGACAGTTCACTTCATAGATGACAACTTTAAGTACCATCACTTGTGCTTAGAATGCATTCCCTTTGCAGAGGTTTCCCACACAGCATCTGCAATAGAAGCTTTCATCACCACCACTATGAAAGAATGGAATCTCTTGCACAAAGTTGTGTGTGTCATGAGAGATAATGGGCCAAATATGGTTGCAGCTTTGGAATGCAGTACCTTTGACCATTTGCCCTGCCTTGCTCATACCTTTCAGTTAGTTGTCAAAGATGGCTTACTGAACAAGACTGAAATTAAGGGGACCATGTCCACCTGCCGGAGTATTGTGGGACATTTCAAGCACTCCTCTAACGCTATGAAAGTGTTACGAGCTTCTCAAGCCAAGCTAGGTGTGAAACCCCATCGGTTTGTACAAGATGAACCGACTAGATGGAATTCTCAGCATCACATGCTCAGTCGTCTCATGGAACAAAAGCAAGCTGTTTTACTATCTGCTTCAGAGCTGAATTTCCAGGTGGATCTGACCGTTCGGCAATGGACCACTATAGAAGAAGTGATACGATTCTTAGACGTGTTTGATAGAGTGACATTTGTGGCCAGTTCCAGTGAAGTAACCATCTCAGAAATAATTCCTTTAGTGAAAAGCATCACTTTTACTCTCCAAAACTTCAAATCAACCTTAGGTTCCATCCAGAGTTTCCAAAATGACTTGCTGACATCTCTGAACAGGCACTGTCAGTATGTGGAGATGGAAAAACTGTATGCTCTTGGAACTCTCCTGGATCCTTGCTTCAAAGCCAGTGTCTTTTTGAACAAAGAACACCTTGATCAAGTGAAATCAACACTGGCCATGGGAACTTCTGATCTTCATTTGCAAGCATATGTCACTGAGCTGCAGTCATCACAAGAAAGGCAAAGAAACACCACTCCAGCATTGTCAAGTGAACCAGAAGGCGTTTATAGCATATGGAGTCACTATGCTCATTTGATGGCCCCATCTAGCAGCAGTGAGGACAGTTGCACTTTGTCTCCTGAAGATGAAATCAATGCCTACTTGTCAGAACCACTGCTTCCACCATCTGCGGGCATCTTCAAGTACTGGAAGGACAACCAAAAATATCCCAGTTTGAGGAAACTGTCCAAAAAGTTTCTAATCATACCACCATCGACAGTAATGTCAGAAAGACTCTTCAGCACATCAGGTGTCATAGTTGATAAAAACGCAGTAGGCTAAATCCAGAGCGAGTCAGAATGCTGGTGTTTTTGAACAAAAATCTGCATTAAAGGTTTCAGCCATGTTTTTTGTTTGTTTGCATTGCCCTGAAACAGTTCAGGCAGGAACTCTTACAAGTTTAAAAGTAACATGCTTTCGATTGTTCTTAATTTTATGGAAAGAATCAAGACTCAGGAGTTTATGTACTTGTTGTTGTAGATAAACATGTTAAATTGCATTTGTATCTTCTTAAGAAGAAGTATATGGGTATGTTTTCCTGAAAGTGAAAACTATTATTTAATTTGTTTTTCATTAAACAAAGATGTAAACAAATTCTGCTTCAA
The DNA here is from genome assembly GCA_030412105.1 of Cyclura pinguis. Taxonomy (NCBI): domain Eukaryota; kingdom Metazoa; phylum Chordata; class Lepidosauria; order Squamata; family Iguanidae; genus Cyclura; species Cyclura pinguis. The sequence goes on from CM059599.1 coordinate 178,566,446, forward strand.
AATACTTTTCAGTAGAAGTGCTTTCTTTCCCTTGCTTTAAAAAAACCTTTTTAAAAAAAGGATTCGAAAGATTTGAGATTTGTGAGATTTATGGATTCACAGAACCTTCCAGGGATTTGGATTTGGAAAATTCTGGATTCGTCCCATCCCTACTTCTGTTTAAAAACCTGCCTTGGCTGAAGCCTAGAACATGGATTTTTTAAAAAAGTCAGAATTATGCACCACAAACAGCTAAAACAGGGGTGGAAATCCCACCCCTACCCTAGCTAACAGTAATCAGAGATGGAGGTAAGGGTAGACAAAGTCATTAACTTTGATTTAGGCCCATCCACCTCCCTTGCCATTTCCTCTTAGGGCAGGAACGGGAACCATACAGCCCTTCAGATCTTGGTGGACTGCACTCCTCATCACTGGCTGTGTTGGCTATGTGTGTGGGTGGCTGCAGTCCAACAACATCTGCAGGGCCACAATTCCCACCCCTGGTCGAGAAACTCCAGAGTTCCAAAGGCATATCCATCTGTTGTAGTTTGTTATAGGAAATGGAATAGCATGGAAAGTCTTGCGTCATCTTATAGTAACCAAGCATCATTGTGAACAAAACGCTTCATTAGGAGCTTGCAACTACATGTGGTGTGTGAGCATGTGTGTGCGCGAGGAAACGCACGCACGCACGCGCACACACACACACACACACACATTCTTCTTTTAAGGATCCACCAGTATCCCTCTGATAGAAGAACAAAAGCCACTGGCTGAACACACCCCTCCATCCCAAATGGCTTCTAGAGCATTGGAGGACATTCCTGAGAAGCTTGCAGGGAAGGGACATAGAGGAGAAGACAGTATGGGGAGGTCATATTGTCTTAGTAAAAATTCACTCATTAAATTCAAGCCAAATCGTTATTGGAAGTGCATGAGTACGGGGGGGAGGGGGAATATAAAGCAAATTCCAAACAAAATACAAGATATATATGTATGTATGTATGTATGTATGTATGTATGTATATATATGTATGTATATATTTTACTTTCTCCCTCAACATGAATACAAAATCTTGAAGCTTCAGAAGAATGTTCACCAGTAAGAATGCTTAGCTATGATCTTCTTTTTTTAAAAAACTTTTAATCCAGATACATGGGACTAATTTGAAGGTAACAAAAAATGAAGCAGTACCTAGAACTGTTACCTATAGAAAAATAAACAGCATGTCTAAGAAAATGAAAATGGTCAAGAATTGGCCAGGTTCCACACGCTGTCCAGTTCTGACATGCTTCTGCGTGTACGAAGTGTGGCCCACAACCCTCCCCCCAGTATTTTTAACATAAAAATTGCCTCTCTTGCCACCCCTAAAACTTCCAGGGTCTCCAACTGGCCATTTAAAATTAGATTTTGTTCCTTTCACTCTGTTTAATATTTCAAGAAATCTTTTTTGAAAACTGGAAGTAACTGGAACACCTATATTCAATTACTAGTTTTCAAGAAGAGTAAAACCACTGAAGCAATGGGATTTATGCTAGTGTTACCACAGACGAATTTATTCACTGGGTCTAATTCAAGGGGACTACTGTTTATATTCAGTTCAACAACAACAAAAATGTGAGGAGCATTCATTCATTTGATTAGCTGTCACTGAGAACAACAGTTTTACTTGGCTGCTGCTGAATATATTAAAGTAGGCCTTCTAAAGCACAATAGCATAAACACCAGCCACGTACGGATCATCGTTTAGTAGGCACATGAAGAAGAGGCAAATTTGCAGATCAATATAGTTATTTTTCCAGAATCATTAATTATCTGATATTATACTTCATCTTCTCTATCAGTGACTCAACTCAGCAATAAGAGACCTGCTGAATAGAGACAACTGATTGCAGATCAACCAAAGTGATATAACGTTCCACTGACAGAAATCTTTCTTTCTCTCTAACACACAGACACACACAGACACACACACACAGACACACACACACAGACACACACACACAGACACACACTTTGGGCAATTTCAATGTTAAACCAATACAAATGCTCAAAAAAGTTTTCCCAGACAAATACTTATCCTAAAAAGAAAGTTGCATATTTCTTCTCTGACCACTGTGTGGCACTATCAACCTTAAGAAAAACTTCCAAATTTACTCAAAGTTTACTTGAGGGAAATGTTGGTACGTATTTGAGTTTTTGATGATTGTTCCACTTTGCTTGTAGTGCACCATTCTGAATTCACTTGACCACAAAGTTACCTCATCAAGGTTACCCCAGGTTACTTCAGTTACTACCATATATTTAAATGCACAAAATCTGTCATACCATTTAGCAGTAGGCATAAATTCCATACTATTATTTTTAAACCACATTGTATTACTTGCTAATAATAAATGCAGAAAATAGCCACAGATGCACACAAACAATAACATCTGCAAAATTTCAGTCAGTTGATCCAAAATGACATTAATGTTAAAATAATTTATACTTCAGTTGCCAATAGCAGCATACTATTAGCTCTTATGAACCAAATTATCCCTCTCCACCACCACATGAGGGATAGATATTAGAAGCTTCCTATCCCATACAATAGTAAATTGTTCCATCTGAAATTACCTCTGAACCAGAATCATGAGAAACATAATTTTTCACTTACATTTTCTATGACAAAAGTCCATTCTTTGTCTTCAAATTCCTCAGCATGAGGATCCTAGAAGGGAGAAATACAGTACAAAATTCATTTCTGAACAACACAGAAAAGCTTCAGCTCTTTTGCTATTCACTTTTTAAACCCTCCCCCTTAACATTAAATTTGGAAACTGGCAGAGCAATGGAAAAATTATGGATTTACATGTAAAGGCTGATAAAAATCAATTTAAAATATATAAATTTTTAAAATTTAAATTGGATATTTAAAAAGAAAATCAAAATTCAAATTTTCTTAAAACAATTAGTGAAAAAAAGAGCATAGATCAAAAAGTACCAATATTAATTATACAATGCCTAACTGTATGCTTTGAATATATTAACAGCAGTTTATGGAGATGGTAGATAACATAATTAGTCCTATTATGCTGATGGTATATATTAAGTGCTCTCTCTTTCTCCCTCTTTATCTCTCTCTTGAGGCTTTGCCCTTTTCTAAGTGCAAAGACAGAGAACGTTAACAGATAAAGACTATAGGGAGATGGAGGAAATCTGACTGAAGAGGAAGAGAAGTCTGGATCTAAATGCAAGGGGTCACATTTTGACTAACCGAAATTAATCTGAAAAAAATATAGAATAATGACTTACTGTTTCCTTATCTCTGAATATGTATTATATTTACATTAAATAACTATGTTCTTCTACAAATGATGACTAAGTCGAATTCTCTTCATTTGGAGACATTAATTAAACCAATCCTGGGTATCACAGAAGTCCTGCTGACTCATCAGAAGCTTCTTTTACAATTCGAAGGGTCTAAATTTATTTTAATTTTAATTTATTCAGAAATTGTTATCCTTCTGCATTATTGCTCCAAATAACAAAGACTAAACTGTACAGAAATAAATAAATAAATAAAATCAAAGCAAGAGGCATAAAGCAACAGGTTTTATTAAAAAAAATGTTGCAGTTGCTTCCACTGATGGAAATGGTCATCTAGGTAAAAAAAGAGCCACTGATGTAGAATGCCACCAGTAGTCCAGCCAAGCATTCTATCCAAACAGATAACACGAATGAAAGTCCTGAAAGGCACTGAGGGGTCCAGAATAACTAGCTTCCACTCCCCTTGTCCTTCACCTGGCAAAGATCATCCCTCTGGTTGCCCAAGACAAACAGATGATAAAACTTAATCTCAAACATATCCAGGCCCATTTGATTTCCTCCTTTCTGTGGCAAATTTCTACTACACTGCCTTTGACCCTTTTGATCATTGTTAGTTCTTGTAAACCATTCTTGAAACTGATGGACAGCCTAGAACAAATGAATAAATAAAATATTATATGCAATATGTTTGCCTTTGTTGTTCAAGAAGAAGAGGAAAGGATCTGTTTTTTCCCCCCTACATGTTTTTCTGAACTGCAACCTACAGTTTTCACTGTCACTCACTATATTTAAGGAACTGTTGTGCAAGCTTTCAGACTATAAAAAAAATTGCCACTAGGTGGAAAAATCTGTCAGGAATCACGGGGGTGGGGAGAAGTTAAATTCTCCATTCCTTATTCCAGGGGCCCTCACAGCAGCTATTTAACTGCAGCCAGGCATAATTTCTTTTGAAGCGAAACACATTTAACACTGTGTTGAATTTTGACCTTGCCTCCAGTGACTGCCCTGGTTCTCCTTATCTCAGCTTGTGAAACCTCTGCAATGTCTCAGTTAATTTTGCATAATTTTTAAAATGAGAGGTGCCTGCACTAAAATATCCCCGAAATCCTACTTTCTATCACAGTAGTATGCCTTTTGGGATCTGAGATGTAAAAACGGATGATGACATTGGATGGATCCTAAGAATTACGAACAGAAGGAAGTTCATGGAAAGGAACTTTTCTATCCCCTTTTCTCTGCTAAACCTTCTGACGAGCCTCTCAGAGAGATCAGGAAATCTGAACAGCAAGGTATAGAGGGGGATGGGAATAGGAAATCTGGCAAAAATCCGGGAGAGGAATCTTGCACAAGTGAAGCTGTGTTTGCATTAGATGCCTCTGTCTAATAAGGGGCAAATTCCTCTTCTCATTGTGTCACGCATGATTCAGAAGATTCCCTTGAGCCTCTGGAGAAAGCTTTAGGAGAACACGCAGCTGGACGGGGAAAAGAAACAGGAATGACCCCCCTCATGAATGACCTTCCCTTCATAGTTCTCAGGAGCTGAGCGATTTTCCAAACATCCGCAGACGCTCTGCTGTGTTCTAATAAGCTTTGCCGGGGGGAGCTTCTCACTAATCTTGTATATCTCTCTTCAGTGATAAAAGTAGAACCACTTTACTTACATTCTGAAGGACTCTTTTTTAAACAGTGTTCCTAGAACTTCTAAAAAGTCTTAAATTCTGAAAGCAGTGGTGCTAGGGTTAAAATGTGCCTAAAAGACATGTATACACACCCAGAAGCAATAATTCTTAGTTTATATAGGGCTAGTTGTAATTATGAGAACCAGCATGGTGTAGTGGTTTGAGCATTGGACTATGACTCTGGAGACAAGGGTTCAGTTCCCTGCTCAGCCATGGAAACCCACTGGGTGACCTTGGGCACATCACACACTCTCAGCCCCCAGAAAACCCTGTGACAGGTTTGCTTTAGGGTAGCCTATGTTGTGAACGACTTGAAGGTACACAACAAAAAAATTGTAATTACCTGATGTTAGTCTTTACACGGCCTGAGGCAGCCCCTATTATTTCTTAGCTTTACCGAAATGAGGCTGGATATGAAAAAGGAATTCCTGGAATAAATTCTGGTGAACTTTGACTCAAATGAAGGGCTGCAGTGCCTAGAACCTACTTTGGGATTTTGCAACCAAGATTAGGTTCTCTGCTAAGTGGCAGAAAGCTTGAACAGCAGGCTGGAGAAAATATAAGAAGCTAAGAAGAGTAATGCTGGATCAGACCAAGGGCCTTATGTGACCCACTCTTTTCACAGAGCAGCTTACCAGGTGCCTACAAGAAGCCCATAAGCAAGACATGAGTGCCACAAGGTACTGGAGGGAGATACCTATCACACATGACTAGTATTCTAGCCTCCATGAATTTGTCCAGACTCCTTTTAAATTTCTCCAGCAGCTATCACCACTTCCTTTTGTGGCTAATTCTACTATGAGCCATGCAAAGTTGTACTTCTTTTTACCTGCCTTCAGTCTCTTACCATTTAGTCCTGGCGGCACAGTGGTTAAATGCCAGTACTGCAGCCCCAAGGTTGTGAGTTTGATCCTGCCGGGCTCCAGGTTGACTCAGCCTTCCGTCCTTCCGCAGGTCGGTAAAATGAGTACCCAGCTTGTTGGAGGCAACTAGCTAACACACTGTAAACCGCTTAGAGAGCACTTAGCTGATAAGCGGTATAGAAATACACATGCTATTGCTATTAGTGGATGGTCCTAGACTCTAGTAGTTCAAAAAAGGGAGTAAGCTTCTCTCTACCTCCCTCCCTGACTGCATGCAAATTATGTAACACCCCTCCATCCTATCTGCCCTTACTCATGCTTTTGCCAAACTTAGAACCCTTAAACTGTGTAACCTTTTCCCATAATAGAATTGTTCTAATACCTTGATAATTTTGGTTGCCCTTTATAACACCTGGGCTGTAATTATGTGAACACCTTGTCTTAAACATTTTTATTGTTAATTCTAAAAGGAAATATCCCATAATCCATTTTTTCATTTTTCCAGACCTCCCCCACGACAAAATTTCCATGTAGATGACTGCAGTGTGTTCCATGTGGAGTTGTCCTTTAGGACAAGACAGATAACCACAGTAAGCAGCAAAAAGACTGCTGTGAGAGATATACCCAGAAACCATGCATCACTGGTTTTAAAGGAACTATCCTGGCTTCCAATATGCTTCTGGTTTGAGTTCACAGAGTTAGTGATGAGGTTTAAAGCCCTAAATACTCTGGGATCTTGATATTTAAGAGTGTGCTACTTCCTATCTACACTTGCCTGTGTGTTAAGAACTGCCAAGAGAATATACTCAGTGATCTCCCATAGGGAGCAGTACACTTTGTGGAGAAATAAAAAAGGTCATACTTAGCCATTGCATCCCGATTATGGAATACCCTCAGCTAGGAATCCCAGCTAGTACTAGCTAAGACTGTCCTCATTTCAGCACCAGGTTAAGGACTGCCTATTTATCCAAGTTTTGGGGTCTTAGTGACCATAATTTGGTTCTGACCTACCATTGCTTATTTTGTATTGGATTGCAGAGTTCTTTTGTGTCTTTATGGTTTTGTATTACATTGTCTTTACTCTGTTTTTATTACTCCTAAACTGATCTTTTGATAGAGGGCAGATGACAAATATTGTGAAGAAGAAACTTTTTTCCTAGGAGGATAGCCACATTACTCTATTGCAACAAGAACAAGTTGCCCTGTGATAACCACAAGACTAACAAAAGTATTCTAATGCAAACTATAAGAGAATGATATAGATACACAATATCAGATACCTGAAATGTTATCTTGAGTTGCAGGCACATTTACATATAATGGAGAGCACTGTAAAACACTTCCCTCCAAACTCACAGTTAATGTTCCCTCTCCCAACTATATGTATAAATGCCTGTAACTCAGGATAACATGCTATGATGCTATGGACTCCAGTGCATGAAAGATCATGTCAGTATTAATATTACCGCAAAGCTCTTTTTAAAACTATTTTTAAATTTAAATTTAATTGCTTTAATTTTGCCCTATTACAGTACTAACACAATAAAAAACTGAAAAATCCTTGAGCCTTCCAATCCTGCTGGTTCTCCACTCCTGGTTATATCCACCAAATATTCACAGCCATGCCTCCCTTCCCATGTGTAGATTGCTTGAAATTATGGAAGCTTTATTATAAAATTCAGTGTCAAAGATGTCATCACAGGCACGGGAGCAGGCCAGAGATGGTATGCTACCAGAATATGTACATCCTTCCCACACAAAACACAATTCCAAAAACAATTCCAAAAATTCCAAAAAGAAAGATGCCTCCATATCATGTAAACATTCTTCCCATTGACAGACTGCCTAAGGTTTTAAGTAGTGGGTTTTCAAGTATCCACTGGTGACTGCTAAGAGGCTATACTTAACTTTCTCATTAGTAACTGAAGCCAAGACTTACCCTCTAATCCTACTAGCAACACCCTTTCAACAGCCACTTACAGATTCAGAAACACGGCAATCTGTATCACTTCCTAAAACACATGGCTTGTCTATCTTTGCCCCTGCTCATTACTGCTACTACATGCTACTATTTCAGATTCCGGCTTTACAAACAGAATCTAGCATTTATCTCTCATTCCTAAACGGCTCTGTACGAGCAACACATTCAGCCTGCAGTTGTTGCCAATACAGATAAAAAGACAGCAGCTCAGCTGTGATCTTGAGTTTTTAATCGGTGCGAACGGTTGGGTTAGAGGGCTGCTCTCAAGCTTTGATGTTAACACTACAACACAGATATTTGCTTTCCCTCTACTTTTGAGACTTTTCAACTTTCCTATCAAGCAAAAGAAAACCAACCACCTCATTCCCTCAAGTGACAAATCTGGCCCACAAGCTTCCAGCTGCTGTAGCTTCTTGTTGTTGTTGACTTCAACTTATGGCGACCCCATGAATGAGTACTACAGAGGGGCAACTGCAGTGCAAGTAAATACTACATTGCTTTTGTTCGTGTTTAAATGGAACACACAGGTGTACATCTTTCAGTTTTCCAACTCACGCTTATTGGCAGAGTTGAGAGTGAACAACGCATTACCGATGCAAGAATACAACCAGTGGACAGCATTTATTTTGGATAAATCTAAAGCAAAGAGGGTATAATCTGGTACATGTGACACAACAGAAGACAAATAACAGTATGCACTACCTTTCCTAACCTTGCATAGGAAACTGCCTAACTAAAAATTCCTGCTTTTAACCCACACAGTCTAGTTCTCATCAATTTAGCAAATCTCTGTCTAGATTACATCCATTCACACTTCATGTGGGACTCACATGAACCCCTCCACAAAAAAGCATCCCCTGCATATATTAAACAAAGTGTCAGGGACAGGCGATCTAGCCTAATCTTTTCCCCAGGAATGCTTATTTTCTGCATATAGAGGAACACTGCAACCTCAGCACACACAAGTGCATGGTTATGAGAAGTCTGTTGTCTAATTATCTACAATGGATGCGTGGATGTTGCATCCGCTGACAACAGGGCAAAGCATTCCCACTTCTTGTTTTGTGCAAGAGCTCCCCTTGCATATGTGGAGGGTGCGTTCTATAGAGCAAGCTCCCGCGCACAGTCCCAAGTGTGTAGCTAAGGCACAGGTTTACAAACATAAAGAGAACTCAAAAAATACACTTGCTAGATTCAGTCTTCAGATTCTTTTTCTTTCTTTCTTTCTTTCTTTCCTTCCTTCCTTCCTTCCTTCCTTCCTTCCTTCCTTCCTTCCTTCCTTCCTTCCTTCCTTCCTTCCTTCCTTCCTTCTTTAACAAGACTCTGGGATATTTATTTAGACCATTAGGTACAGTAACTGTTCATTTGCCTTTCCTGGCCTTGATCTTCCTCAGGTAGAATTCCAGCTCCTTGCCTTCCAGAATATAGCCACCTGCTCAGCCACACTGGGTAGGCCTGGAGGGAATGCAAACCAGCAGCCTTCCTTGCTGGAATTGCTCTTCCAAAAGGCTACTGATCTTAGCATCCTTTTTCCACTCATCACACTTCTTCTGAATTTTCTTTGAACACTTCTTCCTCAGGCAACAGCTTGGCACTCTTTTTGTACCCAGGGGTGAGGCACAGTGGCTTCATACCGCCGTTGGTATGGTGTGTTGTCAATAAGTACAATGTAGTTTTTGACCAGGGTCTTTGTGTGCACCAGCTTATCGTTGGAGGTACTGTACACCACATCAGTGATCCTGGTTTTATGAGTACAGCATTCTGATCCCCAAGAGAAGTTTCCAACACCCAGACACAGAGCACAGTATTTTTTATTTCCACCATGTGCCCTTACTGTGTGAATTCTCTGGGGACCAATTTTGGTATTGGCAGGAGGCTGCCCCAACTCACACTTCCTTTTCTTATAGTAGGATTTTCGCTTTCCCTCAGTCTTGCGGCGCTTATGCCAGCTGTCCCTGGAGATACCCATCCTTCTTCAGAGGCACCCACTGCAGATTCTTTCAAAAGGACCCTGAATTTTTTTTTTAAGATCAGCTGAGTTTGTGTGGCATAATTGTTAGGCGTCATTTGACTACTGCTTGACATGTTATTGTTTGTAACGTGTATTATTGAACCAGCATGGTAGAGTAGTTTGAGTGCTGGACTATGACTCTAGCGACAAGGGTTCAAATCCCTACTCAGCCACTGAAACCCACCAAGTGACCTTGGGGAAGTCACACTCTCTCTACCTCAAAGAAGGCAAAGGCAAATCCCCTCTGAACAAATTCTGCCAAGAAAACCCCATTATAGGTTTTGATATGGTAGCCTTGTGGCCAAGGAGTATCTTTCCTGTTTTCAGGAGCAACCTGAAGGCACACAACAACAACAGCAACAACAGCAACAACATGTATTACACAGAGCAGGCAAATTGTGGCCTGTGGGCTACACGCGGCCCTTCAGTTCCCCCCTAGGGTTATAACAGTTCTCTGAGATGCCCAAAAAAGTTGTCTAAGGGGTGTGATGGGCATTTCTATCACATCTGGACCCCTCTGGAACATCCCTCAGAGGTCATAATAAATTCTTTCACATTTTTTCTCTCCCCTCCCCCCTTTTTTGCCTCAAATGTCTCAAAATGCCCTCTAGGGACCCACGAAGGCCTTAAAACATTTCTCCATTGCCCCTAGGGGGCACTTAGGGAGCATTTGGCAGGATTTTTTTTTTTTTTTGGCAGGAGTGGGTACAGTGGGGGGTGGCCCCCAAGGGCTCATGGAAGGCTAATGCAGCCCCCTGTTATAGAAGATTGTTTTATATGTTAATAACCTACAAACTTAAGCTTCTTGAAAACGGGTACGTAAACAGAAATTAGAGGAATATAAAAATATTAAGTTATCATGGTTTGGAAGAACTGCATTAGTAAAAATGAAAATATCACCTAAGATTAATTTTTTATTTAGGATATCACCAAGAAAAATATCAGAAATAGAATTTAAAAATTAGCAGTTATTATTGAACAACCTTTGTAATGGGAATAAGAAAGTGAGGATTAAAAAGAAATTTTGGTATAAATCCCAAAAAGAAGGTGGACTGGGCCTCCCAAACTTAAAATGGTATTATAATGCAAATCATTTGAGATATAGTATAGATGGAGTAAACAGGAAAGGGGGATTTAGAATGGTGAGAGATGGAAACAATAGAAATTGAGAGGAGATTAGAGAATTTTTTTTTTTTTTGGATTCCTGTTAAGAGAGAAATAGAAAAAACAGAAAACCCCTCTTTGAAGAATATACTAGAAATTTGGAAGAAAAATAAGGAAAAATTAATGCAGGCTATTTCACCATTAACTCCAGTAGTAATGATGGAAAAATTTCCAACAAATTTGAGAGGTGAATTAGAGAAGGAATTAAAGAAGCAGAGAATATGTAAGTTAAAAGATTGGATGAATATAATGACGAATAAAGACAAAATAAAGGACAGATTGCAGGGTACTAAGACTCCATGGTTTAATTATATTCAGTGAGAGCAGTGGACAAGGAATTGGAAAAACAATAATAAAGATTTTAGAGAATACACTAAATTTGAACAAATGATTAAGCAAAGAGAATGGAGAAAAATGAAATGGAGAAAAATGAAATGTTGAAGGGTACCACCAGTGAAATATATAAAATGTTGTCAATATATGAAGATGATGAACATCTTAGAAAAATATGGGAAGAAGAACTAGCACAAAAAATAGATATTCAAGATTGGGGGAAAATCTGGAATCAGTGCCATTTAAAAAATTTATCCATAAGGATAAAAGAGAATTATTATAAATTGGTCTGGAGATGGTACATAACACCAGTAAGGTTAAACTATATAGATAAGAATCATTCAGGGTTATGTTGGAAGGGCTGCCAAGAGACTGGCACATATATCCATACGTGGTAGAATTGTGAAGGTGTACAGAAATTTTGGCAAATGGTGTTTAAAGAGATAAAAGAGATAACAGGAATTGGTTTACAAATATGTCCAAGTATAGCATTATTATCTATATTTGATAAGATTAACTGTACCCAGGCAATGAAAGATTTAATTACAAATTTATTAACTGCAGCAAGGTTAATTATATCAAGAAAATGGAAAGTTCAAGAAGATTTTCAAACAAAGGAAAATTGTGATTAATGATAAATTAACATGTTGAATTAAGGTTAGAAAAGGAGTAATGAAAGAGAATGATTTTGAAGCAATATGGAAGATATTTGTGGAAAAGGTTTTAATAGAAGAGGGAAGTGTCATACCTTCACAAGAAGAATTACAATTTTGGAAGGTGGAGTAAGCTGAAATATAATTGGCTCTGGGAACAGGTTCACATTCAGGGTTAGGGTTCACATTTAAGTTTAGGGTTAGTATTAATATGTTTAGTAATAACAATATATTCAGTAATAGCAATAGGTTAAATATAGTTGAAAAGGACAAGAATGAAATTATTATAATAATAATGAGTATAATGAGAATGTAACAATACATTCTCAATACATTCAAAACATTCTCAAGATACATGTAACAAAAATATATAAGCAATATGATATACAAAATGTTGAATAAGTATATAATGATAAAGGATCTGGAGAGAAATAGTAATGTAAGCTTTTTTTTGTTGAATTTTTTTTCTTTTTCACTTTTATGTTAATCATGTTGTGTTTTTGTTTTGTTCTTTTTTTCTTTATAACCAATAAATAAGTAAGTAAGTAAGATAACGGGTAAGTAAGGTGTACATTTCATAAATGAATGATGATAATAATAAATTAGAGGCCAACCCTACATAAATTTTCTGGGTACTAAGTCCAACAGGAATTCTGAGCAATCATGCTCAAGAAAAGATTTCACTGATGTGATCATGTTTCACACAAAAATCATGAATGTACTGGGCAGCTTGTGGGCTCCTCTGGGGACTGGGTGGTAATATTTCAGTTAAATAATAAATGTGTAAAATCACAGAATCACAGATGTGTAGAGTTGGAAGAGACCACACGGGCCATCCAGTCCAGCCCCCTGCCATGCAGGAACACCCCCAAAGCACTCCCGACAGATGGTCATCCAGCCTCTGCTTAAAAACCTCCAAAGAAGGAGACTCCACTACACTCCGAGGCAGCATATTCCACTGCCGGACAGCCCTGACCGTCAGGAAGTTCTTCCTGAGGTTCAGGTGGAATCTCCTTTCCTGCAGCTTGAATCCATTGCTCCTTGTCCTGGTCTCTGGAGTGGTAGAAAACAAGCCCTCTCCCTCCTCTACATGGTATCCCTTCAAATATTTAAACATAGCTATCATGTCCCCTCTTAACCTTCTCTTCTGCAGACTGAACATACCCAGCTCTCTAAGTCTATCCTCATAGGGCTTGGCTTCCAGGCCCTTCACCATTTTGGTCGCCCTCCTCTGGACCTGCTCCAGCTTGACCATGTCCTTCTTGAATTGGGGTGCCCGGAACTGGACACAGTATTCAAGATGAGGTCTAACCAAAGCAGAGTAGAGTGGTACCAGTACCTCCCTCGATCAAGACACCATACTCCTATTGATGCAGCTGAGAATTGCATTGGCTTTCTTGGCTGCCGCATCACACTGCTGACTCATGTTCAGCTTGTGGTCTATTAAGACTCCTAGATCCCTTTCGCACGTACTGCCATCCAGCCACGTGTCCCTCATCCTATATTTCTGCATTCCATTTTTTCTACCTAAGTGTAGGACCTTACACTTCTCTCTGTTGAATTTCATTTTGTTAGCTTTGGCCCAGCTCTCCAATCTATCCAGGTCGTTTTGAATTTTGATCCTGTCCTCTGGTGTATTAGCAACCCCTCCCAATTTGGTGTCATATGCAAATTTGATGAGCATGCCCTCTATTCCTTCATCCAAGTCGTTGACGAAAATATTGAACAGCACTGAGCCCAGGACAGAACCTTGTGGCACCCCACTAGTCACTTCTCTCCAGGATGAAAAGCAGCCATTGGTGAGCACCCTTTGGGAACGGTCAGTCAACCAGTTACAGATCCACCTGACAGTAGCCCCGTCCAGCCCACATTTTACTAGCTTCTTTGCAAGAATGTCATGTGGAACTTTGTCAAAGGCCTTACTGAAATCGAGATATGCTACATCCACAGCATTCCCTTCATCTATCAAGCTAGTAACTCTATCATAAAAAGAGATAAGATTAGTCTGGCATGACTTATTTTTGAGAAATCCATGTTGACTTCTCGTGGTTACCGCGTTGCTTTCTAAGTGATTAGAAACTGACTGCTTAATGATCTGCTCCAGGATCTTTCCGGGTAATGACGTCAGGCTGATTGGGCGATAATTATTTGGATTCTCTTTTTTTCCCTTCTTGAAGATGGGGACAACATTTGCCCTCTTCCAGTCTGATGGAACTTCTCCTGTCCTCCAAGATTTCTCAAAGATTAGAGCAAGCAGTTCCGAAATGACCTCTGCCAGTTCTTTTCATATCCTAGGATGCAATTCATCTGGCCTTGGAGACTTGAATTCATCCAGTGTGGCCAGGTATTCTTCTACCACCTCTCTACCTATTATGTGCCGCATTTCCACTGCTTCCTCACCTGCTCCCCAACCGCCAGGTTGAGTGCTTGTATCCTTCTGGGAAAAAACTGAGGCAAAGAAGGTGTTAAGTACTTCTGCCTTTTCTCTTCCCCCTGTTAGTAATTCGCCATCTTCTCTGCACAGCGACCCTATCGTCTCTTTCTTTTTCCTTTTGCTGCGGACATATTTAAAAAAGCCCTTTTTATTGTGTTTAATGTCTCTGGCCAGCCTAAGTTCGTTCTGTGCTTTAGCCTTTCTGACCTTCTCCCTACATTTCCTGGCTACTTGCTTAAATTCTTCTTTGGTGGTTTCCCCCCTCTTCCATTTCCTGTACACGTTTCTCTTAACGCTTAGCTCAGCTGAGAGTTCTTTACTCAACCATTCTGGTTTCTTCAGATGCCTTCCATTTTTCCTCCTTATTGGCACAGTTTCAGACTGTGCCTTCAGTATCTCCCTTTTAAGGAACTCCCATGCCTCCTGAACTCCTTTCTCTTTCACTGTTCCTAACCACGGAATTTCATCCAGCAGCTCCTTAAGTTTACAGAAGTCCGCTTTTTTAAAATCTAAGATGAGTGTCTGGCTACACTTATCTTCTCCTTCCCACTGAATGCCAAATTCCAATAGGGCATGGTCACTCCCCCCTAAAGATCCAACCACTTCTACCTCATTAACAAGGTCATCCCTGTTGGTCAGGATCAGATCTAGAATATTTGATCCCCTTGTGGCCTCTTCCACCTTCTGGACCATGAAACTTGCTGGACCTTGCTGTCTTGGCAGAGTTTGACTGCCAACATATATCCGGGTAATTGAAATCTCCTATTATTACTGTATCTCTCCTTTTTGAATGCGCGGTCATTTGGTTGAGGAAGGCGTCATCAAGGTCCTCAGTCTGGGCTGGAGGTCTGTAGTAAACCCCCACCAGAATATCCCTATTGTTTCTCGCTCCCTTAATTTTTACCCAGATGCTCTCGATCTGGCTTTCTGGGTTTAAGTCATGGATCTCTTCACAGGTGAAAACATCCTTGACATACAAGGCTACTCCTCCTCCTTTCTTGTTTGGTCTATTTCTACAAAATAGGCTATACCCCTCTATTCCTACATTCCAATCCTGAGACTCATCCTACCAGGGCTCACTGATTCCTATCAAATCGTATTTATTTTGTTGTCCTAGGAGTTCAAGTTCATCTTGCTTGTTTCCCATACTCTGTGCGTTAGTGTAGAGACACTTAAATCCCCGGGCCCTTCCTGCAAGTCCTGTACTATAGTTTCTACTCCTCCCACCATTGGACGCTTGTACTACTTGGTCAATATAATTTGGGCCTTTCCCCCCTGCACTCGCCGTGTTTTTGCCCTGAATAATATTGTCTCCCTCCCCAGCAGAACTTAGTTTAAAGACCTGTTAATCTTCCGTGCAAGACTGTTTGCAAAAACATTCTTGCCAAGTTTCGTGAGGTGCAGCCCACCCCTTCCCAGAAGCCCATGTTCATGGAAATTCAGGCCGTGTTCCAAAAACCCAAACTGTTGCTGGCGGCACCATGTGCGGAGCCAGTTGTTGACCTCTGCTATTGCCCTTTCCCTTTGTGCACCATATCCTTGAACAGGGAGGAGAGATGAAAAAGTAAATAATCGTGCTGTATCTATGTGCAAGAAGAGATTATTTGCTAATCTAAAATCCAAATAATCATCACCTCTTCTATAGCATAAGGCACCAGGTGGGGTGGAGTGCAGTTCTTCACATGTAATGTACCTAAGGGACACGGGAGTTGTGGAATCATTCTTTTTTCTTCAAAATGTTTTAAAAAATCAGAGAGACGGAAGTGGACAGGGGGTTGGAGGCTCTGCAAGGTTTCAGTATAGCCCCTCACATCCTGAGAGTTGCCCTCCCCTTCTAAATAGAGATGCTTAGAGTTCCTGTTAGTTAATGATATGTACATAAAATGGAACAATTAAAACAAGACAAAATACCACACTTACCTTGAAAAGTGTCACAGTGATTTCAATGTTTTCAGGAACAGGCCACACAACAACACCACGGTATGGATTTTTTATTCCTGGCTGCCAGCTATGAGCCTGAAAGGAGAGTGGGGAGGGTGGAGGATAAAAGTCTTGACTCATGTAATCACTGTGATGAATATTTACACCAAATCTGTTATATACGCGCAACCACAATGACTAACAGAAACAGTATGCACAACATTGGATTTTCAGGTCCAAACATTAAGATCTAGAAAATTCTAAAGCAAACCAGAGCATTAGGAATACGGAGTAGTGATGGCATTTGCCACCATTTCCCCCAACAGCCAAATCAAACCAGCAGTGGCAGAACAGCCAGGTTCATTCCCATCACTACTCTGCCTGCAATAATTTTCAGGGATTCTGCTCTGGCTTTGTCTTACTGTTGCTGTTTTGAGTTCAGACTGGGAGCTATATCAAGTTGCTTTCGAACTGATGCTGGGATAGGCTCAGTCCTATAAGCCTTCCTCTGTTCAACTTCCATCTTTGATGTATAGGCAAATTCTAGATATCTTTAGCAATCACAGCAAAGACAGGACAAGCAGGAACTGCAAGAGGAATATTTGTAAGAAAGGTTCCGGATGAGGAATTTTATGATAGTGTTCTGGCCTTCTAGGGGCAAGGAGAGTGGGAAGGGGAACAGGACGCAACTGCTATCCTAGTGCTAGAAAACTGCCAGTCCCAAGCCTGAATATTTTATATGTGGCAGGTGGGCACATTTCTAGAAGCATCTCCCCAAACGTATCCACTCATCTAGGACACTTATACGAAGCTATCAGGCACCTAGGTAATCTCCTCTCTTCCTCTGCTCTCCATTGGGGTTGTGTGTGTATGTGTTTTAATGGACAAATATTTTGAATCTCAACAGTTATGCTCAACCACTGTCTTCACTGACAGAAAAAATACAGTTTTTCTAAGGTCTGTTTTCACTCTCAGTCTTTCAACCTTTTATATGACAAAATCCAAAATACACATTCCTGTGATACCTTTATCAGGCTAACTAACAAGCACAAAACACATCATGGCTACCCCTGCAGTTTTCTTTATGAGTAGGCTGAATGTTTTCTAAGAGAAAAAAGAATGCATTTTGGTGCATTTAGAAGGGAAAATCTGCAACATCAACACTGTATCCTTACTAGGATCAACTTGGAAGTGATATAACTCTCAGTGAGTCCTTCTCAAGGTCTTACTCTACCACTACCATACAATTATAATACATTATGTATAATCTCTGCATCAGTAAATGAACAGTATGATTTGTGTCCCATGGTGCATAGTCAGAACATACAAGCTGAAGAGAAGAAGACAAGTTACAGAACTCTCAAAAAAGTTCAAGTAACTAAACTGTAGAGGAGTAAAACAATGCAACTGAGATAGCCCAGAGGCCACAAAGCAGCACCATGGCCCACCTTTCTACATTACAAAAAAGGCAGAGAAAATTCTCCTATCATTTCTGTCAATTTGTAGCACACTGGGGAGAAACTTCCCTTTTGATCATGTGCATTATTAAATGTTTTAACAATTATCTATATGAATGAATCCACATGTACAACAACATCACATAGGAGTCTTTTAAAAATGGTAAGAGAAATATGTGAACAGCTAGCAACTCATGCTATGACTGAAAATTATCTTGCCAGAACTTGCTGAACAATTCTGTTGTGACCTCACTCTCAGTCACTTCTGAATCATTCTTCATATATGCAGGGAAAGCCTGAGAAGTTTCCAGAACACATACAGCACACTAGCAAAAAGGTGAAAACTACGCAAGCTGGAGAGCAGAAGGAAGGAATGAATTACTTTAAAAAGGAATGACCTATTTTATTACAATCACAGATCAGACACAAGGCAACAGGAAATCAGAAAAAAGAAAAAGAAAGCTAACAAGTATAAAAATTCCTGTGTATATAAATGGGTGGCAATACAACAGTCAGTACCAAATCAAGACAACAGTATTCATTGGAGCTGAGGCACACCATCATAGGGTTTGTTCAGTATACTAGACTACAAAATCGTCAAGGAAGACGTTTGGTTTTCTTGCACTACAATCAGTTATCCAAGGCTTAGGTATTCAGGGGAAGCCATGTTGGCCATTCAGCAAAATAAAACAAAATCCAGTATCCACAGAAAAGCAATACTTTTACAGGCCAATTGAAATGCACAAAATTACACCGTGCAAAGTGTCAAAGCCCACTGGCTTCTTCAAGGAGGGAAAAGACATTTAAAACAATCATACAGGGGAATAAAGGTAACAACGGTGGAGTCCCAGACCTACATTTTGTATCAAATGTTGTTTCTGTTGTAGTTCAGTTGTTTCTGAACTACAACAGATATTGTTTCTGTTGTAGTTCAGTTCACTTTCTGGAGGGCTCTCAATGCAGGCAAAGGCCACTCCCCCTCTTGGACATGTGGGGCCCAGGGGCAACAGGCAATAAAAGACAAGCAAGAACACTTTTCTGTTGCTAATGGAGTTCAAATTTTATTGCATGAGTTTTATTGCCCCTTGTCCTTGGTCTCCACGTGGTCAAGAGGGGGAGTGGCCTGTGCCTGCATTGAGATCCCTCCAGAATGACTGAGCTAGAACACACACAAACAACTTCTAATACAAAATGTAGCCCTTCAAAGAAGTAGCCATGTTAGTCCTTACAGAGTAAAAAGGAGAAAGAAAGGGAAGGGAGAAAACCAGAATGCAGCAGTACCTTGAAGGCTAACTGGTTTTCATTTCTGTGTGAGCTTTCATGGGACATAAACCCATTTCTTCAGATGCAGTACATCCAAAGAAGAGGGATTATATCCATGAAAGCTCTCACAAAAATAAAAACCAGCCTTCAAGGTACTACTGTATTCCTCTCTGCCGCCTCCTTTCTTTATTTTTAAAATGTAGGTCCGTGACTCTACTATACATTTTTTGCCTTAGAAAGAAGTCAGTGGAGCTTCGAAAATTCACATGATGCATTTTGTGCATTTTGGCTGACCAATAAAAGTATCACTGTATTGTGGATTTTGTATTTTGCTGTATTTTATCCAAGGCTTGTAGTTGCTAGGCACCACAACAAGCCCATATTATTATCTTCTCTCATGATGGGAACCAGCAAGGGATAGTATCTGTAATAACATACAGTAATCTGTCAAAAAGTAAGAATCAGACAACCTCATTTTCTAATTTTTTGATTATATAGATTTACTGTGTCAAATTCTCTCTAATTTTCTCTCCAAATATTTACTTCATTCTTGGGACAAAAATATCTTCTTACATCATTCTTGGGAAGCAAAGAATCTGACATCTGACTTGTTTCCAAGAATGCAATTAGATGAAACCAATAACATCTATAATAATTTGTATCAGTGGCAGGAAGTCTAAGAGCTTAGGAATGCTTTTTGATGTACAGTCCTCAAGATAAAGAGCTCAGTTCACACAGAATCATATCAGACCTTAAAAACATACCTTCTTGTTACAGATACTGAACTTGGTTGAAGACAATAATTTAGTTTTACAGATCCAGGTTGTTTTCTGAATGCCACAGTGAAACTTCTTAACTGACATACAATTACATACTATTCCAGTTCCTGAAGAATACACTGATAGCATGAACATAATTTGTCATGCTAGCAATAAAGTAGTTTTCATGGCTGTTAACTGTTAGAAACTCTACTGACAGCTGGGAACCTTGAGAGTCAATAAGGTCTTGATTTTTTGCAGGACAGATTAGGGTGGAGTCTCATTTTGGAAACAGGTAGGATAAATCTATGACTAAATAATAAATAAAACTGTGTATAATCATTTAATTATATAAATAGTATCAGAATCACACATTTTACTGCATTTTCAGCTCAGGAAAGATGATACAGTAAATTTGTTTGTTGAAGACCATTTTTTCCTGAGAACTGATTAAAATAATAAAAGGATTCAATTGCGACCATTTGTTCTTATATTAGCATAAAGAATTTTTTCCCTAATTAGGCCTAACATTTGATGTGGTGTAGTGGGGCTCCGGCAGTGATATGCAACGTCTAGAGCATAGGTGGGCAATCGACTTCCCCCGCCCCCCGATTTCAAGCAGTTTAGGAGAGTGAAGAGAGAGGAGGAAGGAGAAATAAATATGAAATGGACAGAATGATGGAATGGGTTGGAAACTCTCGGGATCATTCCTGTCCTTCTGCCCTCTCTCTTCTTCCCTCTACATGGGGGGGACATGAGGGGGGCAGATATCACTCTTGTCAAGAGTACTGGCCCACTTGCCCCTCAAATTATATTGACATGCAACCCGTAACAGATTAGCTCCAAGGAAAGTGTGCCTCAAAACAGAAAGGGTCCCTTACCTCTAAATCCAAATCCTAGATGATCTTAATCACTACTGTCTAGCCTAACTTCTCAAAGATTTGTGAAAAGGGGAAATGGAGGCAGAGAGAGGGGAGAATAATGGATGGCATCTTGAGATTCTTAAAGGAAGGACAAGATGATAATGTAACAAATGCATGAACTGAAATTGTTAATTATAATTGAATAAACTATTCACACTATTGCTCTGTCTGCCTAACACCAGAGCGCCACTGGTATCTGTAACAGAGAGTTGAGTCTTGTGTGCGTGTGTCTGTCTTCATGTCGCCTGTCATCTTACGGAGATGCCAGGAATTTTATAAGGCAGGGTTCTTAACTTGGGGTTTGCAGATACCAGGGGACTGCAATGTCCTCACAGGGGTTCCATGAAGGCTTGAAGAAATGTTAAGAGCCTTTATTGTCGAAATAGAAAGAATGAAAGATGGACTGACTGACAGATAGTCATACACCGATCTCCAAGAACACCAGCCTTTTGCCAGTGACAGACATTATTTGTACAAAGTTTGATTACAATATCTCAGACTGTTCAAAAGTTATGAAACTGATAGCAAAAACTGCACTCAGCACCTGCTACTTCTGCACGCAATGATGATATGCAAATGAATGATGCAGAGTGGCTGAGAGAAAGCAAATGACAATTCTTGCTACCACACATACAGCCAGAAGTTTCCCTGAGTTAAGTCTTGGTGGTCTGCGGCAACAAAATGTATTTAAAAGGGGCCTGTGGCAATGAAAAGATTGTGAACCACTGTCAGTGTTTTCTCAGGCAAGGAGTACGCAGAGGTGGTTTTGCCAGTCCCTTCCTCTGAAATACAGCCTACAGCACTTGGTATTCCTTGGCAGTCTCCCATCTAAGTATTAACCAGGACTGCTCCTGCTTAGCTTTCAAGATCAGAGGGGATCTGGTGCCTTTAAGATATTTCTGTTAAGTTCACAGGGATGTAACATTAATAACTGTGGGCAGTTTCAACAGACACAGTCAGCTTATGTTGTTTTTTGAAAAAGATTGTGTTTCTTGTCTTAAATCAGGAAAACATCAAAAGGCAAATTGTCAACTTAATTTTTTTCCTCTTTAAGAAAACTAACCTTAGAAGATTTTCTACGACTTCTTCTTGTCCAAACCACCACCAATTTATCTGGTTGCCTGTTGGGAAAAACAAATATATCACCATTAATTTTTCTAATGAAATAATAATAATAAAATAATAAAATAAAAAATTATAAAATAAACTGGTAACCCAAGAAGTGTTGTTTTATCATGTGTTGTTTAGTCAAGGCAAACTTGTTCAGAATAACAAGCAAACTTGTTCATTCATTCAAGAGTATAGCTGTATAAGGGGGACAATTTGAGAAGGGCAGAAACAGCACACCATTTGAAATCAATTACAGGAAGAGAGCAGACACCTAAAACAAAAAAAAACTTGCCCCATCTCAAACAAACCCTTGAAAAATTCAAATCCTGCTGCTACTTCAGAAAATAAAATCAGTTGGCCACTAACCAACACACAAAATGTTCTTCAAGAATCAAAAGCAGGATTTAACACAAAAATTTCAGAAGTGTATTTGTAAACCAACAGAAGTGTCCCAGCAAGCTGGATTAAAGTGTGATCTGGTGCAACTATGATTTTTTTTACTGATTTCTTGAGCTGCTCATGCTACAGCTGTCACTTATCCAAAACATTTTTCAGGGGAGTTACTAATACAGGACTAACTCTTCATGTAGCTGTATTAAGTGATGTACTTCATGCAGCCAGCCAAGTGAGGAAGGAGGGAGGAGAAACAGACTCTGAAGGATGCAGCAAAATGTTTAGAAGTGCTGACCTGTGTGTGTGTGTCCACATGCGCACACGCACATGTAGTCATTTGGACATGACTGGATGAATGAATGGTCATTGCCTGCTAGATGATATTTAAGCACAGGTTTGACGCATTCTAAAATAAAAAGCTAACATAGTGATCTAGCTCTGGAAGAGGTTCTGGCAGACATCACATCCTGAGGTAATGCCGTACTTAAGAGACAAGAAGAAAGAGGAAGCTGTCTCTACAATGATGGGCAGCAACTCCCTAGGGTTTCCACTTGGGAGTCTTTCTGGTCTTACCTGGTCTGAACCTGATACATGCAAAACAGTTGCTCTCACAGCTGTGGCTTTTTTTTTATGACTGCTAAATGTAAAGACTATTCCTATAATGTTATGCACTTTGCAGGAAATCTAGTTGTGATTGTTTTTGGCCCACATTCTGCACTGTCAACGGCAGCCTGAAAGCTTTTGTTACTGCTCACAGGGCATGACTGGATATTTCCCTGTATATTATGCTACTATTAAAAGGCAAAGCAATGGGGACAAATAAATACATATTTTAAAAAATTGAAGAAGCAAACAGTACCAGAATAGTTTAAGGGAAAGCCCTACCCCCAGGCTTATTCTGGGGGGGGGGGCAGTCTGGGGGGCTGCATGTGACCTCTCCTTAAAGGAAGCCCATGTAACAGAGAAAAATCTCATCAAGAAGCCTGAGATTGATATACAATCTATCTCAATAGGTGATATATACAATCATCTATCAGCCACTATCATCATATTTATTCCAGTACAGGCTTAGAGCATGGTTGATTTTTTACACTTACTTTGGTGCTGTCTAGAGGACCAAAATCTCACAGTTAGCACTCTATCGCTAAAGCAGTCAACAATTAACCATTAAGCTGACAGAAATGCTCCTCTCTCCGCTGCCTGCTCTGATCAGGGTCCTGACATACTACATAGAAAAGCTGCTTAATATGTGACCTTCCACAGATGTTAGACTGCAACTCCCATCATCCTTCACTATTGGGTTATACCAGCTAAGATGGATAGGATGTGCAGTCTAAAAATATTTGGAGAGCGATATGTTTCCTCTACCTTCTATACAATTAGTAAAGGGCATATGTTCCTTCAGAAGTTGCAGGAGAATTGAAATATTTTTGTTGTAATGCATCTATGTCTTGGTTGCATCCATGACACAAGTACTGTGCGGCTTCCATACCTCTCCCACTATAGGCCTTTATCATTAAACTACAACAAGTATACCCATGCATAATCAAATGTTAGATTTTAAAAACAAGAACAAATAAAATAGCTTTCAATTCAGTTGAACTTTCACTTCATTACATGCTGCTAATCTTGACACTCTCCTTCTGTTTGCCAACACAAATGCTTTTGGGTGGGAGGAGATCAAGTCTATGTATGTAGTTTGGCACGCTAATTTTTTTTACTGTATTTGATTTGGGTTGAATTAATTACTACACTGTGCTAAATTGCCCCTGTGAAGGAAGCATAAAAGAGTATAATTAACAAGAGAGGGAGCAATGTTAGACAATAGCAGGCAGATGCACCTATTGAAGGATAAAAATAATTACTTGAGGAATAAAGTCACAGTACTTTGGAGATAAGATTTTATATTGTGTCATTGGTTCACTGCTGACTTTTCTTTTTAGTACCACATGCTGACTCATCCACCGGGAAACTTTTCTTTTTAACTAAGCTTAAAAAGCTTAAGCTTAACCAAGTGCCTCTCAAAATTTTCTGGAAACTTAACATGGCTTAATTCTGTGTTTGATGTTTTAGTTTAGAATAGATTTTTAAAAACAAAATAACACAACATCTCATTTTAACAGGAGATATTACTCCCTCATTAAAATCCAAGTGCCATATACATTACCAGTAAAATTTAAACATCCTCAAGTCCTCAGCTCTCTGCGCTTCTAGGGCATTTTTCACAGAATACTAGAGGAATCACCTACATTTATCAGGTGTTTTGTTTCACAAACAGCCAGCACTGTACAACATCTCTGTTGAAGTAAATGCACTGGCTTCTGGTTTGTTATCAGGGCATAAAGCCCTAAATAACTTTGCACTTTGTTATTTATGAGACCACCTCTTCCCTTACAGTCCTTGAAGCCACCTGGAGAGAATTCTCCAGGTGGTGCTATATCATTTGAGGTCTGCTTGCCCGTTGTTCAAAGAGGAAGTGCACCCACTATATGGAATATTCTTCCATCTGAAATCTGATATGGTCCAACAGGTTTTTTTATTTATTTATTTTTTAAAAAATCCCTTTTCATCGTACCACCTATTTCACGGACAATGTAAATCTTGTAGTCATTATGTTTATTTCATGGTTCGTTTTCTGTTTTTCTTTTTCAACATGGAAGGACAATGTCTATCTGTTCAGGACAAAGTACAGGGCTAGCTAAAGATCATGTCCCAAGTGAGACTGAGAGCAGCTGGTAATCAGGTACAAACAACCTTGCAGGATTAGTCACTGAGAGAAGCTAGGGCAGGCAGCATCCTACCTTTCTTAAGAAGGAATAATCTGGTCCTGTTTCAGACAATTCCTGTTTTGACAACTGATGTACCATTTAAGCAATGGCAAAATGATATATCAAAGTTTGTCTTGCAAGGGAAAAAACCCACAAGTTAAATATACAGTACTACCAGATGCAAAGGAAAGATGAGGATTGGGTTTACCTAATTTGAAACTGTATTTTGTAGCCTGCTATTTGGTCTGGATGAAAGAATGGGTGACATCGTGAAATGAACAATATCAGAGTTGGAAGATCACAACTTGAGGTTTGGGTGGCATGGATATTTACAGTATGATAAAGTCAAAGTTAATGTAGTTTTTAGAAATCATTTTGTGAGACATGCCTTACTGCTTATAGGGAATATGGAATAAATATTAAACCTAGGCGGTGCCCAAAATTGCCTTTATTCACTTATATTAACAATACAGAAAGGAAAAGATACTATTTGTGATGCAGTCAACATCGGAAAAGAGTTCTATCAATATTGTACGAAACTATATACGAAACAACAAATATCTTCAGAGAAGACTGAAGACTTAGATAAAAAAAGTTTTAGTGGAGGATGCAGAATCTCAAAAATAAATGATGAATGCACCAACAACAATAAAAGAAATTGTTGAGGCTCTTAAGAAAATTAAACTGGCCAAAGCCCTGGGACCGTCTGGATTTACAGCATGAAATCTACTTACTATGACATTTTGGGGAACAATTATATTTTCTCTTGCAGAAGTTATGAACTTAATCTTAGAATGTAAAAGAATATTAGAATCATGGAGAGAAACTACAGTAGTATTAATACCAAAAGACGGAAAAGATTTGACAAAGAACTATGGCTCTATTTCACTGTTGAACATTGACTGTAAAATCTTTACCACAACATTGTCTGAGAAGTTAAAGAGAATCTCACAAGACTATCCATAAAGATCAAGACAATTACAAGATAACACGAGTTGTGTTTTGGATATTTTAGAGTATATAGACTATTGCAATGCGAAACAAGCTGCACCTATATTTTTGAATGCGAAAAAGCCTTCAATAAGTTAAACTGGGATTATATTTATTTATTTACTTTGGAGTGTTAAGAAAGATGCATTTTGGAGACATCTTTGTTACATGGAACAAACTGCTCCTATTCTGATCGATGAGAGTTTTCTAAGACTCAAAAAAGTACTTGACAAAAAGGAACCCAACAAGGGTGCCTTCTTTCCCCCTTATGTTTCATATTGGCTTTGGAGGTAGTGAACAGAGGAATAAGGCAAGATAAATAAAGAAATAGAATAAGAGTCAAAAAGGACAACTATAAGTTAGGAGAATTTGCAGATGATTTGGTGCTTTTTCTACAAGGTTTTAGAATAAAAGAATTTGTAAACATGGCAGAGTTCAATATAAACAATAAAAAAGATGATGCTGACAAAAAAAAAATATTGATGAAGCCACACCAAACATTCTGACTCAAAAGCTAACTTTAAAAGTGGGGGGGGGGGAGTGAACTATCTGGGCATTATTTTGGCAAACATGAATTTTATTTTATTAAAGAATAACTAGGTTAAAATATGAAGTAAAATTACAAAAACACACAAAAATGTGAAAAGCCTAACATATCTTTAATGGGAAGAATTTCAGTGATAAAAATAAACATCTTGCCCAGAATGATGTATTTATTCCACAATATAATTTTTGACAAATAACTTAATATTTAAGCAATGGAAGCATGGCTTATCAAAATTTGTTGGCAAGGAAAGAAGCACAGAGTCAAATATAAAAAATTACAGGATATCGAATAGAGAGGAGGTCTGGGTTACCAGACCTAAAGCTATATATTTCTGCATGTGGACTGGTGTGGACTAAAGAGTGGTTTATGTTAGCAAACAAGCGAATACTGGAATTAGAGGGACATGACTTAAGATTTGTTAGGCATGGATATCTTTGGCATGAGAAAAAGTAGGGTGAATACTCCTTTTAATAACCATTATATGAGGACAGCATTGCAAAGAATATGGAGCAAATATAAATTGAGGTTTGTCCAAAAATGCTATTATGGGCATCTATCCAAGAAGGTTTTTATAGAAAAGAGACAACAGTTAAAGAAAAATGGTTATCTTATTGCGACTTGTTGGAAATTAAACCAAGTCATTATAGAGTTAAATCAGCTGAACAGTTAATGCAGGAGGGGTTTGGCTTCTGATGGTTTTCATACAGACAAACTGTAGAGAAATACAAGAAGGATAAAGAGACATATGATTTTGAAGTAAGTGAGAATGCATATGCAAAATTAATTTGTACAAATGAACAACATTTAACTGGGAAAATGTATAAATCTCTATTAAAGTTAGAAAAGGAGTAAGAAGTGATTAAGACTGTATGGTGAAATATTTTCAAAATGAGGGACAAAAGATAGAGCAATGGGACAAATTGTGCTCAGACGGATTAAAAGTCACATTGCATTATGACATCAAAGAGAGTTTTTATAAGATACGTACTGATAGTATTTGACTCCAGAAAGATTGGCCAAGATGAATAAAAATGAATCAAATAAATGTTGGAAATGCAATATGTGAATTCTTTTTACCATATGCGCTAGAATCTGAGAGGGCCAAAACATTCTGAAATCAAATTCATTTCTTGGTGAAAAAGAAACTGAAAGTAAATATCCAGAAGGAACCAGAGTTGTATCAGCTGGGACTGATGGGATAGTCATTAGATAAGAAACACACTTGATTTCAACACAACAATATATGGCATCAGCGACAAGACTGCTATACGTTCAGATGTGGAAGGATAACCAAATCAAAGAAAGACTGGTTGGTGAAACTGATGGACTTGGTAGAGATGGACAAATGATAATTTTTGATAAGAGAAAACACAACAATGCTATTTGTTAAAGACTGGCAGCTGTTACTGCATTTTTTTACAGGACAAAGAGATGAACATATCAATTAATGGTTTTGATTATTAATACATGATAAAATTAGCAAAGGAAGTAATGTCTTTCATATTGTATTGGTATAACAGAAATTGATATAATAGTTTTGATCTACAATCTACACTGTGAGAGTTTAGAACCAATTTTATGGCACACTAAATGTGGGGGAATGGTAGTAGTTTTAGATCAGACAGGGAGAAGCTATGGGATAGATGTGATAGAGGAATAAGTATGTATTTAGTGTATTTTTTTCTTTTTTTTATTAAGTTTTGTTTTGTTGTTTTGAATGTTGATTTGTTTTTTTATTAAGTAAAAAAAACACAAATCAAACACTCAAAACAAAAAATACATCCATACAAACATCAACAGAAAGCTTAATCTACACATGTCTAAAACAAATGCTAACAAAACATAACTAAAATTGGTTCCCACCCTTGTTGCAAACAGTTCATATTGCTGAAACATTTACACCTAACTATTAAGACATTCATTTTACTCCATAATTATTAATTGTTACTTACCACTTATTATTTTAATTATTTACTTAATTTCTCAAGTTCATATTTCATTGTCAACTTATTCTAGATTGTAGTGTCTTGTTATGTTATTAGAATAAAAAATATTCAAAAAAAAAAAGAAATGGAAAAAGAACAAGTTAAAGATTGTATGAGAAAATGGGCTAAGAACTTTGTCTATGATCATTTCTGCACTAGCCTGTTATAATGCTATTATTCCGCTTTCAACATCCTATGGAATCCCGGGGTTTGCAGTTTAGCGAGGGGCCTCAATATAATAGCACTATAACAGACTTGTGTGGAAATGGCCTATAATTTACAGGTGCATCAGTAGGAAAACATGTAGACAAAGGGGTTGAAATTTACATTATGTTATGATCTTAAAGAAAATTTTTATAAAATGATGTTGGTATAAGGTACCAGAGAAACTGTCTAGAATGCATAAAAGTTGTATCTAATGTATGTTGAAAATGTGAACAGCATGAAGAGACTTTTTGCCATGTATGGTGAACATGTGAAAAGGCCAAAAAAAAATTAAATTCAAATACACACACTGATGCAGAGGATTTCAAAGATTAACATTCAATTAAACCCAGAACTTTTTCTTTTGGGATTGATGGGTATACAGTTGGAAAAGAGCCATGGAAGATTACTTCAGTATATGACTACAGCAGCAAGATTGCTCTGTGTACAAAGATGGAAGAATTCAGCACCACTCATTACGGAAGAATGGTTGCTGAAACTGACAGATTTAGCAGAAATGGACAAACTGAAAGGTTTCATTTTAGATAGGCCATTCATGACATTTCCTAATGACTAGAAACCCCTTACAGAATTTTTGTGAAAAAAAGAAAATGACCTGGTAACTTCCAGGTTTGATGGCTAGAAAAAGTAGGCTATTGAAAGAAGGGAAATTGTTATTTTAGAGAAAGAAGTAGAGTTGGAAGAATTCTAGCATTCTCCCCCCATCTCCATCTTGTTTTTAGAGCAAGTGGGCATAGTTAGCATAAGGCTTCCTGTCTCTTTTGCATGCCAAAGCTTCACCATTTCTCTTTATGTCATTTAAATACATGATCATAAATACCTTTGGTGTTCAGGGGATCAGAGCATGTGACCCAGGACTGTTTCTAAGATCATCAGTCTTATAAAAAAGAGCCCCCTTCTCAGATCTCTCTCCTCTTCTCCATTCTTGCTTCCTCTTTCTCCTTTCTGACCATGCTTGGCATCTCCATTGGAAGACGGTGAGTTAAGAACAAAGCTACTACTGATCTATTCATTAGCCAGTTAGGATGTAGATTCCCCAATGCATATGCAACAGCGGCATAGCTTGGCGTGCGTGGGGTGGGGCAGAGGTATGGGGGCGTGGCTACAGTGTGTGTGGGGGGCTATGGTGCACGTGGATGTGCCTATGGGGCATGGGAGAGGAGCTATAGCATGAGGGTCGTGGCTAGGGTTCGTGGAAGAAGAGCTATGGCACATGGGGGTGGAGCTACGGTGCACGGGGAGGCAGGCAAGGAGTGGCGGCACCCCAAAAAATGCCGCCCAGGGTGTATCGCCTCCTCCGTCCCTACGTGACTGATATGTAAATATAGTAGCCATTAGAAAACTCTTCTAAGGTCGTAACCTGAAACTGCCTTCTTTGTTTTCGTTTTTCTTAGTCAGTTTCAGATCAGAAAAGCCACAAAGAAATTTAGGCATGCTTTTTCTGCTACTCTGCTAAAGAAGGCTGATTTCTTACAGTTTTAGCTTTCACAGAATTTCCCATTAGGGCTAACACCCTGGGAAACTCTAATTCCCAACAGGTAGCAATAACTATATGCATATATAACCAAAGAAAGGGAGATCAGAAGCCACTTTCTTTTCTTTTTCTCTTCTTTTTCTCTCTTTTCTATTTTTCTACAATTCTGTAACTATTTGTAAGTTTTAATGTATTTTTAAAATTCTTCTTAATATATTTTTAAAAGAAGAAATCATCTGCAAATTACACGTGGAAGCACAGCAGCAGCTACTTCTTCTGCAGTTTTGAGTGTAACTTCAACAATGCAAACCTGTCGTCCAGTTTTCAAGTTTGTTAACAGAATCTGAAAATTAGAGTCCAAAAGCAAGACCAGGAATTATTTTGTTAACAATGGAGCTCTGGCAGCAAAATGTTGCATTTTGGAATGCCCTCATGCAGAGCTTCAGTAGTGTAGCCAATCATATTCTATTTTATTTCAACCTACCATTTTCTGTCCCATCTGTCTTTACCAGGGTTTTTTTCCCCTATCCAAATATTTTTGCAGTTCTGCAAAATCAGGGTTCCTCAGGCCTGCCAATCCTTTCCCTCTTGTTCTTCAGTGGCCATATTTTTACTAATAACCTGTTGATATTTACGACTTCAGTTTATTATTAGAGGGACCTGTTACTGGATTTTAGAAACCAATTCTCCTGCTGTGGATGTAGCATATCTCGATTTCAGTAAGGCCTTTGACAAAGTTCCACATGACATTCTTGCAAAGAAGCTAGTAAAATGTGGGCTGGACAGGGCTACTCTCAGGTGGATCTGTAACTGGTTGACTGACCGTTCCCAAAGGGTGCTCACCAATGGCTGCTTTTCATCCTGGAGAGAAGTGACTAGCGGGGTGCCACAGGGTTCTGTCCTGGGCCCAGTGCTCTTCAATATCTTCATCAACGACTTGGATGAAGGAATAGAGGGCATGCCCATCAAATTTGCAGATGACACCAAATTGGGAGGGGTTGCTAATACGCCAGAGGACAGGATCAAAATTCAAAATGACCTGGATAGATTGGAGAGCTGGGCCAAGGCTAACAAAATGAAATTCAACAGAGAGAAGTGTAAGGTCCTACACTTAGGTAGAAAAAATGGAATACAGAAATATAGGATGGGGGACATGTGGCTGGATGGCAGTATGTGTGAAAGGGATCTAGGAGTCTTAATAGACCACAAGCTGAACATGAGTCAGCAGTGTGATGCGGCAGCCAAGAAAGCCAACGCAATTCTCGGCTGCATCAATAGGAGTATGGTGTCTAGATCGAGGGAGGTACTGGTACCACTCTACTCTGCTTTGGTTAGACCTCATCTTGAATACTGTGTCCAGTTCTGGGCACCCCAATTCAAGAAGGACATGGTCAAGCTGGAGCAGGTCCAGAGGAGGGCGACCAAAATGGTGAGGGGCCTGGAAGCCATGCCCTATGAGGACAGACTTAGAGAGCTGGGTATGTTTAGTCTGCAGAAGAGAAGGTTAAGAGGGGACATGATAGATACGTTTAAATATTTGAAGGGATGCCATGTAGTGGAGGGAGAGGGCTTGTTTTCTGCTGCTCCAGAGACCAGGACAAGGAGCAATGGATTCAAGCTGCAGGAAAGGAGATTCCACCTGAACCTCAGGAAGAACTTCCTGACAGTCAGGGCTGTCCGGCAGTGGAATATGCTGCCTCGGAGTGTGGTGGAGTCTCCTTCTTTGGAGGTTTTTAAGCAGAGGCTGGATGGCCATCTGTCGGGAGTGCTTTGAGGGTGTTCCTGCGTGGCAGGGGGTTGGACTGGATGGCCCGTGTGGTCTCTTCCAACTCTACATTTCTATGATTCTATGCTCCTTTACCCCTGAGCACTGCTGTACACTAGCTTTTCAAACAGCTTTTGTTCCCTTTGGTAAGTTACTTAAAACTCTGAAAGAAAAAGAAAAAAGATATGATCTAAATAGTGACAGAAAAAGTATTGTTTTAAAGAATTACCATGTGTCCCAAAACTTGTTTAAATTTTTGTTCAATCATGGAGCTCTCTGTTTTCTTCTTCCTAAAATTCATTTTGTGAAACACTACAGGGAAAAATTAAACAATCTGACCTTTAAATGCTGTGTTTATATTAGAAAAGTACACAAGAATAAACGACACAGCACTGATTATAAGAATCCTGTCTTTATCAAAAATCTGCTGCATCAAGGATGTGTTTAGATTTCTAGCAGGCGACTCATTGTGGCTTAACTTCTTTGGTTTAAAAAGAGCACAGGGAGTAACAACCAGCGATTCATACAATTTGCCTATGGGCCTCAGACAGAATGTTTGTTAGGTTGTGATGCATATCTTACAATTCACAACACTGAATTTTATAGAATTTGTTGAATGAAACTACAACTCTGTCCATTATTCAGAACATGCTGTGAAGATCAAGGTGAAAGCTGCCATCTCAGAGGTATCCACAGGTTTTTGAAGCAGGTGGGGCATCTGAAATTTTGAGTGCCATTCACATTCTCACAAAATGGCTGCTATGGGGGAGGTCCTTGGTCATCCACAAACATGGCTGCTGTGGTGGGCATAACTACTCATAAAGCATTTTTTACAAGTCAAAATGAGAAAGCAAAAGAAGAAGAAAAAACCTCCCTGCAAACTAAGTACAAAGCAGAACAAACTGGTATGAGCTTCAAGACACAAAACTATTCTATTGAACCCATAGCTTTCTGCTCCAACATTTATTTCAAAAACTGATAAGGCTCAGAAGAAAGAAAACTGCATAGGAAACTGTGTATAAGAGACGAAGCTCAGCCTCCAAATTTCAAATCACATATTTGCCCCCACAAAAAGCAACAAAATACCAATGTCACATAAGATAAACTAATGATTCTCACAAAAACACAAACACAGTGACACAACTCCCATCTACAGCACACATACACACAAAATCCAGGTAGAAAACAAATTACATCAAAATAAACACACCATCTCTTTCACTCATTCACTCTCTTTCTCTAGCTCTACACACACAAAGACACTCACTCCAACACAAAAAAACATGCAAAAGAGAGAGAGGGCGGGAGAGGGGGAGAGAGATTGCGCAGATGGAGGTTTAAGATGCCCCTTACTCTCCGACACCCCTTCTAACTGGTTGCTTCCCATGCTCCAACAAGCCCCTCTAGTCCTCAGATCTCTATCAGCGCCCTCTATCAGTTCCCACCCTCAGCTCTGGATACCTTCCAAAATAAAGTCCTTGGGTACAGACCCCCCCCCTTTTATTTTCTGCACTCTTTGAACTGCAAACTGCAATGAAGGCCAGGATTTCACCTTGCAGCACACCTGAATCAAAAGTAAACAACACCAACAATGCTTGTGCTAATACCCTTGCTTTTTTAAAAAAAAATGGGCCACACTCTGATTAGATCAGAGTATAGCTTACACGTAAAGAAAACTGAGCACAGTCTTTAGGAGTTAGCTATCTTGTAGTTGTGCTTGCAAGACAGGTGAAAAGAAATAATTTGTCTATAGGGCTGAAAGAAAACAGCGTGAGTGCAAATTGGAAAAGGCAGACTAAATCCAGCTGCTCATCTCAACTACAGCAGATCAGATTGATCAAAACTGACTTAACATTCCCAGTGTTTCAACGCAGGGACTTGTTTCACCAGGCTGTCTTTGTCGCAGGGCCATCTGCCTGCCCTTTTCTTTCAGTGTTCCTGAAGGAACCAGAGAGGAAATGGCCAAGGCTAGTAGGGCTGGGAAGGCAGAGGCGAAAGAGGGAGAGAGAGAGCAGGAAGGCAAAGCTGTGTCCCAGCTGCCCGAGCTGCTGGGATGAATGGAGTGTTCCGTCCTCTGCTTTCTGTCTTTCACTCTCCACATTGTAGCATGAGGCAGAGCGTGACAGACCTTGTGAGGGCAAAAGGAGAAGAGTTGGTGGCCTGGGGGGTAGAGATACTGTCACCAGGGCAGGCACCCATGGGTGCAAAAATGTCCTCTCCCTGGTTGTGTCTGGGTTGTGCCAAGGATGAAGGGACAGGCACTGCCAGCTCTCCTCTCCCTGGACCTTCCTTCTCTTCTTCCTCCTCCTCTTCCCTCAGCCTGTTTGCCTTCCTTCCTTCCCTTCACCCTTCCTCAGGTTGCATCAGCAGACGGCACACTGTATCTTAAAAAGCTGGGTCAGAAGACTTCCGATTTGGACCTCACCTCAAGAAGTACAAAAAATCGCCCTAACAAAGCAAGGAAATCTATTAACTTATCAAGACTTGTTGAAATGGGAAGGGGATAAGCCAAGAATGCATACAGAAGAAGAACTAAAAGTTTTGGGACATGAATTCAATTGGTTCCCGTGGAGACAACTTAAAGAGAGATTTAAAATGGATCAAAAAATATATGGATTTGAAAGAAAAGAAGATGAATTAGATGTATTGATGAAGGAGGACCAAAAGAAGAAAATCTCCAAATTCTATAAACTATTGTTGCAAAGAGAAATGGAATCAGGGACTGTTACAGATAATATGGTTAGATGGGCACAAAATATTGGACATCCAATCGAGTTGGATACATGGGTGAGGGCATGGAAAACAGATATAAAATTTACACCAAGTTTAAATTTAAGAGAAAATTTTTATAAAATGCTACACAGATGGTATATGACACCTGAGAGGTTGCAAAAAAATAACAAAAAATGGAAATGAAAGATGTTGGAAATGTGATGAAAAGGTAGGGTTGTTTTATCATATGTGGTGGACCTGTAAGATATTTTGGAAGGAAATACATGATGAAATTCAAAGAATTTACAGTTTAAATTTTGAAATGAAGCCAGAGTTTTATTTGTTAAATATGCTAGGGCAACAAAGAGAGATAAGATGTCACCAGAAGACATTGTTATATTTGATAACTGCTGCAGGATTGACATATGCACAATATTGGAAAGAAAGGCACTATGTTGATATAAAAGAATGGAAATTAAAAGTTCTGGATATGATAGAGATAGAAAAATTAACATTTTCATTGAAAAATAAGCCTATCCAGAACTTTGAAAGGGAATGGAGAGACGTCTTGAATTGGATAAAGATATAGTATAAGAAAAGAAAAAAGAATAAACCAAGATTGCATGTAAAGCAAGGCAATAATGTAATAAGGTAATGTAACAAAGCAGCAATGTAACAATGTAAGATGCAAGAATGTAAGAGTATCTTTTGAACAGAAACTATGTATGAATGGAATGTAAACAAGCAGACTCAACTGGAAAAAAGAAAAAAGCTTGGAAGTGGGGAAGGGTTTTTTTTTAATTTCATCTTAAACTTTAACAAAAATATTAAAAAAAAAAAGTTGGGTCAGCTAACCAGGCAGCCAATTGTTCTGAAAACATGAAAAATGCATGAAAATGAATGTCTCCATGAGCAATAGTAACTATTATGAATCAGGTGGCTGAATTCACAGAAAAATCTGGCAAACATTTAAAGAATATGAAACTTCATACACATTGAGATAGCACAGATTGCATAAGTGGACATATAAGTAATACATGTCAATATATGTTAATAGGGCTACCTCCTTCAGCTGATATTAGTAAATATGGACCCCAGATTGACCTTCTCACTGCATCTTTGAAAAATGCATTCATGGATATCTGCAGTAAGTTGGGAAATCTGTTGCCTGCTGAGTGTTGTTGGAAGTTCAACTCCCAACAGACTGACTTACACATTGCCAATGCTGGAATGTGCACGTATATGTACAAGCACACAGGCTCCCCCATCCCTCCAGTCACCAAATGTTTACTGTAATTCCTAATTCTGCATAGTGTCCACAGCATCATCATAGTAAAAAATTAAAGGTGGAATTGAGAGCATTAAACAAGATACTCCCTCACCTAATGGCTGTCTAATACTAAAGAGTTTGGTCCTTTTGTTTACTGCCTTTAATTCTAACACATCAGGAGATTGCTTGTACTAAAAATTAATAATCCTCCCTTTAGACATCTGAATATCAAAATCCCTTGAGGAGGGTTTCAGAATTCAAAAGAACTTTCTAAAAAGGCCTGATTCTCTGCATTATTTTCACTCTCAAGCATACTAGCCACATCTCTATCTGCACGGTAATTTTGTTCTACGCAGACTGAAATATGGCGACTGGCTGGCATGTCTCTGAAGAGAAAGGACTGGGTGCACTGTCAGCTTCCACAAACTTTATCTTAAAAAGCCTTTCATTCTAGACTACAAGACAGCAAAAAGGGAACAAGTGCATTCCCAGGGAGTAGGACTAGGTCTAATGGTTTTAAGTTATAGGAGGAAAATTTTAATTATACATTAGGAGGAACTTTGTGATCGTAAGAGCAGTTCGGCAATGGAACCAATTACCTACAGAGATGGCGGGGTCTTCTTTGCCAGACATCTTCAAGAAGAAGCTGGACAGCTATCTGCTGGGGATGCTAGAGCAGAAGTTACTGCATTGAGCAGTGGGTTGGACTTGATAGCCTATCAACTAGAAGATAGCACTTCCAACTCTACGATTCTATGATTTAAGTGAAATGTGCTATGCTGCACTTACCAGCTTGGTTCACCTGAATCAAGTAGGGATGTCTGCTCAGATTACTCACTCTCTTGCATAATTTTTGACAGAAAACAAGGAATGTGAGCTGAAGCAATCAAGTTAGTAATGAATTGAGGGATGTAAGAAATGTTTCCATAACCATGAATTTATTATAATTCATGACCGGTGAAACTGCAATAAACTCTTCAGTACAACACAATTCTGTAGAAGTCTTTGATTCTTCTAGATCATTGCTGTTCCCATAACATCAAAGGGTTCCCCCATCTCCATACTGCTTACAACACGGTGCAACTAGTAATAAAACTTTATGCAATGGAGCTGGATACTTCTTATAAACATGTCATCAGCTGATACTCAAACCATTATACTATGCTGGTTCTGTCTATCCGAAGCATGCCCAGATACATTTCGTTAAACAACCTTAACATCCTCCATCCTAGATAAAAATCTTGTGCCATTATCTAAGACAAAGGATAAGCCAAGACTTATCTAATTCCCATAAAACACAAAGTTTAAAAGATCAGTGTAGTTCTAAATCTTGATGTAACTCTAATATGAAACTGCTGCAGAAGATTACATGTAAATCAAACCTAAGTCCTGCTTGTGCCTATAGCAAAATGAGTCTGCCACTATACCATATTTTGCAGAAGTATTCACACACATACTCTTTGACCTTTTCACCTTTTGATACGTTACAACCCAGAACTGAAATGGATTTAAATTAGCAGTGCTACCATCTGATGTACACAAGATTCTCAACACTATAAAGTACAAAATACATATATATGTTTTGTAGCACAGAAGTTAAGTAAACAAAAACAAGTAGCAATTGTTGTTCCATAGATATTCACTCCCTTTACCGTGACATTTTACAATAAGCTATGGCACAACCCACTGCCTCCAGAAATCAAGTAAATAGCTGTATGGAGTCAACCCAGGCACACTTCCATTGGCACATCACTTCAGATTAAATACACCTGTCCCTGGAAGGCCCCAGAGGTTGTTGGAGACTATTTCTAAACAAACAGCTGCATGAAGAACAAGGAACTCTTAAAAAAAAATCTGAGATAAAGTTGTACAGAATTCCCATTCAGGGTTGGGTTAGTTTAAAGGCACCCAAGCCAAACTGTTTTTTTTCAGCTAGACTTTACATTAACAATAAATTGGTGGTACTTGTTCTCAGGTTCCTGTTTTGTTTTAGTTGCTAGCACTAAATTGTTTCTAAGGTTATCCTTTGTTTTAATGGTTATTTTAAAACTGATTTTTAAATTATATGTTAAAATCAACACTAGCCACAGTGGCAATCAAGTCAGAGTAAGCTTCATACTCACTCCTTAATGTATTTTTCTTCCCAGTTTTGAAGTCTGAACATTTTACTCTGGTTTTTGATGTTCCAGTGTTGATGCTGCAGCTTGGAAACTCTTCTTCTTCTTCTTCTTCTCCTCCTCCTCCTCCTCCATTTAGTAGTTTTCAGTGCTGTTTGTATGGAAGTTTTTGGCAGCTGGTTAAAAGAGTTTTGTTCATCCTCCCATGGAGTTAGATACTGGGTTGTGGTTCTTCCCTGCTT
The DNA here is from genome assembly GCA_030412105.1 of Cyclura pinguis. Taxonomy (NCBI): domain Eukaryota; kingdom Metazoa; phylum Chordata; class Lepidosauria; order Squamata; family Iguanidae; genus Cyclura; species Cyclura pinguis. The sequence goes on from CM059599.1 coordinate 178,604,775, forward strand.
CCCCAGAACCATGCATGCCCTTTCGTTTGTTCTGTTTTCCAGTATCTCAAACGCAAGACTATCTGGGGACCTTTTTTTGAACTTTGTGTCAGTCTGCCATCCCCCTTATTTGAATGGTAATGATACATTGAGAGGGCAACTGTGATTCAAATGAGAAAATTGTGCAAGTGGTTTAATTGCTTTTGATATCAAAGCAAGCAAGAGATAATGAGTAATCTTCAGAGGAGCGAGAGTTTTAAAACTTTGTGGGAGTTCCCTGTAGAAAGCTGCTGCAGACGAATGAAGAATTGAAAGCTCTAGCTTCTTTACAAATACAAATGGACATAAATGAAAGAAAAGAACTAGGTTGGGTAACAACAATTTAGTTGCTAGCCCACCAGTGTAAAAACAATCTAAGCTGCACAAATTTCTGCTACAGAAACAAGATATAAATCATGGAAATGATATAGCAGAACTTTGCAGCAGTAATGAAGTTGTTCTAAACCAGAGACAGTAAAAAACAGTTCACTTTGTTCACACAAAGCTTGCAATAAGGACTTCATTCAAGCGTCCTCTCGTAATACACCTGGGCTCCATAATGAGAAAGTTACATTTGACATCCAGTATCTAGGTACACACTTTTTTTAATTAGTGAACTAGGTACAAAATTATTCTGGAGTGTATCAGAAACTAATGCCACTACTGGTGAAATAAAGGCCATGATGAAGAATAGGGAGGAAGCCTTAAAGTAATAAGATGCTGGACAAGTTTAGCTGCTATGGTGAGAAATTATTTTGACCTCTAAATGCTGCTAGAAACAAAGTGACGCAGAATCGAACTGGGAATCTCTCTCTCTCTCTCTGTTATTTCAGAGGCACAATCCTGTGATTTTAAGGCAGGAATGAGCCTGCTCCACAACACTCTTGTACTCTCACATCTCTGATGTATCGGCAGCATTAGTGAGGTCTTCACCAATAGCTCAAGTGGAAATTTCTGCTGACACAGATTTAAATATCCTTCTGCACTCCAATATGAAACGATGTACTAAACTGTTTCCTGAACTGAGGGCAAAAAATATTGTTACCTCATGAGACAGTGCTATGCACTGAAGCCTTTTTTGGTTGAGAAAAATCAGACTGATAAATGCAACACTTCAAAATAACAGGATGTGAACACACTTGTGTCATCTCAAGAAGTGTTTTATGGTGAGGAGACAAAAATGAAAGAATAATGGGCAGCCTACCAAGATCTTCTAGAAACTGAGCAACATCACAGATTGAGGAATTAAGGTTACAGTTTTCAGTGGTTCTCCTACAGACAGATAGCTGAGAGATATAAAACAGATAAAAAATTATATGACTTTGCATTGACTAAATCTGATTTCGCAGAACAGTTTTGTTCAGATAATGAACATTTGATTGGCAAGATGTATAAAATTTTGTTAAAATTAGAGATAGAACAAGAATTAAAGATGGCATCATAAAGTGGGCGGAAAACATTGATCATAACATACAGTTGGAGCAACAGAAGAAAATGTCGTTAGAGGGAATTACATTTACATCGTGTTATAATCTCAAAGAGAACTTTTACAAGATGATGTACTGTTGGTATTTTACATCAGAAGACTGGCCAAAAGGCATAAAGAAGTTTCTAACAGATGTTGGAAATGAAGTGTGGCATTTATTTACTTATTTATTTTACTATATGTAGTAGACATATGAAAAGATTAAAAAATGGAATCAAATACACTCTATGGTGTGCAAAATTTTGCAAGTTAATGTTCAATTAACTTATAATATTTGCTGGGATTAGTAGAAGATCAACTGGAGAAAAACTATGGCAAGATATTACAATATAATATGACTACCAAACATGACAAATACACATCTACACACACAGAAGAATGTAGAAACTCCAATAAAACAAGACTGGCTGATAAAACTATTAGCTCTAGCTGAAAGACAAAAAGTGATTACTTTGATAAGAGAAAAATCAGTATTGACCTTTGTGAAAAATTGGAAACCTTTAATTTGCCTTTTTTTTTTTTTTGCAAGAAAAAGAGTACAATATGTTAACTGTGGATTTGACAATTAGTATTTTTGGTAAGTAGCAGTTCAAGCTTTGTTATTTGCAATTAGAAAAGTTTCTTCTGTATTGAAGTTTCATCTATAACCCATCCTAGGAAAGCATGAAATCACCTTTTCAAACATTTTCATTGTTCGTAGTTAGTTTTGAGTGTGTAGTATTTAATATTCTTATTTGTCTATATTTTTCTCCCCCCTCCATTCTCTATTTCAGTTTCCTTATTGTTATAAAAAATAAAATTATTTTAAGAAAATAATATGAGGAAGCAGTTAAGGTATGATCTACAGCTATGTAAGTAAAATCAACCTAAGAGCCTACTAAAATATTTTTGATGTATATAATAAATACAAACATGTTCTTTGGAGAAACAAGTGCCTTGATAAATGAACTATAGCAGGAGCTATCTGTGACTTTGATTCAGAAAGACATAGTGAAACTCTGGCACCTGTTTGCAATTTCAGAAGGGAGATTCCACCATGACTCAGATTCTTAGCTGTGGCATGTAGGGAAGAACATTTTGTAAAATTATTGAGTGGAACACCTAAGATGGAAGATATGACTGATCCTTTCTTATTGATGTTGCCTAATGCCTACCTAACGTTTTTTTTTTTTTTTTGTGGACTCTTTTTATTGCTTGAGAAATAAAATCTTTAATTGCTCTAATTAAGAACAATAAGGCCCCAATGGAAAATTTCATCCAACCCCTTCCCCGCATACGCTTAAAGCCATTCAATTCCATTGAATCCCTGTTATACTTACTTTAATTATTTACATAAATTTGGCAAGCTTCCCCAAGAATGTTATGGCAATTTCACAGTGTCTTCTTAGGCAAGGAATACTCAAAGATGATTTTGCCAGTCTCTGCCTCTGAAATGCAGCCTACAAAACTTGATGTTCAATGCCTGTCCCTCAACCAAGTACTAATCAAGCTGACCTTGCTTAGCTTCGAAGACCAGATGTAATCTGATGCCTTTAGGACATTTAGGCCCCTTTTCCCAAGAAAGAATCTCTCCAACTGTTGTTGTACCCACCTCAAAGTGAGGGGACCATAACAATCCAGCCAATTATAGATCAGTAAGTTTAGCTGACAACATAGGAAGCTTCATGCAAGACATATCTTTCTCAAGTTAGAGGGCTGTATAACTGAAAACAACTTACTAGCTCCTGACCAAATTGGATTTAAACCACAATATTCAACTATGGATCACTATTTTTTGGTGCCATATCTTGTTATTAAATATACTAAAGGAACTCCTGGTCATCTGAATGTTGTATTTATTGATCTGAAAGCTGAATTTGACTCCATCCCTAGATACTGTTCTGGAGAAAAGTAATTAATATGAATATAGATATCATGCTGTTAAAGTGAATTAACAACCTTTACACAGATATAACTTTGAAGGTTAGATCTGGCATCCATTGTTAATTGTCCAGTCCTATTAATTTCAAAATGGGTTTGCTTGGGTTCTATCTTGGCTCCTTTGTTTTCAGTCTACAGATATATAACGCGATGGATTTTTCAGGATCATAATTCTTTTGCAGAGGTTAGAGGCACAAGACTGTAGTAAAGCAGTGAAAGTAGAAAAACTGTGAATAAAAAATCAAAACCGTGAACACTTTTTTTTTTAAAACCTGAGAACACTTCTCTGGGGGAAGTGGGCCATCGAGTCATATTGGAGGACCTATCAATGCCTACAGAAGTGATCTCTCGAGGAATCTCTAGGTTCTCCAGAGCGACTTATGGTCCATTTCCAGTGGAAGTGGACCACAGAATCATGCTGGAGGACCTAAAGATTCTTACAGAGTACATATTTTTCCATTATTGGTGCAAATACACTAAAAATTTTTAATAAATAAATAAAATAAAATAACCTGCAAATAATCAAATCCACAAGCACTGAACCAGTGAAAGTGGAAGGCCAGCTATATACTTACATAGGCCTTGAGAGATTCCTGAAACAGTTCAATGATTCTTGTAAGCAAAATTTGCCCACTGTAAATTAAGAGAAAACCACAAATATGCTTTTTAGCTCCACAAATAGTTAATGGATGGAAGGTTATTGGAATAGGAGACATGTTTAAAGTATTTGGGGCTGATGTTTCACCAGTCAGGTTCTTGGACAGCACATACTGATTATCCTAAACAGAAACCTGAAAAAGCTATATTTCACACCCATGGATTCTACAGAACTAGAAGAGGTTCCTCTAATTTTGCTTGATGCCACCAATTCTACAAATTTAAAAAATGAAACTTCTTCTCCCAATGTTATATGTTCAGCTGCAGTCTGAAGAACTGATACTGAAAATTGTACTGACTAAATTTGTCAGTTTACTGCTAGCTGCTCTTTCCTCAGTATGGACAGACTTAAACTATCACTACCATCAATAATGACTCTGGTGCACACAGTGGTAACTAATTACTAGTTGAAGATTTTAGTTTGTTCTATTTCAGGTATTTTAATATTAAAACATAATGAGATGGATCTCAACTCATGTAAGAGTTGTGCATTAAATTCAGTTGGTAAGTGACGGTTTTCAGGTCAATATGTAAGCAGTCCTGGCTTCTACAGTGCCAAACTCAACAAAGACTGAGTGATTTGACTGTACAAAAACAGATTTAGGACAAATTTTTATGAACAAATCATTCCCGTCTCTTTAAATCTCCCATCCTATTTTACTTATATTACAAATTTTGTTTACAGAAAGCCCTTAACAAAAGCTTGTTTGAACATATTGTCCCCTGCTGAATTAGAAGGCCACTGTAATGGGGCTCCTTATAATGAAAGAGTTTGTGTTTGTGAGAAGTGTACTGAAAACCTAAGACATGTGATGCTTTGGTGTCTTTTTTTTTTTTTGGCTGAATGGGAAAAAAACTTCTGCAGATCATTTTAGATAAATGTCCAGGAAGAACGGGTCAGGATATACTAATTATGCTGTTATCAGATGTAGATAATTTTGCTACATTCTGAATAGAAACTTTTAGCATTTCAGTTGTTAAGTTTAAGCAAAAGTTAAAACGTAAGATATCTGACAAACAATATTAGTCGTTAAACCAGGTACTTCATTCTGGCTTCTTTTACCGCGTGATTAATTTTTTAGTCAAGTTTATATTCTAGTGTTGTTACGTGTTTAGTGCCTTTAATATACTGCATATGGCTACCATGTGTTTTAACTTACTATAGAAAAGTTTATCATGTTTTATTATACTGTAATATTTTGTTGTTTGTCATAGTTTTGTGTAAAGCAATAAAACCAAAAGTGAACTGAATATAAGTTTTTGACTATGGGTTGCCTTGTGAATTCTTTTGAATTAAATGGTAAGATATAAATCTTTCAAATAAATAACACTTTGGACTTGGGCACACCATCCAAAATTCATCATTTTTGCTAGGCTAAAACCAATCAACTGGGAGTAACAAACAACAATTAGGACAAAGACCCTTTTATTCCAATTCTTGGCCATTTTAAAGCTTCATTCAAAGGCAGTTAATGGTGGCTGATCTTCATGCAGAGCAGAAGGAACTTACTGCATATCAAAGGACATATTAAGCCATAAGGTTTAAATTGGTTTATTATATACTGGATTTGACATTAACAGCCTTCCCAATCATCATAATAGAAGAAGCTCAACCATAAAGAGTACTTAGACCTTAGAAAGTTCTTTCATTTAATAAAAACATAACATAATAATAGTATTTTAATCTCACATGTGAAAACATATAGCTCTGATGACTTAGGCAGTGGCAGAGATTGTACATTAAAACCATAGCAGTATAGAACTTTACTTTGTTCCTCCTTTATCTGAGATTCCTCATTTCTGTGAGTCACTATTCCAAACAAGAAATACAGAATACCATTCAGACGTCACTGAAAAAACATCTTCTTGTGCATGAGACAAACTGAAATCAAATCCAGTTATTTGTTTTTAAGCTTCTACAAAAGAATAACTGGAAGTACTCCAGTAGAGACAGTAAAAAAAATACATGCAATCTTGGAAATATTTGCAAAGGAAATCATTTTTAGAAAACTGTCTGGCATAAGGAATAACGTACTAAATGGTGCAATGATCAGCTCAATTCAAAATAAGGTGGGTTTTTTCATCACCAGTTATCAGGCTAACATTATTGCAGGGCAAATGGAGGTACAATCCCTAAGCTCTTCAGGCCTTCTTCTTCATATACCCTGTGAAGGGTCGGGGTCACCTTCCAATCAAAAGGAAAGTATCTTGCTGAAAGCTAAAGACATTCTGAAACAAAGCGCCTCCAGGCCAACAACAGCTTGAGTATAAGGAAATTAATAAGGAACAAGACGTGTGCATTCCACAGAATGGTTTGGGCACACACAGAGTCACATCTATGATACCTTCTATGGGTTGTTTTGGGTTCAATGTGCTTTCAAGCATTTTGGTGGGCTGAAGCTTATTGTTGGGTAAATGTGCTGGCTGTTATCAGCATGAGGATCTGATACTGCTAGGTCAGAACATTATGACAGTGTCCCAAAATCAACGGATGTTAAACTGACATATCAAAAAAGGGAAGAAGGCCAGCTAGAGATGTGAGGTTTTTCTTCACCATGCAGAATAAAGAGATACAACTTCTGGATGTTTGGAAAGTCTAATTACAAAAAGAATTTGAACAAGTTTACCTTAAAAAACAGAATTACTGAGGTATCAAGTGACTCTTGCTTTTCACCCATTTTCAACCAAAAAATGAGAACGAAAAACTCATTTTGCATTCCAACTTTTCCTGTTTTTGTTCCTTATGCCAGAGGTTCCCAGACTTTCTTGGTTCACAGCTTCCTTGTCTTTCACTATTTTTTTCACAGCTCTTCTAGACCAAAAGAAGTACCTGTTTCACTTACTAAGTAGTTAGGTTCAAACAATATGTATTCAGGAATTAATTTTGAGTGGGAAAACTGTTGAATAGACTTAAGTATCCATCCCCACTTCTCAAGACTGTAGATTTGTTGTTATGTGCTGCAAAGTTGGCATCAACTTACGATAACCCTATGAATGACAGATGTCCAAGAGAGAAGTCTGTTGTTAATAGCCAGGTCTTGCAAACTCTGGGCTGTTGCTTTCTTAATTGAGTAAATTCATCTTTAATGCAGTCTTCCTCTTTTCCTATTCTTTACTGATGATATGCATCAACTCTTTTTCTTCCTGACTTAACTGATGATCTTTCTGATCATTTTGGTATTTGCATAACTCTTCCCCAGCACCACTTTGGCACTACAGCTATCCTTAGCAGAAGCTACAGTCCATCACATGTTACTAATGGGCATAATTTTGTTTGCACAGACAGGCATGTCCCAATTACACTTTATTTTCAGATGCCCATTTAAAAAAAAAACTCTTTTAGGCATATACCTCAAACTTTAGATATGCAAAGGCCCTCTGAGAAGGAGAAACTCCACTGAAATTTGAATGAGCGTGCTGATGTAAAGCTAGCTTACTTTATAAATTGGGGGTCGGGGGCAAAATGCTTGAAAGGTAGGGAGCACAGGGAATGGTGTTAGCAGGAAGTACATGGAGATGGGAAGTAAAAAAGCAGAAAAATGTAATGGAGGGAAACTTGGGCAGGGACAACTTCAAAAACAACATGAGGATGAGAATCCAGTAAGATGCAACACACTCCAGGAAGAAATTTCACAGAATTTGGGCTGGGTAGGTGGTTTAAAAAACTGGAAGAGTAGGGAAAAAAAAGTTCAGTCCTATCCCTGTCTTGGGAATGAGGGAAAAAATACCACCCTTGGACAAACACAGACACACAAATGCACTATCTGTCTACAAGCTGTTGTCTGATTCACCACAACATCCTCTTAACCACCAGGTCTGATGGTGGCTCCCGAGTAGAGATGGGACTTTTAAACTGTGCAGGAATTGACAATGTAGGGGAGAAAGTGTGTAGCTTTCCAGAAAAAACATGCTTACGGTATTTTTCACTGTGTATATAACTACACAAAAACTGCTCAAAATAAAAAAGCAAGAACAAAATGCTACATCAAGAGTTTTCAAAACACTGTGTTATGGACTAATGCGGCTGAGGAAGAGAAGAAAATCGGGACAAATTATATTCCAAAGATTTTAGAATTAATATGGATTTGGGTTAACGGGGGATACTTCTGCATAGATGGACTTCTGTGTTGGAGGAGGAGGAGGAGGGATACCAGAAAAGCAGGGTAGAATTCTATTCCAAAGATTTTAGGGTTAAAATTATCTAATGTCCAATGGCAGGGTTTTCAGTACACTGATCTAGGAGACCTCTGCCTGGTGTGGTGAGAGGAAAGAAGAGGGTTGGGTTTATTTTGGACTTAACACAGATTGGGGTTAGCATACAGATGCTAGAGTTTTCAGTACACTGATCTGGGATACTTCTGCATAGATGGAGTAGCGCGCAGGAGGAGGAAGAGAGATGACAGCTTGATTCTCAGCATTTTAACTTTGTCAGTTGCGTTGACCTCAAAAACTCCTGCATTTATCTTCATCCCTCTTGTTCTCCTTCTCCCCAGTTCTCCTTGTTCCTGTTTTGGGAAAACATCTGTATGTTGAAGGGAGGGGACATGAGTGACACAGAGCTCTATCAGATTTACTGATGTCAACATGAGTTGCAAAGCCTCCTCACTCCTCTTCCTATCAGTCCACTCTATGCAGAGATCTTCCACATCAGGGTACTGAAAAACCTAACATCTGGATGTTAATCCCAATAAGTGTTTTTGCTGCTGTTGTTTTACTGATTTACATTCCGTCTTTCTCCCAGATCTGGGACTCAAGAGAGCTCATAAATCCTTAGACTACTGCAGCAGAATCCCCTTTTTCCTTCTCCCCCTCCAGACTAGTCCACATAATACAGAGGTCTCACAAATCAATGTACTAACATCTGGATGTTAAATTCAATCTATGCCAAATCCAAAATACTTGGGGCAAAATATGCTTTCCTCCCTGTCACCAGTCCCTGCTACACAGAGATCTCTCGGTTCAATGTTTTCAAATTTGTGGGTGTTAATCCTGATTCGTATTAATCTTGTAATTTTTTGAATCCCTCTTCCATAATTCTGCATAGATGGACTAGCATGGAGGAACAGGGAGGAGGAAGACGACTATAAAACTGAGTTTTTCACTATTCTCAAGCCACTATGCTAAGGCCGAGATTTCCCTGTCCCTGGTCCTTTGAAATAAGCGTCAATTTAAAAATTACCACAGTTTTACCACTGCTCCTTTTCACAACCACTGATCACACTCCCCATGAGCACAGGGGGCGTGGGTGTGCTTCCCTTTAGCTGCAATGTGGAAATCCCAATCCTCCTGATAAAATATCTACATGAGGACTGAGAGCAGGAGCTGCTGCTGCAACCAAGCCATCATCATGAAGCCTGCTTACGCCTTTCCTAGCCCTATCACTAAGGGTCTTCCCTTGGACCAGCCACATACAAGAAGTGAGAATCTAAAATATCTTGTGGTATCCTGTGAATACGCTAAGCTACCCTGGTGTGCAGAAGCACAGCTAGGGAACCCTGCCTTATGCTAATCCAGTTGTCTTCATATTTCTTCTGTAATTATTTTAAAGTTTCATCTCACCATCACTAGATGAAGATCCATTAATGAAACAAAGATGTGATTTATGTGTCAAAGAATCAGTCCTCCATGAGGCTAATATATTCCTGCCCCCAAGTTCTTTCTGTGAAAGGAATGGATTAAAAACTTTCATTGCAGTTCCCCATGGTGTCCAAACTCAACCACAATTTATTCTCATTATGGCTAATTACCAATCCATAGTTAAAGCAAATCACAGTTCCCTAAGTTCAGTTCCTTTTTTATTTTAATTTTTTAAAAATTTATTTATAACACTACATAGCACATTGCATAAAATACACAACTACCCAATTATCTAATTACAACTACTCAATTACACCCCCACTATAACTAAAAAAAAATACAAAAGACAACAAATACACATAATATAAAATTGGTTTCCAGCTCCCCCAACTTAGACTAGATGTCATATTTATTATATCAGCTTCTGCTAATCTTTTAAATACCTTCTGCATATTAAGTTCCATTGCTAATTTTACAATACATTAATATTCCAAACTAATAGTTGATAAGTTGTTCTCTTTCTCTTGCAAAAAACACATTAAGAGATCCCAATCCTTCACGAATATCACGAATTTTCCTTCTCCCATCAGAAGTGCTAATTTATCAACCTCTAAGTCAATCAACTTAACCAGCCAATCTTCCTTAGATGGAATCTTGCTGCTCTTCCATTTCTGTGCATATAGTAGTCTTGCTGCTGTTGTCATATATCAAAAAATGCTACCAAATTTCTTGTCCAGTGAATATCCATCAGTCCTAGCAAATACAATTCTATTATTATTTTTTCTGGCATCTCCTTCTAATTCTAGCATTCTGATGAATTAAATAATGAATTAAAAATTATTTTGTTTATTTATTATTTAATAAATAATTTTGTTTATTTATTATAAATGTTTATTTTATTTGTTTATTTATTAATTTCTTTATTTTGCAATGAGATGGATTTGATTCCAGAACTTTTTGGCCTTATTTATCACGTATCCGCAATGTATTATAAAAGTTCTCACATGCTGTTTGCATTTCTAACACTTATTTGAAATACAGTATGACCCCCGTATCTGTGGGGAATTGGTTCCGGGGGCCCCCACAGATACGGAAATCCGCACTGGGCGCCGCGGCAATCCGGCCCTAGGTCTGCAGTTGGGGGTGGGAAAACAGTGGGCAGCATGATCCTGTGCTATCCGTTATTTTCAACCACAGATAACAATCCACGGATTATGAATCTGCGGATATGGGGGTCATACTGTATTCATCTTGGCAAACTTTAATGGTGTCAAATACCATCTGATTATCAGCTTATAAAAATTCTCTTGAAGGTCATAACACAATGTAAATATTAATCTTTCTGACCACATTTTGTCCCACTGCTCCATTACTGTGTTATGTCCCACATTTTGACCTCACTTTACCACACCATCTTTCACTACTTCTTGTTCCTTTTCTAGTTTTTACAGAAGTTTGTACGCTTTCCCACCCAAATGTTGCTCATCTACATAAAGCTGTTTGTCAAAGTCACTCTCAGTCAATTCAAAATCATATGTCTTTTAAACCTGCTGCAATGAATATCAGATAGCATTCTTTGCTCACCTTTTTCATTCAGGGCTGTTCACCCCTACAGGAATTACAGTACTATGTTCTCCCTTCTGTCTCTTAAGAACATCAGATGGAGCTGTTTGCTTATGTTTCTCTATAAAGGTCTGCTTCAAGAACATTTTTTTATTCAACAAAGCTCAGCCAGGCTGTTTACATTAATTTCAAGGACGTTCCCAGCTTAGTCTTTCAAGTATACAAAGAACTTTTTCTCACAGAACAGCTAATATATTTTAAATTCTTTAAGATGATTTATGAGTTTAAATTCTTTATTTCAAAACACTCCATTAACCTTTTCTTTATGAAAAGTCTAACATTCTCTTCCATTATTTATTGTATTTATTCATTATTATTTATATTGAAATCTACCACCTTCACCGTTTACTCATTTTCCATTCCAAAATCTCATTTAATCTAATTGGTATTCTTATTCCTGATTTTTGTGAGCAATATACATTTAAAGAGTTAAAGAATTTTTATGATGTTTCAGAGAAAGGATAAATGTTAACTGTTTATTGCCTCTCACTATAAGCCAATTATTCACCGTATGAGTCTTGCAAAGAAGCTTCAGTGCAGACTTTATACTGCTGTCTGAAGTTAGGGAAGCTTCTTTTTAAAAATATTCTCTCTTTTCTCTCTGTAACTTTATTTAAAGAATGAGCTTGTCAGAGTTAAGTTCATAGCAGGCAAACCTGTGTGGCTGGGCAGTTGGCAAAATCACACTCCTCCTTTTCATCTGCAATTGGTTTCCTTTATGTGAAGAACTGATTCATTAAAAGGGGTTAATGGAGCCTAATCAAGAGTTCCTCTGCAATCCCCTTTGTCCAGGGGGTGAGTTTTGACCAGACCGTTTGTTTGGCCTCAGGAAACTGCTGTGCTGCTCATCTTCACCCCCCCTCCACCCTCAGCCTTTACCTGGAGCTAAGGAAAATGAGACTTCTCCACCTCCACAGCTCCACCAGTAACTGGAACTGTGTTCAGCTCCAAAGTGACAGCATAGAATCATACAGTTGGAAGAGACCACAGGGAGCCATCCAGTCCAACCCCTTGCCATGTAAGAACATACATCTGAGCACTCCTAACAGATGACCATTCAGCCTCTGCTTAAAAACCTCCAAAGAAGGAGACTCTACCACACTCTGAGGCAGCATATTCCACTGCCGGACAGCTCCGACCATCAGGAAGTTCATCCTGAAGTTCAGGTGGAATCTCTTTTCCTGTAGTTTGAATCCTTGTCATAGTGTCTGGAACAGCGGAAAACAAATCCGCTCCCTCCTCAACAAGACATCCCTTCAAATATTTAAACATGGCTATCATGTCTCCTCTTAACCTTTTCTTCTGTAGACTAAACATACCCAGCTCCCGAAGCTACTCCTCATAGGGTATGGCTTCCAAACTCTTCACCATTTTGGTTGCCCTCCTCTGGACACGTTCCAGCGGATGTTCATTTGTTACAAACTCTGATATAAACTCTGTAAAAGCGATCCTACTCCCAACAAGTTAAAAAGAACAAAAAGGTGTCAGCTACTACCTGCCTAGACAAGAATCATTCTTATATTTTGTAAACATCCTAATCAAAGAAATGAAGCATTAATCTTAGCATCCACAGAAATTCAGACAATTCAGGGGACAGATGTAACATGCATACTTAAAGGAAGAAAGTTTAAGAACACATGGCTTTTCTACAGGCTGGAATCCACCATCAGGAATCTACCACCCAAAAAATTTGGCACACAAATCTTGCAGATATCCATTCCTAATGCATGAAAGGGTCATTATGTTATATATGTTTAATTTTCTTCTAAATAACCATATGGTTGCATGTACTGAATCTGAATATCTTCCCTCAATAACATTATCACAATACTTATTAGCGCTCATTGCAATGAAAAAGTTGTGCACGCTTGTGTAATTCATACACAACAATCCCAGGTTTTGCCACGTTTCAATAATTCTTTATTGGTTAGACCAAGGTTTCTTGATTAGGGTTCCCTGGAATGCCTTTCTTACTTTTTCCATAGCCAGATTAGTAAAGGATTTAAAATAATAGCAAAATATCAATTCATTGGGTTTAAAAGAATTCTATAGGATGTCCTGGACAACTTAAATTGAAAAGATACTGTGGTCCAAAACAACAAAATCAGTGTTAGCAATTAAATCTTACTGCTCAATGACTAGACCCAAGGCTTTGCTGAAAGCTGAACAACATGTGGTAAGAGATGGTTCAGTTTCTGTTCTCTCTTTAAACATTTACTCATATAGCAGCTGTAGGACCCCAATCTGTCACCTTTCCCCTCACTGTTTTTTTGATGACCTCTTTGCCCAGACAAAGCTACTGTAAGGCTTGCTAAGAAAAACATTCATATGCAATATCCTCTTCTCAATAGGGAAAACAGCTGCAGAAGAGAGACCTTCATTAGGAAAGTCAAGGGACTGGAGAATTAAACCTTTCCTCTGTGCCACAGTTCTCATGTAGACTCATGTGTTCCATAGTTGCTATTTGTCACATTTAATTTCACCCTGGTTTACCTTGAAATGGAACAGATGATAGGCAAAAATCTTTCTTGTGGAGCCCAGTTTGTTGAGATAAAGGGTAATGTGTCGTTTAGTGCTTCCCAAGCTTTGGTCCTCCAGCTGTTTTGGACTTCAACTCCCATAATTCCTGAACATCAGTCAAGCTGGTTAGAGCTTCTAGAAGCTAAAGTCCTAAACACTTGGAGGACTGAAGTTTAAAACCCACTGGTAAAGACAGAACTAGAGATCATACTGAAATTCAGAATCATGTCTGCACAGAAAAGTTCCCAGTGCAACAGAGTCAAATATATTACAAGGTGAGCTCCTTTTCTTCCAGAACACATTGTTCATGCAGAATATAAAGAAGACTGTGTTAAATACTATTCTTGGGGAGGGGGATAGCAATCAATTTCGCTGACATCTGAAGTTCAAGTATTTCATATACAAGGCAAAACCAAGTATGTAAATATGATCTACAACTATCAATCTTCTATGATGTTTAGGCAGGTATTATAGTCATTTGACCAGAAAACGCTAAAACTGCAAATCATTCATATAAGTCATATTGACAGTTTTGCAGCAGTCATGCAATAATCATAGAGGTTCAAACCAGTGTTACTAAATTTAAAATTTTTGTTGTTTGTAAAATGATCATGCTGCTATTAGTGACAGCTACAGAAATATCCAGCAAAGACTCTGAAAATTGTCCCGGGAATGATCTATTGATAGGATCAAATAGCAGTGCCGTAGCCCACTGATAAAAACAGCACTTTAAAAGAGCACAGCTGATCATGCTGACCTCATCATTGTTACAAGGCAAATTGTTCCTGTACTAGAATTGTCATTCTGTCATCTAAACATTTTGAGGGTAATATATTGAAAAATGGGGGCATAACTGTGCCAGACAAAAAACCTTCTTATGCTTTGGAACAGAAATAAAGTCTGTGGCTCACTGCAACAGGCCCTACCACTATGGATAGCAAGGCCCAATGGTTTCCTCAAATAAGTCTTGCAGATCTATATCCTACAGTATCTGCTTATATCCTGATTTACTTGTTTCCACGCCAAGGCCAATGAGTAAAAAGGTGGAAAATCCACAGCATGCATCCTCCTCAGCAGGTTATATTATATCTGTGTGTGTCCTTAATTTCCAGGAAGACTACTGTCCAGTTATTACGTAAAGAATTACAATGGAGGTAAAAAGGAGCCGTAGATGGCCAGACACCAAAGAAGCTACACTTTGCTTTTGCTTTAATACTTACAGTTTACTTACTGGCAAGAAAAAGACCTCCCCTGAGTCCAAACAACCAGTGTTTCTGTGTGTGAAATCTGCCTCCATGGGATGTAGGGAATCATTCTAGCAAAACCATTTTTAAAAGTTTTCTAAGCTTCAAAATGCAAAAATAAAGTTTAAAAAGTTTAAAAAAGCAGGGATGCAGGGGCCCCAAGGTCTCCTCAGGGGAGCAATCAGACCCCCTCCAACTCCTGGCAACTCTTGTCCATCCTACTGTACAATATCAAACATAGAGCTCATTCACACAAAATACCAAGCCAGGATTCTGCAGAACTACTCCCTGCCAGGAATGGCTGCATGCTGCTTAACTGGTCATGTTCAGTAGTGGCTTGTGTCGTATGAAAAAGTGGGGTGCAGTACAGGTGAAAGGAAGTGGGGATTACCAGTTGCACACCGTCTCCTGCCTCCCAAATTCACAAATTATATGCATAATCTATTACAAATATATGGCATAGAAATGTGGTATACACAAAGTGGTAATTTTATTTTGAAATAAAATAGAATAGAATAAATAAGGTATAATACAATTTGCTCCCAGAATGCCCAGGTGGCCATGCCAGCTGGCAGATTCTGGGAACAGTAGTAAAAAGCCACACTGACCAAGATATGTATCAAATATACAAAGAAAAATACTCATCTCTTGACTACTACCTCTAGGTTGGAAGCACTGCATTTTAAAGCAACAGCAATGCATTTCTTTCATTCCACTTGCAGCCTGACTGTTCTCCAAGGAACTGGAGAACAGCACAGATTGTTCTCCTTACATTTTGCCCTCAATGCAGCCTCATGAGGTAAATTGGGCTGAGAAAGAGTGAAGGGGAACCATATCTAGGTCTATCACTCCCCCTATTCAATACCCTAACCACTATAACACTGTAAACTATACCACTATAACACTGTAAAAATACAACACAGTCTCCCTCAGAATCAAGAAAAATAAAAGCCAAAAATGCCTCCCAATCCTTTTTCTGGGCCTTTACTAATTTTTTTTTAACTCAATGTTTTTGAAGACGGCTTTTAAAATATCTTACTGTAAAAGTGCTTTGGAGGCCCTTGTGGACAGAAAAGTGATCCATAAAACTATTATCATCACAGCAACTTTCATTTTCTTAATCACAGTTATATCTCCATTTTCATTTATTTATTTATTTACTTAATACCCTATCTTTATCCCAGCACAGGATTGAAAGCAGCTTACAACAAGCTATGGCAACTTAAACTACCAAACTACTGCTAAGAACTATTAATACAAAAGTTTTAAAAAAAACCAAAACAATTAGACCATAATTCTGTTTAAAAAACACAAGTTAAAAGCAGATTTAAAAAACACATTTAAAACACAATAAATCACAGACACCACACACCACATTAAAAGCTCTATTTACAGCAACAAGTTAAAAACCTAGGGAATCTTGGCTAAAAAAAATTATATATTTATTTCTTAGATTAGGCTATGTCTAATAAGTTTGATGTATGATAAATCTCTATTTACTTTGTTGTATTACTCTATGCTTACAAATGGAATTATCAAGAAATGTCAAAGAATGTCAAGAAATGTTATGTGAAGTGCTACACCTTTTAAAAAAGGGGTTTTTAGTGCTGGCAGAAAGAGAGCAAGGAGGAAGCTAAATGAATTTGCCATGGATCGAAATGCCACAGATTGGGAGCAGCCACCAAGAAGCTTCTCTCCTGTGTCCTCATCAAACTCGCCTGTGATGGTGGTAGAACCAAGAGAATGCCTTCCCCTGCAGATCTTAAAGCGCAGGCAGGTTCCTACAGGAAGATATGGGTCTTTCAGAGAATCTGTACCCAAGCTGTAAAGGGTTTTAAAGGTATAACCAGCACTTTGAATTCTGCCTGGAAACGGACTGGAGTGGAGCTGTTTCAACAAGGGAGTTAGATGCTCCCTATAACCAGCCCCAATCAGCAGTCTGACTACGACCCTGGAGACCAGAGTTCCATTCCCTGTTCAGCCATGGAAACCCACTGGGTGACCTTGGACGCATCACACACGCTCAGCCCCAGAAAATCACAGGACAGGTTCAACTCAGGGCTGCCATGAGTCAGAATTGACTTGAAGGCACAAGGCAACAAGAGCAACAACTACGTTTCCAGACAGTTTCCAAAGGTAGCCACGTGTAGAGTGTGTTATAGTAATCCATTTGCTAGGTGTGTTTGCTAGGAGTCTTATCTTTTAACCATTTATCAGTTTGAAACTTAATGCCCAATAAGATTTTTAATCTGCTGTATTCAACACTTTATTCACATTTACCTTCCTACCACTTCCTTGAAGATCTTAAATTATAATTTTTGCAGAGATTACAACATACCATCATAGAAAAACACTTTTTCATGCTTTTCTTTCTTGTATTTAGTCTTCACCATTTTGCTGCATTAACCTAATAAAGTAAAATATGAAAGAATGTAAAATGCTGAGACCTAAAAATGGAGATTCAGAATGTCTTGGAAAAGAAAACCATGATTACAGTAGAGATGGGTGCTCCAGGAACAATTCCAAACAACCTGACTTAAGCGTCCAAAGGAAATAACTACAGACAGTGTTCCAGTAGAACAACTACAAAAAATGGCACTATTCAGAACATGCTCCATTATTTGAGGATACTTTAACTTTTATTGTGCTTTATTTAAACAATCCCATATATAAAACAAATACCAATTTTCAAGATATAGGAAGCATAGCATAATCTTGTAATGATAATAAACTACCTTGAATCTTTCCTAGTCATAACACTGCTCCACAAGTTCACATGCAATTTAGCAAGTGCAAAGTCAAAGTTAATAAGAGGAAACCAAAGTGTAAAAAAAATGTATTTGATCACCATTCATATCTTGAAGACAAGAAGATAGTTCTTCCATGAAAGGATTTCAGCCCAGATTCTACTCAGTTTTCTACTTTGAAGCAATTTCAAGTCTTACAACTAAACACAAAAACCTAATCAGTTCTTTATGTTTCAGTGATTTGTACTGTTTATCAGAGACAGCAGTCCAATTTTAACTGTTTATTATTTTGCTTGTCATTTGAAAAACTGGGTTCAGTATCCTGTTACCTATGAGCATTCCCACCACATATGTAAACAGGTACTTTCTGCCACAAAATTTCTTCAGCTGTTTGATTGGTGTTAAGCACCAACGGTTGACTAATTGGATCACACATTCTTTAATACTAGTAGAGATAGTCTTAAATGGTATATTTTTCCATAAATAAAACCAGGTGCCATTGTCTATATTGCATCTGAAGTCATCTATCCAACTTGTCTGACCCCTACAGGCTCAGAGAAATTGGTTTCTAATAGGATAGAATATATCTTGGATGTTAGGCCTTTAGGATTATCCTGAGTGTTTCAAACTGACTTGATGATCTATTAATTTGCATTTTCACCATGCAGTTGGAAGGAAAGTGAATGATTTGGTGTATTCGAATCCAAGCGTGTCCTGTATTTTCCAGTTTTGACCTTTATTTGGCTATCTGGTCGAGAGCGGCAAGTCAGTCACTAAAAATATACAAGTCTCAAGTTAAGTCAGTGCATCCTTTATTGCCAAGTCAAGTCCGAGTCGAGTCTCTGAAGCAACTTAAGTCTGACTTGAGTCCAAGTCAGTCGACTTGAGTCTACCTCACTGCAAAATATAGATATGTGGGCTCCTTCGGAAGTAAATGACATTAAGGAAGATCGGATAAGGGGACTAGCTTTCTGGGATTTTTACTTAAAACATCTTAAAGAGATCAAGAATTCTTATCTCTTTACTACACTTTCAGTCTAGTATAAATGGAGAAAAAAGCTGTTCAAAACCACATCCTCATTGACCCCACTGCTTTGTCACCCACATTTTTTTTACTGTGATGTATGTTTTGGTTTTTTTTGGAAAAAATCAGTGAGTCTATCATTATCATTACAGTAAAAAAAATGTGGGTGACAAAGCAGTGGGGTCAATGAGGATGTGGTTTTGAACAGCTTTTTTCTCCATTTATACTAGACTGAAAGTGTAGTAAAGAGATAAGAATTCTTGATCTCTTCAAGATGTTTTAAGTAAAAATCCCAGAAAGCTAGTCCCCTTATCCGATCTTCCTTAATGTCATTTACTTCCGAAGGAGCCCACATATCTATATTTTGCAGTGAGGTAGACTCAAGTCGACTGACTTGGACTCAAGTCAGACTTAAGTTGCTTCAGAGACCCGACTCGGACTTGACTTGGCAATAAACGATGCACTGTCTTGACTTGAGACTTGTATATTTTTAGTGACTGACTTGCCGCTCTTGGTTCAGTAACATACACATTCATCCAGAAACCTTACAACTTTGAACAACGCTTCCATCTCTTTTTGCCTACTGGTCACATGACAATCTGTCTCAAGCCCAAAGTGTGGGCACATTTCTCAGAGATGAACAGCAATTGGGTAAGGCAATGAGCTCGAGGGGGGCTTGAGGTCTGCTCAGCAGCCTGTTCCTGCTGCGTATCAGAGAAGTCTTCTGAAACTTCTCCTAAGGATAGAAGACAAGAATCGTCCCCAGAGTGCAGGGTGCATTTCTCAGAGGGGAACAGCAAATGTGTCAGGCAATGGGCTTGAGGAGGAAGATCAAAAGCTTTTGAAGTGTCAGTAATGGGGAGTAAGAAGGATCCTATTCCCCACTTCTGAAAAATCCTCCAGCTTCAGAAATGGGAAGTAAGAAGGATCCTATTCCCTTCTTCCAAAGCTACAGATGGCAAAATCACAAATGTGGACGGCTGACTCCACTTAAATTGTTAAAATTGACTTCATGCGACTTCATGCGACTTCATGCGACTCTGGCCAGAAGTTCTAGAATATAGGTTGGGGTACAAAGTTGGCTCCCAGATATTAGACTTGATTTAAGACTTGAATGTAGAGACTTGAGACATGACTTGAGACTTGGAGTAAAAGACTTAAATACATCACTGGTATTTTGTTGGCATATTATTCTACTTAGTTATTGAATTTGCTAAGCTTCGACAAGTGATTCCTTGGCCATTGGCCTGTGCAGTCACCCAGGGTTCTGTCTTGTTGCCTGTGCTATCTAACATATACCACTGGGAGAGGCTGCCTGGAGTTTTGGGGTCAGGTGTCATCAATATGCTGATGATACTCAGCTCTATGACTTCTTTCCACCTAATAGCAAGGAAGCAGTTCCTGTGCTAAACTGGTGCCTGGCAGCTGTAATGGACTGGATGATGGTGAACAAACTGAAGCTTAATTCGGGCAAGATAGAGGTGCTCTTGGAGAGCTGAAGACAGATCTGGGAACAGTGATTTAAGGCAGATTTACAGTTTGGGTATGCCTACATTCAGCCACAAGCTTGGAAGCCCAGGTTTCAGTGAAGACCAGGAATGCATGTGCACAGGAGTATATTTGCATAGCTAGTACATAAACTCTGCCTGTTCCTGGAAAAGCCAGATCTGGCCACAGTAACACATGCCTTGGCTATATCCTATTTGGATAATTGTAACACACCCTACATGGGGCTGCCTTTGAAAAATATTCAGAAATTTCAATCGGTCCAAAGAGGTGCAGCCAGATTGCTAACTGGACCTGGTTATGGGGAGTACACAACTTCCTTGTTGCAGCAGCTTCATTGGCTGCCAGTATATTTCCAGGTACAATTCCAAGTGCTGGTGATGACCTATAAAGCCCTATATATCTTGGGTCCAGGCTATTTGAAGGACCATATCACCCTTTATAAGCCCATCAGAACTCTAAGATTATCTGGAGAGGCCCTTGTTTCATCACCTTCCCAAGCTCATTTGATGGGAAGTGGCTGCTTCCAGTCATTGGAACTCCCTCCCTAAGAACAGCAGAATTACTCCCTCCTTGCTCTCCTTCAGTCAGCAACTGAAAATATTTTTGTGTCACCGGGCTTTTAGAAACTGAATAGGGTAGGCTTTTCATGTGGGAGCTAGGCATGTTCAGCCTGGTGAAGAGAAGACTAAGAGGTTACACAACTACACTCTTTAAATATCTAAAGGACTGTCACAGAGAGAAGGCTGCATATTTACTCTCTGCTGCCACAGAGGAAGGACCAAGTTTAATGGTCTTACAGAGGACAGATTTTGACTGAACATTAGAAGGAACTTCTTGATACCAATAGCCGTTTGACAATGGAACCAATCACCTAGAGAGGTGGTGGAATCTTTTTCTCTGGATGTCTTCAAAAAGAGGCTAGACAGCTACCTGATAGGGATGTTCTAACTAGATTTCCTGCATGGAATGGGGGGTTGGACTCAATAACCTGTGAGACCACTTCCAGCTCTGCGATTCTATGATTCTTGAGGCACAGGTTGTTATCTCATCACTCTTTCTTTTTGAAGGACATGGCCCAGGAAGAGAGAGAAGAGTACTAGAAGTGAAGAACTGGCCCCATGGTTCTGTCAAGAAAGTTCAGTTTCTGGTCCGCATTTTCATGAAGAAGGACTTATGGTAAGAGCTGGGTTGCACCTCACAGCAGTAGGAAATAACGCATTTGCTAGGAGTCTCATAAACCTGATCAGGACAGCATTAAACTGAATTACACTGAGGAAGGTGATGATATTCTAGAAGGTAGGGGTACAATGAATACAGGGGACAATAGCCTTGATGATAGTGAGGGTACTGGAGAGAGAGTACAGGAACCATCAGTTGGCAGAAAAAAACAACAAGGAAACATCTAGAGATAATGACCCATGGTCTTAGATGTCTGTACACTAATGCACAGACCATGAGAAACAAACAAGATAAACTTATACTCTTAACACTGGGAGGCAAATGTGATTTAGTAGGCATTGCTGAAACTAAGGGGATGAATCTCAAGACTAGAATGTAGTAAGAGAGGATTACAACCTAGGCCAGAGAAACAGACCAATCAGAAAAGGGAATATCAACATCTACACCTGTGAAAAGAACTATGAGTTAAAGTATGGAAAACAAGTGGCAAGTATTTGAGTAAAAATTACAGAGGAGTGAAACAATAGTGATATCTTTGTCGAAGTGTACTATAGATCATGCCACAAGTCAAACTGAAGACTTTGAAAATACCTTTCTCAATGAAATGACCAAACATTTTAAAAAGAGAGATACCAACTACTCTAATATTTGTTGAAAGTAAAACTCTGCCATGAAATCTTCCATTTCAGTTCTGCCTTCAGTTTATCAATATTTTAGAACCTCTAAATTCGGTTCCATTTCAAATTTGGAAATGTCAGACTACACTTTGGAAGTGCATTAGTTCATAGCAATACATTTTTATCCTTGACTATCTACTAAATGGAAGACTATTATACACATTTTGAGGCAATGGGATAGCTTTCCAGATTGTAATAACAGATACTTAAGAATTTTTTCAGGTAGGAAGAAGGAATTGGCTGTTTTTGTGCCTGAGACTTTTGCAATTGCATTTTTACCTCTCCTAGGCTAGCTGATCCAGACACTAGGTTTCTAACTTCCATCCTAGATGCTACAAGGAAAGAGAATATCCACAGATAGACAGAAGGAAAGACACAAACCCTTTGAAGCAACCATGAAAGCTTTTCAAGTCACCACCTTTTCAAATCACCACCCTGTTAGGGTGGGCTACAGTTTCATTGCCATGGCAGTGGGGACATGGCTGTGTGTCCCGGAAATCTTGGAAGCGTTCCAAGAGGGTGAAAATCTCTTTCCCACAGCAATCAGCCAATGCACCTCTCACTTGCTTCTTGTGTCTGTTGCTCACACTGCCTGATTTCCCAGTTCTCCTACTCTCTGTGTCACCCTGTGCCCTCATAGAGCATCTCCTGCTTTCTTCTTATGTACCACTGTGCACACCATTTGATCTCATTTCTTTCTTGCTCCCTCCCTTGCCTTATCTCATACTCTTATGATGTGGCCCTTGCTTGCTTTTTGCACTCCACTGCTTGTATAGCTTGCTCTTGCTTCCCTTATGCCTGAAATTTCCAGGCAGACATTTTTTCTTGCAGAAACAGTTGATAGAAGAATGCTCCCCATTCTGCCCCATATATTTGGTACAGTGACAAGAGACTTGCTTCCATTCAATACATGAAAGCTTGGAATCCAGGATAAATCATGATCCAAACAGGCATTAGCTATGCCTAGAATCCAGGTATGACCCGCCTATCCAGATGATATGGCAACTGTAAAAGAAGAAGACAATCCCCCCTGCCTTCAAAAATATTTAGATGGTAGAGCACACGCTTTGCATGTAGAATGGCCTCTAGCTGGATGCCATATTACTCAAGATCCTTTGACAAAGGATGCTAGTCAACATGGCCAGGAAATGCCTCTGCTAGCCAGTAGATTCTGCAGGGCTTTTCACTGTGTACTTAGATAACACATCCGCTTACAACAATTTCCACTTCACATGAACACTAAGTAACCATGGATTAGATAGCCTTTCATTCAAATCAATTGTTCGTCTTTTTTTCCCATGGCAGAACGTATCTAGCTACACAACTCTTTTCAAATGGCAACAGGGAGACTAGAATAAATTGGAGGGTTGGCCTACAACAGCACAATGATACAGATAAGCAAGTTAACTCAGTGCAACATGGGATGGCTGTGTACCTTCTGCTGAAATTAATAAGGCTGAACAAAGGAAGCCTCAACTTTGCATAGAGTTCTTGTTTCCTTGGAGTCTCTGTCTGAAACACACTGTGGAAACAAAGAAAAACTCCTCCTAGCCCATTGGGACAAGTGTGAGATATTTCAGTTAAGATACTCATCTAGACAGGCTTTTTGTTATGCTTGATAGAGGAGAAACAGATTCCCTCTCATCCACTCAGCCTTTCATTAAGCTTCTGAAGCCTTACCAGGTCTCTTCATGTAAGTCCATACTATCACTTAATATTCATATAGCACTTAGGAATGATTAAAATAAATGAATAAGCTTTACAACAGGTCTGCAAGTTAGAAAAGTATCATCTTGAGGCTGAGATACCAGCTTGCTGGAAGTTATACAGTAAGTTCATGGCGGAAGTAACAGCTGAATTGGAGCCTCCCAAGTTCACATCCGTTGCCACTCCATTGCACTAGATTTCCTAACTAGAGAGGGATACGCTGTCAGTTGTGCAGGGTAATTGCAATGTCTTTGCAATTATGCACTGTCTTTCTTACAAAAGCAGTCTTGTAATGTAAGAGGAATGGAAAAATTGTTTCTGCTTTCCCTCAAAATAAGGTTACAAAAAAGACACAAACATATATATAAAATATTCATACAAGTAAAAAAGGTGTACTCCTTATCTTTACGCTGAAGTTTGACAAGCTACATAGTCATGTATCAAGAGAGATAAACTTATACCAGTGGTCATTCCAACCTTCATACATCAATTGCTTCTTAGTTAAGTTAAGTGATGTGCTAAAAAGCATGGCTGCTCTTACAAATTGAGAACTTCTACTGGTAAAGGAACTCTTAAGATTTTGCATCAAACGTGTGGTCAATTTGGGTGTCATGCTATGGGAATCTCCAACCTTTTGGACTCTGGAACATATTTCAAATTTTGAGACAGTGTTGTGGCATCACTGGAGGCTGGGCCAGTCACAAAACGTCCGTCTCTTAGAAGGTAAAATGAGGCTAAAAGAAGTGGGATCTAAGCTTTAAAACCCAAAATCCATGGATTTCCAGTGTAATAGCAAATCAGAGCAAAGTTTCACACAGAATTCCCCCACCTCGGGGGAGAAGGACAAACACCAGCTAAAGATAAATCACACTGAAACCAAAAACAGGCACATACTGCTGCAGGAAAACAGCTGCAGACTTGTACTCTGTCATGAAATTCCACTTAAAGAAGGAATGCATGCAGGACTGAGGTTGGGCACTTTATCAGCTGATCTGCATTAGATTCTAACCAGAATATCTTTGTAGGGAGCAATATACAACTGTGTTTTAACAGCAACAACAACAACAACAACAATAATAACAACAGTAACATTTTTTATTTATTACTTGCCTCTCCCCAGGGTTCAACGTGGGATACAGAATAGATGGAGTTAAAAGTCATAGTTAAAATACACATGGAACAATTGATACAAATATACTATAATCAAAACATAGCATAGCTAAAAGTACAACTAAAATACAGTTAAAAGTACAATTAAAAATACAATTAAAAGCACAATTAAAACTAGACTGGGTAGGCCTGCTGGAAGAGATGTCTTTAGTACTTTTTAAAATTTGGCCAGCATATTTTGTTGTCGAATCTCTTCTGCCAGGTCATTCTGCAGTTTAGGGACGGCTGACAAGAAGGTCCTCTGGGTGATAGTCACCAGTCTAGTCCTGGCTGGTTGAAGTAAACGGCCCCCAGAGGACCTGAGTGTACGGGGAATATTGTATGGGAGGAGGCGATCCTTGGACCCAATCCATTTGGGCTTTAAAGGAAATAACCAACACTTTGTACTTTACTCGGAAACTAATTGGCGCAAGTTAAGTCATTTTAGTATTGGTGTGATACTCCATTGGTGCGATACTCCTCACTGTTACCATAATCAATCTGGCTGCCATACTTCAACCAGCTGGAGTTTCTGAACTTGGTACAAAGGTAGCCCAATGTAGAGCGCATTGCAGAAGTCCAACCTTGAGGTTACCAGTGCACACACTACCACCTTTAGGTTGTCCAGTTCTAGGAAGGGGTGCAGTTGGCGTATCAGCTGAAGCTGATAATAAGCACTCCTGACTGTCACATCTATCTGAGCAGACATTTGGAGGGACGGATCCAGAAGCACTCCCAAACTGCGAACATAGTCCTTCAGGGGGATTGTGACCCTGTTCAGAACTGGTTGACACACCTCCAACCCCAGATTAGGACCCTTGATAATAAGCACCTCTGTCTTGTCTGGATTCAGTTTCAATTTCTTTTTCTTCATCCAGCCCATTACCTCCTTCAAGCATTCATTCAGATGAGACACAATATCCTTAGCAGAAGCTATTTTTAAAGGCATGGAGAAATATATTTTGGTGTCATCAATGTACTGATAGCCTCCCGCTCTATCCCTCCAGATGATCTCTCCCAACAGTTTCACGTAGATGTTAAAAAGCACTGGGGATAGAATGCCACTATCTCCAAGCACCACCATCCATAACCTGCCTGAGAGGTAAGATCAGAACCACTACAACACAGCGCCTCCGACTCCCAACCCCATCAGGCGTTCCAGAAGAGTACCATGGTTGATGATATCAAATGCCACTGAGAGGTCTAAAAGCACCAATAGGGACACACTCCCCCTGTCAATGCCAAGATGGAGATCATCCACGAGCAGTGCCAGATCAAATGACACCGAGCAGGTTGCTCTCAGAAAGACTGCAATCCCATCCAAATCAGGCTGTGTCTTCTTTTTGCCTGGATTTAATATCAATTAGTTCACCTACATCCATGCGTGCTAGGCATTTGTTTAGAACCACAACATCTTGGTATTTGTAGAGTTAGATATCGCCAGCACATGAAACTTCAAATGACTTTCCCTCAAGCCTCATATTAGTGTTAAAGAGCACAGGGGAGAAAAGAGAGAACCAGGGTAACCCACAGAGCAAAGACCAAGAGTTCGTCAATAGTAGTCCACCATCAATTTCTGGGAACACTCTGTCAGAAAGGAGCAAAACAACAGTAGAACAGCACCACCAAATCTTGTACCAGCAAGACATCCTGGGACAATACTATAGTTGACTGTAGCAAATTCTACTGAAAGTTCCAGCAAAACCAACACAGCCTCGCTCCACTGCCCTCTCCCCAATTCACATATTGCTGTAAGGTATCACAGAACAGAAATGTAACTTGTGAAGAATTTGACATCCTAGCATGCTCCTGAACAAACAAGATATTTATATTCTACTTTTTCTTGAACGCCCTTTGAGACCACTTGCAAACAGTGATTCCTTCCTTCCTGTAGTCATAACCTATAACATCTCACTCATTCATAAACAGCAGAAACATTTAAAATAAGCTAAGTATCTACAATACCCATCCTACACTTTAAAAAAAACGAACTGAACAGATTAGCATTCATTATACATACATCTTTTATTTAGAACACAAGACATACAAAACTACAAATGCTACTTGCTCTGGAAAATGAAACAGCCACAAAATCCACAACATGCACATTCCTGGAATATCTTAAGTTAGCTCCAGCACACTCAAGACTGCACTGATACTGTTAAGAATGCCTTAGTTAAATTAAAAGCTACTGTTAACATATAATCTGTATGACGATCAGGATTGGCTTGGGACCTGTGAGCTTCTGATGCAACTACTGCATTAGAATGCACCAGCAAGCAGTTGACAGCATTTTAAAATCTCTCACTATGTGTTGCAATTTTTTTTTTAAAAAAAACTGTTTCAGACATTCCTGAAGAGCTATCACTATAAATTAAAATCATGATGACAGCAGAGTGGTAGCTTCCCACAGACAGCCATCACATTTTGGGGGGATTCATAAATTTCAGTTACGGTGTACATTCCTTGGTGATTTATATGAAAAACATAGGTATACACTGACAGAAGTGTTTATGCATGTATTGATCTTAATATTCTCCCTCTAACTGAACTAGAGACTTTTTAAAAATCAAAATCTTACTTCTTTCAAATAGGACCATGAGCAAGGGACATTCAGCATGTTGTTCAACCGAACATAGGGAGAATATGTTCCTTGTATGTATTCACACATGTTGGCTTTTACAAATAGTGTTGAAGCTGCTGTCTTAAGCAAGTCACCAGGATCCAAGTGTCAGAGATGTTGTTTAGAGTTAAGGGTGTAGAAATACTAAGGCTACAAACAATACTTATTATCTGGGAGCAAGCCTAATTGAATTCAATGAGGTTTTACAA
Source organism: Cyclura pinguis (assembly GCA_030412105.1). Lineage (NCBI taxonomy): Eukaryota > Metazoa > Chordata > Lepidosauria > Squamata > Iguanidae > Cyclura > Cyclura pinguis. The sequence continues at coordinate 178,632,644 of CM059599.1, forward strand.
TACATCTAGTAGACATGCACAAAATTTTTGACCCTACGTACCATTTCCTTAAACCAGGGCTTTCCAAACGGTGTGCCCTGACACGCTAGTGTGTCGCCTGAAGTGTGTGTGTCGCCCACAGTCCTGGAAATGTATGTTATTATTTATAAATCATATATTTTTAAAAATATATGAAAGGTTTTCATGTGATATGTTGTGCCCCCATACATTTCGTTATTACAATTTATGTATGTGTCCGTATCTCTTATAAGATAACCCCTGGTTTGCTAGTAAAACTGAAATTACTGTGTTGCGAAATGCAGCATGTCTAAAAAGTGTGTCACCAACATGAAAAGCTTGGAAAGCTCTGCCTTAAACACTCTCCTCAAAAGTGTCATTTTTAAAAATTAGTATTGCAAACCACCACAGCTTTTCATGCATTTTTATCTAGCTATCCATAAACGCCTGTGTCTGCCACTCCATCATGACTGAATCCTACCCTCTTTTGCCCATTTCCTTTGCCCTGCATTTCAGTAGAGACTGTTTCTCCCACACAGCCATATAATCCAACCTCTGAACTCAGAACCATTTTACAAAAAAATCACCCTACTTTACAAGCCCAAGCAAACACATACACACAAAAATCTTTACAAACAATCATATGAATGTAGCCACTGACGAGTGTCTAAAGAACTGTGTGTAGGAATACAAACACAAGATTGGTTAGGCATCAGAAGGAAGAAGGGGGACCTGCAACAATCTCAGAGCATTCATGTTCACCATTCCAGTCAGCCCCCACCCCTTCACAGTACAATCATTCCTCAATTAACAAAGCCTCTGTCAAAGAAGCTCCTTTTTGCAAAGTTTTTTTATAGCCATTTTATTTCCCCTTTTCCTCCTTATCCTATGTCCAGCTAAACATTTTTAGCAGCATAGGCACTCGGAGGATGGTGATTGATGGCTGTGGAAACACAGACTTTCTATCTTGATTCACAGCAGTGTGTCTGCAGTAATATGGCAACCAAGCTTCAGCTGGGAAGAGTGGGATTCTACTTTATCTGATCCCACCATAGCCACGTGTGCTTCCTTACAACAGGCAAGGAAAGCAGCAGGTGTCGCCACAATCCCTTACTGAGCATACGTGAAAGGCAAAACAAAGAGAAAGGAGGACAGAAGATAACTCTGCCTCACCAGCTCCTGGCAACATGTTAAAAAAGCACAAGCCTATATGTTTGCCACCAAAACTGAAATCATAAGAAAAGTGGAGGCTGCTGAAAGAAAAAAAAATTGGATGACACTTATAAGTAATTTTTAGAAGGTTCAAACAGTATTTGTTTTCTTATGCAAGACTGACCTGACCTGGTTGTTTCATTTCACATGCACATACTGTTTTGAATAAAAAGCTTGCTGAAACACACTGACCTGTTCTTCTTTTTGTGGGTCTGCAAACAATTCCTAGTCTTTCCATGTTATTTCTGCCTCTGGTACCAAAGTTTCTGTTACAGAAGTCATGCCCAAGAACACACTTATTTCATTAACTGAGGTACTCCACCCAAATTCCTACTTACTCTATCTCAGTTTTACACAAAGAGAGAGAAAGGGGACAGTATTCCATGGACATAAAGCATGTTCCGTCAAGCTATTTTGGTCTTGTATAAATAAATAAATAAGATGATGAAAATAATGACTTCCCTACAGTTTTTTTTTAAATTTCTTCAAATTTTAGGCCATGATGATACCTTTTTCTTGTTCATTAATTTGTGATTTGGGCTACATAAGCACAGCACAGCACAGGATGATTAAATCAGGGTACCTGCTGAAAAAGGGATTTCTTCCCCATGCCATTTCCCTAACACTCAAACTGTTCCACTTCCTTGAAGATGCATTTTTGATGGCAAATAGTCTAAGAAAAGGCAAGCAAGAAAGACTGCACTATGGACAGAAGCTCCCTTGTCTCATGCCTATGGAGAGCCCCACTGCTTTGCACAGTTACTGCTCATCCTATGTCTTCTGTTCACATAACTCTAGGAGTCCCCCTTTAAGAACCACTGGTATCCAGAATAAAGCAAAGCAGGGGAGGGGAGAAGAGGACACCTATAAATTAGAGAGGGATGGGCACCATTATCTACTCACTGTTGTTCATAAGGCAAAATTACTGGTTTCTTACAAGCTAACTGCACCCACAAAACTATGGTTTCAAATAAGAATCCATAAGTGCTGTGATCCCAGAGACCTGCAGCAGCCTGGATATTTGGGGGATTAGGAATCTGTGATGCCAGCAGAGGAGATTATAGGCCTAAGCATCATTAGAAAGCCAGAGAGCCCTGAGTTTTGAGAGTCTGATTCTGAAACCTGTAAGCTCATACCAACGCTGGCAGTGTCTGAGCCTTGCTCCACTCTTGGGGCAATACATCCTCCTTCAAGGACTCCACAAACCCTGGAAGCCAGGTGACCAACAGGATGCCAGGCACAAGCTCTTGGAAAGGCCAGGAAGTGCTGGGCTTCCAGCCAAAGGCCTCAATGGTTTTGAAGCCTGGCAAGAATAGTCGAGGCGAAAGGCAAAGAAAGACCACAGGTTGGTAAGGTACTCCCTCACCTATTGCATTCCCCGGCCAAGGCTCTTTGATTAGATGGAACATGACAACAGCAATTAATACTATACAAAGCTTAGCCACGGATTATTATACTGAACGCAGAAGAAGAGAAATCTTCCTAAAAAAATATTGTTAAACTTACTTTATATTTAAATTCTATAAAGCTTGTTTGTGAAAGAGGGGGAGACTCTCTGCCTGACCAAATTCCAGATAATATGTTCTGTGCTGGATTGACTGTGTTATTGTTCTTGCCTCCCCAAGTCCTCAAACAGCCCTTCAGGCATCATGTTTAGGATGGGGTAGTGCCCAATGGCAGCATCAGTTCTTGTCCAACCTTGGCAATGACTTGAATTGTGCTATGTGGTACGATCCCATCATACAAGGCAATTTACGTGACCTCTAAATTTGGGGTACCTCAAAAAAAAAAATTGGAAGAGAGATCTGTATCAAGATCTGTGGGAAGGATGGCTACAATACCTCCCCTCCTCCTCCTCCTCCTCCTCCTCCTCCTCCTCCTCCTCCTCCTCCTCCTCCTCCTCTACCACCACCACTTTCATTTCAGTCCTGCACAAAAATTGGGATCTCTTCCTTCTGTCTGTTAGAAGAGCACACTTTTTATTGAACTAGAATATTAACAGCTTCTGATCAGAGACTACACCTCAACCTGTACTTCCAACCTCTGATAAAAATGTTTCTACAGGTATACCTCATTAACAAAGCAGGTACGTTCCTGGGCGTTACTTTTTTAACAGGTCATTTGGTACCAGAGGCGGAAATACCACACAAAGAATAGGGGTAGGTTCCCACACCGAAAAAGAAAATAGGGGAGGGAAAAAAAGAAAAGGAGTTCAACATGTTTTAGTAAACATTTTATTCAAAACTAATCATATATCCACATGAAAGGAAACAACCAGGTCAGGTGAACCTTGCATAAGTGAGCAAAAGCATTTTGAGCCTTCTAGAGACCACATGAGGGCTTCTTCTAAAATGCAGAAATGACTTTTGCTTTTACCTGTCTCCACTTTTCTTATGATTTCCACTTTAGTGGCCAACCCTTTTTTTTTTTTTTTTAGATTTATTTAGATTTATAGATCTATGCTTTTTAAAAACTGTGCTGACAGTAGCTGGTGAGGCAGGCTTATTTGTCTTCTGTTTTCTCTCTATGTTGCTGTTAATACATACTCAGTAAAGGATTCTGGATTCTCAGTGAGGGATATTGTTGTAGGCAGGCACAAACTCAGCTAACCCAAGGTTTGTTTATTACACTGTTTACTGCAGACCTGCTCCTGCAACCCAACACTGAAAATTTGTGTTTATATCCAGTCTTCTTTCACCATCCTCTCAATGCCTATGCTGCTAAAAAGCCCTCCAGCTAGACAGAGGGCAAGGAAGAAAAAGAGATTGTATGGGAACAGAAAGCCATCGGGAAAATAAAGTTTCACAGTGGGCTTCATTAACTGAGGTATGTCTGTTACCAAACCTGGCTAGAAAAAAATACAGTTCAAACCAATATAGTATGTGAATATGAGATGTGCATGGATCTAGACTTGAAGAAAACCCACTGAACCTATGGGACTGAAGTCTGTCACAACCCAGTTTTAAAGGGGCTGATTTAAATAAGCATATGAGTATAGTGTGCCTTCTCCTCATGAATCAAAAACGGTATCAGGAAAGTCTGCAAAAACTTTGTCTGCTGCTATCCAAATCAAATCTGCTCTCCAGAATCTTTACGTTTTAAACAAATTTTAGTGTGTAATCAGATATCTTGCAATTAATCTAATCTTTTCTAGTTTTTTCTTTTTTTTTTATACAACAGTTTTACTTCTTTTGATTCTGTATGGCACATTACTTCCAAAGGCATATAGCTGAGGCAAAGTAATCTGACTTGGGAAAAGTTTGAATCTAACCCTTGGTTTCCTAAGTCAGAAGCTGAGAATCCACTTAAAGACAGGTAAATCATACCACACTAAAACGACAGGATAGTCTACAAATTTATTTTGAAAGACTCACTTCAGTATCATAAACACATACTTTAAAGTCTACAAATACAGGGATAATGCAATGGCCTCTTGACTATGTTTGCATGATCAAGGCCACATGCAGTCTATGTTGTATTATGCCAGAAAAACAACCACTGGAAGATGTGTCAAAATAATGTGTCACAAAAATGGGTTAACTGACATGAAACAAGTCCAAGTTGCTGGGTAGATAATAGGAAGGCCGATTAATATTAGGTTCTTCTGTACTGAAGAGTTAAGAAGCCAGTATATTTCATATTCAGAAAGAAACATTTCAGAAATTCCTTCTCCATCAAATTTGTATGCCATTTCTAGCAAATCAGGCTCAAAGCCACTCATAAGAATGAATAAATCAGGACATAGATACATTAAAAACTTAAAATCATAAATGTAGCAAACACATTCTTGTTATAGCCACACTACATGCTAAAAACATTTCTTTAATATACATCAAAATACATACACAAATTCAAAAATCTATTATAAGGCAAGAGTTTTTCTAAGCTAGCTCAAAGGTCAGAAGACACTGTGCTAGTTTTTGAGTTTGCCAGAATACTTCATCACTTAACAAAGAGAAAAGGGGGCAGAAATGAAATGATGAGTTGAACTTCAAGTGCAAACATCAATATTTATTATTAAACGCTTCATACACTAATCCAAATCACTAGGATATGCCAATAGCAGATATATCAATACCAAAACACTATAGGTTAAGCCAATTACATTTGAAATGTATCAAAGCAGCAACTTCACAACAGCCTAGTAGAAATAATAACCTTATTACTGGGCATTAAGTCAGATAAGATTATCTGTTCCAAGAGCTAGACATCCTCAACGGTGTGCCTGCAACAAAGAGAAGAAAAATTCTACGGAATCTGGGGCTGCATTCAAACACACAGCTACATGAGCCTGAATTTCATGAAGACTTACAGATCTTTGTGCACATAACTACAGCATAAATTATATCTTATATTTCACTTAATTATGTGAAGAATTGCTGACAGCAGAAGTGAACACAATTTACATGTTCATTATCAAGAGCAGACATTACTGAGAGCAAAAGTGCCATCCTAAAATGTTCCTTTTACAGGATATCTCTCCCTTTAACCGGTTATTTTAATTTCAGGGGCATTCCACCAACTCAATTTTCATTCTCTTTTAGGGGTGACATCTGAAGGTGTCAAGCAGAACTGGAAAGAACAGGATTGACCAAAGGGATCCTCTGTGTATGTTTGTTTGTTTATTGAAATATCTTTAACTAACCCTTTACCCAAAGATCTCACAGTAGCTTACAATAAAATCAATTTAAAACAGTAAATAATTGTAAGGTTTTAAAAGATTAAAAATATATTAAATAGTTTCTTGAGAAAATCATTCAGCAAGGCTGGGAAAGAGCCAAAACAGTTGATTTTCGAAAAACGAAGAATGTTATGGATGTCACAACCCAGTCTTACAATTGTGAAACTGAATGGTAACTCGGACTGTGAATTGATTTTATTTTGGAGAATGTATGACAATTCGTCTGTGAGTTTACAAGAAGCTTTATCTGGAAAAGAGAAGAACAATAACATATTGATGGATTTACTAATGAATGGCCCCTCTAGGAAAAATGTTCTTTTTAGCTGGGACTGATTTGAAGAATCGGTTTTTACTTATAAAAATAAGACACAGACCATGCATGATTGTCTTGATAAAAGCCCTCTTAGGAATACTCAGCTATGATCCAGTTTTTGGAAAAAATATAATGAAGTAAAGGAAGATGTCCGATGAAGAAAAAGGGCTTAGGATTTCTGGTTTATGAAACTGGTTTATAAGTTACCAGAGGAAAAAGTTGTAAAGGGGCTGAAGATATTTGCTTATTATAAAGACAGCTTTCCCCCTCCTCTGTTAGAGTCTTAACTTTAAATTTGATACATCTGTTATTGCTGGAAGGGTACCATAACTGAAAAATAGCTTTACTTTGTTTCTTGCTTTTAAAACTACTTACTATATAGAGTATATTCATTTTAAGAATTACTGATTTTAATATAGAATAAGAATAAAGTATTAATGATCAAAACTGTTAAGCAATTTTTTTTTAAAAAAGATATCTAATAAGTAAGCTAGAATTGTTATGAACAATCTATTTTAAACTATTAATTACTAATTTTGTAAGCTTAGATCCAGTATGAAAATAATAAGTGACTAGTATTGACTCCAATTTTATTTTAAGATCTAATGGTTAGTTGTTACTGCTGGTTTAATATTTGCTGTTGGTAGCAGGGGTGGGAACCAATTTTTAGTTATGTGTAGTAATGTAGTAATTTAGTTTGATATTTGTAGTTTTATTATTTTTTAATTTTAATTTTAATTTTTAATGTTATTTTTAATTAAAAATTACTGTGTAGTTTAGTTTCACAGCTTTAGCTATTGTTGTGTAGTTTGATATTGTCTTTCTTTGTCTCTTTCTGGTCATCTTCTTCTTGTGGCACCCCACAACACAATGGCCATGGGGCTGAGCAGGAGTCTCCCCCCCCCCCCGCCACTCTCTGGAACTGACATTGCAGATAGGAGCAGAACCACTGTAAAGTAGTGTCTCTTACTTCCATCCACCAGAGCTGGTCCAGTAAGATACTGTAATCATTGGTATGAAAAGTCATCAAGAGGACCAGGAAGATCAATAGGGTAGCACTCCCCCTGTCTTTCCCCCCGAGTAGGTTGCCAGTCAGAGCAACCAAGACTGTCTTGGTACCACACCCATATCCTGGCCTGAAATCAAACAGAAATCCCTCAAGAACATCTGACGCTGCCCAGCCATCACACATTCAAGCACCTTGTCCAAACACAGGATATGAGTGACAGGGTGATAGTTCCCATATACTTCAGGAGAGGGGGCACAGCATCCTCCTTCCAGATAGCAGGTAGCTTCCCCTTACATAGTGAGGCATTTACCATCCCTGGAACCCGCTCAATCAATCCACATCTGCTAGAGCTTGAGAGCCAAGATGGGCAAGTGTCAGGATTACATGCAGTACGATGGGCCAATTCAAGTGTCTCGTCCATAGTATCCGGTTGCAATAACTGAAACTAATCCCCAGAAAATTAAACAGATTGTGCACTGGGCACCATAGGCTCTGCAACAACTGTGATAACAGGTCCTGAATGAATATGAACTACTTTCTGCTCAAAGTGCTTGGCAAATTTATCACAGCAGGCAATCTAGGGTTCTAATCCTGGCCCCTTTGAGCTGACTGCTATAGAATCTTTGCCACTTGGAAAAACTCTGGTCGATGGTGTACCGAAGATAGATAAAGAAAGCGTAATAAGATCTTTTGCCACCTTCACTAGCACATAGTAGACACAAGAAAATGTCTTTGCTACTTTTCAGTCGTATTTACTCCAAGACCTACACCATCTTTGCCCAGCCTGTTTCATTGCTCATAACCCAAGGTGAATTATGGGCTCCACAGTACTGGACTGAGCACTTAGGGGCAATTACATCAAAGGCCCTTTCCATCTCACCATTCCACAATGAGACAAAGGCCTTGACAGAATCACCAGACCTGTCAGTCAGAGGAATTCTTCAGATTCTGTTAGTCTCTAGGGGTAGATCAACTTTTTATTATTATTAAGTAAAATAAATAAATAAATAAAAGGAAGAAAGAAAGAAAGAAAGATAGAAGAAACAAAATAAAAAGACAATGACACTACAAACAACAAAATAATAAAAGAAAATAAACTATAGAAATAAACTATACAACAATACAGTACCAAAAAAACAAAACAAAGCAAAATTACAAATCTTCAACTAAACTACAAGACCTCTACAAAACTACAGATAACTAAAAATTGGTTCCCATCTTTGTTGCAAACAGTGAGTAGTAATCAAGCAGTAACAACTAATTATTAGATTCTTAAATTTGAATTAAAATTAATACTTGTTGCCTATTGTTTATTTTTATAGTAATATAAACTTACAAAATTAGCTAATAGTAAGTAAATTATTAATAATTATAATTTAATTATTAAAATCATTTTAATCATTTAGTAACTACTTGTCAAAATATCATTCCTTAACAAAATTATGTATAAACATGACTCCTTACTAACTTAACATGAAATATATGTCTTTCCTAACATATTCTATCTTAGATATTAATCTTCACTAACTTATTCTACTCTACATTAAAATACTTCTTAAAATAATAATTCTCTATATAGTAAGTAACTTTTAAAAGCAACAAACAAAGTAAAACTATTAACTCCAATTAGTCTTCTTGCAATAGTAAAAATGGCAAACGTAGAATTAGCATTTTAAAATGGCAGTCCCTCCATAACTTTTCTTCTAGTAATCTTAAACCTCTTTCTTTATCAGACACATACATCTTCTTTATATTCATAATGATACGCCTCTTTCTTATAAAACACTTTCTTCTTTTTCTTCTTTCTCTCTTTTTTCCCCCAAACTGGGCCATATTTACATGTTCCTAGAAGGTCTTTTATCAGGGCAGCCATACTTAATCTGTGTCTTTTGTCCGTGAACATAAAAATCAATTCTTCAGGTCATTCCCAGCTGAAAAGTATATTTTTCCCGGGAAATCTATCCATCAGTAAGTCCATCAGTAAATTATTATTCTCCTTTTTCCCCCAAAGAAAACTTCTTGTGAGCTCACAGACCAGTTGTCACATGTTCTCCAGAGTGACGTTGGTTCACACTCCAAATTTTGGCCATTCAGCTTTATAGTTGGAAGTTGAGTTGTAACATCTCTTACGCTTTTCATCTTTCCAACATCGGCTGTACTGACTCTCCTCATCTCTTGCTGAATGTCTATCTTGTCTTGTAGAAGCATAATTTCCAAGTCTCATGTCAGCTCTTGGAAAGGTTGCATTACATCTTCATTCTCCTCTAGTTGCCAATATGTCATTTCAGCCACCTGTTGTATTTTAAAATCCTCATCTTCATCTGGCCGATCCTTAAAAAGTTGTGACAGTTTTTGCATAAGTACTTCAAACTTTTTCTCAGTAGATACTTTAACTTGTCTAATTTCAGTCAAAAATTCAAAAAAATAATCTGGTACATCCTCAGACCTTTCTAGGTCATTTTTAATGTAAATGTCACAATCCACAGTTAAAGCCATGATGAGTTCCACTCAGCATTTCCTATATTCTTAAATAATAAGGCTATATTCCCAAAACATTAAATAAGAAGAGAACTCATGTAAGCTTCCCAGAGATGTTAAAACTATCATAGCACTACATAGTAAACAGACTGGGAAAATAACTTTACACGTCCCATCTTCATAACATCAAGCACAATTGCCTTAGTAATAAAAACAAAGTCTAGTCTAGTTCTATTATTAATACAAACCAGGTACAAATATAATCCAGATCAGAGGCACAAAAAGGTCTAATTAATAACCAAACAGCACAGACAGTGAAACATCAGAAGAAAGGGAATCAAACTTAAAAGTTAAAAAAAAAATCACATCCAAGTCCAAGCATACAAAGAGTTAAAAAAAAAACTGATCCCAGAGCACAAGTAGCAGGCAAAAGATGGGGGTGGGGGGGGAGAGGGAGAGATTGAATCTTTAAGCTTAATTTGTGTATTGTCCCAATAGCAATCTTAACAAGTAGTACTGTCACTTTAAATGCAATACAAGGGGGCTCTAAAGCTACAGGAAGGTTCCAGCTGCTGCAAGCGAAGGGTTTTTTGTCTTCTGTAACCAAAGATGAAGAAAATGAAATTATATACTTAACAGTCTCACCCCCTCCCAGTTCCACAGAAGCGTGTGATTCTCCTGAAGCCTCAGGATCCTCCACGGCCGCCCCATTCCCAAGAGGAGACTTTGTCGGTCCTCATCCTGGCTCAGTGGAGTCTTCAGATGCCCTGTGCATCAGGGGTGTCTACTAGCTCGACAGGGAAAGCCCCCCCTCCTGTCAGGTACAACACTTCTGGGGTCTACGATCTAGCGAAACTAGCTAGATCATGTCCGCCATTGACACAACTGGTTGCTGGAACTAGGGGCAGACCATCTTAATCAGTTATGCACCCCTGCAGGGAGGTTCTTCTACTGCCGAACCAAATGTCACAACAGAACCTACAGCACAATGCTGGGGCAGTTACTATTCTCCAGAAATTGTTGAACTGCAACTCTTATCAGCCTTAATTGCATAGCAACTTCTGGCGGGCCACAAGTTACCTCTCTCTGTGTACATATGTAACTTCAAGTTGCCATCAGTGAATGGCAAACTCATGAATTTCACTGTGTTTTCTTAAGTAAGAAATACTCAAAGGTGGCTTTACCAGTTCCTTCCTCCGAAATATAGCCTGCAGCACCTGGTATTCATTGGCACCCTCCCACCTAAGTACTAACCAGGCTGACCTTACTTAGCTTCCAATAGGAGATGGGATCTGGTGCCTTTAGGGTATTTAGACCCACACAAGTTACCTACTCCTGCTATAATGAATTCTCCCCAGTAAGTTTGGGGAAGGGCAGTCTTCTCTGACAAGTGTCAAAGGCAGAAGCTACTTTTCACCGGAGCTGCTTTAGTATACCTCAGGCAATTTTACAAGTCAATTGTAGAAATTTATTATCTATGTTATCTACTAACAAACATTTATAGAATTTTTCAACAAGTGGTCTTAACACATGCAAAAAATATATATGGATGATTCACAGGTACTTAAGTACTTATGTCTGGAAATGACGCACGCAAGCCAAAGCTTGTTGTCTGAATCCACTGAAGCATTTCTTATTGCAAGCCACATAGGGCAACACACCACAGGCTCAATAATTACATTCATCGAGTTATTCTGTAACTTCTTAGCAAGCAAGTGACCTACTGGATATTGCCCATGTTTGCAAAAACGGGAAAACAGAGATAAGACAAACAAATAATTCAACATGATGCAACACACAATACGTTTACATGAGGTACACTGATTCTTTTTAACCCAATATTTGAGAAAGCGTACAGCTGGTGAGGTTTCAGAAATCATCTATACCTCTTGAACCTAAATGTGAACAATCTGCACTGTATTAGCAACATGCAACAGGCAAAAGCATTTCTATCCTCCAATCTGTTAAGCTCACATTCATATAAATATGACTGCGCCACATTTATATGACTGCATGTAAGTATGATTACAGTGGTAGGGCTCTGTGGGTGGATGAATATGGATCCTCCAGAAACACACAATGGTTATAAGCCCAATAGACATGCTGGGAACCTAAGATTGATTTACGTAACAAAAATTACAGAAGAAAATCTTCCAGTTCCTCCCCTTCTAGACCATGCTAAAAAAAATCCTCTCAAGAAGACCAGTGAACCCATCACTTCAAAGTCTGCAGGGTTCCACCAGATTTGGGGCACCTCCCTTCTCTCAAATCAGCCACCTATGACTCTCCACTCCATGGTTTCTATGGGGCATGGAAACTTTACAGGGACTACAAGGTGGAGGAAGAGATAGGAAACATTGATCAATAATATCCTTACTTTACCTTATTTTAGAGTTCAGATTGCTTTTATTTACTTCAAGTTTAATTATGTTTCTAGCTGCTAGTTGTTGTTGCATACCTTCTAGTCATTTTTGACTTATTGTGAGCCTAAGATGACCCCATCTTGGGGGTTTCTGGGGCTGAGAATGTGTGACGTGCCCAAAGCCACCAAGTGGGTTTCCATGGTTGAGTGGGAACTTGAACCCTCGTCTCCAGGACTGTAGTTCAACACTTAACTGCTGTACCACAAAGACTATTACTCTGTTGCAAGACTGGCTAAACTAATATCTTCCTGATGCAGTCAAATGAAAAAAAAAATGGACTGATCCAGTAGCATATGCTTGTCTCAAAGATTAAGCCATGCATGTCTAAGTACACATAGGCGTTACAGTGAAACTGCGAATGGCTCATTAAATCAGTTATGGTTCCTTTGGTCGCTCCCCCCATTCCTTGGATAACTGTGGTAATTCTCGAGCTAATGCATGCCAACGAGCGCTGACCTCCGGGGATGCGTGCATTTATCAGACCAAAACCAACCCGGGCTCGCCCGGCCACTTTGGTGACTCTAGATAACCTCGGGTCGATCACGCACCCCCATGGTGGCGACGACGCATTCGAATGTCTGCCCTATCAACTTTCGAGGGTACTTTCTGTGCCTACCATGGTGACCACGGGTAACGGGGAATCAGGGTTCGATTCCGGAGAGGGAGCCTGAGAAACGGCTACCACATCCAAGGAAGGCAGCAGGCATGCAAATTACCCACTCCCGACCTGGGGAGGTAGTGACGAAAAATAACAATACAGGACTCTTTCGAGGCCCTGTAATTGGAATGAGTACACTTTAAATCCTTTAACGAGGATCCACTGGAGGGCAAGTCTGGTGCCAGCAGCCGCGGTAATTCCAGCTCCAATAGCGTATATTAAAGTTGCTGCAGTTAAAAAGCTCGTAGTTGGATCTTGGGATCGAGCTGACGGTCCGCCGCGAGGCGAGCTACCGCCTGTCCCAGCCCCTGCCTCTCGGCACTCCCTCAATGCTCTTAACTGAGTGTCCCGGGGGTCCGAAGCGTTTATTTTGAAAAAATTAGAGTGTTCAAAGCAGCCCGCTCGCCGGAATACTCCAGCTAGGAATAATGGAATGAATACTATGACAGACTTAAAAAGTAGAGGAGGAATGGGACTACCAGACTTTCAAATATACTATAAGGCCGCGGCTTTTACATGGATAAAAGACTGGTAGACCTACAAGACACGTGAATGTTGGCACTGGAGGGAGCAGACCTGAGGATGGGGTGGCATGCCTATATGTTTTATGATAAAGCAAAAATAGATAAAGACTTCACACATCACTTTATCAGAAAATCGCTTCTGAAAATTTGGGAGGATTATAAAACTAAAAACATACGGCAGCTTCCCACCTGGGTCTCACCGCAAGAGGCTTTTTTTGGCAGATGGACGGACACAGATAAATGGTTGCGATATGATGATATAATTGAGGGATCAACGTCCAACAACTTTAAGATCAAAACAAGAGAAAAACTAGAAGAAGAGGGAATAACATTAAGTTGGTTCCCTTACAGACAGTTAGCAGAAAGGTTTCAGATGGATATAAAAACATATGGAATTGAATTTAAAGAGAAAACTGGAGTAATTAAATGGCTGTTCGAAAATCCGCCTCATTTTCTTGCCCAAATATATCAAGAAATGCTACATCAGGAGAGGCAAGAAGAAACAGTTAAGGCAACAATGATTTCATGGGCACAAAATATTGGACATTCAATACAATTAGAGTCTTGGGAGCAGAGCTGGAAAAAAACACAGAAATTTACAGTAGCACAGAATTTGAAAGAGAACTATTACAAGCTATTTCATAGATGGTACATGACACCAGATAAATTAAAAAAGATTTATAATACAGGTACTGGACAATGTTGGAAATGTCAGAATGAGGCCGGTACGATATATCATATGTGGTGGACATGTCCTAAAGCTAAGAAATATTGGACTGAAATACATAACAAAATATGTGCATTAATGAAAGTACAGTTTGCTAAGTTACCAGAATTGTACTTGTTAGATATGACTGATGTATTAGAAGGTACTGGTATAAAGAAGTACTGGAGAATATTACTGTACATGATAACAACAGCTCGTATTGAATATGCAAAGATGTGGAAAACTCAGCAAATACCCACATTAGAACAATGGTGGGGTACACTGATTGAAAACAAAAATGCTGATATGGTCTCTCAGAGATTAAAAGGGAAATCAGACGAAGAGATACAAAAAGAATGCCAAATTGTAATGGGTAATTGCTGGGTACCATCAGATGGAAATCTATGATTCATGATTTAAGATAAATTATGAGGGGGCTACAGGATATATATCATGAAGCGGGAATATGGAGATGGAAATGCAAGAATCAACAAGTAATAATAGCACTAAAATGTAGTACAATATTTTAAGCATGTTAAGAAATATTGATAATGAAATCTAGATCAGTGTGGAAGATCAGAAATATTTCAAATAAGTTGACAGTTATAATTGTTTGTTTTATATCTGAATTTGAATAAAATGATTATAAAAAAAATGGACAAAGTTTTGGCCCTCAGTGCTAAAGGAAGGGAGACTATTGAGCAACAGGGTGGGCACTACACCAACTGAATCCTTACTCTGTCCTCAGCACCCACCTTTAGATACACTGATAGACTACTGCAGTCACACCTCCCTGCCTCTCAGATTTCACTTGCTGCTCCACAGAGAACCCCATCCCTGAGGACAAAGAAGCTGAGACAGACAACCCCCATCCCTTAGCTTCATGCAACCAGGTCTCTGTGATACTTGCCATGCAGGATCAAGTCCTGCATGCAAGTGGCTTTAACAGTCACTCACCTGACATTCACCTGCAGCATTCAACATTTGCAACCGGGGGAGCTACGGCCAAGGCTATCCAGTTTATTTGGATTGGGGACCAATTTAGGGGCAACTAGCACCCTGTTATTTCTTCTCCCACTCAAGTTTAATTCTTCTCCCACTCATATCTCCCTCTACCCCGTACAACGGTGGCATCTGCCCCCTTTTCTTTTGAAAACACATTCTTAGATCCATGCAGACTACAAATGAATAAAGAAGGTATAGAAGTCTCTCCCTTCTTTTGAGCAGCAGGACAGGCCTCTGTCCTTTTGCCCCCCTGAAGTCACTCCCCCAAAGTGGTGGTGACCCTCCCTTTGGTGTCACCCATTTGGGCAGTGGGCCCATCTCAGCAGGACTCTTGTTGAGTCTGCCAGCTTCTTCAATTGCTACAGCTGGGGTTGGGGTTGAAAAGATGAAGTATTTATACTTATTTGGACAAATAACAACTTCCCTTAAGTACATACAGTACAGTAAAATAGTAGCACATATCACCCTCTGGTGACCAGAGGTTGTAGTCAGGGAAACCAAATTTATCACTATTTCATATTATACTAAACTGGCAGAGGACAGAAAACAGAAACCTTCAGATACATACAAGCAAATAGGACCCAGAAAATGGAAGGAGACACACAGTTTCCAGGCTGCAATGGGATGATGTGAACATACTTTTAAAATACTGAGGAAAAATGAAGCTAGCAAGCAGATACAAGGTCCTGAACTTTTCTGCCTTGCAAAATCTAGAACAGACTCCCCTTGTAAACTTTAATGAAAGCCTTTCCTTACACCATGCCTGTTGCATTCAGTTTATGATTTAGCACATTCCAGGCACTGCAGAAGGCATCTCATAATCACCACAACCTACCAAGTCAAGCACACACAATCACTGAAGTCCATATCAAAGATTTTTTTCCCCACAAAAAGATAAGGCATTAAATTTTTCTCTCTTAGTCTTTGAGAAGCAATGTTTCAAGTTTATTCGTATCCAGTTATGGTATAAGTATAGAAAAAAACAGATGGTAAACATGCTTATTAAGAAATGAAATCAAATTATAGAAGAAATGTGAAAATTATTTCAGTTATTTAAAAAAAATTACAGGCAGCACTTTCAATCTATTAACATGACCTGCTGAAAAGGAACAAGTCCCTTGTTTTTAGTAGGCAGCATATTGGAAGAATGTTGCAATTTACACCAAACCTAAAGAAGAAAATTACAGGGATAGATACCAAGCACTTGCCAATCCACCGTCAGAATGGAATGAGTTAAGGAAGTAACACCCACTTGACAAAGAATTTTCTTGTTTCCTGGAATGTCTTAGTGGATTCATTGTCTTTCTGAATGTGGGAGATATATGGTGGAATCATCTGATGCACTGAGTACATTAAGTGCTAAACCATGTGTCCAGAATAGATCTTGTGAGAACAGAGACCAAGCTCCACTGCAGCTCAAACATTACGTTCATGAAACAGCAAGCATAGAAGGTTTAGATTCTAGGCCTACATCACCCACTACAACAGGAAGCTATAGTGAATTCTTCATCAGACACACAATCATGAAGTTGTCTGACAGCAAAGACAGCAGGAGTAAGCTGAGAGCTGAGTTATATACTCCTGTTTCTGTGTGCAAACCTCTTCTCTCCAGAGCTTATGGTTGCTAGATTATGCTCCTCTAAGCAGAATTTTACATTTAAATACTCCTATGTTATGGAAATTTTTTGCATTCATGTGTATCTCCCCCCCACACACATTCATTATCCCCCCTCCCCCCCAAAAAAGGAAATAAATGACAGAACAATCAATATAGCTTGAATGAGAAACATCACATACAGCCATAAAGCTGGTAACTTTCTAAGGAAAGACCATAAGAAATGCAGAAGCCACAATACATCCACATTTTTCAAGAGAAACAGACAGTGCATTATTCAATATATTTGTTGGAGACTTGAGGATATTTGCTAATATTATTAATAATACTAATAAATAGTAATATTCATATTAGCAAATATCAAATAACAAATATTAATAATATTAATTTGTTAACATTATTAATATTAATATTATTATTGACAAAGTCAACGTATAGAAGCTATGAACCACAAGAATTACCTAATACGTTCTTATGTACCTTAAAAGTTGTCTAATAAAGTTTCATTTTATGCATTTTCCATTAGAGTAACATTTAAGATACATGTGCACCACCAAACTAATGGCACTGCCTTAAATTATCAGTGTGTATTCATAAAATACATAAGAATCCCAGCTCCTCTATTTCAGACCCTGGCAGGATAGGATTAATTCTCACCCAGTCCTTAACATATTACCTGTATAAATTCTTACTCTCCAACAAGCAGCAGAATAGCCAGATATTAAAAGGGGAGTATTTAATTATCTTACCTGAATGCACATCAGATCTTATCACCTCTGTCTCCTTCTATAAGAGTTTGCATTGCTTATAGATCACCTGTCTTCATCTGCCTTATCTGTTCTTGGTTCTAGCACATGGAAAGATACAGGGTGTGCTAAGCTACTGTTAATTCTACCCAGCAATGCTTTATTTCCGTCAGCTAACTCCATTATCCCGCGCCCCAATAAGTTTTTGGGTAATGCTATACTTTCTTGTTTTTCAATAAGCTCTTCTTTCACCGTTACCTTCCAGGAAGACTCTCAAGACTTACCTAACACAGGTACAATCTGGCACAAACATGCATAAATAAATAAAGCTTCAATACTGGAGCCAATGGAACTGGCAAGGAAGGATGGGGGAGGTGAGTATTGTAGGTTTTGCTAATGATCAGCCCTTGATGCAGTAGTAATGGATCTTTTTTTCATCCACATTTGTGAAAAATGGCAAACTGAAGAAATTTGTCCCTTTTGTTTAGAACTATATAGCATATTTATACTACATTTATGTGTGTGTGTGTTAGAAGAAGAATGACTGAATGACAATTTGGTAAGTATGTTGATTTTGCTTTGTTTTTATTTAATATAACACACATAATAAAAAATTTAAAAATATGCTGTATATAGCAAGCCCTTATATCAATTCATTTGCAATTTTACACTGAAGTAGTGCAAATCTGATGCACATTACAAGCACCTCTAAGTGGCTGTGAATTCAATAAAAAGGTAGCACAGATGCAGCATGGGCTCAAGAGGGAAGGGATAGCTCCTCTCCTCATTCCATGTTCAAAGCCGATCAGACTGGTACTCTTTCTTCAGTGCTGCAGACAGGACACCATCTTCCATTGCAACATAAGGCATCAGGTTACCTTAGGGAGGTTAGAGCAGGCTGTACTGCACATGAATAGCTCTGCTCCCCAAACCCTATGCTCTCCACATTCCTTCCCCCGCTGCGGGGTGGGGTGGGGGGCATCTCATTCTTCCTAATAACAGGACAATACTACCAATTGAGCTGTTTACAGACCTCAACATACCCAAGAAAAGCCAGAAATTAATTGCAAATAAAGCTCTAGATTATGAAACTGTTGGTTCAGATTCCCTGGGGGCCTGCAAGAAGCATATAGGAGGAAAGGAGAGAGGGGAAAAGCTGTTTAGCACCTGCTCTTCAAGAGCAACTATGAGAACAAAAGTAGAAGGACCTCTTACTGAAGTGATGCTCTAACAGCTGCTCTAAATATTCCACAGATTTATACATACAGCAGCAGGATGTACTGAGTGAGCACCAAACAGATGGTCAGCATGGGCATGAGAATTCCAAATGGCACAGTACATTTATAAGCCCCTCTTCCTAAATTCATGAGAATTTTAGCCATATAAGACAATGCTAATTAATTCCTCAGATTATGAAGACATTACCAAGACTGGAGACATGAGAAAAGCATTCAAGGCACACCATTAGTTGCCCAAAGCATAAATCACTAGCTGGGTTGTTCACTGCTAGTAAAGAATACAATGATGGATCCTTTACCACTGCAAAGAGTTCACAGTCCCTCCCCTGCAATAAATATAAGGCCCAAGAAGCTGATGCTTGAAGGGCCATGGAGAAGCAATATTCAACAGGTTCAATAACAACCGGCAGATTAAACCTGACCTGGTCAAGGAAGGAAGAGAGCTAAAGAAAGCATATTCCAGTAAAATACACAGTCTTTTTGTTTAGTGCCATGCTGACAACTTTAGGCAATCCAAAAGAACAAGGATTCAGGGGAGCAACTGATCTTAATAAATAAATAAGCATGTCAGAAAACCCTAAAACTGAGGTGGAAAAGCAAAACAGAAGCTCCCTTTGCCGTGCAGGATGGATGAAGGTCTGCCAAGAACAAATCCATTTAAACAGGAAAGCCTGTCCAAATGGAAAAAAGTAGAGTAGAGCAACAGTAGCCTCCCATTAACACTGCCACTGTCAACATTATGTTTCTCAAAAGTATTTGGAAAAATACGTGTTGAAGGGCAACTCAAAATAGATGCAGCTTCAATTGCACTGAAGGAAAATGAAAAAAAAAATGTACTAGTTACTGATACTACACATCCTGGAAATCTCACACGCACACATGAAATAGATGAGATGGAAAGATACGGAGATCTGCAAGGAACCAGCTACCCTCAAGCCTCCACTATTTCATGAACAATCTTTTCTCACAATCCTATTTTTTTCTCAAATGTATATTAATGCTTCATTATTCCTCATTTAAACATATAAATGGTCTATTATTCTTGCAAAAAATCACTGTACTGTTGGAATGCCAGTGCATTAAAATAAAACCATATTTACTAGATTTTTAATCAAAGGGGCACTTACAATACGGGTCTTAGGACATACATTCTAACCACTATCTTTAACTGCCACATCATGAGAAACAGCCTTGGTTTCCTAAAAACAGTGCACAGGAAAGCATTTTCTTCATATCTTACTGCTACTTGTGCCAATTTTGCAGCCTTGTTGAAATCAACTAAGGCAGAAACTAAGTTAGAATTTCCAAGTAATAAGCATAAGACTTCAGGAAAAAATAAGCATAAGACTTCAGGAAAAAAAGCCCTTCTTTTGCAAAATATGTTTGCCCATGGTTTGCGCAGAACTGCTGTTTGTGGAAGGAAAGGGTTTATAATTTTAGCTTAAATGAAGATGGAACTTTTTTTATTTTAAGATTGCTTCCATCTTCTTAAAGAGAGCAGATAAAATTCAATACAGTATGCTTGTCAACAGCCCAATCCTATGCATACCTAACTGCCCCGAAATCTGTAGGCTTAGGGTTACCTACACCCCCTCAGGATCAGCCTACACATTTTCCAACATGTAACACTAACATCACTAATGCAGAAAACCCTACAAACATTTGCTGCTGAACTTGAAACAGTGTGCTAAACTGCCCCAGGGTAAGCCTCGTCACCAACGGTGGAGCTTGGAGTGTGTGGAGGGGGGGCAGGAAGGGGCGGGGCTATGGTGCATGGCCTCAGTCCGTGGGGCGTGACTACTGTGTGTGGGCGTGGCCAGGGCATGCTGGGGCATGGCTACGAGCCAGGACACCCCCAAAACACTGCCGCTCAGGGCGAAGCACCCCCTCCACCTCCCCCGTTCCTATGCCACTGCTCTTCACATCAAGAGAGGCCTATCATCTATGGTAATGCAGAGTTTGGCAGCATACCAAAGGCAGACATGTAGAAGAACAGATATCCTTCTGCTCAAATTCAGACAGTGACTCTGTGCGTGTGCACGTGCCCGGTGACCCCATGAACTTCACAGGGTTTTCTCAGACAAGGAAGTGGTTTTGTCAGTTCCTCCTTCTGAAATATAGCCTACAGTAACTAGTATCCATTGGTATTCTCCCATCTAAGTATTAATCAGGGCTGACTCTGCTTAATTTCCAAGATCAGACAAGATCTAGTGCCTTTACTGTTATTTAAGCCCTCTGACAGTAAGAGTGGCTGCTTCTAAATGCCTCTGACTTAAATCTTATAAGTTGTACCACTGCCAAATATAAGCATCTGGGCAATATATAACATTGTACTAAGAGCTGTTGTATCAGAAAATTCAACATCAAGATTTTTTACTAGAGCTAAACCCTTCAGTGATAAGTCCTTGGGACAGGGAAGACATTAAAGAAAATTTAGAATAAAGAAAGCTGCACAAGCAATCATTCAAACAAAAAAAAAGTAAGAAGATAATATTCTGAGATATTCCACTGAAAAATTATCTATCATCTTCCTCAATACATTACAGAGATTAAAAGTCAAATGAAGAACTGACATTTGGTCAAGTGCTGCCCCAACTACCTTTTCTTTCAAAAGGAAGATCTGGCTGCCTCTGAATACTTTTGAGAATTGGTGCTACCAGTTATTAAACTGGGAGCCAGGAGCTAGAATGTGGTGGGAGGAAACACATACATAGGAACTGAGAGAAGAGAGATCCTCTGACATTCTTAGTATTGGTTTACACCTTCTCCCATCACAGGTCCACTACCATGGTCCAGTCCACTACTGAACCAATAAAAGATTCATCTGCTGAATTCTGCTTCTTGTGTCAGTATTAGAGGCACATGATCTTGTCCAGGAAAGCAGACAACCTGGTCCAAAAGAAGGAGTTTCTTCCCATAAACTCACTGAATTATTTGCTGCAACTGGAGTCAGCAATAATTTTTTATAAGTTTCATTAGAAAATTACATGCAGCAAATTCATAGTTATCTCGCCCTGTTTAACATTTATACACTGCAGGATTTTCTACACTAAAAATCCCTCTGGTCTCATAAAATACATGTATCTCAAGCAACTATTCATTTCCAAAGACACTAGACAAACCAAGAAGTTCCAAGTTCATCTCACCAGATCTGAGGCCATTTCCACACTACACTGTTCTAGGGTTATTATTCCACTTTCAACATACTATGGAATCCTGTGGTTTGCAGTTTAGGGAGGGGTATTTAGAATTTTCAGCCAGAGAGCTCTTTGGCCTCAGTAAACTACAAACCCCAGGATTCCACAGGATGTTAAAAGTGGAATAACTGCACTATAACGGTGTACTGTTGAAATGGCCTGAGTTCTAAGTTCAAATCTCACCATTGCCATGAAATGATTAGGAGGACCTAAGCTAACCAGTTTCTACCAGTCCAATTCACAATCTAGGGAGAATAATATCTTACAAACATAGTGTAAAAATTACAACACAATAATTCATGAGAAGTGCTTTGAAAATTCAAACTACATTGCGCCCGCGGAGAGCCTGACAGCAAGAATAAGAAAAGAGATTTCCCAACTCACTGTTTATTGTTAATTCTCCCATGAAATGTCAAGTATTTCCTATCTCAACTGATGGTACAGAAAAGAACAGAGAGCACATATGTAAAATTGTATCAGAGAGACTACATTCTTTAAAACGGTTTGGCTGATTTCTGCTGAAACATTTCTGAGAAAAGAAAGAGACTGCACAAACCTACTAGTCTTGAAAGCAAACTTTGCAGAAGTGAAGGCAAGCATCTAGGACAGGCTTGTACAACTGATTACCTAGTGCTGTCTAGCCAACTGAAAGCTATGTCCCATTGGGTTACTGCTGCATGGAATTCTTGTCTGACTAAGCAAACAACTTGAGATAATTCCCAAGGCTGAGTCTTGACTGTATCCACTCCAGAGCTGAAAGGGGAAATGAAATAATTTAAGGCAAAAGTGAATGTCAGAAGTACACAGAGTGAAAGAAATCATACTGTCAGCCTTGGGAAGGGTGTCATGTATTCTTCCGGCAGAGACTCGTTATCCAGATATGGAACTGCTATAAGCCTGTTGCAGTAACATTTATTAAAACAAAGAAATCCCATACAGTTGCAAGAAAGCAGTACAAAGTTGATAAATGCTCGCCATAACTCTACAGGAAAACTCCTGGCAACAAACAAAAATTATTCTCATAGGGCAGAATCAGTACAAAGCAAAAGACTAAGAAAGAGAGGTCTATAAGCTAATTTTTGTCCCACTTGGAGATAAGAGGAAGCAAACTGCAGCTGAAGAAGCACTGGCTATGTTCACTCAAGAGCAGCTCATTTCAACGAAGGATGCTACTTACCATTTCTTGGTACATTCAACCATCAGCTCCTGGTAAGAAGCCACAAACTGGAACTTGGATGCATGCTTCCCAACACGTTGCAGCCTTTTCCACACTGAAGCCATGACGATGAAGAGCCAACACACCTGAGGTCTCACCAGGTGTAGGGAGTCTCAGGTTGAACAAGACCAGTATTAATAGTTTACTTGTGTTCAGTGATCTACATGCACCTCTAATGAAAACAATGGACAAGAAAAAGGCTGAAAGGTTCAGGATGCATGGTCTGAACAGCTCTTTCTCATTTTAAATCCCATTTTAAAGTAAATGGCTCATTATTGATCCATAATGAGAGAGCAACTGCAAGGAAGTTCCCTTATGGAGTTATTATTTCTCTTCATGGGCTCACACGAGATGCAGATGGTGATACTGGAAAGGAAAACAGAATCAGAATGACTAAAGAGCAGTGACTAACAAGTTATATACGTGACTGGTTATAAATGCATGCTGTTTCTTACGTTCGCTATACACACAATCAACACACACACACACACACACACACTCTTCCCTAAATCCTTCAGGGAGAAAAAAATGTAGAAACAATGTTAAGAATGTGAGCCACGTGCCTGTCTGGAAACAAACCAATCAGTTCTTTTATCAACACTCCATCAACCAAAATAACATCTTCTTATTCTAGACAAGTGCAGGTGAGGGCCACACTCCAGTATCTTTGGGAACCAGCGCTATGCTGATTATGCAGAGAAAAATAGGAGAAGTTCTTTGTCTCCATGCTGATGACAAAAAGGTGTAACAATTTTTTCTTCCCCCACCTTTCTTCCTAGAGGAAACTGCGCATAATGGCAAAGTAAGGGGGGTGCGGCTGCAGCCAGCATTTAGAGTCTTGGTCCAAGAGGGTAAAGGCAAAAAGAGCATTTCCTGAGCTCCAGCGGCTCTGGAGAGGGATGTCCTTCTCCTTCATGACATCCGAACCAGCTCTCCTTCCATCTGGGGAGAATGAGCAACACTTTTATTTCCAGCAATGAAAGCTGGAGCAGGACTGCAAGGAGCCCAGTCCCAGGGTTGAGGCTTTTTTTGGCATTCTGGGTAACGGTGGGGAAAGGAGGGGGAATGGCATGGGTCTGAGCAGGAAGGAGACCCAGAGCCGGCTGGGCCGGGCCGGAGGATTCCCGGCCGGAAGGCTTCCCTGAGCTGGGAGACCCTTTTTCCCGCTTCCTTGCTAGACTTCACCTCCATTGTTTCTGCCTGGCTGGCTTACCCTCACTCCCACCTTTCCCACTCTTCTCAAAACGGTCCGCTGCTCCCATCAGCCACCGCCTAACACTCAGCCCTCTTCTCAGCAGGGTCACGGACCGAAATAATCCTGACCCGGAGACAGCAAACGGAGGGGAGAGTTCGAGGCACGCCAGATGTGCGCAAGAAACCTGATGCTCGTTCGGGGCAGAACAACGCGGAACCCGCCAGGAGCTCTCGCTGGCCGGCCAGCAGCCCGTCTCGCTCCCGCTCCGCCGCCGCCCTCGCTTGCGCTCACCTTCCGCCCGCTCCGCGCACGCTTAATCCCACCAGGGCTGCCTCTCCTGCTGTCATGCACACCAGCCGCGGCTGGAGCTGCCCGTTACACCGGCGCCAGCAGCGCCAGGGAGCAGCCGGTCCGCTCCAGTCGCTCCAGGAGCCACGCTGCGGACCACGGAGCCTCCAGCCCGCGCCGAAGCCTCTCGTCCCCCGGCCGGCGGCGGCAGAGGCGGCCCCGCGGCCACCGACCATCCAAAGCGGCGGCGACGGCGCCTCGGACTCCACAGTCTCCGCCGCCGCCACCTTCCTGCTGCCAAAAGGGTGCGCCTCACACCAACTTCGCCCAGCAGCACAACCAAACCGCATGTTCTGAGCGAGCCATTGGCAAAAAACTCGGGTCCTCCCAAAGGGAGCGCGTGCATTGGCGGAGGGCGGTGTCAATCATTTGCTCCAGTCAAGAGCGGCACGGGAGGGGGCGAAAGGAGCTCTCCTAGCAGGAGGGGTGGGGTGGAGAGGAGGAAAAGAAATGATGGGCTCGTTCCCCTCTCCCCTATGCCGCTTTGCTATTGGCTTCCAGTGTCCTGAAGAGGCGGGGTTGTTTACACCGAACAGCGTGATAATTGGGCAGCTCGGGCGTCCGTTTGAGGAAAGCGGCCAGCGCTTGGGTCTGGGTAAAGTAGTAACTGCGGCTGGACGGGAATCGGGCGGGGAGGCTGGCTCGGCGTCAGCCCTGGCGTGCGTGGTCCTTTCGACGGGCGTCCTCTTATCTGGGCTCGTCCTGCCTTCCCCGGCGGTTTTACAAAGGAGTCTGCCTTGGAGGGTGCGAATGAGGTTGCTTAAGACCTCCTGTTCTAGTTTTGAAAGCGGCCAAAGCAACTGGCAGGCAAGAGTGGACAGAGACTGAGGCCGCTTCCGCACTACACTTTTACAGCGCGATTATTCCACTTTCAACATCCTATGGAACCCTGGGGTTTGCAGTTTAGGGAGGGGCCAGCCAGCCAGCCCCTCCCTAAACTGCAAACCCCAGGGTTCCATAGGATGTTGAAAGTGGAATAATCGCGCTGTAAGAGTGTAGTGCGGAAATGGCCCGGGAAGCACGGCTGAAGGAGGAGGAGAGAACGTCCTCCCTGTAGCTCACCTTAATAACTGAGCACCTTTGGCCGGCGGCGGGGGCGTCACGTTTTCCAGCGTCGGACTCGGGGGGATGTAGGGAAGCCCCCTGGGTGGTTTTGGGCAGGTCGCGTTCTATGAGTCTCCGGGGGAGGCAAAGGCCAACCTCCTCCAAACGAAATCTCGCCAAGACCCCCCCCGTGGTAAGTTCACAAGACTTCTGGGAAACCAGGGTCCGAACCTCCGCTCAGCCTTGACACCCGCTGGGCGACCTCGGGCAAGCGACGCTCTCTCAGCCTCAGAGGAAGGCGGTGGCAAAGCTCTTTTGAACAAATTACGTCAAGGAAATTGTTCGATGGGGTTGCTGTAAGTTGGAATTGGCTTGAAAGCGCATAACAAGGAATAGCAACAGGCAACGATCATGCACAAAAACTATGAGCGTTTCCGCGCTAGACTGCTGTAGTGCTATGCTTCCCCTTTCAACATCCTCTGGAATCCTGGGGGGCCTTTGAGGCCCCTCCCTAAACTGGAAACCCCAGGATTCCAGAGGATGTTGAAAGGGGAAGCATAGCACTCTACAGGCTAGTGTGGAAATAGTCTGTGTTCCCAGTCATCCCTTGGGAGGAGGCTTTTCATACCTGTAGCAAAAATACCAATAGCAAAAATGGACTGAGCGTTAAAAGCAACCGATTCAAGAGATTAATGGTGTATCTCTCCCAGCTCTTCTTGCAATTCTAGCCTACTTCTTCTTGCAATTCTAGCCTACTTCTTCTTGCAATTCTAACCTACTTCTCCTTCCATGCTAAACAAGGAACTGTTTGTAAAAACAAATGGGATCTCCAACAAAATGTTGCAGTGTCAAATACTGCTGTTCAGGGCTCAACACAGCTCTAGACATGTTGTCTTCTTGGATAACTCCATCTGCCTCTCCTTGGTTATTTAATTTTTCTCCTAAAGATCAGTGAGCATCCCATGACCATGGAACGTGTTCAATCTTACTTGGAATGCTTAGGCAATTCTCCATCTGTAAGAGGTTTTTTTTTGTTTTTTACCCTAAAGTTCTGTGTGTGTGTGTGTCTTCCTGTATTTTTTTAAATGTTGGCCTTCCCCCAAGCCATGCCAATTCCCTCTTCTTGTGTGTGGATGGAGATAAAGATTGATCTACAGAGAATGAATTTACTTTGTATGTACAAACGTACAGGAAAGCAGGATCAAGTTTTAGTTCAGAGAAGGAAAGCCTTTATAGTTCCTTATGATATGTGTTAGAATTGCTTCTGAAAAATGTAATTCTGGGCCCTCTTGTTTAATTTAAAGAAGAGATGAGACCACTGCCCTCATACAAAAAATGAGTTCTCTGCTAGTGCAGGAATAAGATTGATTTATATCTAGGTGTATGTCATGCAACTTCTAATCAGTCTTATAACTTTTCTTTTTTTTAGAATAATTTTGTACTGCTTTCTAACAGTGTTCACAAAGCACTTCACATAGCCTCAGGTACCGGTATACGGCTGCTCCATGTGGTGAACTGTTGAATTGCAGGTAGCAACCTTAGTGAACAAACTTCCAGACTGACTCTGCCCACCTAGGCTGACAATTGCATGTTTCTGGGGAAAGAGGAGTGCAAAGGGTTTCTGCTGATCTTTGCTGGGGTCTATTGTGTCTAGTCTTGTTCTCAAGTCCTGCCTCCTGGCTGGCCCTTTTCTCTTATGTCTCCTTGGTTTAGGCTCCCTTGGCTTGCTCCCTTGCCTTCTGGGATCCTGATGCTTCTTCATTGCTCACTCTTTCTAGATTGCTGCCCATAGCCTCACCCAGGCACACAGAGAAACTGAGTTAGATGTAAAAGATTTTGATCCTAAAGTTTCAATTACATTTTCAGCTACATGCTTCCATGAATCTTGTGGTCAGATGGTAGCGGCAATTCAAAAAAAAAATCTTGGGAAGAGGCTGCTAAACAGGCATGTCTGTACTCGTGACCTACCTTTCTTGGGGATTTTTGCATCTGGGATATGGTCAGCTGAATGGAAAACTCAGTCTGTGGTACAAAGGCATCTTTTTATTCTGCAGTCATCGTGTAAGCTTGTCCTAGCACTTTCTTAATATGCAAATTTTATACGGAAGGGAGATTCTTGAAAATTTTCTCTTCAATATGCAGTATATATTGACCCAAACTCTCTTGTAATATGAAACTATTGTTATCACCAAGGAAGATTATGTGATGTCAACAAGGCGAACTGTGGTACAAACTGTCTTTCATTCTTTCAGAGTGAAGGGACTCTGTAATGCCATCCTGAGACAGTTTGCTCCCCCTCCTCACTTCATATACAAAGGCCAACTGGATTTGTAGCAGATGGGTACATCACTCAGAATAGGAGACTGGCCCTCTACTGCACCTGAGGTCAGTGTTTAATTTAGGGGGTACAAAACAAGTCATGTCCTCCTACAGAGGGGAATAGCTGGGGTGAGCACTCTTGAGATTAATGCTAAGGACCTACTCCTAATATCCAGTTTTTTGTTCCCAAATCTCAGGGCCTGAACCCTCTTGTCTCAGTCTAAGGGTGAGGGGAAGAATTTCAGGGCAGGGGCACGCCTTTGAAAAATGTGTGTGTGTGTGTGTAGTGCATGTGTGTATGCTCCCCTTATTTATTAGATATAATGTTTTTAATTTGGGTGGTATAATTGTGCAACTGTGGCTAGTGCATGGTGTCATGCAAAGTGGTATACCGGGCAGTGACCCCTAGGTTTCAGGTTTGTCCTGACCTGGCTGTCCTAATCCCATCACACTTCCAGCATTTGATGCCTGAAACAGCTAACTCATTCTGCTTAATGACAGAGCCCTACAACTTTGCTTTCAGTGAATTCCTCAAATTATTCTATATGGTAGCTTGAACAGCCCAGAAATTGCTACAGGAACAGTGGACATGTAGCCATGACCCTAAAATATGCTCAAGGAGTATTTGTTCTTTATTCCTTCATGCCAGCTGTGTGGATCTCTGCAAAAATAGGCAAGACCATTCTTAACTTAGGCTGTACTTGGAAGAAAAATTCTCCAGTGAAGTGTGTGTAGTGCACTGAAAGAGACATAGAATGCAGCTACCTCACATATATCCTTCAACGTTTCACAGATAAAAATGGGACACATATGCACAAGTAATATCAGAGTTGTTAGCCAAGATGGCAAAAGTTGTTAATGGGAAAGAATGCGCAAACTAGAAGCGGGTGCAGCAGTTTATTTTTGCCTCAGCCTACAAGAAATAGCAAGAATGCATCCCTCCTCTCCCTCTTCCTGACTCAACTGTGTGGAAATTACTTTTTCACTTTAAACTCAGTTTGCAGTAGCTGAAGTAAGTTGATGACAAAGGAGAAAGTGGGGGGAGGAGAAAGAAACGGGGGCATTTTAAAGGCAGCTCAAAAATGTGACAATAGAATATTAATTGGCACTGTCCTTGTCAAATTGGGATGACTGAAGGATAAACCCATGTATTTATTTATCCACAATATTATTGTTTTCCATACACAGTGAGCTCTGCTCTTTGCAGCAGAATAAATACAGAGGATCTGGTTGCTGTTCAGCAACTTTTGTTTCAAAACATCATTATTTATTAACATTTTCCATTTCATTCTTCACTGTTAGGTTCATATTACACAAGGCACAGAGAAGATAAGAGCATATACAATTAGGTTCACATCTAGGTATGGAGAAATGTTTGTTATAAAATGACAGCTTTAGTTTACCCCTGCTGCTTTGTTTGACAGACTTTATAATACATTATAAGTACAAGGTCTGACTTAGCCTCTAAGCCATGAAAAAAAATCACAGTTCCCCAAGAACTTCCTAGCATGGAATATCTTCCTGTAAATGTCTTTCCATTTTGCCCTCTCACCCATACCTCCTCTGCTGTTAGAAATACATCATGCATTAAGGCAACGTTTGCTCTTCCTGAGCCAACATGCACTTCCCAAAGAACCAGCTGAGAAATGATTTTTAATATTTAAGAGAAGAGAGGCTATGTAGCATCTTCACCTTCCTCTAGAGTGGTTAGTGCTGACTACAATATCCATTTGAAGAGAATGAAATTACAGTAGTCACTTTCAGTTTTCCAGGCAACCACAGAGTATTGAAAGAAATGTGGAGAGTAAATTATGTACTGTGGTTGTTACCTACAAGCTACATTTGTGGGCAGTTTGGGATGGTGGAACTTCTCCCCTGAATACCTTCTCTCAATACCCAACTTTCATTAGTACAATAAATCTCTGACCCTTCTTACTTATGGAATTATAAGGGGAAATATGCAGGCAGTATTCTTCATAACCTGTTCTCAGTTCCATCTGGGATAGGCGTTCAGCAAGTACAAATGCACGGGGGAACCACCGTACGGTTAATACTTCATCTTTAATCACATTGTTTATTACAGTGTATTTAAACAGTGTGCATGTTTGTGATTGGTACTTACAATTCACCTCTGTCTCCAGAACATTTCTAACTAGGATCAGCTTATAGCAGGGGTGGGAACTCTGTGCCCCTTCAGGTGAACCTCCAGCATTCCTCTCCACTGGTGATACCAGCTGAGGCTGCTGGGAGTTGCTGTTGAACAACATTTAGGGCCACACAATTCCAAACCCAGACCTATAGCCCTGGCTTCTCTTCTACTTCATACACCCTCCTCCATTTTTTCTGCTGGGATGTATTCAGCTCAGCCTCATTTTCATGCTTTATGTTTCCAAAATGCTCAGAACTCTACAGATTTAATTGTGGCATCCATTTGTTCCACTATAGCACATCAAAAGTGGAGTTTACTTTTAGATTTGAATTGGCACTTATACTGGGTCCTTTCTAATAGAGGTATGCTGGGATTCAGGCATACAAATTCCAAAGCCTTATAAGCAAAGTCAGCCAACATGACAGGAGATGAAATCAGGACAGTGTGTACAGATGTGTTTAGAGAATAAGGGTAATATGGGAATTTTTAAAGGTGCTTCATCAAAGGACTTGTTTTGTTAAATTGTGCAAGATAACTAGCTATCTTAAGACTGATTCCAGGAAAAACAGGAAGTTGTTACTACACAGAGCAACTAAGAAAAAGGAATAATACTAGAAGGGAAACTTCTAGATAAAAAACATTATGTTTTAATTATATTAGTTCTTTATTAGCCCTGATGCTATGTTACATCTTATAAAGTGTAATCGAAAACTGAACAGGTACGTGAAGAAATTATGTGATGGAACTTATTATGCCTTATTAATAAATGGCAGTTAATGATTAAAAACTGTGCATCTCAGGGACTGCATCTCCCCACTCTAAGTGTTGAAAGCTATCAAATTTAAACAGCACGGATACATAGAGAGAAGCTATCAGGTCATGCCCTATGATGATGAAACTCCCTTTTCTTGGAGCCTTTCAAAGCTTGAATACTTTCCCAATTAGTCTGCCATTCAACAGCAAGGGTTTAGTGAACACTGGGTAGCAATGAATTACAGAGTCTTTATATTATTATGCATATTTTTGTTTGTTGTTAACAATTCTTATTCTCCCCTCCATGTTCTTATTGTATATTGTTATGAAAGCTTTATTCCATTAACTGGTGTTATTCTTCCAATAGGAGGCAGAAGGCTAGTAACTGAACTAGCATAAGAATCAAATGCTGCTAATACAGTTTAGTAGTAATACCCATATTTGTTAATGGAGTCAGCATAGTTAAGTGATATGAGTGTTGTGAAAGGAATCTAGAAGATCAGTACAGTATTCAAATCCCTGCTAACCCATTTAAATCCACTGGGTGACCTTGGGTGAGTCATACTCTCTTAGCTCAAGAGGAAGGCGGTAGCACACTTCTTGAATAAATCTTGTCAAGAAAACCCTATCATGCATTTGCCATAAGTGAGAATCAACCTGAAGGCACATAGCAAGAACA
The DNA here is from genome assembly GCA_030412105.1 of Cyclura pinguis. NCBI lineage: Eukaryota > Metazoa > Chordata > Lepidosauria > Squamata > Iguanidae > Cyclura > Cyclura pinguis. The sequence continues at coordinate 178,664,149 of CM059599.1, forward strand.
GAGTATTTATTGAGCACTTTTTTTTTTTGCTTATAGCCCCTCATCAATGTATGCTAAATATCTAAAACATTATTTAAAAACAAATCAACAAAAATTTTAAAAGCCAATTTTTAAAAGCTAAAGTAAAACAGAATAATACAGCTGTGGGAACATGGCCGATGTCCCAAGGTGCGGCTACAGAGAAATGTATTCATTACTTCCTAACTTAGCCTCTGTGTAAGATGGGAAATACAACAGGGCTTCTTCTGAAGAATTCAGATTCTAGACAGGTTCCTATAGGAGGAGACAGTCTTTCATACACTCTGGCTCCTGAATAGTTAAAAGCTTTGTAAGTCAAAACCATCACCTTGAACTGAACTCAGAAATGGCTGAAAATCAGTGCAACTGGCTGGCAACTGTTTGGCTACTAGATATGGTGCTGCCTTTAGCTTCTCAACATTATTAAAGGGTAGCCATGCATAACAACATATTGCAATAGTTTGATTGAGAGGTAACTTATGATTTACAGCCATACTATGAATTAATTATTGGGAAGAGATTTATACATTTTCACAAAAGAAATAGATGAAATCTGAAGGTCAGTGGGGGAAACTGATGATAACTGACTTAGATGTTTTATTTTTATGTTCAAGGGTCATGGTGGTGTAAATGTTTTGCCGTGCATCAGTTAGCTTTCAAGTGAAATGTCTACCTTTCTAAGTAATGTGTCTCTCAGATACTGTATAAAGAATTTGGTAAATCCCATTTATGTACAAACTCGTGGCTTTCCCATAGCTCTGATGTATTTAGAACTATATTCTAAATAAATAAGCATAATATTCTGAGATTATTCCGAGAGGAGCCATTGCATGTATCTTAATTTGAGGAAAAAGTTTCTGGCAAGTAGACAGAAGCATATAGCAGCATTATAACCAACAAGCTACTTTTGATGTTCATGTCAGCATCCATACCTTTTCTTATTTCTGCCCACATGAGTTTCCTCAAAAATAGGTTTTCTGGATATATTAAATTTGTCAATTATTTATCAAACATTTATCAACTATTCCCTCTGTGAAAGTTGAACTATTTTATTTATTGAATTTATACCCTACTTTTCTGCTGAGATGGAAGAAAGGTTACTTACCTCTCCTACACAATTTTTTTTCCCCTGTGTATTGGGTGTATGTACCAATTTTGTTACTCTGATGTGTTCTAAAGTTTGGACCACAAACAGTGATCACATGTAACATTCAACACAGGTACTGATAATGTTCATGGTTACACAGATTTTTAAAAACTACTTGTATTGAACAATAGCAAAATACACCTTAATAAAACGATTGATAATTTACACAGTACGTGGTACGGTGCTTGAGGCTTTTATCTTGGCACGTAGCCTGCACTGAACTTCTCCTGATTGTAATATAATTCCACATGTTTATATATAATTTGGGAGGAGAAATAATATATTCTGCTTAATAATTAATGAAATCAGTAAATGGAAACCAATTGGTAAAAAAATTTATTCTAACTGATTGTTTGTATTGCATAAAAAATCATAGTTTTTCTGTTGAAGTCCAAAGTCATTTCATTCAAAATTCTGTTGAAAGATCATTCAAAGTTTTTTCAAGATACATTGGGACATTTCGTTGGAGTGGAGGTGCAACTTCAAGAGACCAAGGTCTTGATAGTAGGAATATACTCCCCAACAGAAGACAAGAGTAACTTTTATCAAAAACTATTACAACAACTTTTAAACTACTCTGAAGTAACAAATCAAGCTAATTTTTTACTTTGTGGAGATTTTAATGGAGTATTAGACCCTAAAGAAGATAGAACAAGTGGTAAATTGGAACGTAAACAACAAGGGAAACTTCCCAAATCCTTTTTCAAATTGATGGAATTTATGGCATTACAAGATGTATGGAGATTGAAATATGGTCATTCTAAAGGATTCACCTTTTACTCTGAAACTTATAAATCAATGTCAAGAATCGATATGTTTTTAATCTCAAAAGTTATACAAAAGCAAGTAGATAAAATGGAAATTTTTCCTAGAATATATTCGGATCACAATCCAATTCAATTAGAGCTTAAAACACAAAAAAGAATCAGAAGATGGAGATTAAATGATTATATTTTTCAAAACTCGAGCTACTTGGAAAGGATTAGAGAAACTTTGAGAAATTACTTTAAAGAAAATGTTTCTGGAGAGATAAAATTGAAAACTACTTGGGACGCCAGTAAGGCAGTTATGTGGGGTTATTTCATTCAGTGGGGAACTGAGATGAAGAAAAAAAGACAAGCAAAACAACAAGAATTAATGGTTAAAATAAAACAACAGGAAGAACAGTTGAAGTTACACCCCACGGATATTAAAACAAGAACAGAATTGAAGGTGCTTCAAGAACAGTTGAAATCAGAACACCAATGGGAAATTAATAAGAACTTAAAAAGATTGAAACAAAGATTCTTCGAACAGGCTAATAAGCCAGGCAAATGGCTGGCATATAAATTGAGGAAGGAAAGAGAAAAAAGATTGATTACAGAAATAAATGTAGGGGGAAAGACGACAACAGATCAAGATATTATTAAACGAACATTCCTTAGATATTACAGTGACTTATATAATGCAAAAGACAGAAAGATACAAAAGGAGATTTTGGACTTTTTGGAGAAACAAAGAATACCAGAACTAACAGAGGATCAGCAGAGAATACTTAATACTAAAATAACAACAACAGAGATAACGCAAGCAATCAAGAAACTTAACTCGGCAAAGGCACCGGGCCCGGATGGGTTTTCGGCAATGTACTACAAAACATTGCAGGAAGAACTGGTGCCGTATATGCTGGATTTATTCAACGAAATTTTGGTAGAAGGACGACCAAATTCCTGGGGTGAGGCCTGTATCACGTTAATACCGAAGGAAGGGAAAGATTTAAAAGAACCTGGTAATTACAGGCCAATTTCGTTGTTGAATATTGATTATAAGATCTTTATGAGCATCTTGGCGGAAAGAACAAAAAAAGTATTGCAAGAAATTATAGAGGAAGAGCAAAATGGATTTCTGCCAAATAGACAATTAAGAAATAACATAAGAACAATTTTAAATGTCATTGAGTATTACGAGAAGCATAATGAGAGAAAGCTTGCCTTGATTTTTATCGATGCCGAGAAGGCATTTGATAACTTGAAATGGGACTTCATGTTTTTGGTATTGACTAAAATGAATTTTGGAAATACTTATATAAAATGGATCAAAGAAATATATAAAGATCAAGTTGCTGCTTTGATTATAAATGGGGAAAAAACGGATAATTTTAAAATTAAGAAGGGTACAAGACAAGGATGTCCTCTATCACCTTTACTCTTTATATTAACATTTGAAATATTAATAAGGATGATAAAAGAAGACTCCGAGTTGAAAGGATGCAAAGTGAAGAACCATGAATATAAGTTAAAGGCATATGCCGATGACTTAGTGATCATATTAGAAGACCCGAACTCAGGAATAGATAATCTTTTGGTAAAGCTGAATCAGTTTGGTGAATTGGCAGGATTTAGAGTCAATAAGGACAAAACAAAAATCCTGACTAAAAATCTGCGAGTGGAAGAAGAAAATATATTGGCTCAAAGAACAGGTTTTAAATTAGAAAAGAAAGTTAAATATTTGGGAATTTGGATCGCAAAAAGAAATAATGAACTATATGATAATAATTATAAAGATACATGGAAAGGAATTAAGGAATCATTAAATAATTGGAACAGACTTCAACTTTCGTTGCTTGGAAGGATAGCAGCAATTAAAATGAATGTGCTACCAAAATTAAATTTTCTTTTTCAAAATTTACCTGTTATTACAAACGAAAAACCGTTTAAAGAATGGCATAGAGAAATTTCTAAATACATCTGGGATAAGAAAAGGCCAAGAATAAAATGGAAGTATTTGATGGAGAAGAAGGAAAAAGGAGGTTTTGGGCTTCCAGATTTGAAATTGTATTATCAAGCAAACTCCTTGACTTGGATAAAAGAATGGTTAACATTACAAAATGAAAAAATACTAACTTTGGAAGGAAGTGGATTAAGAATGGGGTGGCACGCATATGTATGGTATAATAAATACAAAATTGATAAAGAATTTCAGAATCATTATCTAAGGAAGGCTCTTTTAATAAACTGGCAAAAGTTTAAGAAAAAATATTACAGAAAAATACCATTATGGATCTCCCCACATGAGGCCTTTTACAGTAGATGGCGGGAACCACAGGAAAAATTGATAAAATATCAGGATATGATAATTGTCGAAAATCAAGAAACAAGATTAAAAATTAGAGAAGAATTGGAATATGAAGGGTTCAAGTGCTCATGGTTTCTCTATAGACAACTTAAAGAAAGATATAACATGGATAAGAAATTAGAAGGTTTTCAAATAGACAAAAATAATAAACAGTTCGAAGATATATTATTTAAATCACAGAATCAAGTGACTTCTAAATTGTACAAATTCCAGATTGCGAGAGAATTAGAGGCAGAACAAATAAAACCTTCGATGATTCTATGGGCACAGAACATGGGCCATGAGATTCAATTAGAGTACTGGGAGAAGTCATGGCTAGAAACACAAAAATTTACAGCAGCCCAAAGTTTGAAGGAGAATTATTTAAAGATGCTGTATAGATGGCACCTCGATCCAGTTAAAATTAATAAGATATATAAAACAAGGGAGAATAAGTGCTGGAAATGCGGTCGAGAAAACGGGACTTACTATCATGTATGGTGGACCTGTGATAAAGCTAAAATATATTGGAAAAGAATACAAGAAATAATTTCAGATATATTACAGTTTAATATTCCTCTGATACCTGAACTATTTCTACTAAATATGACTGAGAAAATACAAAAAGAGTACAGGAAGAAATTTTGGAGAATAATTCTCTATATGATTACAGCCGCAAGAATAGAATATGCGCGAAAGTGGAAAAAAGATCAGGTTCCACAAATAGAAGATTGGAAAATAAAGGTTTTGGAATACAGGGAAATGGATAAATTAACCTGGATGATACAAGGGAAAAATCAAGAACTAAATGATATGGAATGGAGACAAGTAGAGAAGTTTTTCTTCTCAACATAAGAAATATGTTAGAAAACAATGTTTTAAGGTTCTGACATTAAAGGGTAAACATAGATTTGGAATGACAGAATTGTGAGAAGGCACGTAAAGTTGGGATAGGGGTATTGAAAGAGTAACAATTACAGGACTATTAAGAATTAACTCTAGGGAAGTTAGGAAGTGGAATGTAAAGTATACATAATATGAAATAAGTAAAAGAAAATAGACAGATACGAGAAGATTTTTCTTTAAAAGTACAATGTTTATATGGACATAAATATTACAAAAAAAAATATTGTATATATAATTACTATTATATAGTACTTTGTATCTTATTTGTATAATGTTTATTGTTGTATATATAGAGATATTTCTGTTTACTTATGCATCTTTATTATTAATAAAAAAAAAAGAAAAAAAAAAAAAGAAAGATCATTCAAAGTTTTCCATTGTCAAGCAATTTCATGTCCTGCTGCTAAGCACAGAAAAGTAATTAGTTCTTTATGCTTTAACATTTTGTGTTGATAACAAGTAGAAACAATAATCTGGTGTTTGGCTCTACATTGACCACTTGATTTGTTATTTTAATATTTGAAAGATTTTGATCCAGTATGCTCTTATATGTTGATATACCCACCACATGTGTAAATTGGTGCCTTTTGCACCACAGTTCATCCATCTTTTACCATTTGAACAGCAATTTAATAACTAGAGTCTTATTGACATTAAATGTGAATGATTTTATTAGCTTAATTATATATTCATTTGTTTGGATAGTTTTAAAGGCTGAATTCTTCCATGTAGAGGACCAAATAGTGTTACCTAAATTGCATTTGAGATCATCTGCCCAAAGCTAATTCCTGCAGTCTCAGGAAATTTAGTTTCTGATAAAATAGAGTATATCTTTGATCTCTGTCCTTTAAAGTTAACCTTTGAGTCTTCAATAAGATCTTTAACCTGGGTATCTGCTAGGGTTTGGTTCCAGGACCGCCCGTGGATACCAAAATTTGTGGATGTTCAAATCCCATTATATACAGTAAAATGGTGTCCCTTATATGAAGGAGCAAAATCAAAGTTTGCTTTTTGGATTTTTAAAAATATTTTCAAGCTGTGGTTGGTTGAATCTGTGGATAGAGAATGGAGGGCCAACTGTATATGGATTTGCATATTTATGGTGGGTTGGAGAAGAAATGAATAATTTGATGTATTTCAAACCAAGTATATTTTCTGTTTCCCAATAGTTCATTTAATTGACACTATTTGTTTTTTTATTCTGAATAAAATCTGGAAGTCTATAAAGGTGTTTTGTTCCATTCTTTAATTTTTCTTAAGATAAAAGATAAAAGATATCATAATATTAGAATCAGAGCAGATGGAGTTTTAAACAACTCGTCCCTCCTTTTATGCCAAATTGAAAAGTAGAAAAAAGATAGGAGTTTTTAATTTCTTTCAGATGTCTATATAAAATACCAAAATATTAATCTTTGTGTCTAATCTTTATTAATATCGTTGATTTCTAAAGCAACCATGTATTTGGCTTTTGTTTCTGTATTATTGTGATTAGCTGGTGATTTTGCTCTACTTGACAGCATGGTATAGTAATAGACTGAGGGCCTTTTTGCACTATACTATTATAGTGCTATTATTCCACTTTCAACCTCCTATGGAATCCTGGGGTTTGCAGTTTAGGGAGGGGCCTTTAGAATTCTCAGCCAGGGAACTCTTTGGCCTCAGCAAACTACAAACCCCAGAATTTTAGAGTGTTGAAAGTGAAATAATAGCACTATAACAGTGTAGTGTGGAAAGACCTTTAGTGTTTCTAGACCTCCTCCTCCCTTTTTTCTATACATTATCTTTTTAGTAACTCTTATTCTTTTGTCTTGAGGAATAAAGTTCTTCGTTAGCCTTTGCCACTTTATCACTTCTAGGGATATTTTCATAGGCAACAACTGAGAGGAATATTCCAGCTTTGGAAATAGTGTCATTTTTAATGCCACTATTCTCCCTAAACTGGAAAGACAGAATTTTCACATTCATGGATCTTATGTCTTCATGGATACCAACATTTGTGGATGCTCAAGTTCCATTATGTACAATGGTATAGTAAAATGGTGTCCGTCATATAAAATGGAAAGATAAAAGTTTACTTTTTGGGTTTTTTAAAAATATTTTCAATCTGTGGTTGGTTCAGTCTGTGGATACAGAATCCACGGATATGGAGCGCTGACAGTATACTTATTAACATGTAACATTCAATGTGAGCACACTGTACAGACTATGGATCTGTATGGGCATCCTTATTTAATGTCATCTGCATGCATTTGTACAGGGATTTCCCTTTTATACTGTAATCCAACTTTTAAGGCTTCTTGATAAATAAACAGTAAAAATAAGGAACTGAGAGATCTTGTGTAAATTGAATTATTCAGTTTAAGTCATTAATAAAAATAATGCTGCTACTCTACATAAAAATAAGTTCTAGTATATTCAGTGGAGTTTGCCTAAGCTTGTGTCCCTGGAAATGTTATTTCTAGCTAAAATGTTATTAAGTTGTTCAAATGTGCAATTTCTTACGCATTCACCAAAGATGACTTTATGCAATTTAGGAAGCAGAACAAATGTTAATGAAAGGTGGAAAAAAGTATGGACAAGATCAAGTCCAGTAAATCCACTTAGGGTCTCAGGATCATCCGCTGTTACAAAATATTCTCTGCAGAATTGTCTGTTTTGTTACTTTGGGGACAAAAAGTTGTGCTTACATAAAACAAATATTGGTCATCCGTTCACACACACAAAATTATTTATTCTACCCATGTATAGTTTGACAATTTATCTGTATTCTGGAATTGAGCATTTTTGTGACTGAGTTCAAATCACCAATGAATATAGGTAGAGTTGAAATATTTGGTCATGAGTACCTAACTGATGTAATCACACATACAGTGTAATATGTGGGCACCTTCATTTCTCAGTACGAGCTTCATTATGCACTGCTGGGAGCTTAAGGAGATGTTGTCAAGGTCAGAGACCTGGGCGGCGAGCCAGCCCAGAGAAGGGAGTGTGAGAGCCAGCAAAGTCCAGCCAGGAGGAGACAAGCAAGCACTTTACACAAGGGAGTTCATTTACCAGAGCATCAAGCGAGAGCCGTAGTCAGAGTTCCAAAAGCCAAGGGTTAAGAGTCCAGAGATCAATTCAAGGTAGCAGGAACCACGTGCTGGGAGCAAGGACCAGGCAAGAGGAGGACTTGAAAGAAGTTTGCCACAAGCAAAGGAAAGCTTCCAGGCAGGCAGTTATATAGCCCAAGACACAGGTGTGGCTAGTCACTGCTTCTTGAACTTCATCAAGGAAGCCTCCCTTTGCTCAGCTCTCTTGAGTCTCCGCCTTGTTTGTGGGCTGATTGGCACAGGCTCCAAGGCATCTTCAGAATCGGATCCCTGTTGCCCTAATGGAGCAGGCAGAGGAACGTCCGAGCCTGCTTGGTCCATGGCAGCAGGGGGAGCTCTTGAGCTGCAGGACTCATCTCCGCCCTGAGCAACAGGGACCAACAGCTGCTGCTCGTCATCAGCAGCTCTGACAGGGGCTTCAGTTACCATAGATGTTGCTTTGGATAGCTTTCTCTTTCCCCTATGTCTACGGGGTCGGGTCGAGTCAAGAAACACACAGAAGTTGAAACAATAAATGATGTTTTATTAAAAACACAAGCAAAACAGTGCATGCGACACATTCACACAAGATAACTAAAGAAAATGAAGGTTGGAGTGGTATAGAGGGATTTTTAGAGGAGTTGCTGGTTTGGGTGATACTTCACCTGTCCCGAAGCCTGGAAAAATAGAGAGCGAAGCTGGGGTGTGATGTAACTCAGCACGTGGAGCTGAGGGGAGGCTCGCCAAGCAAAGCGGCAGCAAGGCGGGATGAAACTCGGGAGTGATCCGAGGAAGGTCTCGAAATCAAGGGTTTTTATAAGGAGAATTGTGACTGCAGACTATGCCGTACTTGGGGGAAAACAATAGATTTGGAGTTGGAGACAAAGCCTCCGAAAGGTCAGAATCTGAATGATTGAGTTATCGTAGCTGTTCTCAATAGAGTAGCCAGTATGCAAACGCAGAGTACTTGGGTATTGTATAGTTTACCCATCAAGCTGCCAGCGCGGGGCAGAGGCTCTTTTGTAAGTTGTGTGCATACCTAGTTAGAGTACTTGCCTGGAGGTCTCCTAAAGCAGTGAGTCAGCTATTTCTGGCCTGCCTGTATTGTCCAGGAATATTACGGCCGAGCTTGTTTATGTGCTTGTCCGGTGGCCTCGCAAGCACGTGGAAGAGAATAGAGAAGTGAAACCGAATTGTGATATCAAGAGGATATCTTTTAATATCCCCAAAGCTTGGACTAGCCAGGGCAGTAATACTGACTCACTGTTAGGAATGCAACCTGTCTTGGATGGTGTTTTTATTGCCTCTGAAAGATTTGTTCCTGAATCTTACTGGTTATTCCAACTAGAATAAACCCACTGACTCAATTAGTGAATGGTAAGTCAGCACACAGGTAGATCCCAAAAAGATTCAGTGGGTCTATTCTTGTTGGGACTAACAGTAGGATTCAGGCCCATGTTTGTAGGTTGGCGTGCCTATGCTCCTAAATGTAGCAATCTGGAATGTACAGGTGGCATTAGTGGTAAGGAACCCCTATTTCCAGCCATCCCTATTCTCATTCATTCATGTACTAGGTGTCTTGAATACTGTGATGTGAAGTGATTTTAGGCCTATTTGTTTTTGCTTGTAGTGATAATAAAGTGCTGTGACCCTGTTATGCCCAGTTTAAAAGAACTGCACTAGCTGTCAGTTGGCTTCTGAGTTGCTTTCAAGGTGATGATGTACACCTTTCAGGCTGTAGATGGCTTCAAACCAATACACCTTAAGAACCACCATCATCCCTGTGCACCTCCTCACATGCTCTACTTGTCTTCTGTGGCACTACTTCAGGTCCCTTAGTCTTGTAAAGCCACAATTATAGCCACCCATCTTTCTGGCAGTTTCTGGCAGAATGCTTGCCAAAACAGAGTTGTCAGGCCCTTTTATGTGGTAGATAAAATATGTCTCTTTAAGAAGGAATTTGGTAAAAAGTTTTAATAAATAAGCTGTGGATTTTTTTTTAGCCTTTAAGGTTATTTACTATCCATACAGACTGCTGTTGTTGGTGCTTATTTTTGAGTTTTACAGATTTAGCATATGCATAGTTGAGTATTTGAACAATACCACATATATTGAAGTAAAATTATGCTGGTCTGTTTTTATTAAGCAAAAGTTGGCTCAGCATGGCCAGTAGGTATTGGATTACATTAAAAACTTTCACAAGTTATGTACCTTCAAGCTGACTTTGACTTATGGCTATCCTGTCGTTGGGTTTTCTTGGCATGATTTATACAGAGGAGGTTTGCCTTTGATGGATGTTGTAGATCCAATTCTGTTTTTCTCAGCTTGACCCACTCTGGCAGATAGAATGGCAATTTAGCTAGATGATTAAGGAATTCCTAACATATGAGAAAATTGAGAGCTGAGGAGTTTTCAAAGGTCTCTAGCTGTTATCTTCACTGTAACTAAGCATATTGTACTCCTGGGATGCAAGTGAAATCTTAGCAAACTCCAATGTGCAATTTTCAAAGCGGTATCTGAGGAAGGGCAGGGAGGGAAAAAAAGAAAGACTGTAGTAAACCTTTAAGACTAACTGGTTTTTATTTTAGCATGGGCTTTCTTGGATATAAATCCACTTCTTCAGATTCAGTACAGAATGATATCTTGGCCTCAGGATATAAAGTATATGTACATAGTTGTGGGAGTGGGGTGGAATGTAATAGGATCCAAAAAGATGCAAATCACCGCCCTTGTCCTAGATTTTCAAAGGGCTGAGTAAGGTGATTCAAGTATGTCAGATCTTTACAGTGATCAGTAAGTACTGATGTGTAAAGCAAACAATCTGCTTGCCAACAGTCAGTTTCCTTGGGTTCAAAAGGCTTCTTTGAAAAGACTCCTTTACAAAGACTTTGTTCATCATTTTGTAAGAAAATCACTACTTAAAATATGGACTGACTACAAGAATAAGAACATTAGGCAACTACCTACATGGGTCTCCCCTCAAGAAGCCTTCTTTGGAAGATGGTCTGATTTGGATAAGTGGCTGTGTTATGATGACATATTAGAAATGACAAATCTGAATCTTTTTAAGATGAAATCAAGAGAAAAATTGGAATCAGAAGGAATAAAGTTAAACTGGTTCCCTTACAGACAGTTAACTGAGAGATTCCAGATGGATGTGAAAACTTATGGAAGAGAACAAAAAGAGCAAGGAAGAATGTTGAAGTTACTGCGGGAAAACCCGCCTCATTTACTGTCACATGTATACCAGGAGATTTTAAATCAAGAAAGAGAAGATGAGACAGTCAAATCAGCAATGATATTGTGGGCTCAAAATCTTGGACATCCAATTCAATTAGAGCGCTGGGAACAGAGCTGGCAACGGACGCAAAAATTTACTGCAGCTCAGAACCTAAAAGAGAACTATTATAAGCTTTTTCATAGATGGTACATGACACCAGAAAAATTAAAGAAGATATATAATACGGGAACAGGTCAGTGTTCGAAGTGTCAGGAGAATGTTGGAACACTATTTCATACGTGGTGGTCATGTCTTAAGGCTAAAAAATATTGGAATGATATACATAATATGATATGTAAAATATTGAGGGTTCAAATTGATAAGAAAAGACTCCTTTCATTGCATATGCAGTAGTGAGGACTCTTATATTAATATATGTAGTCTGTCATGAAGGCATTGTCTTTGTTCATACATCTGCTAATGGACTGGAATTTGTGAATGAAATTCAATCCATCTGTTTCTCTTCTTAGTTCAAGGACTGTAACCGTTAAATCCTGTACAGTATGTCCAGGCAAGTTGAAATGTTCTGCAACTGGTTTTGGTGTATTGCCACTTCTAATGTCAAATTTGTGTCCATTTATCCTCTTGTGTAGAGATTGTCCTGTTCGTCCAATGTTGAGTGTAGAGGGGCATTGACTGTGTAGGATACTGTGTATCACATGGGAGGAAGAACAAGTAAATGTACCTCTGATGTTGTGGGTGGTGTTATTAGTCCTTGTAATATTACTCCTAGACTAGATGTGACAGAATTGGAATTTGGGCTTGTGGCTAGCTCTTGTCGCTGTGTTATGAATCCTGTTGTAAGTAAGTAGTTGTTTAAGAATTGGAGGCTGTCTGTAGTCCAATAAAAGCCTGCCTCCCAGAGCTTGTGAAGGGGCTATATTATTCTCCAGAACTGGTTGCATCTTGTTGATGGTGCATTTGAGTGATCTCAGCTAGGGACGGTAGCTGGCCATCAGGTGTGTTTTGTCATTTTGTGTTGTTCGTCTCTCCTGTAGTACAGTTCTCCCTCCACATTTGCAGATTTGACCTTTGCAAATTTGATTATTTGCAGGGTGCTCGCTTGCCTCCCCCCCATTCTCAGGCATGCAAACAGAGCAGGGGGGAGTGTTTTACCTTCTATTCACTTTCCTGTCACCTGCCCAGGCAGAAAAAAGGTGGGACGGGCAGGTGATGGGCAGACAAATGGAATAGGGGGAATGTTTCACCTTCCATTTGCTTGCCTGTTGCCTGCCCAGGCAGAAAAAATGCAGGCTGCATGGGCAACAGGCAGGGAAATGGAGCAGGGAGGAGTGTTTTACCTTCCATTTGCTTGCCTGTCACCCACACACCCCACCTCCTTTCTGCCCGCGCGTGTGACAGGTGCGCTGCCTTCCTTCTCTGTGCTCCAGCAAAAGACAAACAAATGGGAGAAGAGAAGGTTCACATGCATGCAAACCTTCCACCCTCCATTCTCACTCTGGTGGGGAGAGTTATTTGTGGGTTGTTGTTTTTTTTTACTTTCATGAGGGGTTTGCACTCCTTACCCTCATGAATAGGGAGGACTGACTGTAGATTGTTCTTGGGAGGTGATCATGCAAAGCTGTGATTGGAGAGAATCATAAATTTAACATGACCTCACATCTTTTGACATTTCCCAGGCTTGCAGTTGCTTACTCTTCTTTCATGGGGCAGGAACATATTTCCTACTCCCTTATATTTAGACACTTTCAGTACCCCAAAGACCTTTAGGTGCTTTTGTTTTTCACCTGCTCTGATCTTCTCCCTGTCCCCTGGATACTTTGTAGCAATGGGCAATATAGCAATTCACCATTTGACACATCGGAATACACAAGTAAGTTTTCAAACAGATACATTGCTGCAGTCAACAATTAATATTTGATTCTTCACAGCACTCCCACTAGACTCTAGGGCAGAGCTTTCCAAACAGTGTGTCGTGACACATTAGTGTGTTGGTTGCTGTGCGTAGATGTGTTGCGTGAATGTAACGGGTGGAGGGGCTGCCTCTCCTGCCGCCATGGCAGGCCTGGCCCAAGTGAAGGGGCTGCTTCTGCCACCGCCATGACAGCCACCCTAGGAGGAGAAAGACCCTGGCGAGGGTGGTGGCGGAGGTGGGCCAGACTCAAGTAGAGGGGCTGCCTCCACTTACTGAATTACTTACTGACTTATTGTGTTGTGAAATGATGTATGTCTAAAAAGTATGTCACCAACATTAAGAGTTTGGAAAGCTCTGCTCTAGGGTTCCGTATACTGACTATCTTGTATATTTCAATACGTGTCCAATAGATCTACTGTGGCAGGGGCTACACATCCTTTCAAACTTTCAAACACTGTGCTTGTTGCACAAAAAACTTGCCTTGTATGTTAAGCCCTTATTGATTTTACCACATCAGGAAGTAATTTCTTTTAAAAAAAATTACACCCAAGGATGTGGCACAGTAGTGTCCTAAGGACTGGTAAGAAAAACATATAAAATGATCACAGCCACAAATTCCTTTTCATAATAAAATATAACAAATAAAAAAAAAACCCTCAGTCATAACAAGTAGAAACGATGGCTACATTCCAAAAATACACAGAAGAAAGTGAAGACAATTTAACAATTGACACATCAATTACTTGACAGAAGGCAATATGTGAATCAAGGTCAAGGTTTTGTTTTTTCATGTCAGCAGATGGGCACAAAAAAGAGTTGGTAGACCATGTGTCAAGGGTGCTTCCATGTAACTGGGCTGAAGGAAAAGGGACCACTGGAAAACTCGAGAGGAAATTTACAGGAGTGAGAGGAGGTCAAGATCCTCATTTGGGCCTCTAAGAACCAAATGTTTAAATTTGTAGAATCCACTCTACCTCTTTTTAAACAGTGTGCTCTCATCAACAGTATGTTCTCACCTCTTTTTAAGCAGTATGTTCTATTGTCCTTTTCTATAGACCAAAATTTAAGGTCTGTTGCAGGATGATATGGTTCCAATGCTCAATACAATATTATTGATTTTCTATAGCCTCTGAAGAAGGCTTTTGAGAGCATATACGTAATGAAACATGCTGGACTTTTTAACCAATAAAAACATCTGGAAGTTGAGCATCCTAAGATATGTCTCCAGTTTCTTCTGTGGATTTTATTGGTTGCTCCTCAGTTTTTGCTTCGTTTTTCCTTCCAAATATGCCTGTCGGGATATTTATATACGTATGTTTTATGTATCTTTTAGAAAAGGAGTTAGCTAACTGGCTATCTTTTTGTTAGGTGTTTTCAAAAGGAGGAATTTGTAATTGCTGAGAAGATCCTGCTTCTTGTTCCTGTCCAGTTTCATGAAAGGATGATGCTCGGAGAAGGGCAATGATGTATTTAAGTCTTTTACTCCAAGTCTAAAGTCAAGTCTCAAGTCTCTGCCTTCAAGTCTCAAGTCAAGTCTCAAGTTCTTGCAAGATACTTTCAAGTCAATTCTCGGGTCTGGGAGCAAACTTTATACTCCAACCTATATTCCAGAATTTCTGGACAGAGTCCAATAGTCAGTTTTTAACAATTTAAGCAGAGTTGGTCTTCCACATTTGCGATTTTGTCATCTGCAGCTTCAGAAGTGGGGAATACGATCCTTCTTACTCCCCCTTTTTGAAGCTGGAGGCTTTTGTGCCAATGGGCATAAAAGAGCCTGCAGCTTCGGAACTGGGAAATAGGATCCTTCTTATTTCCCATTTCTGAAGCTGGAGGATTTTTCAGAAATGGGGAATGGGATCCTTCTTAGTCCTCATTAGGCAAGCTTCAAAAGCTTTAGAAGGAAGGATCCTTCCTCCTCAAGCCTGTTGCCTAACACATTTGCTGTTTTCCTCTGAGAAATGCACCCTGCACTCTAGGAGCGAGTCTTGTCTTCTGCTGTTAGGAAATGTTTTAGAAGGCTCCTCCGATATACAGTGGAGGCCTGCCTCAAGCCCATTGCCTAACCTGTTTTAACCAATAAAAACATCTGTAAGTTGAGCATCCTAAGATATGTCTCCAGTTTCTTCTATGGATTTCTCTCCGAGAAATACGCCCACACTTTGGGCTTGAGACAGATTGTCATGTGTACTGGGGGTCCCGGGAGGGACACCAAAATGTGCTCAAGGTGGGGAAGATTAGCTCAAAGCACTGCTTAGGGTTACGAGAGGCAGGGTAACGTAGCGAGATCTTGAACCCTATGTCTACGGGGTCAGGTCGAGTCAAGGAGCACACAAAAGTTGAAACAATAAATGATATTTTATTAAACACAAGCAAAACAGTGCATGCGACACATTCACACAAGATAACTAAAGGAAATAAAGGTTGGAGTGGCATAGAGGGATTTTTAGAGGAGTTGCTGGTTTGGGTGATACTTCACCTGTCCTGAAGCCCGGAAAAATAGAGAGTGAGGCTGGGGTGCGATGTAGCTCAGCACGTGGAGCTGAGGGGAGGCTCGCCAAGCAAAGCGGCAGCAAGGCAGGATGAAACTCGGGAGCGATCTGAGGAAGGTCTTGGAATCAAGGGTTTTTATAAGGAGAATTGTGACTGCAGGCTATGCCGTACTTGGGGGAAAACAATAGATTTGGAGTTGGAGACAAAGCCTCTGAAAGGTCAGCATCTGAATGATTGAGTTATCGTAGCGGTTCTCAATAGAGTGGCCAGTATGCAAACGCAGAGTACTTGGGTATTGTATAGTTCACCTATCAAGCTGCCATCGTGGGGCAGAGGCTCTTTTGTAGGTTGCGTGCATACCTAATTAGAGTACTTGCCTGGAGGTCTCCTAAAGCAGTGAGTCAGCTATTTCTGGCCTGCCTGTATTGTGTAATGTGTATATACATCAGAACAAACACGGAAGTGATAGGAACTTTTCAAGAGGTGTGGGAATAGGCTATGCCCCTTACTCCCACAAAATGGGAGAACACTTCAGGATGGTGAAAATTAGCCTGAGGACAACTATTATGACACAAGAAGTAAAGACACAGTTGGTGTCAGATGTCAGTGGCAGTATGATGCCACTGGTTATATGGCATCATCACATTTTCTACTTGTGTGTTTGTGTGTGTGTGTTGGGGGGGGGGAACTACAAGAATGGCCAAACAGAATTAAATTCACACAGTTCATTAGCAGTCCTCTTGACCCAGTTGGAGAGGCAGGAATGTATACCTCTTCCAGTAAGAATTAAAAGATACTTAACAGAAATGTTCCGCTGTGGCACAGGGAAATTTTTGAAAAAATCATTCTTCCAAGGACTTCCAGCATCAGTCCAAGCTTCCTTGCACATTATACTACTTTGGACAGTTGTACCCCATATCCCTTGCATGGGGCTAACTGTGGTAATTAACAGGCCCATGCAGCCAACCCAACCAACCCAGCCAGCCAGCCACTGCCACTGCTTCTTCCTCCTGTCTCTCTTGCATGGCATAAGGAAAAACTGTCTCTCTGTGTGCACTTGTGATTTATCACAGTTAGCAGTATGCAAGTGATAATGGGGCTGCAATTATGCTGCATGAGACAATGTGTGTATTGCAGGGAAGCTTAGACTGCCTCTGCTATTGACAAATGGCTCAATTTCTTCTTCAACCTTGTCATGGAAATGAATTTTGAGCTTTACACTGATGCATGTGCAGATATTAGAAACTGGCAGTAAATAGTTTGACATATTTAAACATTTTAGCCTTGTGGGAAGGAATGTTTCTATGGAAGTTACTCACTGTTTAAGTGTAGACATCACAGTCAGTTTTACTCGTGAGATTAGATAAAGCCATCAAATCATTGTGCATTGCTTATTCCATAGTAGCTTCATCCTCAGCAAGACTGAACTAAAGCTCAACAGGAAGGCAATAATGCAGCTTCACTGGCAAAAGGAAGAATAGTCTTGGTATGACTGCCTTCAGTTTTCTACATAATGTTCTGTGACAATGAATGACGATGATTATACAATGTGCCTTGCAACTGTTTTTTTTAACGTATGAAAGCAATAATACAAATTTCCATTCTCCCATATTAAAGGATAACAAAAAATTAGTATAACATGTAGTTGAAAAGAAAACTATGTCTCTGTCTCAAAACATTGAAGACTGGAGTTCCTGAAACAGATCTTGTTTCCTCCCCATGACTTAGCTTGGTTTGACGAGCACCACCTGATCCAGCGTCTGTTCTAGCCAGCCAACTGCTTGCTCGCTTAATTGAAAAAGCTCTCTAGTTCAGCATGCTGCATATAAAATTGCCAGATCATTGCTTCTGGGAAGCTGTAGCTTAATATGGGCGATGCCCATACACTGTGGACTGAGAAATGTGTTCATTTGGATGAAAGCTGAGATCTGGCCTTAGTTTTGATAGGGTCACACTGCTCCGAAAGCAAATTGAATTCAAAGGGCAAAATAGTCTGGGAGTGCTCTGGAGCTGGTGCTGTCTGTGAAGGCACTGTCTGGCATTGGTTGTGGGGTGTACTTTTACCAGATGAAGCTGATTCAGTGGCTGCAGCTTTATCTGTGGAAAGTAGCCTGGCCACAGAAATACATTCAGGGTATTACTGTAATGTGTTCTGCATGGGGCTGTCCTTTAAGACAGTTCAGAAACTGCATCTGTACAGAATGATGCACCTAGAACACCTGCAGAATTTAAACAGTTGAATCATATCACACCTGTTTACAACCGCTTACGTTGGCTGCCTATCTGTTTACAGGGCCAGTTTGGGAGGCTGATTTTGACCGTTAAAACAACTCCATTTTCAAAAAGATGGCCTACCTATGTATTGACTTAGTCAAGCCTTAAACTCAGGATCAGCAGTCCTCATTTCTGCTCCACCAATGAAAACTGGTGGGTACAGGGACATAGGTTTCTTGGTGATCGCCCTACATCTTTGGAATTCCCTGCTTAGGATGATATGTAATGGCCTCATCTCTCCTAGCTTTTAGAAACTGCTGAAGGTACACTTATTATAGTCTGTACTTGGTACTTTAAGACCCCAATCTGCCATCTGGATGCATTTTTGGGTAATGAACATTCTTTGTAATGTGCTTTGTAATCCTGTAAACTGCCCTGTGACAGCAGCATGGCCTGAAAGATGGGTTAAAAATCTTATGAGTGGATTAATGAATGAGTAAATAAAGCAGACTTCGAAGGCTATGGCCTTTCCTTGTTTTGTTTTTCCTAGCATCAGATAAGGAGAGATATATTGCTTCCTGATTATTTTGTATAGCTTATTGCCACCAAGAAAACTATTGTACTAATTATCCAGGAAACTTTTAAAAAGTCATCAAAAGTAGTTATCAATTTCTAATAGCATATTCTGTATGTTTTCTACACAACACCCTATATGTTGTGCAAAGCGTACCCCTAACTCTCCTGATTTGGCAGGGACAGTCCCAATTAATTTTCAATCGCCCTATTATTTCAGCTGCTTTTAATATGTCCGTTTCTTTTTCCTCCTCCCACTTCCCCCTTTGTCCCCAGTCTCCCTCAACTGCAGCAAATTGAATTCAAAGGGCAAAAGTAGTTTGCACTCAGTTAGCTCAACACAGGAGAGAGAAAAAGGAGGGTAAGCTCAGGCAAAAGCACACTGCTGCAGCCTCTCTCCCAGCTTGTGTGTTTTCCCTCATTAATAACCTTTGCCATCCTGACCACGCTCTGATGTTGCTTGGCCACGGGTGTCCCAGTTTTCATCTGTGAAATTTTTGTTGGTATAGTGAAGTAGTAATTCATTTTGTCTGCTTTGAAACTACTGTCATTCACTAGTTTTGGATGATTGCAGTGCATTCTAATAGTAACAAAGAGAGAAAGACATCTTTCTACCCACTCTTTCCATGACTCTTATAATTTTATAAACTCCTTTGTTTTTTGTGACTATTGTTCTGATGTAAGGTCGCTTTCTTTTTTTCATTGAACTTACCTTCTTCAGGGTTTGAATTTTCACTGAGCACTTCATAGTTGGTTAAAGATAAAATTCCTTTCCTGGGTAGTCACAGTCTGTATATATGCATGTGGACAGAATATTTATTATTTATTATTCATTGTTTATTATTTTGTTTATATCCTTCCCTTCTCCCAAAACTAGAACCAATATTGCCTCACAACAAAATTAAAGCAGATACAGAAAAACAGACTAAGGGGTTCTTCATATGGGGCAAATGTGTTAGGAGGCTTTGGAATTTATTACTGTAATTCTTGGGTTTTTAAAAACAGCGTAATGATATTTCTGTTGTGCCAGGTTACTTTTCTGACAATTTCCAGCAACAGCTACAACATTTTATTGGCACCCTCAAGTGGGGTGTGTTCTTCCTCATTAGTAACATTTGCCGTCTCAACCACACTCTGATGTTGCTTGGCCACAGACGTCCCAGTTTTCGTCTTTGAAGTGTTGGAAGATATATGAAGAGCGTAACTTTGAGACATACCAAGGGATCTTTTCTTTCACACAAGTCTTACAGGTCTGACACATTGGTCTGTGTATATCTTTAACCTAGTCTAGCCAGTCACAAAAACTTAGGGCAGATGACAATCAAGTTAAACTATTTAAAGTAAAATCTACTTAAAACTGATGCGGAAAAATAGACAAGAAGTGGGTTATCAGCCAATCTCATATGAAGATAAGCTAAGTGCAAAATGAGATCAGTAATTTGGATTTGTCCACAAAGAAGGATTAAGACTAATTGCATCCTGAACTCACTATGGTTTCAAAGCTCTCTCCTGTTATTTTTCACAATGGCAGGATTGTGTAAAGACATAAAAAATGCCAGGAAGCCAGTGTTACTGCCCTGGCTAGTCTGAGCTTTGGGGAGATTAAAAGATATCCTCTTGATATCATAATTCGGCTTCACTTCTCCATTCCACTCCACATGCTTGCGAGGCCACCAGACAAGCACTCCAAGGGTGCCGAGGGTTCAAATAGACTTCCTAGGCCCGTTACCTACAACCCCGCGGGGGAACAAATATTGCTTAACTGCCATTGATCCCTTCAGCAAGTGGATCAAGACCTTTCCGTGTAGAGACAACACAGCAAGCACGGCAACGCACTTGCTCTGTAACAATGTTTGGGCGAGGTGGGGAGTGTCACGTGACCTTGACTCGGACTTAGGGGTACACTTCACTGGTGAAGTTACCCAGGAGTTGTGCAGAGCACTGGGCATTCGCGAGCGCTTCCATATTGCCCACCATCCTCAGAGGTCAGGTCAAATTGAGAGGACGAATCGCTCTCTGAAGGAAGTGCTTCGGAAGATGGTGCGTTCCTCTGGCAAGGACTGGGATAATAAGTTGCCAATCATTTTGATGGCCTTCGGAGGCACGGTAGCCTCTCACGGCTTCACGCCGCACATGGTAATGACTGGGCGGAAGATGATGCTGCCCGAGGCTTTTTGGATAGACACTAGCCTCCCTTCCGATTTAGAGCCAGTGGTTCTAAATAATGAGTGGGGGAGGAACCTAGTGCAGCACGTAGGACAAGTACACAGGCAGGTAGCTGCCCAGCTGGGCAAAAACCTCCAGAGGATGGACAAGAGATTGGGATGGGTTCATCACCCTTGCCAGTGGGAGGAGGGACAGCTAGTCCTATATAGAAATTTCTATAAGGATAAGCACTCTCTCGCTGCCAAGTGGGTTGGCCCTGTCCCCATTGTGAAGAGGATCTCCCCTGCTGTATACCAGGTAAGAATCCCCAGGAAAAAGGGAGACTGGCTGAAGTTCTTCCACGTCTCTCAAATGAAAGAGTGGAAAGGTCAGCTAGTCGACCCAAAAGGCATTGCCGAGACGGACTCGCTTGAGGAAGCTACTGGGAAGACTCCCATTAATGTAATTACTCCTCAAGTGTCTTTAAATTACAAGGAAATTCCTGAAATTAATTTGTCAGAGACGTTTGCATCAATTTACAAAGCGTATGACAATAGGTGAATTGACATTGTCTGCACGGGATGGAGAGAGATGGCCAACTCTGCAACCTCCCGCTCATGTACATAGTTCTTGGTTATATTTGGGTGTTTGGGAAGTGGTGTTATTTCTAATATATATATCGTTTACTAAAATTAAATGTCCTGTCTGGTTGCAAAAGCCTAATCTGAAGGCCACCAGTCTTCAGGTCTGCCTTCGGAGTTCAGCTATATCTGTGGATGGTGATACTGCTCGTTCGGGGCCAGCATCAAACCATCGGTACTAGGTTGCTAGCTGCCCCAAGCCCTCGTTAACATCATCAGGCTTGGAGCTTTGGCTTTGGTCTGAGCGAGGAGGGTGCGAGCGTGCAAGTCCATGTTATACGGTCCAGAGTATGAATGGGACCTTCATAACTGGAGGTTCCTCTCGCGCGGCTGGGAGGTTAACATGGCCGTCTCTAGACCCATGAGCTGTTGCGGGACACGAACCAGCAGCCTCACTGTCCTGACCAACGGCCCCCCTCAGGCCAATACTGCTTTACTCGCAATAGCTATTATGTCCCCATGGATTCTTAGTCTTTTTAGTCATGATGACCCAGTTTCAAATCGAATTCCCAGTAGGCTTTGAGCCGGCCATTTGCATTTATGGTATACATTGGCTACTAATCATGTCAGTTCTTCTGTTAAGACTCTAATAGGTCAATTAATCCAGAAGACTGGGAAGATCCCCAGATTGTACCATCACCCCCGAGTACCCTGTGTGGGGGGTGACGAAGAAAGTTGCCGCTCCATCTGATGGCTGATGCTTGGAGATTCCTGGTGCTTCAACGACACCCGTGACTGTGAGGGAAGGTGACCATGCAACCTTCCAATTGCAAAGGTGGACTTTTTGTCATTCCTGCTACCGTTTGCTGCCCCAAGGAAACCTATGGACTATTCCAGGCTCCAAATTCTGTAGAGACTCTCTGCTCCTGAACTTGCAGCGAGCCAAGCTGCACTGACTTAGACATTTTGTTGTTGTTCCTGCTCCGTTGCTGGGATGGACTTATGCTTTGCTCACCCGCTCCAACTAAAGGACTTTTCCTGTTGCAAGGGGGGTGGTGTGCCAAGACTTTTGCTTGCACCTCACCTCCCCTGGACTACGAACTTTTATTCCACCTTGAACTGTTGGCTCATTGGATTGCCTTCATTGCCAGACCATGCATTGGACATACTGTATTTCATTGATTGCTTCATATTGCATTTGCTATTTATTACCATTACTCATTCTTCGACAGTTCCCTATTGACGGGACGTTGGACATTGTTTATTGCTTAATTGTTTATTGTGTTTATCATTGCATTATTGACATTGGTGTGTGTGTGTTTAGGTTTAGGCTTTAGTTAGGAATGTCTTTATAAGATAGTAATCCTTTGCTGTCCCTGAAATTCCCTTTCCTGAGGAGTGATACGGCTACCAACCTGTAAGTCCCTATTCGGCTCTAAATTGATTTTTGCTTTTTGATTGGAAAATGTCCGATATTGTCCCCAACATCGCCCATTTTCGGGGGGGGGGGATTGTTACTGCTCTGGCTAGTCCAAGCTTTGGGGATATTAAAAGTTATCCTCTTAATATCATAATTTGGCTTTACTTCTCCATTCCGCTCCACGTGCTTGCGAGGCCACCGGACAAGCACGTGAACAAGCTCAGCCGTTAATAGCTGTAATATTCAAAATACAATACAGGCAGGCCAGAAATAGCTGACTCACTGCTTTAGGAGACCTCCAGGCAAGTACTCTAATTAGGTGTGCACGCAACCTACAAAAGAGCCTCTGCCCCGAGCTGGCAGCTTGATGGATAACCTATACAATACCCAAGTACTCTGCGTTTGCATACTGGCCACTCTATTGAGAACCGCTACAATAACTCAATCATTCAGATTCTGACCTTTCGGAGGCTTTGTCTCCAACTCCAAATCTATTGTTTTCCCCCAAGTACGGCATAGCCTGCAGTCACAATTCTCCTTATAAAAACTCTTGATTTCGAGACCTTCTTCGGAACGCTCCCGAGTTTCATCCCGCCTTGCTGCCGCTTTGCTTAGCGAGCCTCCCCTCAGCTCCACGTGCTGAGCTACGTCGCACCCCAGCTTCGCTCTCTATTTTTCTGGGCTTCAGGACAGGTGAAGTATCACCCAAACCAGCAATCCCTCTAAAAATCCCTCTATACCACTCCAACCTTTATCTTCTTTAGTTATCTTGTATGAGTATGTCGCATACACTGTTTTGCTTGTGTTTAATAAACATCATTTATTATTTCAACTTTTGTGTGCTCCTTGACTCGACCTGACCCCGTAGACATAGGGTTCAAGATCTTGCTACGTTACCCTGCCTCTCGTAATGCTAAGCAGTGCTCTGAGCTAATTTTCCCCACCTTGAGTTGAGCACATTTTGGTGTCCCTCCCGGGACCCACAGTATACAGGGTAACACCAGATATTAGTCAGCGGTGCCCAATCTGAGATATAGCAGGATCTCTTTACCTCTAAAACACAGAGCAACACAGAAATATATCAGTTAGATGCACTCATACTACTCTCCTGCTGGATGGCCTAACTTGGCCATGTCTTGAGTTGTGACACAAACTGTGTCGGCCTCAGCAACATTGTCCCTCACTCTTGCCCTTTCTGGTCAAAGGAATGCTAGGTGTTTGAATTAGATGAAGGAGTCTTGGATCTGGCCGAGGGGTTCCTTTGTTACCACTTCCATTACGTAAACTGCAGTGGTTTCAGTCACTTGAACCTATACAGTATATAGTACACATCTTACCTATTAAAAACACAAATGGGGCAGAAATATTTTGTTCCTTTACTTAGCAGTACTGAACCCTTAGCAGACAGAAGCAGAGGCCACAGAGATAATACTCCCACTTCCATCTTAAACAAGATCCTGCCTCCTTATAATGACAGGGGGCAGGCCTAGTCCTGCCACTAAAGAAAAAAGAAGTTCAAATAATGCTGGAAATTTGTGCCAGAATTTGAAAAAGTGCTTGAATCATGTTGGAGGAGTGGCACACACTGGCACTGGGAAATGTGGGAAAAACAAAAACAAAAAACATGAGAGACAGGCAGACTTAGCATTCAATATAGTGTCACTTGACCTGGGAAAAATTTATATGGCTGGTAATGATGTCATCTCATAGGAGTCCATGACATAATTGTAGCT
The DNA here is from genome assembly GCA_030412105.1 of Cyclura pinguis. Lineage (NCBI taxonomy): Eukaryota > Metazoa > Chordata > Lepidosauria > Squamata > Iguanidae > Cyclura > Cyclura pinguis. Next base: position 178,688,696 of record CM059599.1, read on the forward strand.
CCCAAGGGGCAAGTTGTGTGCTTGATATTTCTAGAATTTCTAGAATTGCTAACGCCCAGCAGCTGAATCACAATTTTGGGAAATCAGTAGTGCAAAAGCCATGTCATTTGAGCAAAAGGATGTAAAATGGCTCTCTGGTCCTTGTAGGAAAGCCTTATATCTTTAACTATTTACATTAGGATATAAAGAATGAATGCAGTCTAGGCTAGTGTTGTACCCCAACTGTGATTTAAGATTAATCCCATGAGGTTTAACAGAGTGTTCTGCAGTGTTTTTATGGTGTTGCTATTATGCCACTAGTTTAACAAGGAATTCATTGTAAATTTTTTGTCTTTGCTGCTAGGGACACAGAAAGATATATGGCATGGAATATAAACTTCTAGGACTATGAGAATGTGTAATATGTAATTTATTGAGTGCTGAAAATTATGAGATGTAATGTTTATTTCTATTCTGAGTTTTAAGGATTGTGGGGCTATAAATATAAAATAAATGTATAATTAAAATATCAGGAAAAGTGATTCATTTTTCCAGTAAATATTAACCCAGAATTAACATACATGGACGTTACTCATTGTATCATTATTCACTTTGGGGTGACCAGCAGGCATCATTTTATAAATAAACAAGGCCCAGTCCAGACAGCACCTCAAGCACACATCTGGGTGCATTCAAGAGTTCAGAACAAATGTGTTGGTATTGATTATGTCAATTACAGTCAGCCCTCCACATTTGCAGGTTTGACATTCACAGATTTATTTGCGAGTTTCTGCAGCCCCTGCCCTCCCACCTCAGGTGCTTCTTTTTGGGGGCAACCTTCCCTCTTGGTAGCTCCAATCAGGCCGTATAGCCCTGTAAAAAGCCACCTCTGGTCCTCCTCTTCCTCTACCAGTCCCTGCCTGGCTGGCTAAGAATGGCTCTCTGCCCAAATTCTCAGCACCACAAACCCTGTACCCAGGCCCCACACGCACTCAAGGATGGAGATGGGCAAGAGAGAGGAAGTACAGGACGACCATGCCAACCATCTCCAACCTGTTTTAGACCCTGGATGTTCACTTTCCCCACCTGTGCCCCAGCCCCCTTCCCAAAGACACACAAATGTTGTTATTTGCAAATTTTTCACTTTTGCAAGGGTCCTGTGTCCCTAACCCTAGTGAATGTGGAGGGCCAAGTGTACTTTTTTTTTGATCTGGTGGATGTGGTATTGCAGGCCCCCTTCAAAAGGAGGGGGTGTCATACCTCTCTATTTGTACGGGGCAAAACATATCATGTGATAATTGAGGTGGTGATATTCAGTGATACTTTATGGAGGTGTTAGAAAATGGAAACGCAATTGGGAATTTCCTCCCTCCAACTGCTAAAATTAAATTATTAAGTGACTTCTAAGTGCATGTGTAAGAGAATGATAAACTACTAGACGGGGGGGGGGGTATAAAAAAATGGCAGAATTTTCTGGTGAAGAAGCAATTCATAATTTCTGTGATTCAGAAAATGACATGGAGATGTTAGACAAAGATGACAAAATCGAAGCAACATGGCATCTGGAGAAAAAGAGAGGAAAAATACAAATTTATGGCAATAAGAATGAATAATGCAGGTAAGAACCCGGCAGACTTGGTGAGGACCTTAAGGCCCATTAATAAGAACCTTATTAACTTAATTTCAAAAATGAATAATACAGAAGAAACAGTGAATAGAACTCTAGAACCTGTTTTTAGGCATGACACTAAACAGAAAAGAGAAATAAAGTATGTTTCAAGAATTAGAAGACAAACTCGATTTGTTGTTGTTGTTGTTGTTGTTATTGTTGTATGCCTTCAAGCCATTTCTCACTTATGTTGACACTAAAGTGAACTTTATCACAGGGTTTTCTTGGCAAGAGCTGTTCCTCAGAGCTGAGAGAGTGTGACTTGCCCAAGCTTACCTGGGGGTTTGCATGGCTGAGCAGGGACTCAAACTCCAGTCTTCAGAATCCAACACTCATGCGACTACATCATGCTGACTCAAGAGACCAGCTGAAGACCAAAAGAACCATAGTAGATGCTCTGATTTATGCTGGTGTGGAGATGAAGAATATGATGATCTCATAACTTCCAATATTTCACAAATGAAAACAGGAACACTCATGTGAATTTGTAAGGCATATGGCTGAGTGACATGATCAATGTGATCAAAAGGGTGTGGTCAGGTGCAAAAGTTATTAATGAGGAAAAAATATTTTAAGCAAAGTAACCTCAAGAATTATTTACTTAACTTAAATGTTGTTACCCCAAAATGGTGACTCAGAGGTCTATCTGCAATGCCAGTCCCTCCGTGGAACAGTGGGGAATATTAGCCCAAAAGGGAGGTCTGTGAGTGGGGGGTGGGTAACCTAGGAGGATCTTTTACACCTATGTCTACTAGTACTAATGCAAGGACACCAGCCAGAGATCTAAAGGTAAGTTTGTTTTATTGGGGGAAATTAACAATCACAAGCACACAAGATCCAAGCAGTCTCACAATCACACAAGGCTAACTGAAGGGAAAAGGGAGGAAAAATTGGATAGCAAGAAGTTAGGGCATATTTATCTCTCTGGAGAAAAGAGATGAAGCGATGTGGCTCAGACTAAAGGTCTAAAGGTAGTACAAGAATGGGAATTGGAGCAGCAGAGTGATGGCCTATATCCAGAGTACTGCAAGCTATCAGGCTCAGAGCCAGGCTTTAAATACCCTGTTTCCGCCCTGTGGGGGAAGGTGCTAATCACTCTCTGGAAGAGTTGACAGTGGGGTCTGGAACAAGCTAATGGCTTTAGCATTAGGTGACAAAGGGCTGATGGGAATCATGATAGCTCCTTAATGGCAGGACAGGTGAGGAAATAAAAGGAGGATTTTGGTGGGCAGAGGAAGAGGGTTGAGGACAATCAGCCGATCTATGGAGGCAGTTTTGGGCATTATTGTGTCTAAAGGCTGAGTCGTTGAGGGACATTTGCAAGTTGCTGGGGCTTCCCTGACTCTGACCTGGCCATGGCCTGAGGCCCCATCTGACCTACTTATGCATTGCATACTTTCAGCTAGTGCTCTTTTGCCAGCATAGCATTGCAGCCATAGCAGTGTATCATTAAATCTCATGCCAATTAATGATATTTGCCAATTAACTTGTATCATGGAGTAGGGGTGTATAGCCCAGTCACAACCCCCCCATGGAACTTCTGTGGTGAAACCATGGAGTTCCATTTTTCCAGGAAGGTGCTGTGCACCTGCAGTCAGGATAGGAGACACGGGGTGACAAGGAATAAAACACATAGGAAGGAGAGTGATGGTGAGGAGCTATCTTACTTCCATCAGTTTCGTCAGCTAATCATTTGGTTGTGGGAAAATCTAACAGAAATGTGGGCTTCTTCAAATGGGAAGAGAGAGAAAAGAAGCATTCAGCACCACACATACACATATATAGTATACACAGTGCAGAAATACCATTCCAACAATTGGAACTAAAAGTACAAATACAACAACATTCGAATAACGGAAGATGGCAATGCTGGGGTAGGCAGTGTACCATCAGTAGAAGCAGCAAAGCAGGAAAGTCCTATGGTGGTGAATCATGATGTGGTCTGGGTGGGTCTAGATTCAAAGAGTCCAGGGCATTGGGTAGAGAGGAGATTCCTTCCTGCTGCCAGAGTCTGAAAGAGTTCATAGAAGGATAGTCCTTTGCATATTTGGAGAGGTAGAGTGAGTGTTCCACCACCACCACCACCCCCTCTCCAAGAGAATCAGGGTGCAGCCAAGTGGGCAAAGTGGCAGTCTTTGGCCTTTTGGGGTTTTTCAGGCTTGGCGGTCTTGTTGTGTGCTGAGGCAGCAGACAGCAACAACAGCTGTTCTTGGGGGGCCAGTAGATGGGGGCCGATATTTTTTGAGTGGTTTGGGGCTGGTAGTTCTGGAGTCACTTGGATTTCTGCATTTTTGGGGACGAAACTTGAAGAGAGGTTAGCTAGTCCAAGACTGGTGACGGTACTGCACAGAAGTGCTGAAGGAAATTTGGGTTGCTGTGACTTACGGATACACAACTCTGGGTGATGGAAACTGGTGTTTATGGACCAAAAACACAGGGACATGAGAAAGGGGGGGGGCAACACTTGGTATACCAGCTTGCAGGTTCCCTGCATGATGGATATTCTCAAGTCTCCTATGACTGGCGGTGTGTACAGAAGAGTTGGGGAGTCTAAGAAAAGCAGGAGCATTCCAGTTGAGGTGGGCCAATTCTCCAGAACTGGGAATGACCAGATGCCTAAGGTCACTTTCCTCAGCAGATCTGCTGCTATAGCATCTTCCACTAACAATGCAATCATGCCTTAACCCTGCTCACCCTGGGGCCAGAACGGCTCTTCTGGGTCAGATCCCCTTCCTCAGGCTTGGACTGCCATTGGTGATACTCACTCGACCTGCCTAGGAGTTCCCTTCAGAGAATCCTGGGGGCTTTGAGGCCTCCAAAAAATACGGCTAAAAAAAACAAAACAAAAACCAAGATTGAGCTTTTGCTGACTTGGCCAATTCACAAAGAGCTCTCAATTTGTGTAGCTGGTGGCGAACCCAATATGCCAATGCAGGCAAGCCAATCACTGATATAATTTGGAAAGCCAGAATTATAACAATTGGATGAAGCATTGAAAATTCCAGTTGTGGTAGGGGACCATCCAAGGAGGGACTCTCACCATGCATGATGCCCAGTGGATGCAATCTCTCCAGAGAGAGTTGCTAGGGCCTCACTATTACGAGACACAACCAGACTGGCTTTGTCTTCAGCTGCTTTTACTTTTAACAGTTGGTCCTTGAGATAGGGGTGTGTGAGTGACTGATGGAAGATTTCTAACTTCAGGCCAAAGAACACAGGGGTAACTGAGCTATATAGGGATGAGGATGCGACCATTTCTTCTTCAGCATGAATGGGGACTGAGTAGTCATTGTCACAACTGCAAATGGTTGAAACAGCTATTGGTTGTGGGAACCATGGGTTGGATTTGGTATTCGTTGATGATGATAGTGTGGCAGGCTGTCCTTACGGACACATATCCCCTTCCAGTATACACAGTTGCTGAGTCGTTTTCATGAGTTACTTCCTATGTACACTGACTATCAATGCCCTTAAGGGGAGTCAGCCAATGGTGATGGGCTTGCAGGGCTTGACTCTCGCAAATGAAGCCTAAGTCTTTGCAGTGTCACTGGGGCCAGACAAAGTTGACCAACGGTTGTGGTCCCTAGGATATAGTACATCTCCTGAGACTGTATTCTGAGAGGGATGATTGGATGTATGGGAGTATGGTCTTTGCTATGACAGTAGCAATAAAAAGCAGATGTTGATTCCATCAGGAAATGAAAGTGGCATTCATAAATTTCCACCAGGTTTCTAGTTGAACTTCCTTTTTTGTCAATTTTGGCCTCACCATTTCTGGGATTTCTTTTGGAATATGTCCATCATGGGCACACTGAATTAAATCCCAAATTGTCATTAAATTAATTTTATGAATTTGGGGGTGCGTGAGAGCTACCAAGACGTTCCTTTCTACAAAATACAACTTGTAAGCTAGTATTGAAGTGTTTCTTTCCATTGCCAGCTCCCAATCTATAAGCAAGGTGGTGATAGAATGCTGAACATCAGGCGTGCTCTGGGCCAATTGCCTTGTGAACTTGTCCATATTTGCTCTATCAGTAGTGATGTAGGACAACTTGTTTGCTAACACATCCATGTTGGCTGCATCTAACAAAGACAGGCCTGCTCCTAGAGGTGCTATCTAGTTTGACCATGCCCATTTCACTCTAGAGGACCTTGCTGGTCTGCACCAAAATTTAAACCATTCTGTCCAGCCCCCTTTGTTGGGGCATAAATGAGGTGCACATTCTGGCCATTGTGATGAAGTATTCAGCCTATGGAGTCTTACCCAGATCTCTTTCAAGGAGATAATGGGCTAGATTAACATTAGTTCACACATGTTTGACTCTAACACATAAGTGCCTGCAAGGGGAGATTCTGCCTTGATTAATGTGGCAGCATCCTTGATTAGCAGGTCAAATTTAGCCACAACTGCATGTTGATGACCAAATCGGAGGGTGTAAAAGTTCACGATTAGCATACCCCATGATTTAAGTCAAAATGTTTCCTGGCTTGTGTTATCCACAATTTGGTTGAGGGAGATGAACCAGCCTGCTGGACATTGCTTAAAAAGGCCTGATTGCCTTACAGTCCAGGGTTGCATTCTCCAATCTGAAACCTGGAGGTTTTGATGTTTGCCCAATGGAATGACTAGATTGATTTCAATGGGGGATGTGTGCCCCTCAGTGGTACCAAGGAGAATAGACAGCACAAAAGGATCGCTGGTGTTCTGCGCTGCTGTTGCTGTAATTTACAACCACATCACAGAATGGAAGGAGGTCTGCAAGTGAAGGGCTGCTGACCATTGGAGGACTCTTATTTTTACTGTGGCTGCACTGGGTGACAAAATTGGGGGATTCGGTTTTTGGGCCATCCTGATAAAAGATCTCCTCAGTCTTGTTTTCTGGGTACACACACCTAGTGGCTGTGTGCCTAGTGTGCCTAGTGGCAAGTGGTTGTGGATGCATGTAGGGTGAGCAAGTCTTGCTTAGGATTGCTACCATCTACAGAAAGAGTGATCTTGCAAAACAAGTATCCTCCGGAAAGGTGCCAGGGCTCTATTATAGTGCAGTTTCAGGGGTGCAATTCAGTGGGGAATGATCCCTGAAGGGGCCAGGGGAGAACAGGGTAACAATGTCTAAATCAATAAATACAACAGCGTGTACACATCCGTGTGTGTATGTAAGCATGCAGCGTGATCTATGGATTAATGTTAAACCTGCCAGACCTTGCTCAAAATAACAGCTTTTTCTCAGCTCACAATTATTGCACGATTTATACTCACCCCCTCCTGTGAACACACATTATACATCACATTCATATGTACCCCAGCTTGAGAGTCATAATGGAGAAAAATAATGTACGACATCTTCAGGTCCAGCAAGTAAATGGAACAGAATTACTTCAAATATATATGGGGTGCCTTCATGTGGGAAGAAAAATGCTGTAGAAGTCCAGGTTTTTGTTCTTTTACAAACTGTTTTTGTTTTTCAGATCCATTTGATGTTTTTCTCATACTGAAGTATGCTGGAGCTCCCAGCAGTATGAAAGCCTTTTCATTCTCACTCCCCAGGTTGCTTTAAATTGACCTAGTACTTTTCCGATGAAATGTACCTGTTCTTGTTTATTATTTTCTATTGTTCCTAGGACAAAGATTCAGCAAAGATCAAGTGAAGAAAAGAGGAATGTTGCTGCTAAAACAAAGCAATCCTAATGCTTACTGGTGTAACATTACTAAAGCACTTTAGTACATTGACTATAACACCTGGATGATGATGATGATGATGATGATGATGATGATGATGATGATGATGATAGTAAACTTTGGATTCCAGTGGGACCTGGGTATTTCCAGCACTTTATGCAAGGAGAAGGAGCCCCAAGAATGTAAAATCATAGAATTGGAAGGAGCCCTGCGGGCCACCAAATCCAATCCCCCTGCTCATCACAGGATCTCCAGCTGGAGCATTCTCAGCAGGTAGCTGCCCAGGCTCTGTCACTTAAGTCACTGATAAAAACAGTAATTGGTTCCACTGCCCAACTGCTATTACTGTCAAGAAGTTCCTGCTAATGTTCAGTTGAAATCTACCTTCCTGGAACTTCACATCATTAAATCTGGTCCTTCCCTTTGAGGCAACAGAAAACAGGCCTGCTCCCTCCTCTCTGTGACAGCCCTTGAGACATTTAGATGTAATCATGTTACTCCTCACTTTTCTCTTCACCAAGGTGAACATTCCGAGCTCCTTCAACCTTTCCTCATAAATTTGTTTTCCATTCCTCTTACCATCCTTGTTACCCTTCTCTGAACCAGCTTCAACTTGTCTATATTGTTCTTGAAATGAGGCACCCAGAACATAGCACAGTATTCCAGATGAGGACTGACCAACACAGAATATAGGGGGACTATTACTTCCCTCAATTTGGAAACTCTGCTTCTGTTAATGCAGGCTAAAACAACCTTCACCTTCTTTGCTGTAGCATCACACTGCTGGCTCATGTTCAACTTACGATCAACAATAATCCAAGGTCCTTTTCACATGTAGCGCTGCTGTACCATGCATCCCACATCCTTTACCTGTACATCTGGTTTTTGTACCTAACTGTAGAATTTTGCATTTATCTCTACTGAATTAATTTTACTAATTTCTGCTTGGTTTTCTAGTTTATCTAGGTCTTTTTGAATTCTTTTCCCATCTTCCAGTGTGCTAGCCAACCCTCCCAGTTTGGGATCATCTGCAAACTTCATAAGGATTCTCCCTACCCTGTCACTTAAGTAATTGATAAAAATGGTGAAGAGTAATGGCCCAAAGACAGAACCCTGCAGGACTCCATTTGAGACCTCCTTCTGGTTTGAAACATAGTAATTGATGATGACTCTCTGAGCTTGGTTTTCCAACCAGTTATGGATCCATCTCACAGTGTTTCCATTTATTCCATATTGGCCTGAAGTTTGCTAATCAAAATATTATGGAGGACCATTTCGAATGTTTTGCTGAAATCCAGATAAATGACACCCACTGAATTCCCATCATCTTACTGAACTAGTGAACTGGTTTTAAAAATGGCAGGATTTGTTTTTGACAAACCCATGCTGACTCCTACTAATCATTGCATTGTCATCAAGATGCTTGCCCACAGACTCCGTGTATTGTCTGTTCTAATATTTTTCCTGATGCTGAGGTCAGGCTGGATCTTCTTTTTTGTCTTTTTTTTTTTTTAAGGGAGGGACATCTCCAGTCTTCTGTCACCTTTGCAAAGGAGAGGTAATGAGATCCAAACATCGCTATTCAGTTGTGGCTGCCGCCACCACCACCACCACTGTCATACCTGTTGCTGCACCTCTGGGACTTCTAGACACCTCTCGTTCCTTGCAGAGTCATACCCATGAAAATGACTCAACACTTTCTGCATGCAAGTTCTACCCACCTCAGCTGCAGCAGTTGGGAGAGCTGGCAAATAAAAGCTGGACTGCAGGGAGTATGGGTCCCCCACCATCAGGGTTGTCCCTTTGATGAAACCCCTTTGGGGTAGTACAGCAAAGGCCTGCCCTGCTGCTTGAGAGAAAGAGGAAGTTTTAAACTTTTAATATTTATTTGTAGCCTGTCTTGAATCTAAGGAGGTGTTTTCAAAATAGGTTGGGAGATGCTGGATCTCAGGGGACAGCCGTTTCAAGAGAGAAAGGGAAAGGGGAGATAGTTACATTTTAGCAAGAGAAGAAATAATAATAGGGTGTTAGTCGCTCCTAAACACCTTACTATCAGCCCTCCTGGGCTGAAAATGCTGCTACTGAATGCCATGTCAGAGAATGGTAAAACCACTGTCATTCAGGATCTGATCTTGATGAACATGCCAACCCGGCAAGTATCACAGAGACCTGGCTGGCTGGCTGTGTGTGTGTGTGTGGTAATCTGTCTCTGCTTTGTCCACCTGAGTTTTCTGGGTAGCAGCAGTTGAGACCAGTAGTGGGGCTGGGGTAAAGTTGCAATGGTCAGTTGGCATTTCACTCCTCTGACCAGATTCCTTATCCCACAGTTTTCTAGTTTTTTAGGTTTGAGAGTGTACATTTGAAGCTGAGTGGCTGGACTCTAGATGGCAGATAGTACTTAACAATCTCACGCAGAAGGGAAGCTCTTTCCTAAAACATTTGATATATACCTGTACCATCCAAAAACGTGTGTCCTTTTCTTCAATTTGTCTGTTTCTTTAATATTGTTTCTTTAATATCCCCCTTTCTCTCAATATGGAACCCAAGGTAGATTGTATCAATCATATGTAAAGTTATGTATATTCAATTACTTAAAACTGATTTATCAACCTACATTTTCTTTAATTAGGTTACTTTTAATGTCTACTAATGTCCATGTAAGAGTAAATGGGATACTGTATATATGAATGTATAAATCTACTGCAGGTTTTGAGCCAAAATTATGGATTTTGATATGACCTGTGGAAGTTATTTTGGAGAGAGGGGAAAGTGATAGCATCAGATGCATTTGTCTTTTACTCCAAGTCTCAAGTCAAGTCTCAAGTCCTTGCAAGATACTTTCAAGTCAAGTCTCAAGTCAAGTCTCAAGTCTGGAAGCCAACTTTATACCCCAACCTATATTCCAGAATTTCTGGACAGAGCTGAATAAAGTCAGTTTTAACAATTTAAGTAGAGTTGGCTTTCCACATTTGTGATTTTGCCATCTGCAGCTTTGGAAGTAGGGAATAGGATCCTTTTTACTTTTACTCTAGCAGCTCTTTATCTCTGCTCCCAGTGGCCTTCAAGCTCATTTCCTGAGGAGAGAGCAGAAGGTGGGCTGCGTCTGAGAAGACATCTTAACCGAGTGTCTTTTCCAGGGTTCTGGGGCTGTGTTTGATTGTTTGTTTGTTTGTCTGTTTTCTCTGGACCTGTGCTCTGTTTTCTCTGGATGTGTGAGTACCCGGTCTAACTGACTAGCTAGGGGGAGGAGCTAGCAGCTGTTAGTCCTAGCTAGCTCACTGACGAGCTAGGGGGAAGAGGTAGCAGCTCTCTATCTCTGCTCCCAGCGGCGTGCACCTTTGGCGCCCGTACTTTCGCTTTACTACCTAACCTTAGCAAGAATTAATTGCTTCTTCCTTGAACCCATCCAGACTCAATCTGCCTGTCCACAACATCTAGGTAGGGTTGGAACTTGAGGGAGGACCTATAACCACTATAGAATTGCACCCTCTCTCTTGATAAGTTGAAAATAAGAACTTGGGAAACAGGGGGGTGACATAGATTTTACCAGGGGACTTTGAAGGCAAAGCCCAGTTTTACCCTTTTCAATTTAACTATCTAAACTATCAGGTATGGAGGAGGAGGGAGCTGCTGCAGTCACCTGCCACAACTGTGGCATGTTTCTTTTCCTGCTGCAAGACATCCTTGGGTACACCTGCAGCAAATGCAAGCTGGTCACTCTCTTAGAGGAGAAGGTTCAACAGCTGGAGACATGCATTTCAAATCTTTGCATTATTAGGCAGGGAGAGGAGTTCTTGGATAGGGCTGAGAGGACCTTTTTGAATATGGAATGTACGGCAGAGCTAGTAGATAAAGAAGCTGGTTTACGAAACAGGGAGACGGACGCTTGGAGGAATGTGACACGCAGGAGTAGAAAGCCAAGGTGTCATACGGAGACTCTCGAGCTACAGAATCGCTTCCAAGTTCTTGACTTTATTAATGACAAAGTGGAACAGCAGGAAGAGGTCATGGAACATCATCTGGAGGAAATCCAACATCAACAACAGGAACCCCGACACCAGCAGAACAGTATCCAACAGCATCAGCACCAACACTCTCAGCACGAACAGAAAGTTCAGACAGCCGTGAGGGAATCTGCTCGTTGAGTAACCCCGGACAAGCCTCAGAGGAGATGAATTCTAGTGGTTGGGGACTCTTTGCTGAGAGGAATGGAACCGATCATTTGCAACCCAGATAGAATCAATTGTGAGGTGTGCTGTCTCCCTGGGGCCAAAATCAATGACATAACAGAGAGGCTAACCAGACTGGTCAAGCCCACTGACCGTAAACCCCTCCTTTTGGTTCACGTTGGAACCACTGACATGGCGAGGCGCAGCTTTCACCACATCACGAAGTATTATGAGCTTATGAGTAGGAAGCTGAAGGACCTTTGTGTGCAGGTTGTCATTTCATCTCTTCTCCCGATGGCAGGACATGGCCCACGAAGGGAAAGAAGAATAGCGGAGATCAACAATTGGTTCCGAAGATGGTGCTGCTGGGAGTGATTCGGATTTTTGGATCATGGTCTCCATTTCCATAAAGATGGTCTTCTGGCAAGGGATGGCCTGCACCTTACAACCATCGGCCAGAACGTTTTTCTTAACCGTATGGCAAAATGGATCAGGAGGTCTTTAAACTGAGTTTGACTGGGGGGGGGGGGCAGTATTATTCTGAGCAAGGATTCAACGAGTACTGTGAAAAATAGCCCAAATGATATAGATAGGGCAGGCCAAGCAGAACTAGAGACCAACAGGGAGAGGGAAAGTAACTTTAATACAGAAATTCCACAAAGGGCACATTGTCTCAAGTGTCTCTACACTAAAGTACAGAGCATGGGGAATAAGCAAGATGAACTCCAACATTTAGTACAACAAAATAAATATGATTTAATAGGCATCACTGAAACTTGGTGGGATGAATCTCATGATTGGAACGTAGGAATAGGGGGGTATAACCTATTTTGCAGAAATAGACCAAACAAGAAAGGAGGAGGAATAGCCTTATATGTCAAGGATGTTTTCACTTGTGAAGAGATCCAGGGCTTAAATACAGGAAGCCAAGTCGAGAGCATCCGGGTAACAATTAAGGGAGCAAGAAACAATAGGGATGTGATTGTGGGGACTTGCTACAGGCCTCCGGGCCAGCCTGAGGACATAGACGAGGCCTTCCAGGAGCAGATGGCCACACATTCAAAAAGGAGAGATGCAGTATTAATGGGAGATTTCAATTATCCTGATATTTCTTGGTAGTCAAATTCTGCAAAGACCGCAAGGTCCAACCAGTTCCTTGCTTGCCTTGCAGACAATTTCAAGGTCCAGAAGGTGGAAGAGGCAACAAGGGGATTGGCTATTTTAGATCTGATTCTGACCAACAGGGATGACCTAGTTGATGAGGTGGAGGTGGTGGGATCCTTAGGAGGGAGTGACCATGCTCTCTTGGGGTTTGTCTTTTAGTGGGAAGGAGAAGCCAAGTGTAGCCAGGCACGCATCCTAAACTTTAAGAAAGCTGATTTCTCTAAACTTAGGGAGTTACTTACTGAAATCCTGTGGTCAAGAATACTAAAAGAGAAAGGAGTTCATGACGGATGGGAGTTTCTTAAAAGTGAGATACTGAAGGCACAATTGAAAATTATGTGCCAATAAGGAGGAAAAATGGCAGGTGTCTAAAGAGACCAGAATGGTTGACAGAAGAACTCTCAGCTGAGCTAAGTGTTAAAAGAAACATGTACAGGAAATGGAAAAATGATGAAACCACCAAAGAGGAATTCAAGCCAATAGCCAGGAGCTGTAGGGAGAAGGTCAGAAAAGCTAAAACACAGAATGAACTCAGGCTTGTCAGAGACATCAAAAACAATAAAAAGGGTTTTTTTAGATATGTCCGCAGCAAAAGGAAAAACAAGGAAATGATAGGATCACTGTGTGGAGAAGGTAACCAATCAATAACAAGGGGAAGTGAGAAGGCAGAACTACTCAATACCTTCTTTGCCTGTGTTCTCCCAGAAGGATAGAAGTACCCAACCTGAGGCGTGGGGAGCAGGTGAGGAAAAGGGGGAAATGCAGCACAGAATAAGTAGAGAAGTAGTACAGGAATATCTGGCTAAACTAGATGAATTCAAGTCCCCAGGGCCAGATGAATTACATCCAAGGATGTTAAAAGAGCTGGCAGAAGTCATTTCTGAACCACTTGCAATAATCTTTCAGAACTCTTGGAGAACAGGAGAAGTCCCAGCAGACTGGAGGAGGGAAATGTCATCCCCATCTTCAAGAAGGGGAAAAAGGAGGACCCTAATAATTATCGCCCAGTCAGCCTGACATCAATTCCAGGAAAGATTCTAGAGCAGATCATTAAACAGTCAGTTTGTAATTACTTAGAAGCAATGCAGTAATCACTAAAAGCCAGCATGGATTTCTCAGAAATAAGTCATGCCAGACTAATCTTATCTCTTTTTATGATACGGTTACAGGCTTGATAGATGAAGAGAATGCTGTAGACGTAGCATATCTTGACCTTAGTAAGGCCTTTGACAAAGTTCCACATGACATTCTTGCAAAGAAGCTAGTAAAATGTAGGCTGGACAGGGCTACTGTTAGTTGGATTTGTAAACGGTTGACCAACTGAACCCAAAGGGTGATCACCAATGGTTGCTTTTCATCCTGGAAAGAAGTGACTAGTGGGGTGCCACGGGTTTTGTCCTGAGCCCAGTGCTATTCAACATCTTCATCAATGACTTGGATGAAGGAGTGGAGGGCATGCTGATCTAATTTGCAGATGATACCAAATTGGGAGGGGTTGCTAATACACCAGAGGACAGGATCAAATTTCAAAATGACCTGACTGATTGGAGAGCTGGGCCAAAGCTAACAAAATGAATTTCAACAGAGATAAATGTTAAGGTCCTGCACTTAGGCAGAAAAAATGGAAGGCACAAATATAGGATGGGGGCACGTGGCTGGATAGCAGTACATGTGAACGGGATCTGGGAGTCTTAGTAGATCACAAGCTGAACATGAGTCAGCAGTGTGATGTGGCAGCCAAGAAAGCCAACGTGATTCTTGGTTGCATCAATAGGAGTATGGTGTCTAGATTGAGGGAGGTAATGGTACCACGCTATTCTGCATTGGTTAGGCCTCCTTTGGAATACTGCGTCCGGTTCTGGGCACCTCAATTCAAGAAGGATGTCGGCAAGCTGGAACGTGTCTGGAGGAGGGTGACCAAAATGGTGAAGGGTCTGGAAGCCATGCCCTATAAGCATAGACTTAGAGAGCTGGGTATGTTTAGTCTGCAGAAGAGAAGGTTAAGAGGAGACATGATAGCCATGTTTAAATATTTGAAGGGATGTCATGTTGAGGAGGGAGTGGGCTTGTTTTCTGCCGCTCCAGAGACTAGGACAAGGAGCAATGGATTCAAGCTGCAGGAATGGAGATTCCACTTGAACCTCAGGAAGAACTTCCTGACGGTCAGAGCTGTCCGGCAGTGGAATACACTGCCTGGGAGTGTGGTGGAGTCTCCTTCTTTGGAGGTTTTTAAGCGGAGGCTGGATGGCCATCTGTTGGGAATGCTTTGATGGGTGTTCCTGCATAGCAGGGGGTTGGACTTGATGGCCCCTGGGGTCTCTTCCAACTCTATGATGCTATGATAACAGAAGAATCCCCCTTCCCAAAACTGGAGGCTTTTGTGCCAATGGAAATAAAAGTGTCTGCAGCTTCGGAAGTGGGAAATAGGATCCTTCTTACTTCCAATTTCCAAAGCTGGAGGATTTTTCAGAAGTGGGGAATAGAATCCTTCTAACTCTCCATTACTGAAGCTTCAAAAGCTTTAGAAGGAAGGATTCTTCCTCATCAAGCCCATTGCCTAACATATTTGCTGTTTCCCTCTGAGAAATGCCCCCTGCACTCTTCTCTTCTGCTCTTAGGAAGAGTTTTAGAAGTCTCCTCCGATATGCAGCAGGGACAAACTGCTGAGCAGACCTCAAGCCCCTCTCAAGCCCATTGCCTAAATCATTTGGTGTTCCCCTCTGAGAAATGTGCCCACATTTTGGATTTGAGACAGACTGCCATGTGATCAGTAGACAAAAAGAGATGGAAGTGTTGTTCAAAGTCATAAAGTTTCTGGATGAATGTATTATGTTACTGAACCAAGGGCAGCAAGTCAGTCACTAAAAATATACAAGTCTTGAGTCGAGTCAAGTCAGTGCGTTATTTATGTCCAAGTCGAGTCACTGAAGTGACTTAAGTCCGACTTGAGTCTACATCTCTGGATAGCACTGGTTTGGGGGGCCAGCTGCCTCTGGCCACTGCCATTTTCCTGCCCAGGCATTCAAAGAGGCCTTTCACTACTCAAAAAAGGAGATGGTTCTGTTTTTGTTTTGTTTTGTTTTTGGATAAAAGTTAAGCTACAATATTAACTCCTATCAAAAAAGGAACCACTTCTTCTCTGGTTAGAGCAGCAAAAGGCAAGAGCTTAGTACCTCCCTGGAGAACCTAAAGGAAGCACTGTCTTGGTGCTCCTTTAAGGGAAAATGCTGCTTTCCCACCAGGTATTCAAACAGTGGCACTGCAGCAAGAGAGCAGAGGGGGTAGCTACTTCTTAGACGTTTTCCTGGGATAGACTAACCTTTTACCTTTCACTATTCTACTCAGAGAAGGGAATAGTTCTGTTGTTGTTGTTGTTGTTGTTGTTGTTGTTGTGAGTTAAGGTACAGTACTTATATTGATCTGTGAATAAGTCGACTCAGCGTTTTTGTTTTTTGGGGATTTTTTGACTAAAATTTTTAGTCTTATACATGAGTATATACATTACTTAAATTTCTTCTTGATTAAACCAAAACTGTCTGACAAGTGACTACCCCTTCCTTTAGGTATGGATGAAAATAAAAACACAAGTTACTGAATTTGGGCAGAGCTTAAAACATTGCAGAAAGAGGCTAATGGGAAAAAGAGAATGGAAAGCTGGTTTTATTTTCTGTCCTGGGATAAGCTGCACCTGTACTTTGGCAGAATGCTATAAATTGCATTGAGTGCATTATTTTAAGATGCCAAAGATTCTGGAAAAGATAGCATTCACTTAGGACCACAATGTTGAAGCAGCTGCACATTCCCTCTTCCAGAGAACTCCTGTACATATGGCTGGTAGCTTTACTTGATTAACTGGGGCTATTAGTCAAGTAAGCTTTAATCACCAAATGCACACTGTATCCAGCCAAGTTATTAGTGTGTTGCGGAAGAGGCTCCTCCTGTGCTTCTTCCAAAAGGTGTCTTTGTCTTGAACAAAGAAACAAAGGCACAGAGGTGCATCCAGAGTGACTGAACGGTCCCAGATTTTGTTCCTCTTCTTTCCACTTTTATACTGAGTTGGAATAAACTGACCTGGGGAGCAGGTATAAAAAGTCTGTGATCATACCAGGAGCTGACAGAAACTCCCCAGCGCCTGCCATCTGAGACTGTTGCCTCCTTTGCCTAATGGTAGCACCATCCCTGGATATGGGCAGGATGAATGCTGCAGTCCTGGCACTGCAGTTTTTGTGAAAAAAATTGTTGTGGACAGTTAGAACAAGAATGGGATGTATTTTATTATATTATAACAATAATAAAAATTACTTTCATTTTCCTAAAGAGGAAATTGTTAACTTAAAAAATTATACTATCTTAAGGGGAAATTCTCAAATTACTTTAGCAATCCCCTACAGCAGTGGTTCTTAAGCTGGAGTCTGGAGACCCCTGGAGATCTGCAGAGCTCTCACAGGGAGTCTGTGAAGCCCTACTGCTGGACACCACCATCACCAGGAGCAGCAACAGGGATGTGGCAGTGGGAGGAGGGTGGCAGATGCCAAGCGAGCAGTTTTAATAAGGGAGCAGTTTCAGCACCCATGCCCCTACCCACTACGTGTCCCTTACAAAAGGACACAGCAGCAGGTATGTGCATGTGCCCAAACTATGACTCTGGAGACCAAGTTTGAATCCCCACTCAGCCATGGAGACCCACTGGATGACCTCAGGCAAGTCACATTCTCTCAGCCTCAGAGAAAGGCAAAGCCAAGAAAACCCCCATTATAGGCTTGTCTTAGCTTTCAAAAGGGAGAGACATGGTGGCTAGAAAGAAACTCCCCCTGTTAGTGACACTTTATTGTTGTGTGTGCCTTTATTGTTGTGTGACTTATAGTAACCCTAAGGTGAACCTGTCACAGGTTCTTTTGGCAAGATTTGTTCGGAGAAGGTTGCCTTTGCCTTCCTCTGAGGCTGGGACAATGTCACTTTCTCAAAGTTACCCAGTGTCTGAGCAGGAATTTGAATCCTAGTCTCCAGAAGCCCTTAATAAATAAATATTTAAATGTAAATGTAAATATTTAAATCTTGAGTTAAGTCTCATGGGTCCCCAAAAAGAAATTATATTTACAGGGGTCTCCAGTAAAAAAGAAGTTAAGAACCACTGCCTTACAGCGAGCTCTAATACGTAAATATAGATAAGCTGTATCCACAGAGTATTCATTAACCAGTTAAAAGACCCATTTATGAAAACAATCTATTGATGTCTGTATTTTGAATCACTGGTTTTTCTCAACTGAAAGACAACAACTGACAAAAATTCAGCACAAGTAAGTCACTTTCCTACAAGATGAAGGTGATCCTGGCAAACACACTTCAGGAAGAGCTGCCAGTTTTTCTGCCTCCACCTGCCATCCCTGTGTGCAATTACAAAACAGTGGAGGCTCAGGGTGCCATTTCTGAGATTGCTTCCCATGTACAAAAATGCCTAAAGCCAACAGGAGAACAGGGTAGCCCCCGTCTGAGCCTAGCACTCCCATATCACTAGAAGCCTCTTGCACACCTTCTTCCCCTACCACACTACTTTCTCTTTCATAACAGCAACAGACCCAGAAAATTATTGTTAACTGCCATTAAATCAGCTTCAACTTCTGGCAAACCTACAAATAAGAGACTTCCAAGTCAGTCTGTTATCAACAGCCCCACTCAGGTCTTGCAAAGGTCTATCCATAAGTCTTCCTCAGTAATGCAGTCTTCCTCTTTTTCTACTGCCTTCTACTTCGACAAGCATCATTGCCTTTTCTAGTGGGTCATGGCTTCTCATGATGCATCCACAGTATGGCAGTCTCAGTTTAGTCACCTTGGTTTTTAGAGAGGGTTGAGGCTTGATTTGCTCTAAGATCCACTAATTTGTCTGTTTGGCAGTCCATGTTATCCACAGAACTCTCATCCAGCACAACATTTCAGATAGTTAGTTTTCTTCCTATCAGCTTTCTTCACTGTCCAGTTTTCAGAACTATACATAGAAATCAGAAATATGATGAGATGGACAATCCTAACGTAAATATTCAAAGGTATATCTTTTCAATTAAGGATCTTTTCTAGTTCCTTCATAGCTGCCATTCCAAGCTTTAGTCATCTTCCGATTTCTTGACTGCAGTCTTAATGACTGAGCCAAGATATAGACAATCTGGAACTATTTCAATGCCTTCATTGTCTACTTTAAGGTTACATAAATCGTCTGTGGTCATTATTTTTGTTTTCTTAGCGTTCACTGTAACCCTGCTTTGGCCCTTTCTTCCTTGACTTTCTTCATCATGCTGAGTTTTTACTGCTTTCTGATAGTAGTATGGTATCATCTGCATATCTGAATTGTTCATGTTCCTTCCTCCAATTTTCATTTCTCCTTCCTCCAAGTCTAATTCAGCTTTACGGATATGTTCAGCGTACAAGTTAAACAGATAGGCTGATAAAATGCAGTCTTGCCTGACTCCCTTGACAGCTGGAAACCATTCCGCTTTTCCATATTCTGTCCTGACAGTGGCCTCTTGTCTCGAGTATAAGTTAAGCATCAGGCCAATCAAATGTTGTGGCACATCCATTTCTTTAAGAGACATCATGATCTATGCCGATCATGCTTAACTGTTTTTTTGCGCCCCTGCCTTTGGGGTTGGATTCAATGGCCCTTATATGTCTCTTCCAATTCTATGCTTGCACAGCATTATCCAATGTATGTTTGCAATATGATCCCTAGAGCCTCTTCTGTTACCCTGATTTCTGGGGGTCCTGGGAGGGACACCTAAATGTGCTCACAACAATGGGGAGGGAATTAGCACAGAGCACAAGTTTGCAATGCGAGAGGCAGGGTAATGTAGCGAGATCTTGAACCCTATGTCTACGGGGTCAGGCCGAGTCAATAATAAGGCAGAAGGTGATAATAATAAATGTTTTATTGAAATATAGTCAAACACGTGTATGCAACACACTCACACCAAGAACTATAGAAATAAAAGGTAGGAGTTGAATAGAGGGATTTTGAGGGGAGGTTTGGTAGGGGAAATACTATACCTGTCCTGAAGACCGGTAATAGCAAAGAAGCTGGGGAGCGTAGGGGCTGAGGGGAGGCTCGTCAAACGGAGAGACGGCAGTTCGGGAGGCAAGTCACGAGCAATCCAACAAGATGCTCAAAGTCAGGTGTTCTTATAGGGAAAATTGTGGCCGCAGGCTAGTCCGTACTTTGGGATAACAATGAATTTCGGGCTGGAGACAAAGCCTCCGAAAGGTCAGTACTTTAGATGATTGAGTTATGACCAGATTGTCAATAGAGTAGCCAGTATGCAAACGCAGAGTGCTTGAGAGTTGTATAGTCCACTCATCAAGCTGCCTGCACGGGGCAGGGGATCTTTGGTAAGTAGCGTGCATACATAATGTGGTACTTGCCTTGAGGTCTCCTGAAGCTGCATTCGGCAATGACTGGCCTGCCTGGATTGGGATTTGAATGGTTCAGCTATTGTTGGCCGCGCCTGTGTGTGTGCTTGTCTGGGGGCCTCGCAAGCACGTGGAGAGGAATGGGTGAAGAAGGCCAAATTATTGATACCAAATGATATCTTAATATTCCACAAGATCAGGCTAGAAACAGCGGTAACACTTCCTTTTCTGAAACCAGCTTGGGCATCTGGCATTTCTCATTCCATATATGATAAATGTCTTTTTTGTAAGATTCTGAGCATCACTTTGCATGGGACATAGATGCAATGGCTCTGTGGTTACTGTAATTCCTAGTGTTTCCTTTGTTGAGGATTGGAGTGTTTATTGAGCATTTCTAATCTGTGGGCTATTCTTTTATTTTCCATACTTTTTGGCAGATTTTAGTTAGAATTTGAACGGAATCTTTTTTGGTACCTTGAAACAGCTCGATTAGTGTGCCATTTGTTCCTGGTGATTTGTTTCTCTCAGATACTTTGAGTGCAGCTTCCAGATCACTTTCTAAAGTTGTGGGTTCATCTTCAAATGGTTCTTCCTTGAATAGAATCTGTCATCCTTTTACTTTCTCTTCTTGTTCTTCAATGTATTGCTTCCATCATCTTTTTATTTTTACTTGGTCATGAAGTGTGTTCCCCAATAGGCATATGGCATCCTGACTCTTGGTTTAAATTTTCCTTCCATTTCTCAGATCTTAAGGAATAAGTCTCTTTTGTTCTACTTTTTTTGTTGTCATCTTATATTTGTTTACATTGATTGTTATAGCCATTCTCTTCATCACTGTACACAACTCACTGAGCAGTTGCATTTAGGCTTCTGACCCTGTCCCCCTTTCCTTCTGCTTCTTGTCAGTCCTTAACTGCTGGAGAGTTTATTTCTGTCATCTAGTGGGGTTTTTCTTTCTTTTTGGCTACAGACAGTACAGTTGTTGTTGTCGTTGCTGCTGCTTCTGCTGTTTTGCATTCTTCCTTGACAATGTATCTGGCTTCAGTCCAGTGTTCTTCTGGCTCCCAGTCACTTAGGCTTAAAAGTGCAAATCTATTTCTTTATGGTATCTTTAAATTTTACTGAGATGCTGTTTAATTTCCTCGGTACTCCAAAGTAGAATCTTTCAGTTTCTTCCCTTCTGTCTTTGAAGTTGGAACATAAATTTGGATTATGGTTATATTGATGAATTTTCCCTGAAGTCCTATTTATATTATTCAGTTAGACATTGCATTATGTCCCCTGACTGCTTTGGCTGCATCTCTCTTTGCTATTCATGCCACCTCATTTCTTCTTTGATTTTCCTTTCCTGAGTAAAACATTATGTAATTATCTAACTGAAAATGTAGGACGCTAGCTCACTCAACCCTAGTACTGCAATGTTTATACAATCTATTTCTTGTTCTAAATTGTCTAGCTTCCCTTGCTTCATGCTTTTAACATTCCATGTTACTATAATATGCGTTGTGGAGTTTGGGACTTTCCTTTAACCTCTGAGCATGTCAACAGCCGAATGTCCTTTCAGTTTGAGTCTAGTTGCATTATTATCCACAGTGCTACTCATAATTGTCCTCTGCTCTTCCTCAGTAGCATGTTCAGTGCCTTCTGGGAGTCTTATCTTCTGGCACTATGACTAGTTTCCTTTTGGATTATCTCATCATAGGGTTTGCATGGTAAAAGACATTCAAAAGTTGTTTATTGGCACCTGTTTCTGTGCAGTAGTAACAAGCTTCATCTACGGTAACACTTCTTTTTTTTCTGAGAGATCCTCTGCCAGTGTCACCCTTCGTCCACTACTGTTGCCACCTAGTGGCTGCTTGGCACATTTAGTGTGCCTCCTCAGCAAAAGCTTGTCTGACATGGGAGACCCTACAAGCAGCAGAGCTGCTGTCAGCGTAGCCTCGGCCTCACAGGAGCACGCAATCCCACCTCCATGGAGAAGTAGTGCCATGGTTTTCTCACAAGAATAAGAAAGGCCATTTCAATGTGCCAAATTCTCTGCCAGCTTCTAAATCTGCAGGAGTATTCCAACACAAACACACACACGTGCACACACACAAATTCAGCATCATCTAGATTTGTATGCTCAGAAAATGCCTTATACAGGGGCATCTCAGTTAATCAAGCAGATGTGTGCCTGCGCTTTACCTCTTTAACAAAAACTTTGGTACCAGAAGCAGAAATAACATGGGGTAGACTCCTGTATCACACAAAAAAGAAGAGCAGTTCAACATGTTCTACATGTTTATTCAGACTAACAATCTACACATGTGAAATGAAGCCTTGCACAAGGAAGCCTTGCACAAGGAAACTTTTGAACTTCTAGAGCCCAAACGAAAGTTTCTTCCACAGTGCATCTAGGGATGATTTTTTTTTTCCTATGTTCCTATCTATGTTTTTTAAAGACACTCAGAGAGATGGTGATGCAGTCTTATCTGCTTTCCTCTTTTCTCTTTCTTTTGCTGTTTACTCATGCTTAGTAAAGAGTTCTGGAGGCAGTTGCTGTTTGCTATGCCTTTTGTAGGCAGGCGCACACAGCTACAGTAGGACCCGGTAGACCACAATATTGCTCTATCTCAGTTCAGGCTTTATTGTGCTATCTGCTGCAGACATGCTGCTGCAACCTGATACCAAAAGTCTGTGTTTCTCCAGTCCCACTTCACCATCCTCCCAGTGCTGATGCTGTATTTAAAAACATGCTGATGCTGTATTTAAAAACATTAAATACATTAAAATACATTTGAAAAACTATGCCAGATTTTAAACAGACTTGCATAGCATCATGAACCCATAGCCAGTCAATTCAGAAAAGCCTAACTGTACAGAATGTCTTTACCAGACATCAGAAGGAGAGCAAGGATGGGTCCATCCTGGCCTCTCTAGGAGGGAGTTCCAAAGTCTAAGAGCAGCCACCAAGAAGATCCTCTCCTTTGCTCCCACCATTGCTGGATGATCTTGGCTCATAAAAGGAGATACTGTCCTTCAAACAACCGGGACCCAAACTATATAGGGCTTTGTAGGTCAAAACCAGCATTTTAAACTGTGCCTGGAAATGGATCAGCAGCCAGTGGACCTGTTGCAACAAGGGAGTTGTGTGCTCTCTGCAGCCAGCCCCATTTAACGTTCTGGCGGCAGTTCTTTCGATCAATTGTAGTTTCTGAGCACTTTTCAAAGGCAGCCCCATCACAGTAGTCCAAACGGGATGTAACCAAGGCACGTACCACTGTGGCCAGATCTGATCTCTCAAGGAATGGGCCCTGTTACCCTGTGTACTGGGGGTCCCGGGAGGGACACCAAAATGTGCTCAACTAAAGGTGGGGAAAATTAGCTCAGAGCACTGCTTAGCGTTACGAGAGGCAGGGTAATGTAGCGAGATCTTGAACTCTATGTCTACGGGGTCGGGTCGAGTCAAGAAGCACACAGAAGTTGAAACAATAAATGATATTTTATTAAAAACACATGCAAAACAGTGCATGCAACACATTCACACAAGATAACTAAAGAAACTGAAGGTTGGAATGGTATAGAGGGATTTTTAGAGGAGTTGCTGGTTTGGGTGATACTTCACCTGTCCCGAAGCCTGGAAAACTAGAGAACGAGGCTGGGGTGCGATGTAACTCAGCACATGGAGCTGAGGGGAGGCTCGCTAAGCAAAACGGCAGCAAGGCGGGATGAAACTCGGGAGCGATCCGAGGAAGATCTCAGAATCAAGGGTTTTTATAAGGAGAATGTGACTGCAGGCTATGCCGTACTTGGGGGAAAACAATAGATTTGGAGTTGGAGACAAAGCCTCCGAAAGGTCAGAATCTGAATGATTGAGTTATCGTAGTGGTTCTCAATAGAGTAGCCACTATGCAAATGCAGAGTACTTGGGTATTGCATAGTTTACCCATCAAGCTGCCATCGCGGGGCAGAGGCTCTTTTGTAAGTAGCGTGCATACTTAATTAGAGTACTTGCCCGGAGGTCTCCTAAAGCAGTGAGTTAGCTATTTCTGGCCTGCCTGTATTGTATTTTGAATAGTACGGCTATTAACGGCAGAGCTTGTTTACGTGCTTGTCTGGTGGCCTCGCAAGCACGTGGAAAGGAATAGAGAAGTGCAGCCAAATTATGATATCAAGGGATATCTTTTAATATCCCAAAGCTCGGACTAGCCAGGGCAGTAACAGCCCAGTTGGTGCACTAGTTCTAACTGCTCAAAAGCACTCCTGGTGACCATTGCTGAAGCCTGGGCCTACAGATTCAGGGCTGAATCCAGGAGTATCCCTAAACTGCAAAGCTGTGTTTGCAGGTGGAGTGTAATCCCATCTAACACAGGTTGAATCCCTATTTCCAGATTTGTCTTTCAATGGATCAAGAGAATGGATCAAGAGAACCTCTGTCTTGTCTGGATCAAGCTTCAGTTTGGTTTCTCTCATCCAGTCCATCAGCTGCCAGACCCCAGTTTAGCACAAGAACAGCTCCCTCTGAATTAGGTGGAAAGGAGTTACAGAGCTGGGTATCATCAGCATACTGGTGACACCTGACCCCAGACCTCTGGACAGCCTCTCCGAGAGGTTTCATATAGATGTTAAATAGCATAGGGGACAAGATTGAACCCTGAGGGACTCCACAGGCCAGTGGCCAAGGAGTCAAGCAGGAATTCCTCAGGGCCACTCCGTAAGAGCACCCCTCCAAGAAAAGGCAGAGCTGTTGTAGAACAGTACCTCCAAGCCCCATCCCAGCAAGGTGACTCAGAAAGATACTAGAGTTAATGGTACTGAAAGCTGCTAGGAGGTCCAAGAGAAGCAACAGGGTCACACTCCTCCTATCTAGTTGCCCGCATAGGTCATCCATCATGGTGACCAAAGCTGTCTCTGTCTGATAAACAGGCCTGAAACCAGACTGGAATGAATCCAGATAGTCCACCTCATCCAGGATCCCTTGAAGTTGAGAAGCCACCATGCGCTCCAGAACCTTGCCCAAAAATAGAAGGTTAGAAACCACCCTTTAGTTATCCAATATAGTAAGATTCAGGGAATTTTTTTTCAGAAGCAGTCTGACCATGGCCTCCTTCAGGCTTCAACAGGATCACCTGCAGAGGCAGCAAGAAACTTCCCAGGAGCCATCAGCAGTCTGTCTGGATCCATAAGCCTCCTAGGGCAGACCATCTGAATGGGTACCCCACCACTGCAGAGGCTCTGAATCCCAGCTAGTCTAAACCAGACCAAGAAGTTATCTGTCCATGTCAATGGAACAGTAGAAATCTCCTTCACTCCCAGATCACCATCATCCTCCCTGTACAGAAACAAGGTCTAGTATGGGCCTGGTAGCATGAATTGGGCCAGACACCACTTAGGATACACCCATGGTTGACATAGTGGACATAAAGTCCTGGACCACTCCTGACAGAATAGCCTCAGCATGAATATTAAAGTCCTCCACTATCACAAGTCATGGAGACTCCAACCCAACAACTGAGGGCCTTTCTGCATTAAATTGTTATAGTGCTTTTATTCCACTTTCTTTTTTTTCTTTCTTTTTTTTATAATAATTTTATTAAATTTTCCACAAATAAAAAAAGATTCTTTAACTTGTAGTTTTACATGAATTGTTTCTGATCTTCCACTCTGATCTGGTCTTCATTTCCCGCAATTCACTCCACTTGTTACATTTATGTATCACAATACAATGATTATCTCAACTGTTTGAACATGCATTTCCCTCTCCCACACAATCCATAATACAGTCATTCTCACTTGTCAGTTCCCAGTTGTCACTCCATTCTGCTTTTCTCTAATCGTCAAATTCCAGTATGTTCTCATTTCTCTACTTATCTCTTTTAAACTTCTGCTATCCTCTCATGTATTTTTTTTAAACCCTCCATCACTTATAACCTAAAATCTTACAGTTTCTAAAATATGTCTGTCAATGTATATCTGGCAGTCTGAGCTATTATTACTACAACAGTCACTCATCTTCTTGCCCTGGATTCCATTATATTAAGATGTTTTGTTTCTCACTTCTATACTTAGTCCTATTCAGCCCCCTTCAACCCTTCAACAATATCACAATGTTTATATTAATGAAAGTATATCGATATATCAGTCAAATACGTAAGCTTAGTTGACATTGCCAAGTACAGATCCAGTTATATAATTCAGAGCCCTGTGCCTAAATCCACCTCCTGTTCCCCCCTCCCATCTGGCACTTTGTAGCCTGGAAATTCATTTCTGAAGATTCTCTGTATTCTCTTAGCCGCTTATATTCCAAGCTGCTCCGTCCCTGGGAGTGAGGATATTTTGCTTGAATAACTCCCATCACAGGCTCACCAATCTCAGTACCCTTTAACAATATCACAATGTTTATATTAATGAAAATATATCAATCAAATATGTAAGCTTAAGTGACATTGCTGAAGTATTACCACTTGTCAAGTTCAAAGCCCTGTGCCTGAATCCACCTCCTATTCCCCCTCCCATCTTCGCCTTTGCTGCCCGGAGTTCATTTCTGAAGATTCTCTGTATTCTCATAGTCGCTTAAATTCCAAGCTGCTCCGTCCATGGGAGTGAGGATGTTTTGCTTAAATGACCTTCCAGCACAGGCTCGCCAGTCTCAACAATCCGGAGTCAAGAAAAAAAAAGTCAGGAAACAAGTCTCACACAACAGGAGTTAAAAAAAGGAAACGCACAGCTCAATAGCTGTTGCCTCCCAGTGTATTCTTCTAAGGTCAGAAATCCAGAGTCAAAAAGTCAAAACACCAATCATCTCAGATCAACCAAAATAGTAAAATGTAGAAATAAGGAAAGTTCAATGTCCAAATGGAGATTATTAAATCTTGTATAGTCCAATCTTATTCCTTAATCCAATACCAGCTATTTAATTATTTGGCATTTTCAATTGTAAATCCAAATTACGAATCAGAAATCTTTTTACCATTGATAACTTCAGTCTTTGAGAGAAAAGCAGAAAAGCCTCTTAGCCATTTCTTTAAAATCAGCCGCCCCTTTAAGATGGACTCTCAGCCATGCCACACTCACATTTCCTCTGGGTCCCTCAATTCCTTCGCTCCTGAGCACCGTTGCAAGCCAAGTTCCGCTGTGATATTTCCGAAATTAAAGTCCAGAACAGGTTACATGCTTTCTTGCTTGTTTCTTACTTTTTTCTTAGTTAAAAGTCGACGGCGGTGCTTGTGCCACTCTGGTGACGATCCCGCTGGCTCCGTCATGGTCCTTCGACCCCCTGGCGCTTTCCGCTCCCCCAGCCGGGTAGAGCCAGATGGCAGTTGTGGGGTCCCCTTCGGACCTCTTCCGCACCCCTTGTACCGGAGGGGTGTTTAGCCACTTCTGGGATAACAAAAGAAGTGGTTGGAATCCAACGGGTGGCTGCTCGGAGCTGCGCCATTGCGTAGCTTCATTCCGAGCTGCCGCTCGCGCCCGCCATGCGACCGGAAGGTGTTTTCCCACTTTCAACATCCTATGGAATCCTGGGGTTTGCAGTTTAGGGAGGGGCATTTAGAATTCTCAGCCAGAGAGGACTTTGGCCTCAATAAACTACAAACCCCAGAATCCCACAAGATGTTGAAAGTGGAATAATAGCACTATAACAGTGTAGTGCAGAAAGGCCCTGAGACTACCTTGGCTAGCTCAGGAAGGGAGACTGGTGAGCAGGAGGGTAGGTGGTACACCGACAGAATCCCTAATCTGTGCTGTCTATGCACCTTTAAATAAATATACTCAAGCCCTGCAGACTGAGGGATAGGGCACTTGGTCAGGGGAATATTATCCCAATAGACCACTGCAACTCCACCTCCACACACCCCCACACCTGCTGCTGTACAGGGAAACCTGGTGGGCAAAGCTGAGAGAAATTAACCTGCCTAAGCCTCTATCATGCCCTGCTTTCAGGACCTAGACAAAGACTATGACTCAGGAACTGAAACAGTGGAACCTGAACAGGAGGAGACAGCACCACCCATCTCAGAGACAGAACAGGGGGCAGTGCCAGTCCCAGCAGAGAGCCCTGCTCCTTCTGACATGGAAGATTACTTATCAATATACACCTTTGCTGAGAGTAGACACCAAAGGGAAAACCTATGCTGATCTCGGTGAATTTATATCAGACAGCAGTTAATTAAGCGCCAGCTGTGCTGATCTCTGAACCTATAAAAGCTGAGCCATTCCCCTTCGGAACTCGTTGGTGATTAACTGATTGTTTCTCCTGCTGTGTCTCTGATCGTATTGACTGTGCTTTGATTTATTAATATTGCTGTGACCGTTGTTATGCTTTCTATTTGTTTTGAGTCTATTTCCCTACTAGATTAAAATAAGGAATCACACCGTGAGACTGAGACTTATTACTGCTGCTGGTTCTTATCAGCTGTTTTTCTTTGGCTGACTGCCTGGACTGAGAGTGGGCAGCCTCATTCAACTAAGTTTCTGTAATATATGCTAGGTCATCATGTTCATCCAGGATCAAGTCCTGAATGGCAGGCTGTTTTACCATTCATCATCCTAGCTATGGTTGAATTGGCTAGAATAGAATCCTGCTCAAGCTTTATTGTATTGTTTAGTATAAAATGCTTCTACAACACAACACCAAAATCTGTGTTTCTCTAGCTCTTCTTCACCATCTTCCCAATGTTGATGCTTCTTGAAAAGTTCTAGCTAGACAGAGGCCAAGGAGGAAAAGAGAAGCTTGGCAGGCATAAAATGACTTAGTAAAAAGAAGCTTCTGTCTCAGAGGCTTTGTTAACTGAGATATGTCTGTAAGTACAAAATCCTAGATTGACTCTTGAGGGAAATAGCCAGTAAAACTGGGGTAGACTAAGAATGGTTGTGGTACTTAAGGAGTACCAGTCATGGCTATGACAGACCGCTTCTTCTCAGAAAACGTTGGGCAGGAAGGGGCTGATGTTCAGTCAGTACCAGTTGCTTGGAGTCAAGTTTTCAGTTCTGTCCACCCTTATTAGCAGCATGCAAAGAGCGGTTGCAGATAAGGCCCTTAGCACATCATTACTCTGCCTTATTCACTTAATCTGACGGAGGAAGGGGGAAGCCTCCACTGTATTTTGGCTATATTTATCTCTAATTTTAAGTATTCAGGTTAAGTCAAAGAAACAGTGCAGGTAATAAATAAATCTGAGAATGAATTGCCAGCAGGCAGGGACTGGAGGGTATATTGAACTTTTTTTGCGGTTCATTTGCCAGTGTGTATGTGGCAGTGAATTGTTTTTCAGTTAATCTTTTAATTTTCACCCCTAATAGTGAAAAGTTTTGCCCCTCTCCAAAAAGAAGGAAAATGCCTATGGCCAGGAAGACAGAAGGTACAAGTCATCACATATTGACATGAATCCATATCAAGAGAAAATAGTAAAACACCCCCATTTATATTTGAATGAGTGACAGTGTTGCACAGATGATGACATGGCTGCTAGCATACCTGTCTGGTTCAAAAGACCTACTGCCTTGTCTATGTTGGTTGCTGATTTTTGCCATACATGTGGTGCCCAGCATCTTTATTTGCATACAGAAGACAGGTCTATATTTGCCTTTCTGCCTTTTTCCTCTTTCCAAGCAGGATATGAGGCTGGTTGCAAAAAGGCTGTTTTGTACCAGTGGGGTCATAGAGTACATGCATTGGGCAATCCATCTGAGGAGGAGGAGGAGGAGGAGGAGGAGGACTGAGTGTATTGCAATTTATTTGAAGAAAAATAAATACTCAGCACCATGAAGTTAAAGAATTCACAAAATCTTTTGATTTTTTTTAGATCACAATATTTTACTTGGCTCATTACAGAAAACATGAAGCAAGGGTATGATATGTAAGCTTTGTTCTGCTTTAGAAAAAAAGAATAAACAAACAAAAGTTTGTTTGAAATGGCATATCCTCTTTGACTTTTTAGTCTCTAATCCCTCTGAACCATGAGGGTTAAACTATATGAAAATGTTTAAAAATCCCCAAGTTTGTAAATGCTGAAACAAAGGGCCATAACAGGCATTTATTGAAGGAGTATTGCTGAAACATAACACCCAATTTTCTTTAAAAATGCAATGCAATCCTATGCATAAATTTAACGAGACTTGCCTTCAAGTAAATAAGCGGAGGACCATAGTTTCAGGATGACCAGCACCTACCCTGGATCAGACTGTGGGAGTAGAGGCAACCCTTTAGGAGGCCCGGACAGACTGTCAACTGCATTTTGTGTTCTCTGTTCGTATAAATAAACAAAGGAACAGATTGCCTGGAGACAGACAATTAGTAGAAGATCTAGGGGATCTTCTGTTTAATAACCATCTTAGTGCTTATTCCATATGTGACAAGGCTACTTCAATAACCAAATATGATAATGTGGTCCATACATTGCATATATCAATAGACAAGAAAGAATTAAAAATAAAAAAGGTGTTTGTGTGTGTTTGTGTGTGGGGATCCAGACATAAGACAGCTGCGCAAGTATATGGTTCCCAATACTTTCAAGAAAAAAAATCTTTAAACTTTTGTGTATGTACTTCTTGAAGGACTGCTTTGAACAACTTTTTGAGCCTGAAATTTGAAGTTGTTCCAAATTGTCTTTGAAAAAAAAAATCCCATGATAAAGGGTTCAATGAGCAACTTTAATTTTTTTTTTTGAAAGATGAAACAGTAACAAACAGGACAGGCTTCTCAACATCAATAAGAAACTTACATAAACAATTTATCAACCTTTGTGGCACTCTTCATGATAGACCAGTTTTTCAGTGCAGCTGCCAATGACCTCAGCTCAGCAACTGCCCTTTGAAATAGAAGTATTATTGGAAAACAGCAAGCACAGCAGTTCTTATGATGCTCAGATCTTCTTGCTGGCTCTCTAATGCATTTTTCTATCTAGAGCTCATATTTTCAGATAACAATCTCTCTTTCCAAGAAAAAGTTTTGTGGCCCAGACAAAAATAAAAGAGAGACAGTTCTTTGTGCAGTGGTTATTCCAAAGCTTCTGTGATTTATTACTGCAGAAGATCTCATCCAAAGCTTTCCTTAGTTCTATATCCAGATTGGACTTTCTTTGGATTCTAGGAATGAGTCAAGACACTTTGAAGGCTGCCATGAATGTTTCAGATTGCACTCTCCTGCATTAATTCACACGGGACACAAATCTCACTGAGAGGCTGTCCACTACAAGGACCATTGAAATGAACTTTTAGAGCTTGCTTTAGTGAACTTGCCAGTGTTGGGACTGTTGCAGTTGAAAGTTGGGTTTTAAAAGGCAGTTGCCAACATTCTGCCACAGGCCCTACTGTAAGAAAATGAGAACTATGCTGGGGTAGTCATTCAAGGCCAGCATTCTGGTCCTATGACGGCCAACCACATGCTCCAATGGGACTTCCACAGGCAGGATGCAAGTGTAATAGCACCCTAATTCTTGTGTTCCCTAGTAACTGGTCTTGGGATACCCCTAAAATTCTTGGTAATATATATAGACTTCCAAGTCGCACCTCAGAGCCAGACGTTCAGGAAGCAGCCATCTTTATACAGTGGAGCCAGCTGCTGGTAATAAGCAGGTGTGTGAGAGCTGTTGCTGTTGGTCACCTTGTCATGCTACTGCTACTGCTGCTGCTGCTGCTTGGCACATCTGCCACATCCACTGTGGGCGGGGGGCCAGGCAGCCACATTCCTCACTCAGGCAGGTCTGGGCTCAGCAGTGTTCTCCTCCTCTTGGTGGGCTGGCTGGAGCAGCTACTCCCTCAGATTGTGAAATTGATGCTGGTGCGACATGGATGGTAGGGGAGCACTTTGCCTGCCCTTTCAGGCAGTGGGAGCCTTGGGCAGTGTTTTGATGACCCCACTGTTTTCATTCTTCCATTGTCAGGACCATCCTTTTAATCCTTGCCCTCTCCTTTTTGTTCTTGGAAGAGTAACCAGTTAATCTGAGGATCTCGGCTTTCATCCCATGACTGCATTTGCCCTGGGTCCCTGGTGGAGGGTGCACTTAAAGCTTTTTCTCTAAGTCCAAATAAATGTCTACTGAATCTCCCCTATCACCTTTGAACCCACTCAAAGAATTTTTAAAAGGTTTGTGTGACAGAGGGCTTACTTTTGCAAAAACCAAGTTGATTCTTCTTCAGCAAGAACAAGCAACATGCTTGACAATCATATGTGACAGAGGCAGAGTTGTGTATCTTCAGACATTAAGGTCCTTATTACACTACACTGTTATAGCACTATTATTCCACTTTAACTGCCCTGGTGGCACTCTTTGGAATTCTGTGGTTTGTAGTTTGGTGAGATACTGGAGCTCTCTGGCTGAGAATTCTAAATACCTCTCCCTAAAGTGCAAATTCCATGATTCCATGCGATATTGCCATGGCAGTTAAAGTGGAATAATAGCACTATAACAGTGTAGTTTGATATGGCCCTAAGTCAATCCCAGCCACATACTATAGAGCCATTTAATGCCAGTGGGGTGTGCCATGATATATGTGTGTGCATGTATGTGAATAAATTGGACGTTCCATTATATACTATTTTCCGTTCCACACTCCCTTTTCTCTAGTGTTATTTTCTCTCTGCAAGGTGCCTTTCTAATATCAAATACCTAGCTTGTAGGTGGGAAATTTGGGGTGATGAAATGAGAGTACATGAAAGGTGGTGGTGAGGAAGGGTGCAACACCATCCACCTGATTTGCAGGGGGACTAACGTTTGCAGAAGACATGTTTGTTCTCATCACCTAGGAGAAGATGAGGAGAGGAGGAGAAGCAGACTGTGATCATCATGGAAGGATTCACTAATAGCCCACATCCCTGTAATATTCTTCCAACAATATAACTGAATGGTACCAAAGGTACCACTGAAAGTGACACTTCCTGTCCCAGCAGAAGCTGACTGTATTCCTGCAAGAAGCACATAATGAGCTTTGCTCCATACCCTGGGGTCTTTGAAACATACATGAGTTCTTGCTCTACAGACATTCCACCTGCTGGAGACACTCTGCCAATTTTTAGGGGTAACTATGTTAGTATCTATCTATCTATCTATCTGTCTGTCTGTCTGTCTGTCTGTCTGTCTGTCTGTCTGTCTGTCTGTCTGGAGCAGTTTTGTAGCAGCTTAAAGACTAAACAACTTATTTTGGCAGCATCTGAAGAAATGGATTGGACTCTGCAAAAATTTATGCTGCAATAAATTGTTTGGACTTAACAGCAGCAAAAGATTCCTTCCCTTTTTCTACTTATTTTGTTATAGTCGTTTTTATTTTGCATTGTCCCCTGAAAGAACAGAAGAGACAACGTAAAGCTGGGAGAAGTGAAACGGGTTTTAAAAGGGACTTTGTGCCCTGTGACATGGTGAAGGGAACACAGGAAGAAACGTGGGGACTTAGCCTGCAAGTTCTACAGACCTTCTCCCCTCCCTGCCCCATGCAACAAAAACAGCCTCCCCCAAGACTCTATTTCAGTACAAAGCTGTCTTTCATTTTACTCATGGCTACATCCTAATAATAAAAATGTGTGCTGATTTTCCTTTTTTTTTCTTTTTAAAGTCAGCTTTGAAGATAAGTGGCCTTTGTGTATTTTTATTATTTCCATAGGCAAGGATCAAATCTCATAGAAGATGGGCAAGTGAGGCTTATTTAAGACACAGAAGATCTTCCTTCCTTCACCTCACCTGAAATAAAACAGAATCCATATGACAGTACAGTCAGCCCTCCACATTAGAGGCTTTCATTTTGCGGATTTGATTATTCACAGATTATTTGCTGTCACCTCTGCTGCTTCCCTGTGCCATTTTTAATAGGGACTGCAAGCCTCATGAGACTGAGAAACTGTGAATAAGGTTTGTAAGTCCCTATTAAAAATGGTGTGAGGCAGCCGTGGAGGTGGCAATAAGCCCCACCAGTCCCCAACTTCTGCCTTGTGAAGGAACCC
Source organism: Cyclura pinguis (assembly GCA_030412105.1). NCBI lineage: Eukaryota > Metazoa > Chordata > Lepidosauria > Squamata > Iguanidae > Cyclura > Cyclura pinguis. The sequence goes on from CM059599.1 coordinate 178,722,667, forward strand.
CGATGCCTCAAAGGAATCCACAGTGGGTTGAATATGGTGATCATACTTTTTTTGAGTGTTAAATATGGTTTGGGAAGGTCTAGTGTTATTCATGGTTTTTTTCACTTTCGTGGGGGTCCTGTGCCCCTAACCCTAGCGAATGTGGAGGGATTCCGGTATTTCAGTGTTATATTATGGGCCAGGAAGAAGCCTGTTGTCCCATATCACCAGCAAGTTACAGATTCTTGGTGTTTGTGAGATGAGATCATTTTCACTTGGTGAGAAGGTGGTGGTGGTAGTGATGGTGGTGGGCTCATTACGAAGAATGAATCGATTCCAGTCCAGTGTCAAACAGCATGGTTAGACAGCCCCACTCCCATGTATACCATCATAAACCTTTGCTGTTAGACAAACCAGGTAGGAGGTGCAGTGTGAAGGGGTGGGTGGGAAGGAATTCCAGGGCATACGAATGAAGGACCACTGAGCAAATCTTCTCTCCTGTTTCAGCTAAAGGTGCCTCTGATGGTGACAGGACTTCTAAGGATTCCAAAGATCACAGGCCTTGATGAGAAAATGTGATCTTTCAGGTAACACAGTCTCAAATTGTGTGAGGTAAATTTTATGATATTAGAGTTGCCACAGTGAAAACTGGAGAGGACTCCTGTCACTTCAATGGTTGTATGGAAGAAGGAATTTGAGCACGTGTTGCTTGTTGCCTGGTTACATGTTGAGCGACACCTGCTGAAATTCTTTCTTCTACACAACCATTCTACACAACCCTACCCAGTTTTCACCGTGGTGACCCTAAAACCAGCAATTTGGGTTTTTTTCCCCCCTGGAAATAGACCAGGCTGTTGTAACCCATTTGTTAGTGCCCATTTCTTTACAAGAGCTGGCATTTCCCCCCTTTACAGTGTGGTAGGTTTTTAACGGGGAAAACAGTGTTCTACACAGTACCACTTCGAATCATCATTTTCATTCCTCTCCTGGTAAGTAATGGAACGTAAACACTTAAGTACTGTTAAGGCCCATTCGCACTACACAACTTCTCATGGAATCCTGGGATTTGCAGTTTAGTGAGGGATACTCAGAATTCTCAACTAGAAGGCCCTAAAGGAAGAGCTGAGCTTGAAAAAGTTATGTGAAAAAGTTTTTGGACTGTATTTCCCAGAATCTTCCAGGCAATATGTCAATGGCAACCCTAATTGAGGGATTCCAAGAGTTATAGTCCAAACAGTAATTTTTCCAAGCTCTGTCATTAGTCATACTTTAAGAGACTAATTGCAAACACCCTCCTTTGAACAAATTAGCTTCCTCCTGGGAATCTAATTGAAGATGTTTATTAAATGTCAGTCCTAATTTGTAGTATAGGTGACAGCAGGCTATTCTGGGAATTCCTGCAAATGGCTACATTGAGAGTCAAACTCCTCATACAAAAAGAACATGCTTTCTATTTCTGTGTTGTTAGTTCACAATGACTCTGTGTAGATCTGAATAAATAGAATAGCTTTGCTTTGGAAAGAAAGTGGCACCCATACTCAATATGCCATCTTATGCAACAGAATAGTCAAAATAATTACAGTGTATGGTCAACCTTGCTATACATTTCTCCTTTTGTCTGGAAACTGCCTTTGACACATTAGAGAACAAAAGTATTTAACTTTTTTTTCCAGTCAATTACTCTGTTGCTCCAGTATAGGAATCTGGGTATTTAATATTCGGAACATGTCAACAACAAATGGAAGACAAGTCTGGGTTTCATCTTTGTTGAACATTTGTTTTGGTTTCTCTGTTACGATGTGTGAATGTTTGTACAGTATGATGAATAACAGAATATGTAAAAAAGAAAGAAAGAAAGAAAGAAAGAAAGAAAGAAAGAAAGAGAGAAAGAAAGAAATGGAAATTTTTAGCACCTCCTTTTTAGAAAGTCAGTTTTCCTCTGAGAGGCAGCACTTGAAATGTGTGTACTTTGTGTAAAACAACTGTTTATTTACCAACAGTGAAGGGAGCAGGCAGGCAGGCACTCCAGCCATCACTCCGTCACCCAGCTCTAGAACCCTTCCTCCCCATCTCTTTCTCAAATCTTTTTTTGATTGGATTTGCTTTCTTGGTACACATGAGGGCATAGCTGGCCTAGCCTTAGCATTTAGGTGTGACTTGCATCCCAAGCTGGAACAACTAGATGCTCCTCAGTACGACCCACTGAGAAAATTCATTAGTTATTAAGCTACAGAAAAGCTCAGGTGAGCAACACAACAGAGTAGTACTCGTATAACAAGTATATACATGTACTAGACCCACATGTGCCTGTATTGCTACCTTTTTCTATTGTGTAGCCATTAATGCTGTGAACTTAAGATGATCAAAAGGAAGCTTGGTAGCATTCCTCTTCCAGTGCTGTACAGTCTTTTAAAAAAAGATTTTGAAGGAGCACTCTCCAGCCAGAAATTCAACAGGCAAAACTTCTTTTAGCATGAAGTTGCAGTTGACCAATGATGAGGAAAGCTCTTCATGGCATATCATTCCTGGTCCCGGCAGAAGAATTGTGCCAGGAAAACATATTTGAAACATTTCAGTAAATTTAATCTTGCTCTGCATGTGTGCGTGTGCACGCACATGTAGGACCCTACAGCCCCAATGGTTAACAATTTATGGAGCATCTCTCAGTTTGTTTACTTTCAAATCACAAAATACAATAATATAAGATTTGGTATACACAGAGCTGCCTGACACATAAAAAATGTAAACTTTTCCAGTCTCGTCTATTTCAAAAGCCTTCCCATGTATGGAAACTTAAACGGAACAAAATGTTGCTGTACTATAATAAACCCCACATGATGGAAGACAGAATCCTAAAATGTTTCTTCAGTCCAGAAATAGAATATTTTCCTTTGTTCTATTAAAGAAAGTCAACAATCTGTTAAATAATAATCCCACAAAAAGTAAGACAAAGGAAGATGAATTTCCTCATTTTATTGCATTCTGTTATGAAGCGAGTTTTGTTCACATGTGGTGAATTTTTCATTCCATTTAAGTCTACAACAAATCTCTCACTGCCTTTAATGGAATCAGATTGCACTCAAACGCTCTGATCCAGCGTGTGATTATCCAGGAGGTTTTAGGGGGCAGGGCTAAGTCAATGTACTTAGGTCTGCAGTCCTTCCGAGTATAAGAAGTACAAATACCTCTCTACCAAACCCACCAGGGTGGATGTTCTGGTACCTTTTACTGCTATTCTTCTTCATCACAAGCTATTTTACCCAAGGCAGAGATGAACCAGCATTTGCTGCTCTGCTGAGGCAGTCACAGCCACCACAGTTATCTGGAGCTGGGTGCGGGTAACTTGCAGAATGAGCTATGGATTCCCCTTAGTCAGAAGAGGCCTGTCCAGCAGCAAAGATGCCTTTGCCCAACTTGGGCCATTTCTGCACTGGACTGTTATAGTGCTATTATTCCACTTTCAACTTCTTGTGGAATTCTGGGGTTTGTCGTTTACTGAGGCCAAAGAGCTCTCTGGCTGGGAATTCTAAAGGTTCTTCCCTAAACTGCAAACCCCAGTATTCTATAGGATGTTGAAAGTGGAATAATAGCACTATAACAGTCTATGGCCTTGGATTACGTACTCTCTGAAGATACAACAGAATAAGCCAGGAGAAGGAGCAGGTGGTAAAGAAGGGAGAACAAACCAGCAAACCAGCATGCAGGCCATACAGATACCACAACCTGGGAGAAAACAATGTCTGAAGAATGCACATCTGCACTAAAAAGTTGATTCCAGATGAGAAGAGGATGTTACGTGAAGAGCAGGCATGAGGCAGTGATCAGTCTTGAAAACAGAGGAGGTGGAGGAATGAGGCAAGAGGTTAATGTGGCTTTCTGAGTATTGGATAGAAATGGCCTGCAAGAGACATGGTGATTAAAGACCTTGCCTTACTTCTAAAGCACTGATTCTAGATTCTGATGGATTGTTAGCTGGACAAAGGCATCTGCGTAAAGGACACTAGGAAGTGGCGTAGTGAGAGACATGCCTTCTAATGAGTATAAACTAATTTATATTTGTCCCACTGATTTGTGAGGCCAGCTGAGTTTTGCAGATGTTTGAAACAATACAAAAACTGAAAAGCCTGGTTACTCGAAGTTAAAGCAGGCTGAGTTTTTTTATTCCACATGCTGGAACCCTTCTTTCACATTGTTTTCTGTCAGGGAGTGTGTGAAGGAGGGTAGAATGCTGTCTCCGTTCTTAGCAGCAAGAAATCCTTACAAGGACAATTAATATTCTTCAATGGCAAAAAAAAAAAAAAAAAAAAAAAAATCTTTTTGATCCTAAGCCAAACCGTGTTCAATACACTGCTCATCCACATTAGAAACAGACAAGACAGGGTAGAGAATTTCAAAGGCTGACAAATGGGAAGTGAAGAGCTGAGACAGCAAAGAAGCACAGAGAGAAGTAAAGAAACAGACAAACTGAGATTGTCCCTGTACTCCTAAAGCTACCTTGTGGCCTCCGTATGCAAGTAGGAAGAAAAATTCCCCTGCCAGTCCAGCTGACCTTTGTGTATAGCAGGATTCCACACCCCAGGGAGCAAAGTGTCTTGGCCAAATGAAAGGTCTCCCAACTTCAGGCAGCATCTGACCAATTTGGAATTCTCAAAATTGAAGATCCTGGTGACCGTTACAACTGGTTTGCTGGCTGGAGCAGTGAGGTTGTGTATAAACACACTGTTCTTAAAGAAGCGGTCAATGCACCGTATGAGAATGTAGGAGAAGATATCTTCTTTGCATTTGTTTTCTATACTATTCATACCTTTTGTTAAGGATTTCATGTAAGAACTTGTTTCAACATGGGCTCTTCCCCTTTCTGTTGAACAAGACAATAAATTTATCTGACTCTCCCCCACATGCTTTCTGGGAAGCATTACACTCTTAAGAGACAGGGCCAGTCAGGATGAGGTTCAGCTGGTCTGCCCAGCGGCACTGCCACCTCTCTTGTTTCCATTTTGATGTCATCCAGTCTTCTTCTCTGCTCTTAACTGTTTTTTATAGCTTTGTTTTTAATTTTCTGTCAGTAACACTGTCCCCATGTTTCCTATTTGGCATATAACAGCCTTGTAAAACATATTGGAAATTTTAATCAGTCTGGTGTTGACATGCTGATGAATTTTATGAGCTAAACCAGAGCAAAGTTAATGAAAGCATGCTTCAGAAATCTTTAAAGAAGGTTGTAATGCAGTATATAACAAGGTTTTCTTTTTCTTTTTCCTGAACTGCACTTAGGAAGCTTGAACAAATTCTGAGAATTTCACCTGTTATTTATTTCCTTGCTTGGTATAAAAAGATTTTCCCATTTTGTTTCTAGGGATGGCTGACAAGTTAGTTAAATCAGAATATCAGATATTGCTGTTCGGTATCTTCATCAGTGACCTGGATGAAGGAATAGGGGGCATGCTCATCAAATTTGCAGATGACAACAAATTGGGAGGGGTTGCTAATACGCCAGAGGACAGGATCAAAATTTGAAATGACCTGGACAGATTGGAGAGCTGGGCCAAGGCTAACAAAATGAAAGTCAACAGAGAGAAATGTAAGGTCCTACACTTAGGTAGAAAAAGTGGAATACAGAAATATAGGATGGGGACACGTGGCTGGATAGCAGTATGTGTGAAAGAGATCTAGGAGTCTTAATAGACCACAAGCTGAACATGAGTCAGCAGTGTGATGCGGCAGCCAAGAAAGCCAATGCAATTCTCGGCTGCATCAATAGGAGTATGGTGTCTAGATCGAGGGAGTTACTGGTACCACTCTACTCTGCTTTGGTTAGACCTCATCTTGAATACTGTGTCCAGTTCTGGACACCCCAATTCAAGAAGGACATGGTCAAGCTGGAGCAGGTCCAGAGGAGGGTGACCAAAATGGTGAGGGGCCTGGGAGCCATGCCGTATGAGGATAGACTTAGAGAGCTGGGTATGTTTAATCTGCAGAAGAGAAGGTTAAGAGGGGACATGCTAGCCATGTTTAAATATTTGAAGGGATGCCATGTAGAGGAGGGAGTGGGCTTGTTTTCTGCTGCTCCAGAGACCAGGACAAGGAGCAATGGATTCAAGCTGCAGGAAAGGAGATTCCACCTGAACCTCAGGAAGAACTTCCTGACAGTCAGGGCTGTCCGGCAGTGGAATATGCTGCCTCGGAGTGTAGTGGAGTCTCCTTCTTTGGAGGTTTTTAAGCAGAGGCTGGATGGCCATCTGTCGGGAGTGCTTTGAGGGTGTTCCTGCATGGCAGGGGGCTGGACTGGATGGCCCCTGGGGTCTCTTCCAACTCTACATTTCTATGATTCTATGATATGTAGGGGCATATACTCAGGATCATATAACGTAAATTGGTCACTCTTTAATACCATGAACTATTTGCTATATTTGTAAGGGGAGGGGGGGCTTTGTTAATCCATTTTGGTTCAAGAAAATTTGGAGATTTGGTTCTTCTTTCCTTTTGCTCCAGAGTTTTACACCTTTCTTCACTTTGGCTTGTGAGATCAGCACAGAAGAAAGAATGTAAATTGAAACATTGTTGAAGAGTCACCAATTAATGGAGTCCCCACATATAGACTTGAGGTTTTTTTTATAATTTACAGTGTGCCCGTTATATATGTGGGAGTTCTTTCCAGGACTCCCTCCCCACATAAAACAAGAAATGTGGAGTGTCACATCCCACTGTAGTTAATGTATCCAATGTGCATGTGCAGAGGTCATGCCAGAAGAGGGTGCATTGAATTGTCTCCTGCTTCCCCACTCACATTTTTTTAAAAAAAATTCCCACAAATACATTTGTATTCTTGTAATGGTGTCTGTCTGTCATTCTCTGTATGTTTTAAACTTAATTTTTCATTGTTTTGATTCCCCTCCATTGTTTAAACTGTATAATTGGGTTATATGAAGAAAATTACAAGGTAAGTAAAGAAAATTCAGAAGAAAAAAGTTTTCCGGTTCTTCTTGTGCTCCTCAAAAAGCCTCTCGGAAAGCTTTGGGAATCAAGGATTTAAGAATATTTAAAGCATTTGTGTATGTGTGTGTGCGCACGTGCACACGTGTACACCAACGCATTTTGCCACGGTACATTGCATTTTATTCTGTCCTTCCTCACAACAACAATTTAGGCTAGACTGAGAAATAAAACCAGGCCCAAGATCACCCGGTGAGCTTCATGGCTGAGTGAAGATTTGAACCTAAGAGCTTGTCTATATGAGGAAAAAAAGTATCTGAAAGTTCCAGGTTTTGATCCTGTACAAACCCATTTTATTTGAGAGATCCACATGATGTTTTCTTCATCCCAAAGTATTCCTGAGAAGTTTTCATTCCTTCTTCCTAGGTCAGTTTAAATTAACCCAGTATTTTCCAAAATGAAATGCATCACTTCTGGAGCTAGCTATGATGGCTACCAGCTAGATTCAACACACAGGGCACAGATCCAACAGAGATCAAGTGAAGGAAATGATTTGGTTAATAGTTAACCAGTCTAGTATTGCTAAAATACTTTAGCACTTTGGCTACAACTCCAGAATAATGATAATGATAATGATGACAATGACGACGACGACGACGACAATAATAATAATAATAATAATAATAATAATAATAATAATAATAATAGACTTGGTGGGAAATGGTGAAAAATCAATTTTCACACACTCCCCTCTAGAAGTTATGTGAAGACAGAGAACCCATTTTCTGATGATGTTCTAAGCTTTTCTAATCTACATGCTCTTTGATGCTATTCCCCCCACCTTATACTGTCTATGATTCAGCTCATCATTAAAATGGTATGGTAACTTTTTTTTTTTATGGATATGATTTGCTAGTATAATTAGTGTTCATCCAGACTGCCCACAAGCCTCTGGAATTTCAGTTGAACTGATCAGATTTCTTCTTCTTCAAGTTCAAACAATGTAAGTCTTGTCCCAGTTAATTGGAAGTGAATTTGCATGACCAAGTGCAACTTTTGGAACCCAGGACAGGAGGAGAGTTTTTTCCCCCTAAAGATTTTGATTAAAGCATGGGTAAAGCCCATACTAGATGGTTAGACTAAGGTCCTTTTCACATGTGTGTGGGGGGGAACGGTGTAGAGCGACCTCTCACGGAGGTCGTCTACACCGTAGAGTGGACTGGCGTGGACTGCTTTTCGTAGTTTCACACCAGAATCCACTCAGGAGCGGCCGGAACTAGCCGGGCTGCGTGTTTTTTAAAAATCTCTTTTTAGAGGTTTTTAAAAAGCACGGCGCGTGCAGCCCCGTGCCGCTCTGCCGCCCGGCTCTAAAGTGGATCTGCAGGCGCGCGCAAGTGCGTGCCTGCAGATCTGCCGGGGGCAGGCTTCCGGCTGGCGAGCTTCTCCGGTTGGTGGAGAGCCTCCACCAACTGGAAGCTGCCATCTGCGACGCCGGAGGATTGTGGAGCAGCGAGCTCGTGCTGCTCCACGTGGCGACGGACTTACCCGGCGGGAGGTAAGCTCCGTTTTTGGGCGTTTTCACCCGTTTCCCCCCCGACATGTGAAAAGGCCTGAGAGTGTGGAAACCATGGTTTGAATTCCTGCTCAGCCCTGGAAGCCTACTAGGTGGAGCTTGGGCAAGTCACACTCTCTCAGCCTCAGAGGAAAGGAAAGCCAACCTCCCTCCCTCAAACAAATCTTGCCAAGAAAACCTTGTGTTATATTACCCTTCAGGTCACCATAAACTAGAAAGTACTTGGAGGTAGGCAACAACAAAGTTCCCCACCTGGCTCCATTGTCTCCCATTTCCACACCTTGAATGAGGACGTAATCTTTGTTGCAAAGATTCTCCTCTGACCTTCATCCCCTCAAGGTTATAGAAGGGCCACTAAGTCCAAACCCTGCATCTCCAGTATGCTAGCTACCTTCCCCAATTTTGTGTCATCTGGAAACTTAATAAGTATTCCCTCTAAACCATAATCTAAGTCACTGAGAAAAATGTTGAGGAGTAATGGCCCTAGGTGTCGTATCCCAGGGAGACCAGACAGACCAGGCAGTCAATTAGCAAGTAGCAGAGCAGAGCTTACCCACAAAAGGAAGAGCAGTGGCAGTCCAAACAAAGTTCAAGTTCCAAAGCAGACAAATCCACAAGGCAGATCCGAGAGGTCCAAGATAGTTGGGCACCCAGAGGACACAACACAGGGCTTCAACCACCAGGAAGATCAGTTGCTGACCCTGAAAGGGAAGGGCCAGCTGGCTTCCTTTTATTTTACTGATGATGTTGCCATAGGTGTTCCCTTATTAGGGCTTGCTTGTTATTTAAAGGAGCTGAGTGGCAAATCCCATCTTTCTGGCATAGTCTCTCCCACAAGGTAAGAGTCTGTGTTGCCTCATCTTCTGACACTTGTTCCCCCTGCTCAGGTCCCTGCTGTTGTTTGTTATCTTCCACTGCGCAAGCCTCTGGGGAAACTTCTGCCTCAGATTCAGAATCATTCTCCTCACTGTCAGGACCTCCAAGGCAGGGCATGACACTAGGATAGACCACTGAGACACTCTCCTTGAGACCTCCTTCCAGCATGGTTATGCAACCAGTTATGGATCCATCTGATGGTATTTCCATCTATTCTGCATTTAATCGGTTTGCTAATCAAAATATTATGGACGACCTTTTCAAATGCTTTGATGAAATCTAGACACACGACACCCACAGAATTCACGCTATCTACTAAACCAGTGACTTGATTGAAAAAAGTTAAGATTAATTTGGCAGGATTTGTTCTTGATAAACCCATACTGGATCCTATTGGTCAAGATAGTTGCAGTCAAGATCATCAAGATACTTGCAGGTAGAATTCTGTATAACCTGTTCTAATATTTTTTCCTGGTATTCAGGTCAGGCTGACTGGTCTATATCTTTTTTTTGTATCTTTTGTCTTCTGTATTTTTTTTGTGCTTCTCCAGTCCTCTGCCACATCACCTGTTCTCCATGGTTTCTCAAAATGATAGCAAGTGTTTCAGAGAGTACATCAGCAATTTCCTTCCTGACTTGATTCCTGACTTATTCTCTATCAAACTTGATTTTCAATCCAGATCTTTGGGGAGAAAACTAGGTAAACTAGGTATTGAGTAATTCTGTCTTGTCACCTTACTTTGGTCATTCTCTTGACTGAAATGTGTCTGAAAACTTGCTTTCTCTTGCCCCTTGCTTGCCTAGCTAGTCAGTTCATTCTGAGACTTAGCTTTCGTTATATTACTTCTGCAAGCTCAGGCTACATATATGTACTCTACCTTCCTCCCATGCTTTAAACATCTTCCTTGAGTTTGCTGTGCTGCCAAACTGGCTTTTTCAGATATTTTCCATTTTTCTTCTTCCATGAGATTGTTTATACTTGTGCTTTTTGTAACCCCTGCTGGGTGTCTTTTTCTTTTACTGTGTTTAGCCATTGGATTTCATCCAGTATTTCCCCGAATTTGTTAAAATCAGCTTTCCTGAAACCCAAGGTCCATATTTGACTTTACTTTCCATTCCCTGTCCATTTTCAACACTCTGTGGAATTCTGGGGTTTGTAGTTTACTGAGGCCAAAGAGCTCTCTGGCTGAGAATTCTTAATGCCCTTCCTTAAACTCCAAATCTCAAGAGTTCCATAGGATGTTGAAAGTGCAATAATAGCACTATAACAGTATAGTACGGAAAGGCCCTCAGTCCTGCTCTTAAATTCTCTGTTCTTTGCTTGTGAAGGTTGTAATTTATTAATATATATATGTGTGTGTGTGTTTATGTGTATGTATATACACACACACACATGTATATATATATACATACATGTGTGTGTGTGTGTATTTATACACATACATACATACATAGAGAGAGAGAGAGAGAGAGAGAGAGAGAAACACAGAGACAGAGAGGATTTATTTAGTTGGAGAAGGTGACACTGGGTCCAGATTTTTAAATACTGCTGTGTTTAGACCAGTTCAAAGCAATCTTTTCCACTGTTGAGAAAAGTGTTCCCCCAAGGAGGTAAAATAAATATACCTTCTGCAAATTTCCCATGTATCCTAGGTATAGATGGATAATCTCAATCAGAGATGCTAATATAACCAATGTCACAAGGATGAACTTGTGGCAGTCTGGTAGGACTGGGTACTAGAATTGAGAAGGGAGGAGAAACTATCACACTCCCAGGCACATTTGGAGAGGGTACAGGAGAGACTTCTCCTGGTAGCTGATCCTAAATTGTGGAACTCCTTTCTATGGGAGGTTCAGTTGACCCCCTCCCTGCCATTTTTCCAACAGCAGGCAAAAACCCATTTAGATAGGCAGTTTGTTGCAGCAGATGGAGCTTTTAATAGAAGGCATTGTTTTATTAGTTTTAAATGTGATTTTAAAACTGTTTTTAACTTTCGTGTGTTAAACAGAACTCTGATGTACTCTTTTAATTTTTAATTTTACTTTTTAATATTAATTGTCCTGAATTGTACTTTTTAAAGATGGTTGTAAACTGCCTTGAATCCTATGCTGGGAGAAAGGTGGGATATTAATTTAAGAAGTCAATAAATAAATAGAATGAGAAAGGTCCCTGTGTCCCCTCAGTGGGCGTTGGTCAATGGCAACTTTTTCCAAAGGAAAAACCAAACCAAACCAAGTCCAAGAATTAGCAGCAAAAATGAAAATGAGAGAAAAGAAAGACTGAAGTAAGAATATGAGACATCTCTTCCATTTGGTCAATTAAAAATACAATTACAATTATTTAATTTTAAAGAATTGTCATTTTATTATTGATGCTAAAAGCAGTTTAGGAGCATCTTTCTATCAGGGCTGTGTACCATGTGTCATATGGTACTTACTTTGGCTTAGAGTTGGTAAAGAACTAGTTGGAATATACAGTAACTAGTTACTTATAATACATTATTTCCCTCAATATCTTACCATGTATTACACCATGCATTACAAAGGATAACTCCCTTTTTGACTGTAATTCTTGGTAGCTGTATAGAATTGTAGATTTGGAAGGGATTCCAGAGGATAGGTGGTCCAACCCCCTTCCAACCTACTGTACTGTACGATAGGCCAGCAGATTGTAGCACTCACGTATTTTTTATTAAATTACTCCAAACCTAACTATTTTAGTTACAGTCCTTGCATTCCTATTTCTATTTCCTATTTCCTATAATTAAAATGGTAACCAAGGCCATTTCTGCACTACACTGTTATAGTGCTATTATTCCACTTTCAACATCCTGTGGGATTCTGGGGTTTGTAGTTTCCTGAGGCCCAAGAGCTCTCTGGCTGAGAATTCTAAAGGCCCCTCTCTAAACTGCAAACCCCAGGATCCCATAGGATGTTGGAAGGGGAATACAACAGTATACAGTGGAAATGTCCTATATCAGGCACCAATTCTTTTTAATATGTAATTCTCCGAGCTCTGTTCTGTTTTGATGGCTTCTTTATAATGACTGCACAACCATTCTGTGTTGCTGATGGCAAATGTGGGGCATTTGATGCCCCACTATTAATATAATGCAGACCTGAGAGACATGTGAATTTGTCCTTACCTGTTTGAATTTGTCCAGCCTTTCTTGATCATGGTTCACTGGAGACTTCCAGTGAAACTGGGACCTAAGTCTGCTATTCTGCAATAGATCTCTGCTTTTGGAGAGAACTGGTAAGATATGCGTGAACTAGCTTGCTACATACAACTTTTATCTTTTGGTAGCAGTAGATAAGATTGCTAGATCTCAGGGCCTGCACTCTCTTTCCGGGTCTCAGGGTGAAGGGAGTAACCTAAGTGCGTTCATTGCCTTTTAAATCTTTGTACTGTTCGCCTGTGCTGCTGCAGGCTGATTCTGAATAGACTCTCCAGATGTCCACTTCAGCACTTTCCCTTCTCTGCTCATTTTTAAAGTTCCTCAAACTGCAACTGGCACCAGAGCTCAGTGAGAGAGAATATTTCAGCACGACGAAAGATTGAGCTACGTCTCTATTTGTGCCTTGGGGCATTACTGAATATGGTAGTACAGGATTGCTGCCTTTGCAGCTTTCCCCATCTTATTGTTAACTTTCCCAGTTCTGCTCCTACTATCTCTAGCTTATCATAAATAGTTGACCCCATAAAACGATGTCCTTTGTGGATCCGAGTTTTGTATGGGTTGCAGCAGTGTTAGCAGCAGTAGCAACAACAACTACAAAACCTGATACAAAGATCGTTCTTCTTCAGCTTTGCCAAGGCATTTTATTACTTTCTGTTTTCATTCTTGATTTCATCTCTTTCAAATCATGCCTACTCTCATCTTCTCCCTTGTCCTCTGCTTCCTCTCCTTCTCCGCCCTGTTGTCTCCCCTTCAGCAACTGCTGGCTAAACATCTTCTCGTGCCCCTCTCTCCTTCTCTTCTCCTGTTCTTTTTCCTCATGGTCTCCTTCTCCTGCCCACAATTTCAAACTATCTTTCTTCTTCTGCTCTCTCCATACCTTCTAGTTGAACTCATCTTCTCCCTCCTTCCTTAGCCCTCTTCCTCTCTCCTGCCCTCCTTTTCTCCCCTCCACACATCTCTGGGCTACGTTTGACATCTTCTTCCTTCTGCATTCCACTTTCTCTCTCCTCACACTTCTACTTCTGTCTTCACTTCTAACTGCACACGTTATTCTTCTCCCAAATAAACCCTTGAAATCATGAATGGAATATGCTAGATTCTCAAAATGAATATACTAAATTAGAACAAATGATTAATCAAAGATAAAGTATGGAGGAAAATGAAATTTTGAAGGGTACAATTTTGGAAGGTGGAGTAATTTGAGGTATAATTGGCTCTGGGGATGGGGTACACTCAGTAATAGTAATAGGTTAAATTTAGTTTGAAAAACATAGAAATAAGTATGAAATTACTAATAGTCTGTTTTTTAAAATGTTAATTATGGGAATAAATAACAACAATGGGTATAATGAGAATGAGATTCAGATATATATAACCAAAATATATAGTCAATATGATTTATAATACATTGAATAAGTAATATTATGTAAATAGATTTTAGAGAGAAATAGAAATGTAAGCATTTTTTTTGTTGTAACCTTTTTTCCTTCACTTTTATGTTTATCATGTTATGTATTTTTTTGTGTTTTTTCTTTTCTTATAATTAATAAATTTTTTTTAAAAAATTCTCAAAATGTATAAATCCAATTACACTCTTAATTGTTTTTGTGTAGACAACAGGATCGCCCTGGGCCTTCTCACTCTATCCTCCTCCTCCTCCTCACCATCTCCATCTCCTCTCACTGCACAAAATATGTGGTAATTATCACTGGCATGATCACGATTATTTTAGGAATGAAGGATGTATTCCCACTGAAGGAAGTATTCCACTGGAAGAAAAAGTTAAAAAGCTAAGGAGATGATTTTAGTGATCTGCTAAAAGCATTTCATGGCCTGGGGGTTCTACATATAAAGATACTGTCTTTTGCTTGTTCATAAGACAGTTCACAAGAGAATGATCCAGAGATCTTTCATTGCCTTGGGTGCTTCTATGTTTACCAAAGGAAAAAGACTGATGTAGCAGCTGGTTGCAAATTGTAACAGATACCATCCCCTCTTTTTCTTTCACTATGATTCGTAGTGATTCATGATCTTGGTATGACGGCAGGACAACATAGGGCAATGAATATGCTGCCTGACAGGACAATAGGTTTAGATTTTGCCTACAGCACAGACACTGAATTGGCATAGGGTGTCTAAATGATTTGACGTATGCCATGTTTTGGCTTAATGAATACCGGCGACACTGCCATGTTTTGGTGTCTGCTGTCTAAACCTCTTACTGTCACTGACATGTGCTGGGCACTCATCAGGGAGATAAGTGCTTTTGACACAGAGATAAATGCCTTACCTGAAGTTCCCTAACAACAGCTTTTCTAAATGTGCTCAGTGGCAGGATTTTCAACTGAAATTTGAAAAATACATAGCCCAGCTTTATTGTTCCATCGGCTATTTTCTGTTATAGGGCATTCATCGCATATATGAACAAAGATATTCCTTTTTATTGCTAGTAATAAAAACTAAAAAAATTATTTTAAGTAACAGTTAGGTCTGCAAAATTCATTACAACAGATATTTCATGAACTCTTGCCCAAGTCTTAACATTTTATTAATCAGTTTCCATGTGGGTTTGTTCACTAATTAAAGATGAGTCACACATTTAAAAAATGTTTTTAAAAAATGGGGGAGCGGGAAAAGAGAGGAGAGACATGAGAAGGACAGAAGGTAAAATGTTAAGTGGTGTCCCCAGTGAAATGTTGAAATATGGATGGTTTCTGCCCAGAATCGCATGCAAGATCTTGCCTTATCCTTTTTCAGGAAATATCTTTGCCTTCCTCACCACTGTTTTCTCCTGCCTCCACCCACACAGTATTCTCTGGCCACTGAGCATGACCAGTCCTCTAGGTTTTGGGGGTTGAGGGGCGGATTTCCCACCTCTTAGCTTTTTTAAAAAAATCAGCAAACACTGTGATTCTTTCAGTTCCTCTCTCTTGTCCATGTATTGTTTTGGTTACTCACATAAAGATTTTGCCTATGAGCATATATAGGATTTCAATGAGTCTCATATTTTAGGTTGGACAGAAATGAGGCCCTGGTCTGAAAAGATCCTATTCCAAAGAGATCTACATTTTGGTGAAACATATAGGAGGTTGTAGAACAAACATGACAACATTTAACTACAAAATATACTAGGATAACCCTGAAGTGGCTGGGTAGCCATGTTGACTGCAAAACAAAGCAAAACAAAATAGAGCCAAACACGTCAAATCCATAACCTATCTTGTGCTGACAGTTTTTATTTGACTAACCAAAAGGTGCAAAATGCACCATGCTAGCTTTCAAAGTTCACAGGCTTTTTTAATCAGACAAATATTATAAAATAGTTTATGGAGAAAGGGAAGTGGTAGTGTTAGGCCCTTTCCGCACGTGGGAAAGGAACCGCGCAAAAACGGGACTCACCGGATTTCTTGAGTGTCCGGGCGAGTCCGTCGGGACGAGGAGCAGTGCGAGCTCGTCGCTCCGCACTGCTCCAGCATCCAAAATGGTGGCTTCTGGTTGGTGGAGGCTCTCCACCAACCGGAGAAGCTCGCCAGCCTAAAGCCCGCCCCCGGCAGATCTGCAGGCACGCACTAGTGCGCGCCTGCAAATCTGCACCGGAGCGCGGCAACGGAGTGACACAGAGTCGCGTGCTCCGTGCTTTTTAAAAACCTCTTTTCTAAAAAGAGGTTTTTAAAAAACACGCTGCGCGACCAGTTCCGGCCTCTCCGAACCGGACTGAGGTGCGGAACTACAAAAAGTAGCCCGCCCCAGTCCACTCTACGGTGCAGAAGACCTCCGTCGGAGGTCGTTCTGCACCGTTTAATAGCCCGGTGCGGAAAGGGCCTTAGAGTTTCAGCATTTGTGTTTTTGCTTTGGGATACTGTATAAGAAGTATCTCCATAGATGACAAAAAATGCCATGCCCCACAGCTTTGAACTACCTGCGATCAAAGGCAGTAAAACATAAATAATAAACTCTAGATTTTAGTGCTAGGTAACAATTATAGCAGTAGTAGTTGACCTTCTTATCACATCAGCAGTCTTGTAGGGACGGGGGGTGAGGGGAGCGTTTGCCCCCGGCAGCAATTTTTGGGGGGCGTCGGGCCTCATAGCCCCACCCTTGCATGCTGTGGCCACACCCCCATGCACTGTGGCCATCCCCCCATGCATTCCAAGCTCTGTCACTGCACATCAGTAAAACTTTTTATGTAATATTACATCATGGGCCTAAATATGCTAAAGCCACCAGATCCCATCTGATCTTGGAAGCTAAGCAGGGTCAGCTCTGGTTAGAATTTGTGTGGGAGACCACCAACATATATGAGGTGCTATAGGCTATATTTCAGAAGAAGGAACTGGCAAAACCACCTCTGAATATTCCTTGCCTAAAACCCTGTGAAATTCATGGAGTCGCCATAACTCAATGGGGAACATGTACACAGAATAATTACTTAAAGGACGGATTAAGTATTCCTTTTTTGAGATTCAGGAGCTTTCATATTGTATAAAAATCTATGGCATGTGAAACTGGCCAAAAGTCATACAGAGTTGCAAGAGGATATGTGGGGGGTAGTTGTTATATATCCCAGTGAGTCAAGCTTGTTTTTAGTATTAAGAAAATCTGTTAATAGAAACCAGTTAGTAAGGCTTGCACATGCAGACACGATGAGATATTGGGTTAGAGCACCCATGTTCAGCTTTCACTTTTGCATTCAACTTGATACTATACATGCACATGCCTCTCTAACCGGATGAGGATAACATATGAAGACCATATTAGTGGCATACCTAGGCTCAACAATGCCTAGGGCAAGTGTTGAAGTTGTGCCCCTAGGTGCTGCCGCTGCTACCTCCACAGCGGGCCAGGAAGGACCCAGACAGCGGTGGGGGGGCGGTAGGTGGGGGGGCAGCGGCGGATTGGGAGGTGGCAGGTGGGGGTACAGCGGGGGCAGGAGGGCTGTGAACGGGATCTAGGAGTCTTAGTAGACTCCATGTTAAACATGAGTCAAGAGTGTGGTGCAGCAGCTTAAAAAGCCAATGCAATTGTAGATTGTAGGAAAACATGTTCTCTGCTGCTCCAGAGACTTGGAAATGGAACAACGGCTTCAATTTGGGGTCCATTCCATGGAATCCTGGGATTTGCTTGATCAGAAATGTTAAAGGAGCAGCCTGGTTCAGGATTCTCAGGATTCCTGCTACAGGGAGGAAATCCCAAGCTCCCATAGGATTTTGCCATGGCAGTTAAAGTAGAATAATTGTGCTCTAATTGGGTAGTGTGACTGGTCCCCTAGTCTTAAATATTGGCCCTTTCCACATGTGGGGGGGGGGAACGGGCGAAAACGCCCAAAAATGGAGCTTACTGGCAGTCGGGTAAGTCTGTCGCGACGCGGAGCAGCGCGAGCTCGCTGCTCCGCAGTCCTCCGGCGTCCCAAATGGTGGCTTCTAGTTGGTGGAGGCTCTCCACCAACCGGAGAAGCTCGCCAGCTGGAAACCCGCCCTCGGCATATCTGCAGGCACGCACTTGCACGCACCTGCAAATCCGCATCGGAGCCGGGCGACGGAACAGCACGGGGCTGTGCGCTCCGTGCTTTTTAAAAACCTCGAAAAAGGCCACTTCCACACCGGGCTTCTGTAATGGTGCAGAGCGACCTCTCACGGAGGTCTTCTACACCGTAGAGTGGACTGGTGTGGACTACTTTTTGTAGTTCCACACCAGAATCCACTCAGGAGCGGCCGGAACTAGCGGGGCTGCGTGTTTTTTAAAAACCTCTTTTTCGAGGTTTTTAAGAAGCACGGAGCGCGCAGCCCCGTGCTGCTCTGTCGCCCGGCTCCAACGCGGATTTGCAGGCGCGCGCAAGTGCGTGCCTGCAGATCTGCCGGGGGCGGGCTTCCAGCTGGCGAGCTTCTCCGGTTGGTGGAGAGCCTCCACCAACCGGAAGCCGCCATTTGGGACGCCGGAGGACTGCGGAGCAGCGAGCTTGCGCTGCTCCGCATCGCGACGGACTTACCTGGCTGCCGGTAAGCTCAGTTTTTGGGCGTTTTCGCCTGTTCCCCCCCCCCACATGTGGAAAGGGCCAAAGAGGTTTTTAAAAAACACGCAGCGCGGCTAGTTCCGGCCGCTCCTGAGTGGATTCTGGTGTGGAACTACAAAAAGTAGTCCACGCCAGTCCACTCTACGGTGTAGAAGACCTCCGTGAGAGGTCGCTCTGCACCATTACAGAAGCCCGGTGTGGAAAGGGCCATTAAGGCTCATTAGCTCAATCTCCTAGTGGCGATGGAAACTGCTGTAACAGGTTTGTTCATATAGATCAATTTTTGGACTCTCATCTGGGACACTGGCTATCAAGATGAGTACATGCATTTTAAATTTACCACCATACCACTCTAAGCAGGTGCTATGCTAGCAATTTTGGGCAACTGGGTACGTGTAGCTAGTCAGCTATTTACAATAGTGTTGATCAGCAGCTGTTTGAGCTGTGATCTAGTGGGAAGCTGGCTTTAATCTCCCTCATGCTGTAGCCAAATAGTTGATTGGCTTTATTGTAAATATCTGACAGGGTCTTTTTTGCAGGCCCAGCTGGAAATGGGGAGGAGTAGTTACTATAGGCAATCCTTAAGAAATTATTTATTACAAGCCCATGCTAAGTGTTACTTATGAGAAATGGAATCTTTGCAAGAAAATGAAAACTAGGGGAAAAGAAACAAATTATGAAGAGTGCCGTGGTGTTGTAAAAGAGCCAAGCCACTTTGAAAATAGATTTGTTGGGACGTGTGTGTGCTATAGCTATAGCAGGAACAGTCTAAGTACACAAAAAGACTGAAGACAAGTTACACAATTTCTTAGTGGACTTTTGTGCTCAGGCTTCTCAGTAGTTACCATGAGCATGGAAGAAGATATAACTCACTGACTTTATACAACCAAGCACTATTTGAAATGCTGTCATAAAAGGGAACGGAAAAATTCAGGACATACTTAGCTGTAGTGAATCAGCAAGTCTATGTGACAATGAGTTAGTGAATAGCTCTATTGTGAACACAAATATATAATTCATTACCAAAGTGGAAAGAGAATGTTTTAATGGAGCACTGAAGGGCTAGAATTCTGAGAACTCTTGAGGGTTCTCAGATAAGCAGATGGCTGAAACCATTAGAAAAACTGGACAGAAACAAACGCAAATATTCCTCAAATATGTGTGCACACAGAGTTCAGAACCCTTCTGGTTTGCTTAGAGCAACTGGCAGCCGTCTTAGGGAGTGTGCTTTAGTGGTTTGTACCACTAGAAGACTACTGAATACTCCATGTCATTGTCTTAAGATTGTTTGTATCAGGAAATGCAAGGCTCAGTTGTGTTTCTACTGTTTGTTAACATCTGTATGAAGCAATGCAAGATCAGAGTTCTAGAGTAAGAATAATCAATATGCTGGGAAGCTGTGGTCAAATGGATTGCGCCTGATGATGGTGAGCAGCCATGTTCTGGAGTGGATGAATTTGATTGTGATATACAAAGTTGTTGTTGCTGCTCTATCCAATTAGGAGAAGAGCTCAGAAATACTTCTCAAACAAATCTGCCTGTTGAAATGTAGTGTAGAGACCACATTTAGTGTAAATTAGTGTAGAGACTTTACTTCCTCTTTGGCAAGTTCACTACATTGATCCATACTTCTGTAATTTCCAGGCTCTTACTGTAATGCACTTTACCAGGGGATGAAGAGAATCCAGAAGCTTCGGCCATTTCCGCACCGGGCTAGTAAAATGGTGCAGA
Source organism: Cyclura pinguis (assembly GCA_030412105.1). Lineage (NCBI taxonomy): Eukaryota > Metazoa > Chordata > Lepidosauria > Squamata > Iguanidae > Cyclura > Cyclura pinguis. The sequence continues at coordinate 178,742,951 of CM059599.1, forward strand.
GCGACCTCTAATGGAGGTCTTCTGCACCGTAGAGTGGACTGGGGTGGACTACTTTCTGTAGTTCCATACCTCAGTCCACTCCGGAACGACCAGAATTGGTCGCTCGGCGTGTTTTTTAAAAACCTCTTTTTCAAGGTTTTTAAAAATCATGGAGTGCGCAACCCCGTGCCGCTCCGTCGCCCAGCTCCGCAGCAGATTTGCAGGCGTGCACAAGTGTGTGCCTGCAGATCTGCCAGGGGCGGGCTTCTGGCTGGCGAGCTTCTCCGGTTGGTGGAGAGCCTCCACCAACCGGAAGCCACCATTTGGTACGCTGGAGGACTGCGGAGCAGCGAACTCACGCTGCTCCTCGCGGCGATGGACTCTGCTGGCCGGAAAACAAAGCCGGTGAGCTCTGTTTTCGGCCGTTTCCCCCCTCCACATGCGGAAAGGGCCTTCAAGTGTTGCAAAATAATAGCTGCACAGTTCCTGTCAGCTGAATGTGTGTGCTCACATCTGTACCAAGCTGCTCCTGTGCTTGCTGCTGTTCTTGATAGCCATGTGTGGCCTGAGACTCCTGCAACTGGAGAACCACTTCTCCTGGATGAAGTCACATCACCAACTGCTATCTGATCAGTAAGCACAGCTTTGTTTCTGTCACCACAGCAAGTGGGGAGTGTACTAGCAGAACCAAAGTTTTCACAGAGATAGATGCTAAACTCTGACACTGAAGCAGCTCAGAAATCTTTATTAGGCAGATGTTCTCACTGGAAAGGTCATTCTTTTCTGCATGCAAATCAGGCATTCTAGTACTGAGCTCTGGCACCTTCCCCTTAATAAATGTAACCTGGAACTTTTAACTTTTACTAGAAAACTAGATGTGAAGGGATGCACAAAGCTTGTTTTCTTGTTCCTTTAGAAAGAGCAGCAAATTAATGCTTACCAATACAACATTTTTCTAAAAACCTTATTGACTTGGCAGGTTTCCTCCATTCAGTAGATGTCTTTACAAATGGCATGTACTTATGCAGCATGCACCAGGAGCTTCTTGGCTGCTTTAGAGAGGGAGGCACTGGGCCTTTCCCTCCCCCTGCATTCTTTACAAGGATCTGCACAACTCCTCTTATGGGAGCATGTTTTGTCATTTCATGCTCAAGAAAATGTGGGTGTCTACCTTGTTTCCTCATTGAAATATGGCAGACTGGGGGGGGGGGGAGAAAATGTGGGGGGAAACCAACCAAACAAAATGCCAGAAGCTACTACTCCCTACCTCACCCCCCCGTTCCCAAGAAAGAAGTGGAAAAACTTGGGAGATGACAGATGTTACATCATATTTAATCACAGCTGTGTGGAATTCAGATTTTTTTTTTTTGAAGGATCATAACAGTGTAGAAAAAGGGTGAAGACAATTTTATGACATTACCAGGAGATTAGATACTGTGATTCAGGATATTACCTAGTGCAGAAGAAAGGATTCAAACCCATCACTAGTGAATGAGATGTTTCAAAGCAAGAAGTTTCAAAGCAGCAGAACTAAGTAACTGGAGGTGCTCTTCACTTTATGTATCATAAAGAACTCCCAAATGGATAATTACATCTGTCTTATGTCAGTAGAGAATAGCACTTTACATTTGAACTTATGATGTTCTTGGTAGAACTACAAAAAACTAAGGGGTCGCTACTTCCATGTATTCTGATGATAAAGGCAGCAATTTATTATCCAAACTAGATTTGATGCATCTTGTAGGGTTTTTTAAAAAATTAAATAACAATTATATATTTTATTTTTTGGTGTGGTTCTATGGAGAATCTCTTTTCTGAAGCTGAAATTTACTGGATTTTTCTCAGGACTCTAGCTTTATGGTGAGGGCTTTATGGCCACAGGCTCTCCCAGTGGGTAGCATGTTAGTGAGCAGGGAAGGGAACGTGTGTGTGTGGAGGGGAGGCAGAGTAACTGTGGTCTATAAAGACCATCTTAACTGACCAGATTACCTTTTAGGGAGCTGAAGACATTGAGTATACTTAGATGAACTTGAAGATCAGGGATAGGCTGGGGATTCTGCTAGTGTACCATCCACCACGTTGTTTAAAAGACTCCCTGCATGAAATCAAAGAACTGCTCTTTGAATTGGTGTTGGAGTCACCTAGACTTTTAGTCTTGGTAGACTTCAACATACCATTTGAGATCAGTCTTTTGGAAGTTCATGACATCTATAACAAACATGTGCCTATTACAACTGGTTTCAGGGCCCACACATTCAGCAGATCACATCCTTGATACTGTTTTAAACTCAGGACATACAGATCTGTGAGTGGAGGTGATTAATACCACTGAGTTTTCATGAATAGATCATTTTCTGGTCAGAGTTAGTATCACAGCTATTTGTCCCTGCAGGGATGGTGGACCTATTGAGATTGTCTGTCGTCAAAGGCTAATGGATCCTTTAGAATTTGGGAAAGCTTTAGACATTTTTATGGTTGGTACCAATGATGATCCTGTTGAAGCCCTGGTCAATAGATGGAATCAAAATCTGACTAGGGCTATTGACACAATTGCTCCCAAATGTCTTCTCTGACTTGTTATTAATTGGGCTTCTGGGTATGCAGAGGACTTTAGGGGCTGAAATGGGAAGGACGACGACTGGAGTGTAGATGGTAGAAAACTCGACTTATATTTAACAAGAAATGGTATAGAGAACATCTTTGTTCCTATAAGGTGGCAATATGTGCAGTAAAGTACATCTTCTTCTCTGCAGTGTTGTGTCTGAATGATTCAGTATGTTGAGAGGTTTAACTCAGGCACTCTCCCCTTGAATCAGAGAATCATAGAGTTGGAAGAGACCCCAGGGGCCACCCAGTCCAATCTCTTGCTATGCAGGAACATATACTCAAAGTATCCCCAGCAGATGGCCATCCAGCCTCTATAAAAAAACCTCCAAAGAAGGAGACTCCAGCACACTCCAAGGCAGCATATTCCACTGCTGGAGAGCTCTGACTGTCAGGAAGTTCTTCCTGAGGTTCAGGTGGAATCTCTTTTCCTGTAATTTGAATCCATTGGTCCTTGTCCTAGTTTCTGGAGCAGCGGAAAACAAGTCCTCTCCCACCTCAACATGACATCCCTTCAAATGTTTAAACATGGCTATCATGTCCCCTCTTAACCTTCTCTTCTGCAGACTAAATATACCCAGCTCGCTAAGCTACTCCTCATAGGGCATGGCTTCCTGGCCCTCCACCATTTTAGTCTCCTTCCTCTGGACACATTCCAGCTTGTCAATATCCTTCTTGAAATGAGGTGTCCCAAACTGCAAATAGTATTCCAGATAAGGTCTGACCAAAGCAGAATAGAGTGCTGCTATTACTTTTCTTGATATTGACACCATACTCCGATTGATGCAACCAAGAATCGTGTTGAGTTTCTTGACTGCCGCATCACATGGCTGACTCATGTTTAACTTGGAGTCTACTAAGACTCCTAGATCCCTTTCACATGTACTATGGTCAAGCCAGCTGTCTCTCATCCTATATTTGTGCATTTCATTTTTTCTGCCTAGGTAGGGGCTTACATTTCTCTTTGTTGAAATTCATTTTGTTAGCCTTGGCCCAGCTCTCCAATCTGTCAAGGTCATTTTGAATTTTGATCCTGTCTTCCGGAGTGTTAGCAACCCCTCCTGATTTGGTATCATCTGCATTGATCAGCATTCTCTCTATTCCTTCATCCAAGTCATTGATAAAGATGTTGAACAGCACTAGGCCTATGACAGAACCCTGTCGCACCGCACTAGTCACTTCTCCCCAGGATGAAGAGAAGCCACTGGTGAGCACCCTTTGGGTTCAGTTAGTCAACCAATTACAAATCCACCTGACAGTAGCCCTGTCTAGCCCACATTTTGCGAGCTTCTTTGCAAGAATATCATGGGGAACTTTGTCAAAGACCTTACTGAAGTCAAGAAATGCTGCATCCACAGCATTCCCTTCATCTATCAAGCTCATAACTCTATCATAAAAAGAGATAAGATTGGTCTGGCATGACTTGTTTGTGAGAAACCCATGTTAACTTTTAGTAATCACAGCATTGTTTTCTAAGTAATTACAAGCTGTTTAATGATCTGCTCTAGAATCTTTCCGGGTATTGGATCCTATTTTAACACCTTCAGTAGTTTGCTGTGATGGTTTTAATGATCACTTCACAGATAAAATTTCTTGGATAAGAGCCAACTTAGCTGCCATCATTGTAGAAGTTGACAGTGGAATGTCCAGTGACTCTGCAAGTAGGATTATACTGGATCAGTTTCAGTTGGTGAGTACCACTGATGTGGACAAGCTGCTAGAGCAAGGAAAGGAAACAACATCTCCTCTTGATTCCTGTTCTTCTTAGTTGTTGTCCAGAGAGGAGATGTAATTTGATCTCAATTACAATATATTATTAATGCATCTCTCAGGGAGGGAAGTTTTCCATCTTGTTTAAAAGAAGTGGTGGTATGACCACTTCTTTAAAAAGCCTTCTTTGAACCCTCTGGACCTAAACAACTGTATACCAGTATCAAATCTTCCTTTTTTGGGCAAGGTGCTTGAGAGGACAGTTGCCTCTCAACTCCAGGTGGTCTTGGATGATACAAGTTATCTAGGCCAGTTTCAAACTGGCTTGAGAGCATGGTATGGAGTTGAGACTTCTATGATCATCTTAGTAGATGATCTTCACCTGAGCACTGATAGGAGGAGCATGTCCCTGTTGGTGCTTTTGGATCTCCCAGTGGTGTTCAATACCATTGACCATGGTATTCTTCTGGAATGCCTGAGGGGTATGGGAACTGGAGGCATTGTGCTTCAGTGGTTCAGGTCCTATATCTCTGGTAGACTTCAGATGGTGGTGCTTGGAAATAGTTGCTCCTTAAAAAAGGAGCTGCTGTATGGCATACCACAAGGTGCCATTCTATTCACAATGCTGTTCAACATCTACATGAAACTGCTGGGAGAAATTATCCAGCCATGCTGATGACACCCAAATATATTTCTCCATGCCTTCAAAACCAGCTTCAGCCAAGGCGAGTGTGTCTCCTCTGAAATGAATGCCTGGAGGAGGTAACAGACTGGATAAGGAAAAATAAACTGAAACTGAATCAAGACAAAACAGAGGTGCTCACTGTCAAAAGAGTCCTAACCTGGGTTTGGAGGTGCATTAACCAGTCCTGGGTGGGGTCACACTCACCTTGAAAGACTGTGTTTGCAGCCTAGGAGTGGTTTTGGATCTGTTGTTCCAAATGACAGCAGAGATAGATGCAACAGCCAAGAGTGCTTACTATCAGCTTCAGCTGATATGCCAGCTGTACCGCTTAGAGCTGGAAGACCTAAAGATGGTAGTGCATGCACTGGTAACCTCAAGGCTGGATTTTTGCAATGCACTGTACATTGGGCTATCTCTGTACCAAGTTTGGAAACTTTGAATGCTTCAAACCACAGCAGATTGGTTACTGCCAGATCTAGGAGTGAACATATTACACCAAGTCACTCCATTGGCTGCCAATTAGATTCTGGGCAAAGTACAAAGTGTTGGTTATAACCTTTAAAGCCCTACATGGTTTGGGTCTAGGTTACCTACAAGATCACCTCCTCCTGTATAATCTGGCACTCACACTTGGGGCCTCTGTGGAAATTTACTTCAATCAGCTAGGACTAGACTGGCAACGGTCACCCAGAGGACTTTTTCTTCAGCCGCCCCTAAACTGTGGAAGAGATTCAGCAGCTGAATACACTGTCCTAATTTAAAACAGCATTAAAGACCAGTCTCTTCCTGCAGGCCTGTCCAGATGATTTTAAATTGTGAATTTTAACATTGGATTTTAAATATGTATTGACTGTTTTTAGGTATTTCTATTATTTATTCCTCTAAGCTATTATACATTTTAACTATTACTTTAATTGATGTTCAGTTTTTAACTGATATATGTTATAGGTCAGTCTTTGTTGTGCCCCACCTCAAACCATGGGGAAAGGCAGGTAAGAAATAACAACAACAACAATAATAATAAGCAGCAACAACATCAGCAACAACAGCTGGAAGAAAAATCACTCCAAATAAAGGAAACTTGAGATCATCCACATCCGCAGCTTACCTTTTCGCGGAGCTGGGGTGTGGGGATTGCGCAAGAAGCCTCCAGCGAGAGGCTCTCGCATCCCCGCTGCTTCAGCTCCGCATGAGCTGCCTGCTCCCGAGCAGGCAGTGCGAGAGCCCCGCCTCTTCCTTCCGCAGCGCAGCCTGGGAGTTTCCCAGGCTGCGCTGGGGCAGGAAGCACGAGCAGCATGGCTCCAGAGGCTCCGCACGCAGGGCAAGTGCACGTGGGGCCCTAGAGCAATGCGCAATCGTGCACCATTTTTGGCTGAAAGCCGAGAATGAAAAAGTGCAAGAGCAGCACCTGCCCTACCCTGGAGCGTTGCGCGATTATGAGTGCGTCATGCAGATCACTCCTCACGATCACATGATGCTCCAGGCACCCTTTTGCATGGCAGATGCCATGCGAAAAGGGCCATAGACTCTGGAAATGCTGCTCCTTGTAAGGAGAACCACAGGAGCTGCAGCCCAAAGTGAGTGTGAGCAGTAGAGTAAGTCATTGGGGAAAATGTCAGGCTCACCTGTTGAAGTGAGCCTTCAAGGACAATAGCCCTGCTAACCTCATTTCTTAAGCTTAGTTTTCTAATTACTTAATTTACATCTGAAGAGAAATCTGTTTCAATGGCAATATTGATGCCTCAGTCAGCCTGCCTCCTTTTGCTGATTAAGAATTGAGAAAAGAAAACTTATTTACAACAGTTTGATTTAAAAGCAAAAAGCTTGACAGGAAGGTGATTTAGAAAGATTTCAGTGGATAAAGGAAACTGTGAGTTTAAAAGAAGATTGAGGATTTCTTGTTAGAATATATTTGGGGAGCTTGGTAAACAAAGGGTTAAAAGATTAATCCTCTGGAAGGCAGAAGAGGAAGGATTTTTTTTTAAAGGTAAGACTAGAAGGCTTTGCTGAAACTATGGAGTCTGTATGATCGCTTTATTTTTTTAACTCTGTAGTTGCTGGTTTTAGTGATGTGGATGGAGGAGTTTAACAGCCATCAGAATAATGCCACAGAAGAAGAACATGTATTTTTTACAGGATTCATTATATGAGATGCTGGGGGAGATCAGGAAGGAAGAATTTTTGAAATAGAAGCATGAGTTGAATGAGGATTCTAGCACAAGGTGATAATGTTAAATTCTCCTTCTACCCTTTTCTAACCCCAGTAGTCATCAGCCCCTGATAAAACTGATAGTATTGATTTGTTATAAACCATTACATAAAATACAAATATATATATGTAATACTAGGTATAGTTAGTTTCTAAATATATGCCCAAGGTCTCTCATACTCAGGTATCTTTATCTGAATACCACATATAAAGATAGAAGTGCCTTTTCTAGGCAATCCTATCCATGTTTGACCTGAAGGATTTTCCATTGGCTTCAGTGAGACTTCTCATTGTTGTTGTAGGCCTTCAAGTTGCGTCTAACTCATGGTAACTCTAAAGCAAACCTATCATGGGGCTTTCTTGGCAAGATCTTGGGGTGTGTGTGTGTGTCTTTGCTTCCCTCTGAGGTTGAGAGAGTATGACTTGCTCAAGATCAACCAGTGGGTTTCCATGGCTGAGCAGGGATTTGAACCCTTGGCTCTAGAATCCTAATCCAACACCCAAATCATTATACCATGCTGGCTTTCAGGGAGATCATTATGGGGGTCATTAAGGGCTGTGGGAAAACTGGCCCATTCAGCTTTTCTTTCAGTTTTTATCCAGTGTTATTCCAGAACAGGCAACCATTTAGTTATCCTGAATGTACATCTTTCTCTGTAATTATAAAAGAGAATTGTGTATCCAAGGTGTTAATATTTATGAGATCTTGGAAGGATGCATCTTAGAGTTCTTACATTTTTTAAATTAATGAATGAATGATAATACCATATTTAATAGTAATGGATAAAGAATGGTAAGACCATAAATATGGCAATGCCATATTTAAACATGAAGTGTCCCTAAACTTCCCTATGGGTAAGGCGGGAAGTAGGATTGGGAAGCTCCTTTCCTCAGAAGATCGATTTGTGGGCTACTCAAAGTGGTGACCTGGGGGCTGGTGCTAGCCCTTGAGCCATTAACTGCTGGTTTCTGGTGGATTTCCAGGAAGGTACACAAATATGATAATAATATGGCACAAATATGGTACTGGTCCCTGATACACTGAAACAAAATGCTTGTCCAGTGACGGTGTAGAAGGGGAAAAAAAACTAAACCACAAACAGATCTTCATGCTGTTCAGAACTCTATTTCTTTTCTTAAATGTTCATGAGATCAACCATGTATATGTTCATTTATTGAGTGACTACAACTGTTCACTTATCCCAATTCAGTCACTCATTACCATGTTCATCTGAGTTGTTAGATTGAGAATCTTAGTGTATCACACTGTTTTGGAATAAGGATTGGAATCAGGCTGAGTCCCAAATACAGATAATGGTGACACCACACACACTTTGCCATTCATAGTTTTCCATATTACATGATCCATAGAAAGAAATCTGATCATGCTTTCTGAACCTCATAAACACAAAATTACTGCTATGAAGTACCAAGAAGAGAGGCAGATGCTGTGCACCACAGATTCAGGACTGCAAACTATGGCTAAAATTTATTTTGATTTTTTATTTATGCTGGCATTGCTGGGGATTATGCTAGTGCAGGTGCTTTTATGGATGTTGCATAAGTAGGTAGCCAGTGCCTCTTTGTGCAATGGTTCCAGGTTGGTGTAACAATGAATGGGTAGGAAGGGGAAGAGTGCTTTGCATTCCCTAGAGGCAAGGTAGGATATAAACAAAACAAAACAAACAAACAAACAAATGTTGTGTATTGCTTCTGTAGGAGGCACATCCTGAAGATCTTGGTGCTAGTTGGCCAGTTCTGAACAGAAGCTGGTAGGAGCAGTGGAGACCTCCATCACCTTCTTAGAGGCAAGTTTAGTTAACTTGCTATGTTTCCTTCATTCAAATACTGGTCTGTATTCCAGAAGGTTCTAATAAATATCTGCGTGTTGCCAACATCTCTGTGCAGTGTTGTTTCCCATATTTAAAAATAATTTTCTCCTTGAACAAACTGGTCTAGGCAAGCAGCCACAAATGCTTTCACTGATCCCACAATTATAAAAGTCTGAATTAAAAAAAAAAAAAACACCTGCAAAATCCAGCAAGATCAAGAAATAAGACAGTCTCAATCTGGTAATGATTAGTAACCCGCTAAAGATCCATTTCGAGTTATTACAGTCCTCCCTCTACTTTTACAAGGGTTTGGGGTGCAGAATCCTTGCAAAAGTGGAAAAAATGCAAACAACTCCCTCTGCTCCCCTCTCGTTCCTTTCCAGGCTCTCCACTTCCCATTCCCATGCAAAATGGAAGGGAATGGGAAGTGGCGTACTTAGCCTAAACAGTGCTGTGGCAAGCACGGAAGCTGCAGCTCTACCCTCCTACTCCTGCCCCCATGCCCTATCCCTACATGCACATCAGAGCTGAGTACAATCCTCCCTCCATACAAAATGGAAGGGAAGGGTGTGTGTGGGGGAAGCCTTGAATGAATCCTCCTTTGGCCCCCAAGAGCTCCCCTCCCTTTCCTATGCAGTTTGCCTCAGTGTGCAGAACAAATGGAGCATAATGGGGCAAAATGGAAGGGAAGGGAGTGGGAAAGCCTTCCTTTTCCTATGCATTTTGTCCCTGTGCAGAGAACTCATGCAGAGGCAAAATGGAAAAGAAGGGAAGTGGGGGAAGCTTCCTACCAGTTCTCCAAGCTGAGGCAAAATGCATAGGAAATGGAGGGGGGACTCCTGAGGAGAAAAGAAAGGCCTATCAAACAGCAGGCATTTTTTGCGCCCCCTGACATTGATGCCTGGGGCACGTGCCCTACTTGCCCCACCCTAGATTCGTGGCTGGGAATGGGAGTTGGGGGAACGCTCATGTGAGTCTTCCTTTCCCCGTCTGGAGCTCCTCCTCCCATTCCTATGCATTTTGCCCTGGTGTGGAGAACTCATGTGAGCGTCCCCACACCTCTCTTCCACTTTTCCTTGGTGTGAGTTCTCCGTGCCAAGGCAAAATGCATAGGAATGGGAGGGGGAGCTCCAGAGGGGGAAAGGAAGGCTTGAATAAGCCTTCCCCCTCCCCCATTCCATTCCCTTCTGTTTTGCTTTGGCATGAGTTCTCCACACAGGGGCAAAATGCATGGGAATGGGAGGAAAAGAACAATCTCATGAATAATCAAATTCACAAAGGTCACACCTGTAAATGTAGAGGGAGAACTGTACTGTTTTTGCAAACTACAAAGACATTTACATCAAACAGGAGAGACATTGTCTTCTCAAATGTAATGTTCAGTAGTAGTCAGATTATGCCTGTAGTTCTGTATTGCAGAATGGTATATGGTAGTACTGCAGAGTGCTCCAATTTCTTTACAATTATTGATTGGAAGTGTGACAGTACAAAATATTACCATGTTAAACTGATTAAACTTTCCCAATGTTTGATAAGTGCTCCACTGTGGTACGTAAGGTAGGGCGTCAAAGTGAGAAATAGAAATATGGTATCATTTTTGCATTAAAAATTATGCTATTTCTTATACTTTATTTTACTTTGGGTGGTGTTTACACTCCCAATTTTTATCTTCCAGGTGTCTCAGGAACAAAAGATCAGAACAAGTCTTTGCACTTTTCAGTGAAAGAAATAAACCATGCCTTGCCCCCAAATCCATACAGTTTTTACAGTGGCTTTCTGTTGTTTTGGTATGAGTCACACTGTCCAGAGATCTCCTGCCTGTTCCTCATCAGATTTTTGTTACCTGTAAGGTGAGACAAACAAACTGTAACCAAATAAAAGGAGGTTCTGGAGCTAGCTATATATTCTGTAATTTTTATTGCGGGATTTCTAGCTTTGTAGTCAGTGAGGAGGAGGGGGAAGAGAAAGAGCTCTTTTGAAACTTAATAGCCTACCAACAGATCTAGTATGGAGTAGAGAAAACAAAGAAAGTACAAACAAGCAGCAGCACTATGATTTACCTGGCCAGTTTCTAACACCCCACCATCAGAAAGGAAATAAAAGATTTTCCTCTAATTCAACATGTGCAAAAACTGAATGGATGTACTTCTTCTGTATGTTTCCATTGTTGAGATTGTTGAAACCACTTGTATTTACTGGTTCTGCCTATTGCTGTCTCATTAACAGAGTCTTTGAAAAAGGATGGATTTATTGAGGAATGTGAACACACATAAAACTCCTAGCTATTATGCCCAATTATGTCTAAGTGTTCTTATCATATGTCTTGGCCTATTTTCTTGTAATATCAGCACACTGGCAGTGATCAGGGTCCACACAGTTATATTCCTGGCATGCTAAAGCTGCAAGCAAATAGGCCAGTAAATGTGGTATTTCAATGTAAATAGTGACTGGGCTCCCATGCAACACTTTCACAATTACGGGAATTTTCCCTGGCCTACTTCGTGTTTAAATCAGATCTCAGTAGGATTATGCTGGCTAAAATCCAACATGGAGTTAGGGACTTTTAAACTCAGTGTTGGATTGTGGCTGTTGTTGTTGTTGTTGTTGTTGTTGTTGTGTGCCTTCAATTTATGGTATTGCACATATACATGCATGCCTGTGTGTACATATGCACATAAATACATATTGTATGTATATGTACATACATGTGTATATACATGTGGTGGTGTGTCTTCAAGTTGTTTCTGACTTATGGTGACCCTAAGGTGAACCTATCACAGGTTTTTCTGGGGTTGTGTGTGTGGCACCCAATGTCACCCAGTAGGTTTTCATGGTCAAGCGGTGAGTTGGAGCCTGGTCTCCAGGGCCTTAGTCTACTGCTCAAACCACTATACCACAGTGCCTCTCTCTGTACACATCTACATACACATATACATATGTGTAAGTTGCAGCAAGAATGTGAGCACTGATAACTTTTGATGATGTCTTGATCACTGTGGTCAATTAAATGTTTTCAGAGATCACTGTTTCCTGTCACATCAGGCAGTCATTTATTATCATTTATTAATGAGAAGGCAGTCATATATATAATTTATTAATGACCACTTAAGCAGAGTTCATAAATCCCTCCCGTATCTGTAGAGAATACTCTTGTTCTCCGACCAGACCTGAACAATAAAAATGAAATAAAAGTGTGTTTATTATATAAGGAAACTGAAAACTGGTCGTGTCTTGGAGCACTTCTTCAGGAGGGGGATAGGGCTGGCTCTCCCATCAGTCAGAGTGAAGCAACGACTTAAGGCTGCACGTCCCGGTGGGTCAGCAAACCCTCTGGCCATTCCCCTCTGCTGGAGGCCAGAGCTGTGTGTGGCACACAGGGCCTGATTCCCTCAGCTCCCTTGCTTTCTCCAGCCATGGTGAAAGCTGCTGTTCCATTGCCAGTGTTCAGCTGGGAATCCAGTCAGCTTCCACATGTGGAAAAGAAGAAAAGGGTACCTTCTTATCCTTTGCCTCAGGCAGCAAAATGTCTTGAGTCAGCCCAAGCAGGTGATGCAACTTTAACTCCCCTGTATGAACTGAAAGGATTCAAAGTGTATATACTGAGCTTGTAAAGCCTGGGTAGCTCAGTTCCTTCAGTGCTCAGAGGACTTAGATGAGGAGTTGAGGGGAGGGAGCACTGTGTACTTCTTACCGTGGTGTTCTGTATTTAAATCTGAACCCAGCAGATTCAGGTTTATTTCCTGGTCAAGCTACAGCATAGAGATCCACTGTCCGGCTCGTTTCAATATAGCTATGTTTCAGCCTCAATAGGTCTGTAAGATAGAAACTGTAATGATCTGCCATAAAGCTGAAGATAAGGAGTGTAGTTTACATGTAGTTCTTAAGTAAGAGATGGCAAAGTGGATTTTTAAACTGTAGCTTACAAACAGATGGTCAAACAAATTTTAAAATCATGCCACTTTCCCACAGTAGGTCTTCCAATATGAGGTAGAATAACACTGAAAAAGACTGAGACCAAGATCTTGCATCATCAGATGTAGTTACGACGACGGGGCTTTGTCACCCTAGTTACTTCTGACAACGCCAGCCTGCCCCCAAATAAAAGCTTACTTTTCCAGCAGGCTGCTCCCCAAAGGAACCATTTCCAAGTTACTACAGACTGGGGAGCTGGGAAATCACAAATGAAGTACTCTCCTGGTCACAGGATACACTGAGGCAGGCCAATGGGGAGAGTCCCTGGGGTCCTGCTGTAAACGCTTCTTCCACCACACCCTGTGGCTGGGAGAACGCTGGAGTCACCATTTCCCAGCACACTGATCTGCCATGCCTCAGGGACCCTTTGGCTGGAGCACTGCTTGGCCAAAAGGTAGAAGTTGGGGATCACATTAGGTCAGTGACAACTACAGATGTGAATCCCAAAAGTTACCACATTGTGAGCCCGGCTTATGATCCCATAAATACCGAACAGGGCACCCACCAGCTTGTGTCTTCCTACACCTGTTAATGAACCACTAAGGGGCAAACTATTACAAAATATGTCAAGCTTTTTTTTTTTTAATAAACCAAAATATTTGGAGGTGCTAAGGCATGGTAATTTCATCAAGTGCATGTGAGGGAGGCTTTAACTTTTCCTTCACCAGCTCCAGTCCTAATGAACCCCACTCCCTGCACTGGGTTAAATGGGATCACTATTGGGAAGCTTAAACACCTCCCCTCCAGTCTCCCATGAACATGAATACACTCTAGTTCTAATGAAAATATATCCAGTTTTTAATTATAGTAGACCGGACATGTTTTCTAAAAACAAATTTTAGCATTGTATCTTGTTGGCCCTAAGAGTTAGTCACTGTTAGTTCAATCTTGTAGTTTCATAGTTTATAATCACGTAGTGTTCTATCATTTTGAAAGCAGAGTTTTAAAGATCATGTACATCACTAGGATATCTCAGCACAAGACAGTTAAATACATCCCTCCTCCAAGACATAGCTTGTGGGATGCAGTCTGCATAATTCATGACACAGGAAAAGCTGGAACACTCAGACAGCTACTTCTGAATTCCAGCCCAAATGACTTATGCATTTTTGACTCTTGTAGACGCAGGATGGAACCAGAATTACAATAATAATGCTTCACATAGATATGGCTCTTTGTTTGAGTTTGCGAATGCCACAAATTACTTAACTCTCATCAAACCTCTGAGAGTCTTTTCACTATACTTTTTTGAAAGCTCTTTTTTAATTCAGAGCAATGCAAAAATTCTGCAATCACATTTTTGACTGCTTATAATGGACAGCTAAATTGGAGCTACCCTTAAAGACCGCATTAACTGGAGTCAGGCCACTAAGACTGAAAATAAAACACTTCTGCACCAATTCCTGCCAGTTGACAATATTGAGTTCAGTAAAAGAAACACTGGGACATTTGGCTTGCCAATGCCATGACAAATAGCATGTGTTGTATGACACTGAGTATTGTGTGAAACAAATCTGGGGCTCCAAACAGACCAGATCAGTAGTGCTAATTCTTCTAAGCCAGACAAAACATTCAGTGGGTGTTAAAGTGGTGGTGACATAAATAGAAGATTGGCTGACAAACTGATCTTCCACACACTGTGCTGGCATTAAGCCCATTCTTTTCACAGGTTCTTAACAATGGGTGAGAGAAGTGCTTTGAGGATTATGATATCAAGATGTCCAGAGCCAAGAAAACTGGCAGTAGGTTGTCAAGCTAACTGCACATAAAAAAATAAATAAAAAATAAACCCATGTATTGGAACAGCCATGTTAATTGTAGTTTGCTATGCCTGTCAGTTGTTGTTGCTGCTGCTGTTGTGTGCTTTCAAGTCATTTCCCATTTGTGGTGACCCTAAGATGAACCTATCACAGGGTTTTCTGGGGCTGAGAGTGTGTGATGTGCCCAAGGTCACTCAGTGGGTTTCTGTGGCGAGCCACCATAGTATAGTGGTTTGAGCATTGGAGACCAGGGTTCTATTCCCTGTTCAGACATGGAAACCCACTGGGTGGCCTTGGGTACCCTGCACACTCTCAGCTCAAGAAAACCCCATGATAGGTTTGCCTTAGGGTTGCCCTAACTCAGAAATGACCTGAAGGCACACAACAACAACACCTGTTGAAGTTTGGCACCTAGAGAGCAATGTGATCAGAGGCCAGGACAGACACGGGCCCTCTGCCCCTTGATACTTGCCAAAGGTATGCCAACGGGTATAGAAAAGCACTAAGTGCTGCTGATTCACAGGCAGTGACCTATCTCCATATGAGAAAATGTCTAGCCTTTTGCCAAAGGCTGTTTGCTTTAAAATGTATGTGGATTTTATATTCCTTGTTCTTTCATTTTGAGAAAAATGCTAGACTGGAAGCAAGGATCATGATACTTTATGCCATATTTAAGAAGCTTCTTCGTTCCCACATCCACTGTTCCATTCTACAGTTAAAGAGCTTCAGTTTTCACTAAGTGGGAGATCTGACAGAAAAAAATTACAAAATGCAACGACCATCCAGCAAGGCTGCACTATATTTATACACACAGATCATAAGTCTTAATGAGGTATGAAGCCAGAGTCACCCCTACTGCAGGTTCTGTGATGAAAGGGCGCCTGAATAAACTGCCTGGCTCCTTCAATCCTTCTCCAGTCCATCTCCAACTTCCTCTGTTCTGGTTCTAAGTAAGATTCAGAATACACTAAACAGAATTGCACGCTGCCCTGTGGCAAAGTTGGCCACCTTCAGATTGATAAATTAAATTAAGTAGCTTTGCGATACTGATTCTGGTAGAATGCTAAACCATCTGGCTTTGCTGTGCTTATGTGTGCTCTTCTGTTTCTGAAATGCCAAATATACAAACTACTGAAATGTTATTTTGATTTTGCTAAGCTACAGCGCAGCTGGTATTTATGGCTGAATATCGTTGCCAGATATCCTTAGGACCTAACTCTGGGACCATAAGACTAAGTGTACTAATTTAATAGAATAATCAACAAAATAAAAAGATTCAGTAATCCTCTTGTAAAATTCAGGTAGGCTTTCAAAGATGTTTCATTTACAGTACTTATGCAAGAGGAAAAATAAAATCAATTACATATTCTGAGCATTTAAGAGCGTCGCTTCCCACGTCTAAAGGCTTATGTAAAAAACCCAAAGATTTTGTTGTTTTTGCTTCATATACATATAACCATAAAAAGATAAAGTTATGAAATATTAACAAGAACTTCCCACCTTGGCACTACCGTCTCTGCTGGTATGACTGTGCACTCCAGTGACGTTAAGAGGCTATACTGATGACAGCAGTGCTGCTGGTAAGCTCTCCCAAGTCAGAGAAACTTTGGCTGAGAAGCCAGGCTAAATTTGTCAATCAGCTACTGGGCAGCAGTAGTAGTGAGGCATCAAATTGGCAGAGGATCCCTCAGAGACCATGGCAGTGGCACTTTAGCTAACTCTGAAGGAAGACACGAGTCAATCATTCCTAACCCTTTTACACTGAAAACCCTATGATAAGACAATCCAAAACAAAACAAAAAATAATCCTGGAAGATGAGACTCCCACATCAGAAGGCCCTCAACCAGTTACTAGGGAAGAGCAGAGCACAACTACAAGTAGAGTTGTGTCTAATGACCAATGACTGTGTCTAATGACACAGCTGGGTCAAGCCAAAAGGACGTTAAGCTGCTGACATGTTCAGAGATTAAAGAAATGTCCAGAGCTGCATGACTTGTGTAGTAACAACATGGAATGTGAGGAGTATGAATCATGGAAAGCAAAAAATTGTAAAACAAGAAATGCAACATACAGGTATAGATATAGTTAGTGCGGGCAAGCTAAAGTGGACAGGAACAATACATTTTCGATCTTATAATTACAGAGTTTTTACTCAGGAAATGATAATCAAAACAGAAACGGTGTAGCATTAATGGCAAGGCAAGATTTAGTGGTGGCTTGCGTGTCCCTAATAACAAGTTGCATTATGAGGCCTGTTGTTTTGTATGGCTGAAGGAATGGATATTCCCTAATGATATGAGATTCTTGGAACTTGAAGGCCATAATTTAAGATTTTGTTGGTATGGTTATCTTTGGTATGATAAAATGAAGGAACATGTTGTATTTAAAAATTATTGCATCAGAAAGGCTCTCCTACAAACTTGGTAAAAATACACCAATTTTGTCTTTTCAGAGAGACATAAATCTTTTTCAAGAGTTGATAATATTTAAATTTCTAAATCTCTAATTCCTGTGGTTGAAGACATGGAAAATTTACTCAAGAATTTTTTGGACTATAATCCACAACGATGCAAATGAAGAAGGGATCAAGACAATTTAACCAGAGACTGAATGATGGTTTTACTTAAGAAGGATATGACAGTGGACAAAGCAAAAAAAGCCTGTTTTTGAAGAAAATTTAAATAAGGACACTGATATTAGAGTTATCTAGGATATAAGTAAAGCTGTTATGAGGGGCTTTTTTACACAACAGGCTTCAGAGATGAAAAAAAAAGTCAATGGACACAAAATGAGATTCTAGACAAAATGAAAAAAGAAAGAGGAACTTAAGAAAGCCCCATAGAATGAGATAAAATTTTTGCAAAAACAATTTTATATTAACACAGTGTGAGAGACTGAGAAAAAGATGAGATATGCTATACAAATGCATTTTGAATTTGCTAGGAAATCAGGAAAATGGCTGGCATACAAATTGGGAAAAGAAAGAGAAATGGATTCTTTAGATGAGAGATGGCATAAACATGACTGGACAGTTACCTGTTGAGGGTGCATTAGCTGGAAACCCTGCACTGAGAGAGGTTGGACACAATGGTCTGTGAGATCCCTTCAAACTCTATGGTTCTACTATTGTAGAGAAGAAAGCAAAAAGAGATTCCACTTGAACCTCAGGAAGAACTTCCTGACAGTCACAGCTGTCCGGCAGTGGAATATGCTGCATCAGAGTGTGGTAGAGTCTCCTTCTTTGGAGGTTTTTAAGCAGAGGCTGGATGGCCATCTGTTGAGAATGCTTTGATATGTGTTCCTGCATAGCAGGGGGTTGCACTCGATGGCCCCTGGGGTCTCTTCCAATTCTATGATTCTATGAAAAAGACACTACCTCTAGAAAAAAAAAAGCGTACTAGATGTCAGGTGAAGCTCTTCAAGCAGTTGACATATGGGAAACAAAAGTAAAAGGTAACAAAAAGGGGCTCAAAATTGTGAGTGCAATAATTCAGTGGCCTGTGTATAGGAAAAAAGAGAAATGCTATAGTAATCAATGCAAAGAAATAGAAGAAGACAACAGAAAAGTCAGAAAGGGGCCTCTTCAACAAGATCTGACAAATTAAGGGGAAATTTGAACCAAGAGTAGGGATGCTGTAGTAGCAACAGGGGAACACATTAGATCAGGACAAATAAAAAAAGACGGTGGAAACAACACACTGAGAAACTATACAAATGAGATTAAACAGTGACGGAAACATTTCAGAAAACCTTTTCAGAAAAGGAAAAGTCTCTGGGGATTGAAGCAGAAAAGTCAGAAAGTGACAACAAGGCTTGTTCCTTATTGGTGACTTGGTTTGTATGTATCATCTCTTGCTGCTCAGTTGCTGCTACTTCATATTTCTGTAAGAATGTTATATAAAGTTGGCTTAATTTGTTTGGGATGGAAACCTGGGTTACCAATCAAAAGTCTATCTGGCAATACGTCAGCTGAATTCAGGCTCATATTGCAAACATATGTTGGATAACAAAACATATCAGAGAATTTCAGAAGAAAATCATAGTTTGTGCAGATCATGAGAAATTATGGTTCACTCTAAAAGAAATGGGTATGCCACAACATCTGATTGTCTTGATGCATAACTTAATACTCCTAACAAGAGGCCACTATCAGGATGCAATATGGATAAATAGAATGGGTTCCCATTGGCAAGGGAAGCATTTTAGCCCGCCTGTTATTACCTCGTTTCTTCAATTTATATGCAGAACATATCATAGGGAAAGCAGGGTAAGACTCAGGCCATTTCCGCACCGGGCTATTAAAACGGTGCAGAGCGACCTCCGACGGAGGTCTTCTGCACCGTGGAGTGGACTGGGGCGGACTACTTTTTGTAGTTCCATACCTCAGTCCGGTTCGGAGCGACCGGAACTGGTCGCGCAGCATGCTTTTTAAAAACCTCTTTTAAGAGGTTTTTAAAAAGCACGGAGCGTGCGACTCCGTGTCGCTCCATCGCCGCGCTCCGCTGCAGATTTGCAGGCGCGCACAAGTGCGTGCCTGCAGATCTGCTGGGGGCGGGCTTTAGGCTGGCGAGCTTCTCCGGTTGGTGGAGAGCCTCCATCAACCGGAAGCCGCCATTTTGGACGCCGGAGCAGCGCGGAGCAATGAGCTTGCACTGCTCCTCGTCCCGACGGACTCGCCCGGATGCTCAAGAAAGCCGGTGGGTTCAGTTTTCGCGCGTTTCCTTTCTCGCGTGTGGAAAGGGCCTCAGAGGAAGGTGGTGTGAAAACTGGGGAAAGGGAGAATATCAACAAGATATGCAGATTACACTGTTACCTGCAGAAAAAAGCAAAAATGTGGAATGCCTGTTGATTAAAACTAAGGAAGAAAGAACTGCAGGGCTATTAGCTAAACATTAAGAAAACAAAAATAATGACCACAGATGATTTACTTAACTGTAACATGGGTAATAAAGACATTGAAATACTTGTAAATTTCATATACCTCGGCTCAGTCGTTAATCAAAACGGAGATGCAGTCAGGAAATCATAACATTCAGACTTGGAAGTGCAGCTATGACGGGGTGTAAAGTTGAAAGCCATATGAATAGATCCCAAAATAAGAATAATTTATGCCACAATATTTCCAATATCTGTGTATGGTCGTGAAAACTGTATAGTAAAGAAAACTGACCGGATCAACGCATTTGAAATGTGGGGCGGGAGGAGAGTTCTTCGGATGCCAGGAAAGGTCTTAGAGCAAATCAGGGGCTGTTTCCGCAATAGCCTGTCATAGCGCTATTATTCCGCTTTCAATATCCTATGGAATCCTGGGGTTTGCAGTTCAGGAAGGGGGCCGGCCCCTCCCTAAACTGCAAACCCCATGATTCCATAGGATGTTGAAAGCGGAATAATAGCGCTATAGCAGGCTGGTGCGGAAAAGGCTTGCACAGCTAATGTTCGGCAACGACCCCCTTTATATTTTCCGGCCGCGGACGCCCTTCCCTTTCTGTCGTTCTTTCTGACTGCTCAGCGACAGCCCGGTCCTCGCTCGCTCCCGGGTAAAGCGCACAGTCTGCACGAGGCCGGGGACGCCGCTTTCCGGGCTGCCCGCCGCGCTGTGCCGCGTCGCCTGCGGCGAAAGAAGGAGGAGCCGCGCCGCCTTTCCGAAGCTCCGCCGGCTTCACCGGGCAAACGATGCATGAGAAAGCTTGCGGCATGGATTTTGCGCACTGGGGCTGGCCAGTCCCGATTTTGTTGCACGGCCACCAGGGCCCCCGCGGACAGCTTCTCCAGTTACTGACTGGGGAACAAAGAGGAAAATGAGCGCCGCCACCCGTCCTGCCGGACTCCCCCGCTCCCACCCCGGAAAAGAAACCGGAAGAGTAGGCTGGTTTATGGGGCTACGGTTACAGCTGCCCAACTGCGCCTGCGTGGAGCTTCCCAGCCGCCGCGCCTCTCGTTGCTATAACAACGGGCGGCGGCGGCGGCCGCCGTCCCTCTTGCCCCGATGTCACTGCCGGAGCCGGTGAGGAGGCGGCTGAGCTCTTTCAGTCGAACGGTCTTCATTGACACCAACCGCACCGGGCCGGAGAGCAGAGGCGGGGACATTCCGGGTGAGGAGGGAGGCGAGGGAGGCGGTGGTGGCGGCGGCGGGGGATTTTGCCAGCACCAAAGATGGCGGCGGCGGCGGCGGCGGCAGCAGTGTCGTCATGCTGGCCAAGGCCAGAGACGGGGGTGGGGGGAGAGGGGCGAGGGGGATTTTGCTGTGTTGTAGAGGTTCATTGCAGGACTCTGGCTGGCTTGGAAAAGCGATGGGAAACTCGCCTATGGAAACGGGGGGAGGAGGAGGAGGAGGAGAAAAGGGGGTGCTTGTCGCCGCCCCTTTTGAGACGAGGTGGGGAGACTCCAAATGGCCGCCCTCTCTGTCTCTGGGCTGTTTCGCGGCACATGCAGTTCTGTCACTGTTGACGGTTTTGAACCGAAGCTGTGTTGCTGAGAGATTCCTTCAAGATGACATCCTAAATACAGGGGGAAGATGTTAATACTGCCAAACGGGTGGGCAGTTTTGGTAGCTTTGGGGATCAAGGTTTTACAACCCCATTGTGGGCTGCACGGGGGTCCTCCGTGCTAGGTGGAGTAGGCCCTTCACATTCGCGGGGGGTGGGGCAGAGAACCCCCGCGAAAGTGAAATAACCGCGAATGATTCCCTCCCCCCGCAGCCCTCCTCCGTCCCTGCAGACTGCACCCCCCCCCCGTGCCCACGCTGGCCATCGCCATCTGCGGGCAGGAGATGCGAAGGGGAGAAAAAACAAACTTCCCCCCCCCGCCGCTGGGGCGATTGCGCCGGAGCTGCAGGCAGGCAGAGTGAAAAGAAGTTTTCCTCCCCACTCGCCGTCTCCCTCCCCGCCACCGCTGGGGCGACAACTCGGGCAGGCAGGTGGCGAGTGGGCCCCGCCGTCCCCCTCCCTGCCGCCGCTGGGGCCATCGCTCAGGGCGGGCAGATAGCGAGCGGAGAGAAAAAGATCTTTTCCTCCTCACCATCTCCCCCCACCGCCACCGGGGCAGTCCCTCCGGCAGGCAGGTGGCGAACAGCGGTGAAAAGATTACCATTCCCCTCCCAGCCGCCGCTGGGGCGATCGCTCCAGGAGCTGCAGGTGGGCAGATGGCGAGTGGCGAGAAAAAGACTTCTTCCTCCAGCTCGCCATTCCCCTCCCCACCACCGCCGGGGCGATTGCTCCGGGAGTTATGGAGGGGCATATGGAGAGCAGAGAGGAAAAGATCTTTTCCTGCTCGCCACCTCCCTCCCCCCCTGCGGCTGGGGCGATCGCTCCAAGTGGGCAGATGGCAAGCAGGCTGCTCGCCATCCCCCCCCCGTGCCAATCGCGTCTGCAGCGGGGGGGGGGCGGGAGATGGCCACCAGGAGGAAAAGATTTGTCCTCTCCTTCATCTTTCCACCCCCACCTGCTGGGGCAATCACACCTACAGCAGCTGGCAGAGATCTCAAAGAGGAAAAAAACCCTCTTTCCTTCCCTTTACAGGGAATGGGAGGGGGAGAATGGGGGGAGGCAAGGCACCCTGAATAATCAAAACCATGAGAGTGGAGTGGGCAAATGTGGAGGGAGAACTGTATAGCCAGCTGAGAAAATGAAAAATCAAATCTGAAAGTGACTAGGCAGACCCTTCTGATTTCACTGTTTCTGTTTTGGGGGGCTGGCATGGGAGATTCATTCCCACCCGATTAAATCCCAAAACTGTTGCGCTTGGGTTTCCAGGAGTGGCAAGGAGTGTCTTTTCTTCTTCAGGTGGAGGGGCCTAAAGGAGATGAAGGCTGAAAAAAGGCCTTAAGACTGCCAGTGGTACTTTAAGCACTCCATATTTCAGACTATCTCACATATAGCGCGTAATATAGACAAAATTGTTTTAAGAAATTGTTTTAAATTTTAAGTGGATGAGAAATGTTTGAAAAATTAGCAGATGTAGAGGCTAAGAAGGAATGTGCCTTTTAACAGGAAGTGTGAGAGAGATAAAAAGACACCAGAATGAAAAAACAAGTTGCTAGCTAGCTTGAGCTGAGAGGTCCCAGATAAGAACAAACAAGTTCATCACAGAGTTAAAAAAAATGTTTTCTGTATGAATTGAGCACATCCTTTTGTAAGATAAAGATTTTAACTCTCAAAGGCAGAGAGAGCAGCAAGCAATGTAGTACTGAAGATTAAAAGTATTTTGCATGTGCTTGCATCTATATTTTACAACCAATGGAGTCCAAATGTGTCTTTTTGTAAGGATAAGGAGAATATAAATTTCAAATGGAAAATGTGTTCACCATAAACCCTTCGTGAGAGCAAAGGAGCTCCAGTAGGTTCAATTGTACAGTTGTCTTGATTAAATTGTTTTCTCACTCCGCTCAGCCTCTCTGAGTTGTTTTTATTATCTCCATAGCTCAGGGAGAGGCAATTTTGCAACAAGATCACTCTTGATTATATTTGTCTGCATTCAATCACCTGTCAACTTATGGTGACCTCATGAATTTCATAGGGTTTTCTTAAGCAAGGAATACTCAGACGTCTCGCTAGTTCCTTCCTCTGAAATACAGTACGGCCTACAGCAGCTGGTATTCATTAGCAGTCTCCTATCCAAGTGCTAACCAGTGCTGATCCTGCTTAACTTCCAAGATCAGATGGGATCTGGTGCCTTTAGGGTATTAAGTCTTTGCTTCTGATTATAGTTAAAGTTAAAAACTATTAGAACTGTCCTTGAGAACAAACCTCTTTCAACCCAAATCTGTACATATTTTGAAGGTTCGTTGAGACTTGGACCACTGTAAATGTACCAGCAGCTGCAGCCTCCAGCATATAGAAGACAGTATTTGTCAAGTGGCTGATGAGCTTTCCTGTTTTTGTCTCTCTAGATAATGAAATTGTTTCCAGTTTATCTTTGCAGATGTCCCTCTATTTCAACCTCTGGTTTTTCCCATTTTGGTGGGTGAGCAATGTCTTCATGTTGCAGCTGAAGGTGAGTTCTCAAGACCCTAATATATTCATAGTGGCAATTGTTGTTTTCTTACACTTGGTTCTTGCCTATTTCTCATTACAATACTGCAGTAATTATGTAATAAGATTTCCACTGGGAATGTTCTGAACAGTGATTCTGATTTGTTGCAGGTGAGTTTAGAAGCAGGTCAGATTCAGAAAATATGGTTAGCTTCTTGGTGTGGATTCAAAGTGCACTATGTTAGCAAGATTACCTTGTGCAAGTGAAGTATTGATATTTTCCATCCCTTCTCAATTCTAGTACCCAGTCCTACCAGACTACTACAAGTTCATCCTTGTGACAATTGTTATATTAGCATCTCTGATTGAGATTATCCGTCTATACCTAGGATACATGGGAAATTTGCAGGAGAAGGTATGTTTGCTTCACATCTTTGGGGAACACTTTTCTCAGCAATGGAATAAATTGCTTTGAACTGGTCTAAACACAGCCCTATTTAAAAGTCTGAACTCAGTGCCACCTCCTCAGACTGAATCCTCCTCTCTATCTATCTCTTTATCTGTATATCTATATCTATAATAACTTCATAAATTACAACCTTCACAGGCAAAGAACAGAGAATTTAATAGGAGAACTAAGTTTTACTGCATTTTAAATATATGTCAGTGCAGTTATTGTGTGTCCTGCAGTTGTACAACCAATTACACAACAGGCACAATGGACTAGAGATGCTGATGATGCTGATTTATTTCATTTATATGCTGCCTTTCTCCTAGAATGGGACCCAAGGCAGCTGTCAAAAACAATAACATCTTAAAACACAGTTAAAATCACCCCAATAAAACAATAGATTAAAAATAATATAAAATGATTACAAACAGAGATAAGTTAAAAAATAAAGTGCACACACACACACACACACGCACACACATCACATAAGAAGCTTCCCTTGCAAATACTGTCATTACTCATTAAAAGCCTCCTTGACCACAAGATCTTTGCTTGCTGGTCAAAGGGGGGCCATCCTAGCCTCCTGTGGGATGGAATTGCAGAGGACGGGAGCAGCAACTGAGAAGGCTTTCTCCGGTGTCCTCACCAGTCAAGCCTGTGATGGTGGCAGGACCAAGAGAATGCCCTCCCCTGTGGATTTCAAGACTCTGGCGGATTTGTATAGGGAGATACAGTCTTTCAAATAGTCTGTATCTAATCCATATAGAGCTTTAGAGGTCATGGCCAGCACTTCCAATTGTGTTTGGAAATGAACTGGTAGCCAGTGAAGCCATTTTAACAACGGAGTTATATGCTCCGTGCAACAGGCCCCAGGCCGCATTGCGGCCACAGCATTTTGGACTCATTGAAGTTTCTGAAAAGTTTGCAAAGGCAGCAGTATGTGGAATGTGTTCCAGTGGTCCAGATGAGATGTAATCAAGGCATGGGTTATCATAGCCAGATCTAGCTTCTTGAGGAATAAGCATAGTTTTTACAACTGTGCCAGTGCACTCCTGGCCACTGGTGAAACCTTGGCATCCAGGCTCAGAGCTGGGTCAAGCGAACACCCAGGCTGCAAGCCTGAGATTTCAGGGAAAGTATAACCCTAACCAGCACAGGCAAAATGCCTATTCCCCGATCTGTCTTTTGATGAACCAAGAGCACCTCTGTTTTGTCTGGATTAAGTTTCAGTTAAAAAAGAAAAATTACTGACTTTTGCTTCGTCCCGTTCATTACTGAAGACAGGAATTCAGTCAGTATTGAGACTTTATTGGAATCAGATAGAAAATAGGGGTAGAGTTGGGTGTTATTAGCATATTGGTGACATCAGCCTCTTAAATTCCAGATGACCTCTCCCAGCAGTTTCACGTACACGTAAAACAACACGGGGAACAAAACTGAACTCTGAAGCGCCCTGCAATCCAGTGGTCAGGGTCTCAAACAGGAGTGCTCCTGCACCATCTTCTGAGTTTGCCCCTCCGGGAAGGACCGGAACCAGTGCAGAACAGTGGCCCTGAGTCCCATCTCAGAGAGCAACCCATTGGTCCTGAGAGCTGCTGAGAGGCTCAGCAAAACCAAGAGGGACTCACTTCCCTGTTCAGTTCCTGCATAGGTCATCATCCAAGGTGATCAAAACTGCCTCCATCCTACAACCAGGCCTGAAGCCAGATTGAAATGGCCTCATCACAGCTGCTTTTACCCACTCAGCCAGTTCCTCTGTAGTTGCTTTCAGGGGCCTGGAAAGGAAAGATCCAGTGCATGTGTGGGGGCTCTCACCTCTCACCTTCCGCAGGAGATAAAAAAACGAGATAGGGGGTTGTTTGTGTGTTTTTGCTACAGATTTCACTTAAACAGCCTCTGAGTCAGCACAGCTTCTTGTGCAACAATTCATGCACCAGCATAACTCCCCAAGAGTACTCTGGTTATTGTTTCTTGTCTCTTCCCTCGTGTCTTTTTCCTACATTTGCTGCTTCTGTAATTCCTGTCTTCCTGTTCTGAAGGGGGCTGCGTGTTCAGAACTTGCTACTTGAACTGAAAGCCCCTTTGTTGCCAAGAGATGAAAATGGGATCAGTACCATTTCTCATCTACTGCTGTTCAGAGTAACTAAGAGATGTGATACTTCCCGTTGAAAGAGAAAAGTGAGCAATTTGTATCTATTCCCTCTGTTCCCCTAGTACTGCCCTGTCCTGTTTGTATTCACTTCTTTCTCCCTGTCATTGGAACAATATAAAGAATGACATCTGGCTGAAACATCTGACTGAAAATCTGGTAATGGCAATTCAACTTGTTGACAGGATTGTCTTCAAAGTCATAATAGTAACAACAGGGCAAGAGCTTTATCTGCAGAAAAGAAGAGATAGAATGTATTTGGTTGTAATGTGTCACTGAGAAGTTGTATGCTGAGATCTTTGAGGCCCCAAATTTTTATTTTTCAGGGTCTGAATTTTGGACATTTAACAATAGACTTCCTATACCATTGTGTTCTTTGTTTGATTTATAATGTTGTCAGGCAGGAGTATATTGATAATCCTTTCTTCCTTTCATAGGTTCCTGAACTAGCTGGCTTTTGGCTCCTGAGTATTCTTCTGCAACTGCCCTTAATTCTCTTCCTGCTTTTAAATGAAGGTCTGAATATCCAGCCACTGGAACGAGCAGTGAACATTATCTTTATAGTGTTCCTTGCATTCCAGGTCATTTCTGCATTCCTTGCCCTCAAAAGAATGGTGAACCAACTGGCAACTCGTTTCCGCCTTCATGAGTTTGACCAGCTAGGTGATGATTTGTCCTCTGATAAGCTAGCCTGGAAGAAAAGAAGGATGGAGGCTTCATGGGTTGTAAGACCACCTGTGGAAGAAATCTCTTCAGCAGTTGGTGGATGGGGATCAGCTCTGAGAGCTTGATGGCTTCCCAAGAAGCCATCTCTGATACCTCTGGGGTTTTGTGCCTTTACTATTTGTGTTTTGGACTTATGCATTCAATCTTATCACAAATATCAAAAACACCTACTCTTCTACAAGGAATTTGTGGAATGATTCTGCTGTGGTTAAAAACTTTAAACATGAAAAGATGTAACACCAGGATGAAAAAACCCATGTGCATTTTGAGGCATGACTCACAAGCAGATGATTATTCTTGTGCTCACCCTTGCTTATGTTATCTGTCTTTGGTGATCCATGTGGATGTGTTCACCAGTACTTTTCAATGGAGGAAAAATGTTCTCCTTAGCAGTTGGATTTCACAATTCTTTTGAAAAATCTGGAGTCAGCATGAATTTTTTTTTAAACTTTGCTTTATTATTTTCGATGTGTGTGCCAAGGGATTATATTCTTAATATTTCAGTAATGATTGAACGTTTTGTAAAAATTAAAATAATATTTTTTGTTTCAGTATATCTGTGGTAACCTTTTAATAGGCAATTGAAAGCTGAAAGGTACTCTGCAGATGCCGGAACTCTGCCAATGCACATTGCTTCTCTGCAACAAGAGGGACTTCATAAAAAGGTGTATACCATCTCTCCATACACCTGAAGCAGAATTGGTCAGATGCTTCTCCAAGAAAGTGCCATCTTGAGAGAAATCTGTGATTACATAGAGCAAAGGCAAAGTGATATGCAAGATCCTCAGAAACAGTATTATGATCTTCACCTAAAGGGTAAAGTTTCTAACAGTTCCATTTTTTGTTGTGCTCATTTTGTGCCATATGTGCTAGCTAAACTGAGTCTAGCTACTTCACAATCTTATCTGTTCCTCAACTCAGAAACAATTCTGGAAGTTAAGTATAGTACAGTGTAGGGCATGGTGTTACTGCCCTGGCTAGCCCAAGCTTGGGGGATATTAAAAAGATATCTTTTGATATCAATAATTCAGCTTCACATACCCATTCCCCTCCACGTGCTTGCGAGGCCCCCAGACAAGCACGCATACAGGTTCGGCCGATAATCGCTGTAATATTACAACACAATACAGGCAGGCCAGAAATAGCCGACTTGCAGCTTCAGGAGACCTCAAAGGCAAGTACTCAATTATGTATGCACACAACTTTCAAAAGATCCTATGCCCCGAGCTGGCAGCTTGATGATCTGACTATACAACGTCCAAGCACTCTGCGTTTGCATACTGGCTACTCGTATTGACAATCTGGTGATAATTCAATCATTCAAATTATGACCTTTCGGAGGCTTTGTCTCCAGCCCCAAATCCATTGTTTTCCCCAAGTCCGACCTAGCCTGCGGTCACAATTCTCCTTATAAGAACCCCTGATTTTGAGCGGTTCTTCGGATAGCTCTTGGCTTCCATCCCGCCTTGCTGTCGCTTGTCCAAGCAAGCCTTCCCCTCAGCTCCACGTGCTGAGATCCACGCTCCCCAACTTCTCCGTTTCCGACCGGGCTTCAGGACAGGTGTAGTATTACCCAAACCAACAACTCCTCTGTAAATCCTTTTATACCACTCCAACCTTTATTTCTATAGTTTCTCTGTGTGTTTGTGTTGCATACACTGATTGACTGTATTTTTAATAAAATTCACATTTATTATCTAACTCTGGTTTGCTTCTTGACTCGGCCTGACCCCATAGACATTGGGTTCAAGATCTCGCTATGTTACCCTGCCTCTCGCAGTGCTAACTTGTGCTCTTTGACTAGTTTCCCCAACTTGTATAATTTTGAGAGCAATTTGGTGTCCCTGCCGGGACCCCCAGAAAACAGGGTAACAATGGAATTATTTTTTATTCACTTAATTGCAATTAGAGAAAGAATGGTAATTGAGTCAATTCAGAAAATTTTTTAGTGCTGTTCTGTGATTTTGGCCAAAAGATTAGAAAATATGGCAATCTGTGAGAAAAGAACAAACTGGAATAATGACCCAACATCACAACCTTGCCTAAAGAACATTGCTATAATCTTTTTCATGTGTATTTTGGTTCAAGTCTTTTTATGTCCTGTTACTGTCAAATGGAAACCTGCTAGTGGTACTTTTTGTCAGTTTACCAAGGAGTATAAATCTTCCTGTTCTCATGCAGTTTCTACAAATAATTATATCAGAAAGACATACTCAGTCTCATTTAAGTGGCTTTAGTACATTTCCAAAGACCCTTCCTTCCATTTGTAATGGAAAATCCATTGAGTTTCCCAGAAATCTACTACTGGTAAGGTCTCTCGTGTGAACTGGAAAATCAATACCTCTCCCTCTCTTCCTGTTTCTGTATAAATAAATGTGGGAGATCTCCTAGTGCAATACCAAGATGACAAGATAACTGCTTTAGTGGTTCCTGTATTTGTAGCATCTCTAAAAATTTAGGCTTCAGAGTTAGGTCTCATTAAACTGATGATGCTGACTTCTACCCTGAAAGTATTGCTCCATGTTAATTTGCAATTCAGAAGAGCAAAGCTGACATCAGTTTTGGCTTTCATGTTTTGTTCAAGAAGCTTTTACATAATAAATATGATATTATGCATTTAGCATACATTTGATATAGTTAAGTTTCTTGCTGTGACAATATTTGTACTTATCCAGACTTATGTTTCAAACATTACTGTATTTCGTGTAAAGATGCCAACAATACTCTTTCATTTGTTTTCTTCCTCTGTTATCTTAAACAGATGGTGTTGTAGGTGTTCCATGTGCCCCAAGGGAATTTATTTTGTTCCACACAGTTGTTATGAGATTCATGTCAGTTTAACTCAGGAGATTAGCATTATGGAAGGAAAGTGAGATTAGCATTATAGGGAAAAGTTTCAGAAGATTGTGGTTTATTCAATATGACCAATTTAGAGGTTCATTTTCTATACTCCTTTATCAATAATGGCAATCTTCAAGGGGCATAGCCTTTTATTGTAAAATGTGGAATTTCTCTCTGGCTGATGAGAAAAATGCAATGTTAACTGTCAAGATGTGATGCTAACCCCTGGCCGTGCCTTTGTGTTTCTGCCCAGCAGCCTGAATGAAAGAGCATGAAGAGAAGCAGCCAGCCTCTTAAAAGGGGG
Organism: Cyclura pinguis; assembly: GCA_030412105.1. Taxonomy (NCBI): domain Eukaryota; kingdom Metazoa; phylum Chordata; class Lepidosauria; order Squamata; family Iguanidae; genus Cyclura; species Cyclura pinguis. The sequence goes on from CM059599.1 coordinate 178,773,143, forward strand.
TGAAATACACACTAGTAGCTGGAGAAGGGAGAATGGACAAAATTAAAGGTGGGGGGAAGTAAATTACAAGAATGAGTGATAAGGCACAAAAAGGATTAACCAGGCTGGCAGCAGTCAGCAAGAGCCAAATGCAACACAATCGAAACTGGGTCATTGAGTTGGGACAGCCCTAGGATATAAAGGGCAGAAATGAAGGAAAGCTCGGATTATTTTGTTCTTCAATATTGAATTTCCCCCCAGAAGCATGGGGCATGAAATATAATACTGATAAGCCAAGATTGAAAACAGAGCTGTAAAAGAAAAAAAGTCTTGGAGGGACTGTGTGAAATTTGCCAGAAGAATAATTTAGTTTGGTGCTAGCCATCACCAAGAGTAAACTGACACATGAATTATCCTGGACAAAATTTGAATGAGTAGCAGTCTCAAATGTACTAACTAATAAATAGGATCAATTTGTAAGCACAAGTTTTACTCAGGTCTGCAACCAAAAAGTGCTTAACCCTGACTGGTTTTGTGCCCTGAGTGTTAAAAATGTAAGTGGTATTCAGTGCTGGTTTCTGTGCTGAGTACTAATGCTTAGGCAAGAAACAGCTATGCTGCGGCACAACCCAAAAGGGAAGATTAGCGATGTGAAAAAGAGTTTTAATAAAGTGGTCTTCAAAGCTAATTAGGAACAATCATTTTAGACCATCAGAATTATTGCACTAAAGATATTTATATAGAGATAGTACAACAGTCAGCAGCCAACAGCAGGTAACAAGATAACAAATTAGGCCATTGTGGTTAATTGTTTATATTCACATACTTGCATTTTATAAACAGTGAACTTGGGTATCTGGTAGGCAGAAAGTGCTTTTTAATTTCACCATATGGCTTAATGCTATCTTGCTGAAGCTGTTTGTTGTTTCTGATGTTGCTGCTGGTTAAAAAAACAAAACCAAAAACTAGAAGCTTTCATTTTCAATACTGGCTGGCAGCCAGTTCCCAGCATGAAATCTTTTCTTCTAAAAAAATATTTATTGCCTCCCTGGGGAGGAAAGGGACAACATTTAGATCTTGCCCCTCATGCCCTGGAGGGGTTAAATTCAGTTCAGCTTTTGTAAATATTTTTAAAGTTAATGTTTACCTGAACAAAGAAATATGGAGCATGTGTTAAAAAATGCAATGAGAGATTAATATTAACATGCCTGTGTAGAAAAAGGGTTATAATTTTATTTCCTTCCTTGGGAAACTTGTACATTTTATCATATAACTATCATTTGCTGAAAAAAACAAATCATCATTCCTATAAATTACAGATTCACCAAGAGTTAGAGTAGAATCACTAAAATCAGTGGGAATTTGGTTAATGTGCCCATGACCAGTCTGAGTCTCATTTATTTCTATGGCTTTATTTTGTGTTATTTAAACATAAATTCACAGATCCAGAATTGGATATTTTCTTTAAATAGTTACATGCTTCAGCTTTCTCTTCTGTAAAATTCAGAGTGTTTCTCATTTTCTGGTTGCAGAGAAAAAACATATTAGGAACATGTTTGGAAAATGTCTTAATCTGACTATAAATAAAAAAGAGATCCAATCACAAAGGCCAGGACTAGAGGGCCTGCTGGATGAGCCGCAGCAAGGTGAGCAAGATTATGACCTCACTGGAGGACATCCGTGGCCATGAATGGGACTTAAATGTTGACTTAGTAAGTTTCCTTTGATCAGTGGGTTAACTAGGGGCAGCCCAAGCAAAGTGCTGCTGCTGCTCCATCACAGTTTCATTTGTCTGCTGTTGACAAGGATCTTACTGTTCTATTTTCCTTAATTTTAAATCCCTTTCATCAGCCACTTTTTAACTGTAAGTACCATTGTCAGTTTCCAAGCACAAGCATAGAAAATCTTGTTATCTATTTTTTTATAAAATAAGTAAAATTAGGGGCAATTGAGATTTCTAGTTGATATGATTTAACAAAATATGCACTGGATGTAATTGTTGCCAGCCCTTATAATTTGAATAGTAGTATCTAGCAAATGGGACCAGCAAGTGGTCCATTTCCTCAAAGGATGAATAACTGCCAGCCCTTGGAATACAAGAGTGTGGCAACTGGACAGGGCCCCCAGAGTTAGGGGTGGTGGTGGTAATAAAAAAAAAAGAGGGGGCTGATAGTGGAGCCAGACAGTGGAGTCTATAAGTTTTTTTCCTGGGTATGACTCTTCAATGGAAAAGCAAAGCAATTTATTCACCTAATATGTAAAGAAACTCCCACACTCACTCCCCAAATACCAGTGACTCAGGAAACCCTCCCTCCCCACTCAACCATTTGTGCTTCCTTTTCTGGCACTTGGCCCAAAGCAAAGAAACAGACCAGAGTGTGAGAGTTTCTGGTTGGCTAGTATTCTGAATGGAATTGCCTTTCAAGCTCACCTGAACTTTCATTTCCACTGCATTGTTAGGCCATGATACTATCTGCTTCCTCATCATCCTTACCTGGTTTTAAAGCATAATAGTGCATGTTATGAGCTGCACAAAACAGCCTTGAGCTGTTAAGGCGTGATCTGAATGTTTCTGCTTGAGGCTGTTCACTTCACTGGTGCATAAACATTAGACTGTGGTACAACCAAAGAGCTATAGACAATTGTAGGGTAGAAGTTTGGTTAAAAAAACCCTTCTCTCTCTCTCCTTCTTTTTCTTCTTTCCCTCCCACCCCAAAACTTCAAGTTTAGCATTCCATAGTAAATAGAAATAAAAGGGACTTTGGAACCCAAGAAAGCACATTTTGGAGATTTGCATCTATAATTAAAGGGGTGTGAGAAACTCAGCAATTTCAGCATCTTCAGGCCTTACATCAAAACAGTGAGAGCTCAAATGGAACAAAGGCCTTCCCCTCAGAGGATGTTCAACAGAAAATAAAATTCTTTAGATATATGCAGTTCAACTACCTCCATTGCCTGCCAACTGGGAAAAGAAATGTTGTTAGAAACAAAACAGCTCTTCCTTTGTCCAGTCCTGTTCCTGATTAGGAGCACTAATACTAAATTCTCTTTTACTGGTAGAATTATAAGATATGGCAGCAAAATGAATTTGTGCAACAGTTTTTTCTGGCAGTACATACTATTATAGCAATGCCAATGGTTGAAGTACACTGCCTAATACAAGAAGATAAGGGCTGATTCGGTTGGGACCAGGTAAGCAGGGTCCTGGGCTGAGGCAGGGTGTAGGGTAAATCTGGGAACAGTCTAGATTTTATGTCAGCAAAAGAGGTGACAAATTGAAAAACCAAAGATTCCCACTGGGGTCATTGGATAGCCCTAGACCAGGGCTTTCCAAATGGTGTGTCGCAACACAGTGTGTTGCCTGAAGTGTGTAGGTGTGTCACCTACAATCTTGGAAATGTATGTTATTATTTATAAATCATATATTTTTAAAAATATATGAAAGGTTTTCATGAGATACGTTGTGTCCCCATACACTGTGTTATTCCAATTTCTGTATGTGTCTGTATCTCTTATAAGGGGTTAGTTTAACCTCCGGTTTGCTAGTAAAACTGAATTACTGTGTTGCGAAATGATGCATGTCTAAAAAGTATGTCACCACACAAAAAGCTTGGAAAGCTCTCCCCTAGACCATTGCCATATTCTCTCTACTTGTGTCCATAGCCTCCTTTTAGGATGGGTTTCCAGTGAAAATTCTGGAGCCAAAAACAGCACCCTTCCCCAGTTGTCTACCCCACTGAATAATTTGTTAGCAATACGTCACTGTGATTGTAAGAAGCTGCCAGGGCTATTATAAAGGTTGCTAACTTTGATGTGCCTTCAAAACTTGCTGCCTGTACTCCCTGGTTATACACATGACTTAGATGTAAATTTGTTACAGTGCTGTGACACGGTTTATCCTTACAAAGATTCCTAGCACCAACCAGGCATAGGAGGAAGAGTAAACATGAAAAGGGGCATCTCAGTTTTACTTGGCATGGGGCCCATTTGCCAGCTAGTTATGCCTCTGTGTGAATGGGTGAGAGGGAGGGAACTCCACTTGTTCATCTATTTGCACAATATGCCACACCACCTTGTGCATAATAGTCTGTGTAATTTCATAGACAGATGCTAGCTCAGGAGGGAATATTCCCTCCCTGGTACTCTTTTAACAGAAGGTTAACTAAGAGGGGATAGACTTCAGGGTGAAAAGCATGCTTATGTTGCCCCAGTGGAACACCAGCAAAACTGTTGGCAGCATAGTGAGAGTGTAAGTGAGGACTGCATGCTTTTTTTTACCCTCTGCTGACTAGGCTGTGGCATGCGCCATAGTGTTGCAACATTGTCTGAATGTGCCTCCAAGTCACCTGTTGACTTTTGGTGACCCCCATCAATTTCATAGGGTTTATTAGTGTTCACATAATTTCAAAGCCACAGTCCATAGTTCAGCCCACATTGTTCCAGTGGTTCAAAGGCAAGGCTGTTCATATCAGACGGGAAGGTCTGTCCTGGGAAAGACAAGAAAAGTACATGCCAAGAAGAGGATATTTTCAAGGACTTACATAAGCAACTCCACCTCTGCCTATTCCAAGCTGCAATCAAGGTTAGGTCAGTGGAAAGTTTTTAAACTAAGTTACACTGTTCAAAGAAAAATACTCCTTGAGTTCCTCACTTTAATCGCTTTGATTCAGAAAACTCTGGCTTTTCACTACCAATACTTTCAGAACAGTTCTACAGAACTTGATAGGAGTATAAAATAGAGATACAGCTGGTTTCAGGAAAAATTTAATAGTATTTTACAGAAGCTTAGCTTAAAAAATATGAGTTTTAATGGATTTCCTTTTAAAAGTAAAATAATTCTCTCACATAGTTAGAAATTCCTATTCAAATACAAATTACCTCATTGACTGCCAAGATTGATATCTTCTTTGCACAGTAAAAAAGGGTCAAATTATTTTCCAATATAAGTAAAATTATGCAGCCAGATCTCTACTATGGACTTCCTCCCCACATGCCTTAAGTCAAAGTTTTTCCTTAGTCAAGTGTCAAGCTGAAGGTGCAGCACTCTCATATTTCTGGGTTCTCAGACTAAGGTCTCTATTACACGGCACAGTTATAGCACTTTGCTTCTACTCTTGACTGGCTAGATTCTGTCCTGTGGAATCCTGGTATTTCTAGTTTCATGACATACTTAGAATCTTCTGCCAGAAAGTGCTGATGCCTCACCAAACTACAAACCCCATGATTTCACAGGATGTAGCCAAAGCAGTTAAAGTGGAATTGAAATGCTATAACTGTGTAGTGTGAAAGGGCCCTCAAGTAATTGCAGCTTCAAGAGTCATCTAGTTTAACCCCACACCAACGGGAGCTCTTGTACCTCACTAATGTTAGACAATATAGCTGGTATTGCCTTTTAAAGATGCAAGCAAGAAAGGAAACAAACAAACAAACAAACAAAGGACACAATCCATTGCTTGGCTCCACTGATTAATGTTACTGCATATGTGAGAAGAGGGTTTCCAGAAAGGCTTCTGCCTTTCTTTCCCACTCAGCCTTATGTACATATCATGCCAATCTTTTTGTGCCAGGCAGTATTGAGTGTCTTCTGCCCACCCATTCATCCTCTTGCTTCCATCTGAGTCTACTATATATACACAAACCCTTATATTTTAGGGTTTCTCTCTGCTAAGACTTGGCACGCTCATTTATTCATAATTGTCCCATATAATGTTGTAACTTGCTTTTTTTTTTGAAAACCATCAAAAACCACAGGCAAAAACCCAACAGAATGATGTTCTCATTGGAGCCATAGCATATATTGAGTAGGAAAATCATCATGCCAGAAGAATAAAATGGGTTACATGCATGTGTGACTCAGCCTTGAGTAGTTTTATTCTTCCTCTTCTCTTTTTTTTCATTCCACCTTTTTCCCAGTTCATGACTCAAGGACCTTGTCTTTAAAAAGTTCAAACAAATACAGCTAAAAATTCTCATCATATAATAAGTTAAATATATATGTTACCCTGATTTCTGGGGGTCCTGGGAGGGACACCCAAATGTGCTCACAACAATGGGGAGGGAATTAGCACAGAGCACAAGTTTGCAATACGAGAGGCAGGGTAACGTAGCAAGATCTTGAGCCCTATGTCTACGGGGTCAGGCTGAGTCAATGATAAGGCAGAAGTTGAAAATAATAATTGTTTTATTGAGATACAATCAAACACGTGTATGCAACACACTCACACCAAGAACTATAGAAATAAAAGGTAGGAGTTGGATAGAGGGATTTTGAGAGGAGGTTTGGTATGGGAAATACTATACCTGTCCTGAAGCCCGGTAAAAGCAAAGAAGCTGGGGAGCGTAGATTCTCAGCACGTGGGGCTGAGGGGAGGCTCGTCAAACGGAGAGACGGCAGTTCGGGAGGCAAGTCACGAGCGATCCAAGGAAGCGCTCAAAGTCAGGAGTTCTTATAGGGAAAATTGTGGCCGCCGGCTAGTCCATACTTGGGGAAAACAATGAGTTTTGGGCTGGAGACAAAGCCTCCGAAAGGTCAGTACTTTAGATGATTGAGTTATGACCAGATTGTCAATAGAGTAGCCAGTATGCAAACGCGAAGTGCTTGAGAGTTGTATAGTCTGCTCATCAAGCTGCCTGCACGGGGCAGGGGATCCTTTGTAAGTTGCATGCATACATAATGTGGTACTTGCCTTGAGGTCTCCTGAAGCTGCATTCGGCAATGATTGGCCTGCCTGGATTGGGATTTGAATAGTTTGGCTATTGTCGGCCACACTGGTGTGCGTGCTTGTCCGGGGGCCTCGCAAGCACATGGAGAGGAATGGGTAGAGAAGGCCAAATTATTGATATCAAAAGATATCTTAATATCCCACAAGCTCGGGCTAGAAACAGCGGTAACATATAATTAAGCTAGCAATAAAATTAAAACCAGTTAAAAACATAACCATTAAAAGAAAACAAGAAGTAGACAATATAGTGTATATACAAGGCCCTTTCCCCCTAAGCAATCAGTCTTCAAAGATGTGTTGAAATGAACAAGCCTTCATCTGCCTGCAGAAAGATAACAAAGAGGGCACCAGTCTAATCTCTCTTGGAAGGGAGTTCTAGAGCCTGGGAGCAACCACCATAAAGGTCATCTCAGATGTTCCCACCAGATGTTCCTGTTACACAGGCAGGCTCATATGGGAGAATATAATCCTTCAGACAGAGAGAGTTTGCTGTCCTTTGAAAGAAATTTAGAAACTTGCCCTTGGAAACTTAGTACAGCACTGCATCTTCCACTAAAGTCTAAAAGGAAGTTTATTGAGAAATAACATGCTATATGGTGTTCAGAATCAGAATCAGAATCAGAATCTGAAGAATGAGTTATCAGAATCATCAGAATCATGAATTATCATGTTTTTGCAAGATGGAGTTTCTAATAATCTCATATACTCCTATATATGTGTTGCTCCACATAGAACATTTATTAGTTTCTGTAGGTTTTCAAGGACTGCTTGCATACATAGTATTACAAAGTACAGAGTCAACTACCCGCATTTCCACAAGCATGAGAGAAGTCACTTCTCCAACCATTCTCACACTGATCCATTTTGTACAACATTTCTGATGTTGTCAGGTTTTGAATGAAACAATGGCCCTTTCCGCACGAGGCGAGTGAATAGCTCTGTGCCGTTACTTACCGGTTCTTCTTGGCTCAAAGCAACACGGACTTTCCCTTAAGCCCTTCTGCAGGGCTCCTCTGTTTGTTCCAGGGTGATGCGGAGCAGTGCGAGGTCTTTAGATCCGCACTGGTGAGACTTACAAAATGGTGGCTTCCGGTTGTTTGTGGGTCCAGACCAACCGCTGAAGCTGGCCATGCCCACAGCCTGCCCTCCGCTGATCGCAGGCTCACACTGGTGCGAATCTGCGCATCTGCACAACTGAGCAAGAACGAAATGGTGCGCTCTGGAAAATTGAAAGACCGTTTTTTTCCAGTCTTCACATAGCGCGCTGGAGGACCAGTTGGGGGCGTTTTGGATCGGACTTAGGTGAGGAACTAAGGTAAACAGTCCGAACCTAGTCCGATCCAAGGTGCAGACGACCTCCGTGACAGGACACCTTGGCCTGTCTTAACTTCCTCCTGCAGAAAGGTCCAAACTCTTCCTCTGATTAAGGACGTATGACTGAAGTGGTAGCAATTTTTTAAAAATGGCACGGAATATTATATATTTGGGAAAGTAGCTTCTTATATTTCTTTTATGAAATATAATCCTTCTTCATCACTTATTTCATGAATACACAGTATCAATATCAGTGATGAACAGAATACTGTGTAAACATGCTGAATTGTAAATACATTTTTCCATGCATTATTATTGTTCCTGTCAATATTTCATGGCTCTTTAGATAAAACAGAGGTGGTCCGCCTAGGGGCTAATTTTCTGCCCTAGGGACTGCCTCCTCCATACCTCTGAAAGTGGCCAGAAAGTCTGGTTCTGCTTTTCAAAAGGCTGGAAATTAAGTATCCAAAGTCTGCTCCAGGTGGCATGTTTTTGGGAGTGGCACCAGGCCACCCTCCACACACTGGCAGATGTCCAGCAACTAGATGGGCACTGGAGCCCCCTGGAGAGGTCTGCTGGAGGGGTATGCCATCCTGGGAAAGGGGGCTGTCCTTTCCTCCCCTCTCCTCCCCTGCCTCTCTCCCTCTCAATCTGGAGTCAAAGCTGTTTCCAGCCAAAGCAGCAGTACTGACAGGGTCAAACAGAGAAGGAGGGAGGGAGAAAAGGAGGAGAGGAGAGGAGAGGAGGGGCCCCGAGGAGATGGGGAGAGGTGCTGGCCTTCACCTCCACCCCACCTCCGAGACTGGGGATGAGCCCAGCCCAGCCAACCCTCCGAGGAGGAAGGGAGGGAAAGAGAGAGTGAGACAAAGGGTGCTCACCACTGCAGGAATGCTGGTGTGTGTCTGAGCACATGCAGAGCATCCCCTCTGAGTACAAATGCCCAGAGCCCAATCACCCAATGCCAATCGAGTAGTTTTTATTTGGTATTTTGGAGAGGTCCTCCCTCCCCTGAGAGGGGCGGCAAACTCAGGGACCGCCCCCGGGTGGCAGAAGCTCTAGCTACGCCACTGTTACAACTACAATTAATCTGATCATTATGTGAGCCTTCTCCGTAACAATAAGAACTTGTCTTGCAAGCTGTTGCAGCTGTAGAATGTTGTAAATGCTGTAAATCAAGAAAGAGAGGAACAATCTCTGCCATAAAAAATGGCTACATATGTAATAAAATTTTTTAAAAACAAGTATATTTGGTGGTTGTATTGTTACTATTTAAAGTTGAATTTATTTCTTACTAGATTGTTCCAGTGTGGTAGGCTCTTGTGTTTTAAAAATTAAAAGTATGTAAACACTAAAAGAAAATCCCAGAACAGTTTAGGTGCCACAGTTATCCCTAAAGCGATGTTTGCTCCACTAGTGCAACTGGGGGAGCAGAAGGCATGGAGGCTGATGTCAGAATATTTTGGTAGTGTGAGAGCGTCCTCCAGGACATGTGAGTAGTGGAAGAACATCCGATCTCCCACTCCCTCATCCCACTCTCGCAGGTGCCAGAATCCTGGTATCAGTCCCCTAATGAATTATATATAGGCTCTTGATGCTTGCTACATGATAACCAATCTGGCAGTGCTGCCAACCCTTGTACAGAACATGGTACGGATGCATAAAGATCGTTCTTCTAATGATGTCCCTGTATCTAAACAATGGAACACTAGGCCCATTTTGTTGCAAGCTGAAAAGGACTTGCCCAAAACGCAGCTGGAGGAATCATTAACAGAGACAATGGCACAGATTCAATTCAGCAAAGCAGTAACTGCACTTCAAAAGGTTTTGCGCTACAGACAATATGGCAGCATATTTTGCCTCAGGCAAACAATGTCTTGATTTGCCTTGGAAAAGGGCCCTGTATGTTCTCCAATAGTGTTCCTATTTGTATAGTGTGTGACATCTGCAGTAGAAGATATACTAGCTGAATATTAACTTTGATTCCTCCAGCATGGATGGAGCCAAGATAGCATCCTCATTTTGATGAGAGTGCAGTCCAAATATACTGCGTCTTTACATACAGAAGAGCTGACTGTACTGCCAAGATAGAAAGAATGACTGATATCCTAAGGAGTCTTTAAGAGCCTGATTGTGTTCTCTTTTTCCAGTCCGCCATGTGGCAAACTGTAACTGCAACTGGAAGAAATTTCTAAAGAGCTTTCTGACATGGCCTGCAGACCAGTGTTTCAATGAACAAAAAAATAAAAGAATTTCACTGGCTTGTGGAGAAGCCCATTATAAGACCCTAAGCAGCTAGGTGCATTTCATCTAAAAATGGGGGAAACAAAAGGAGGGTTGTCACATAAAAGTATGAACCTATGGCATTCACCTCAATGGGAATGCAAATGGAAAAACCTGTGATAGAGCTGCAGTAGTACAAAAGAGCCTAACCTTTGTCTCCCAAGCAGTATCACCTGGATCTGTAGAAAGAGAGGGAGGAACAGGACCTGTAAAACCTGGAGAAGATATACAAGCTGTGGAGCTTGATACTCCAGTTCTGGATACAGAAATGTTATCAGTGATACAAATTTGATGGCACTGAAGCTGCTCACAGTTCTAGGGGATCACAATAGATGCTCATCATCCCTGTTCACCTGCAATGGTTATCTTTCAGGGTGATCAAAGGTATTGCAATGCCTTATCTGTGCCTGCAGCCCATCTGAAATAAATCCAGACAATCTATATTATTCAGTACAACTTGAAGAGATACTGTCATTCCCAGACAACCCCCTCTCCAAGTTTGTCAGCTCTTCGACTCATCTCAACCAACCCATGTGGGAGCATGACATACGTCAGGGAGGGCAAGATTTGTTGGACTTGTTCTTCCAGACAGCTGGTCCTGGCCCTTGTCCTCTGGCTAAAATGAATTAAACAGCCATCATAATAAAAGATGTTCACTGAAAGAGCATTTGTTGTTTGATTTTATTTTAGAGACACTATTTCCATCACACTGCAGCAGGGGGAGAAATGGGACGTGCGGTTCGCAACGATACCATTAAAATTGGTTGCTGTAAGGTTAAAACTTTAAGAAGTACTTGCAATTTTTTTTATTCTTCGCTTTGTGTGTTGTGTGTCTTGTCTTTCAGATTTTAAAGCTGTTGGCAGGGACTGACTTGTTTGTTAATGATACCATGCATGCTTCTCTGGAAAACTTTTTTGCTTGAAACATTTGAACAGAAAGCAATCAATCAATCAATCAATCAATCAATATTTTACCTCTATTTTAAAAGCACTGAAATAATTTTGCTTTTATGATCACTGCACTGGTTTGTTTTTTCCTTTTTCCAGGGCACAATGGTGATTCAACTTGGTAATGGTGATGCAATGATGATCCAACTTGTCTTCTGCTGACTTGGGTGTTTGTCACCCACGTGGCATAAAAATTGCTGTACTGTGCTACTTTTTCAAGACATCACACTTTTTAATATTAGGCAAATTGGATGAAAAAGTTTTGAAAACATAAGTAAAAACAAACGTTAATGCATTTATGTTGTTTTTCCTTTTTTAACATTTGTTTTACAATGGAAATCAAAGGTGCACTCCTAATAGAAACATGACAGGCTAAACAACATTAAGTAATTGTTCTGTATTAAAGAAGCATCCAAGCTGAGATGAATGCAACTGACTAGCTCCATATTCTGTAGACTTGAAGGAAACACATGACTGGTGCACAGCACACTACACTTCATCTCTGGGCTCACCCATCCTTACTCCATACCACCACATGGAACTTCTCCCCAGTCTCCACTTCGATCATCAGAGCTTCCCTTTTCCTGAGGGCCTGTGTGATCTTTTAATCCCTGCCCGATGTAAATCCCTCCTTTCCATCACAAAATAAGCAGAGCAAATAGTCTCACAGCTTCACTTTCTTGGCAGAGCAGTAAAAATTATAAGACATCACACAGCTCATCTAGCAGCCACTGACTGTCAGAAACTTCACTGCCATAAGTGTAGTGCAATATAGAGGATTACCAAAGAGAGAACCTCAGACATCAGGTCTAAATTTAGCCACAAAGCAGTCAAGATAGTACTGGGGTTGGAGTTAGGGCAAGGTGCAGATTTAAATGCAACTCCCCCGCCAAGGTTTATCTAAGTTACCATGGCATTGAATAATAGATAAGCCAATGCATAATTGCCTTCTGCTACTCATACATTTCTTCTGAGCCTGTGCAATTCAGGATGAGGGGTTCACAGCTCCCTAGAACAGACTGGATGGCAGGTACCAAGAGCCTGATTCAATGTCATAGTTTCATTTCAAATCACAAGCTCCTGTGCTAGCTATTAGATCCCAACTAAGTGGTGTCAAAACCTTGCCAGAATACTGTCTGTTTTGTGTAAGACCTGTAATTATGCAACTGCCATAGTGATTGCCAAATTTGCAGAGAATTCTTCAAACATTATGTGATAACAGTTGCCATGAAAGGTACCAACTTGTTGAGCCATTTACCTCTTAACAATTAAAAGGTATTCTCTTGGGATCCTGTGATATCTGGGAGTAGTCCCATCTCTTCTCAGGAAGTCTTTCAGAGATACATTTTGCAGCTACCAAAAACACAAACAAAAACCCAGGCAGCCCGAAAGCCTTAGCAAAACCCCTGTTGTCTCCTCACAGGTAGTCTTCTTACCTTCTAGTACTAGGTGTGTTAGTTCATTCAGAAACAAGTCCATCAATTGCACTGAACAGACTACCGAGCTTAGCAGTGCTGCCACCCAGCCTATGCATGTTTATTCAGAAGTAGGCCTCCCTGAGAGCAATGGAGTGTATTCCCAAGTATGTATGCATGGGACCCGTGTGTGTATAAAGGCATATGTTAGTTATTCTTCATCATGACCAAACAGTATCTCATAGTTTGAGAAGAAAATTAAAAAGCTAGTTCATTTGAGCTTTAATTTGAACCTTATTGTATGAAATATATTTGTCTTGAATGTCCCTTTTTTTAACATAATCAATTTTCTTTGATGTCAGTGGTACTAACTCCGAAATAAGGATACTTGCAGTGCAGCCCTATGCATATTTCCTCAAAAGTAGACCTCACTGAAAGCACTTGATCTTACTTCCTGGTAATTATGCATAGGGGCAAAGCTCTAGATTACTTTGAAGTAAGTCTCATTAAATGCAGTGACACTTACAAGATAACAAAGAATAGAATTATAGACCTGGACGGGGCTCCACAGGCCACCAAGTCCACCCTGCTCCACCCACTCAATGCAGAAACTTCAGCTGGAGCCTCCTTGTCAGGTAGCTGTTCAAGCTGTGGGGTCAGTGAAGGGATCCAGGACCATTGAGGTCTGCAATGAGACCTCAAGGTGCAAGACAATCTTAAGACATTTTGCTGCCTGCTGTAAGGAATGAAATGACTCTTCCTCCACTGTTGCTCCAATGATTAGACTGACGGTTCAATTTTACTTTAATGTTGGTGACAAGGTAGTTTAGGTTTAAGGGGCACAGGGCACTGAAGCGGACATAGGTGTTGCTCTCAAAGTTACTGCCACCACTTCTGCAGACTGTTGTGCGCACCACTGACAAGTCACCTCAGATTCAGATTTGTGAGGAAATTTGCTGGCAATCTTGGCAGCACTGCCAGAAGCCAAGCTGCACTAGTGAGCCTCAAAGACAAACAGGACCTCATCACTTGTTAGGGGTAGGCAGGTTGAATCCTGCCTCCAGTAAAGGGATGCTTTATGAGGTGAGAACTTTTCTATTAAAGAGCCTTAGCTGAAAAAAGAACTGAAGAGGGAGAGGCTCTCTTTAACACCTGTAATCTTGTTGTCTCTATGCACACACTTGTAAACTGCCCTCCTTGCTTTTGGATACAAGGGTGCTGTGTGTGTGCATGTGTATATATGCTGTATATAATTATAGCAATTATTATTATACCAAACAATAAACAGTCATAATAGTAAATGATTTTCTGGCAGACTACCAGTATGTGTGGCCATATGCTTGCTGCTTAGAAAAATAAAAGAACCAGGTAGAACCATAAATATATTTAAGTAGAGTTACTAGCACTTATGATAACATTTAATTGATTTTACACACACACACCTTGCTTATGAAGAATTATTTTTCACCACCTTATGCAGCCGTCCCCCCACAGCTTCATATCTTATGAATTCACCTCCATCCCAAGTATCCCTCTATGCAAATAGAACTCTTGAGGGAATGGACAATTGGGGCAATTTGCAGTAGGGTCCCACAAAGCTAGCCACTCACACCTGCCTAGTTTTTGTGTGTGTATGTGTGCACTATGGCTGTTTCCGCACTACATTGTTAATAGTGCTATTATTCCCCTTTCAGCATCCTGTGGAATCCTGGGGTTTGCAGTTTAGGGAGGGGCCTTTGGAATTCTCAGCCAGAGAGCTCTTTGGCCTCAGGAAACTACAAACCCCAGAATTCCACAGGATGCTGAAAGTGGAACAATACCGCTATCACGGTACAGTATGCAAATAGCCTATGTGTGTATACTGTTGGCATCTGCCCTTTGCTCTGCCAGATTGCTCCAGAATTCTCAGCATTTTTTAAAAAAAACTCCCTTTTGACAGGACAAAATTTTCAGATTTTCGTTTTCAGCTTTGTGCACTTACATATTAATCTTTCTGAGGGACAGTGGTGGAGGCAGAGGGGTCCAGTCTCCACCATCGCACTTGCCCCAGATTCATTTAATCCTATGAGTAGCCCTACAAACGGTCAGTATACCATTTGTATACACTAGTATATTAAGAGGATGGTGTCAGTATTGTAGGTCCGACGCTGGCAAGTTGTCACTACCATCCTACCTTCTGAGATAACCAAATTCTTGAATATTATACAAATGATTTCATGAGTGGTATCTTATCAGAGAGTTTCTGAGGAAAAAGAGCAATCCCACTACTCAGTGCTGAATATATCTTTTTAAAAAAACTAATCTTGTGTTACTATTCATTTGAGAACAGTAGTGCTCAGATTATTCAAAATCTGAAAACTATAAAATCTGAAGATTTAGTTGGCCTCTATGAAACAGGGATTGTTTTCTGTACCTTCTAGCATACTTTTCTTAGGGCACAAGCTGTTGGAAACTTAGCTGTTTCCCTGATTAGGACAGTAGATTTATGATCAGTTTCCTGCCACAGAATTTACCATAATCCTCAAGATTGCCATTACACAACAAGAACATTCCAGTATCCAGCTAGTTCATGCTGTGTCAGAAAACACTATTAAATGCTATATATACTTACATTTTTAAAAAAGTGAAATAAAGGAGGTTTTTTTAAAAAAAACCCTGATCTCACAGAGATTCTTTTTGGAAACATCCAGACTCCTCAGTCTGTTGCATATGCCTGGAATGGAGTTTATCTTAGTGTACCGATGCACATTTGGGACTAGAAGGGAGAAGCAATCGACTAAAGGTGCAGCCAAAGGCCATTAACTCTGGCTCAGCTTAATCTTTTAGAAATTCCTTCCGTATTTGCATTCAGCATTCTTCTTATACAATAGAAAATAGCTGCCAAACTACTTTTGGAGTGTGCTTGTTCACCCTCTAGTGGTCAATTTCAATAGCATGTTTTGTTGCATTTTCCTTACAGCTGATTTTAGCTCTTCCACTAAATCACTTGTTCAAGCTGATAATTGAAGTGCTGGAGGAACAGCCAGTTGTCAGAAAGAGCATCATTTACTGCATAGGCTTCATAACATATTTGTACAAGGCTTCTTATATCAGTTATTTCTAATGCAGCTTTCTTATAAGTGATACTTGAATAAAATTAGCTATGTAGATACTCTTTGTGCCTCTGCCTAAAGCACTTATTAGAACTCTAACAGGTAAAACTGAAGTCTGGGACAACACAGCCAATGCTTCAGAAGGAGCAAACATCAGGCTTATAAATATTGGTAGACTTGGCACCACATTGCCAGACAATACAAATTTTCATCAAGACTAGAGCAGCCTTATCCAAATTTGGTTCCTTCAGATGTTCTGTACCACAGTTCCCATCATCCTTGTCCAATGGCTGTGCTGATTGGTGCTTATAGCAGCAGTTTCCTCCAAACATCTAGAGAAACCCAAATTGGTGGGGGCTAATCTCGAATTCTGTGTTGGGATGGGGAGACTATATGGCCAGGTATCCAGATTTATGCATGATCAAACCATAAATGTCATTGGTAAAGATATTATATAACAATAGCCAGTGATGTAGACTCGAGTCAATAGACCCGGACTCAAGTCAGGCTTAAGTCACATCAGTGACTCAACCCGGACTTGACTTGGCAGAAATTACACACTGACTTGCCTCGACTTGAGACTTGCATATTTTTAATGACTGACTTGCTGTACTTGGATCAGTAACGTAGCACATTCATCCAGAAACCTTACAACTTACTGGTCACATGACAATCTGTCTCAAGCCCAAAGCATGGACACATTTCTCAGAAGGAGCAGCAAATGGGCTTGAGGTAGGGTAGAGGTCTGCTCAGCAGCCTGCCCCCACTACATATAGGATGAGCTTTCTAAAAGTTTTCCTAAGAGCAGAAGGCAAGACTCATGCCCAGAGTGCAGGGCGCATATCTCACAGAGGAAGAGAAAATGTGTTAGACAATGGACTTGAGGAGGAAGCATCCTTCTTTCTAAAGCTCTTGAAGTTTCAGTAGTGGGAAATAAGAAGGATCCTATTCCCCACTTCTAAAAAAGCCTCCAGCTTTGCAAATAGGAAGTAAAAAGGATCTATTCCCCACTTCCGAAGCTGCAGATGGCAAAACTCACAAAAGTAGAGGGCTGACTGTACTTAATTGTTAACACTGACTTTATTCGCCTCTGTCCAGAAATTCCGGAATACAGGTTGGGCTATAAAGTTGGCTCCTAGACTTGAGATTTGACTCAAGACTTGACTTGAAAGTGTCTTGGAAGGACTTGAGACTTGACTCGAGACTTGAAGGTAGAGACTTGAGATTTGACTTGAGACTTGGAGTGAAAGACTTAAATATATCACTGACAATAGCAGTGGCAGAATTGACTAATGCCTCTGAAAAATACCTTTCAGCTCCTTCCTCCAATATTTTGACCAGTTGATTTCTGATTTTGAAAAAGGTCTTCAGTGCCTAAAACAGTCATCCCTTGAAATAGTCTGAAATAGTGAATTCTTCCCCTTATAGGTGCTCCTGTGGCCATGATGCACAAATTTTGAGCCAAATTTTGTTGAGTGGGTTGTGGGGCGGAGGTGGCTCTCAAAAGCCTTACGGGAGAGAGGTGCAGCTGCCTCCCCACCTCTGGAAGTTGTCCACTCCTTCATTAAACAGAGTAAGAAAGCCCAACTACTAACCAGCAGGAGGTGTGGAGTCATGAGGGTGGGGGAAAAAGATTTGCCTGAATCCGTCTAGGAAGGGTACCATTTGTACTTGACTGTCCCTGGTGTCACAGTTCAGTCTCCCATGGCCTACATGCATTACAAAAGACATTGAAAAGCAGGCAAACCACTATGTTAAGGTTGAGTATGCTAATAGATATTTGCTTCAGTTTATATGTTTTCAGAACAGACATTCAAAAGGAATAACAAAAGGCGAGTTAGCCCTCAATCATGCTTAAATTGTACCATATGCAGGCATGAACAGTTTTCAGGTATGGCACTATAGAGCTGGCACTTCCTTTAGTTGCTATAGGTCTAAACTGCTGCTTTTCTTCTCCCAGTGAAATTCTTTTCCCTCTAGTGAAATTCTTTAGAAATTTCATCCCTGGGTGGAGGTAGAATTTCATCTGTGAGATATTTGAACGTGCCCCCCCCCCCCATTTCTGTTTAAGATTTCACTATATAGTTCTTCTGGAACAGATCCTGAACTTTCTCAATTAACCCAACCCCCATTTTTAAACTCTTACAGACATCCTAATCCAACATGGCCGTCAGCTGAATGACATCGTTCAGAAATATGCTTGCAATTCATGCCCTTCTGGCTGAAATTGTTGTCAGTGAAAGATTATCAGCTTGTCCTGTTGAGTCTGGACTGAGGCTAGGATTGTACACACACATACAAAAAAGGTTCAGTACTTCTTGCCAAGGAAGTCTTGAAAATGGACCTCATATACGCAAAAGCATTGGTATATCTTATTTGTTCACAGTTTACTTAGGATACTTGACTTTATTGTGGCCAGAAAAGAGTATCAAACACAATCAGAGCTACCTAGCTTTTATATGTCATATCATTCGTGCATACCCAGCTGGCTGTAACACGTGCATGAGAGCCAGCTTGGTGTAGTGATGTGAATATTAGACAATGATTCTGGAAACAAGGGTTTGAATTCTCACCTTGCCTTGAAAACCCACTGGGTGACCATGGGTAAGTTAGAGTCTCTCAGCCTCATAGGAAGGCAAAAGCCCCCTCTGAACAAATCCTGCCAAGAAAACTCTGTGATAGGTTCATCTTACGGTTGCCATAAGCAGGAATTGACATGAAGGCACACAACAGCAGCAGCAACAACAAAAACCACAGCAGGATTTGGACAAAGTGGAATGTTGCTTGCATGGGTTCCCAGTAATGGGAGGAGAAATGAGGAATACCTTGAAGCACGTTATATTGTCAATGTGAATATCATTATTTATACACAATATCATTAAATTGTGGGGCCTGATTCAGAATTTCTTAACCACTGATGTGGACAGCTACGTAATTTACAATACTGGATCAGCAAAGGTCATGGAAGAACAAGCAAATCTAGTAATAGCCAAGAGAAACAAAATACCAACAAATAGTATGAACAGATTCTGATGCATATATACGAATACAAGCAGATGTTTCGTTACATAGCAGCTCCCCAGTAACTTACACAGTTTGTCATAACGCAATACTATTAAGCCTAAATCTGGCCATCTGATGAGATTAAAGCTTTGTTTCCTGCCAGCAATCCTCTCTGTCAGAATGTCATTCTGCTCTTATGCCTGAAACATCCCATCTGCTAAATACTACATTGGTTCCAGTCCAGAGTGTAATGTTGAACTTAAAAGTACCCTTAGCATATTGTCTTTGTAATATGGATAAGCACAAAATTCTCAGAAAAGCAGAACAATCTTGGTATGTGGATAGCATTTGTACACAGTTTGTGTAAAATTATGATAACATTTAGTCATGAAGATCAAGGCATGTTTGCAATGCCGTTCCATTTTTCCTACTGTTATAATGTAGGAGAACAAGTGTGACTTCCAATAAAGACTTCTTAAAATATTCCCATGAGAGCCAGCATGGTGTAATGGTTTGAGCATTGGCTTATGATCCTGGAGACCAGAGCTCAATTCCCCACTCAGCCATGGAAACACACTGGGTGGCTTTGGGGCATCACACACACTCTCAGCCTCAGAAAACCCCATGATAGATTCACCTTAGGGTTGCCGTAAGTTGAAAAATGACTTGTAGGCACACAACAACAACAACAATGGAATGCCCCCATACCTTTGCCTGACAGCTGAGACTGCAGCTGAAAGTTCCCTGAAGAGTGTGCACATATCATCCATGTTGCAAGTGTGTGCTATACACAACCAATGTAACTGCAATAATCATGTTTGCCAAATTAAGTGTGGAGTCATATGGCCCTTTCCATATCTTACCTTGTACCGGAGACAGCCAGTGTGGGTCCCGGCATCGTCTCTGCTGGGAGGGGAGTGCAACAGGAGTACTCCCCTCTGCACTGGCTACCCCTGGGATCCAGGAAGTGCAATGGCGCTGCAGTGCTGTTCCTGCCACAGTGCAGCCCAGTACTGTCCCAGGTGGTGCTGGGGCAGGAAGCGCAGCCATTGCGCTTCCGGGGTCTCTGCAGCTAAGGTAAGTGCAGGCATGTGGCGGGATGGTGGCATGATTGCCAGTCTTTGACAGGGAAAGCCCATCAATGATTTGTGGTGCAATGGTGCCATCTGGGGATGGGAGAAGGATGGGACAACATCGTGCATAAGTGTTATTGCAGTCCCATCCTTCTCCTGTCCCTATAGGGGGTTGGGAGGGTGGAGTGGAAAGGGCTTCTGCTAACAAAGCTCCTCCTCAGCTGAACATCATTGGTGTGCTATTGCTCTCCTGTTCCTTATCTATTGTTACTTGCCTTCGTTCCTGTCTCACTGTCCTTGCTTTGGTCACATAACGTCACTGGTTAATATGAAGATAAATTGCATCATTAGAAATTGATTTGTGACCAGAAGTGTTAATAGTGGAAGTGGGAATTTGCCTCTTCATAAGCTGAAGGGTTAACTTCAGTACTACTGTACTGTTTTCCACACTTGGCAGTGGTAATGTGTTCTCTACTGCAATGTTTAGGCTATCCCATTATGGTATCTGGAGATTTTGTCTAATCCACTATGGTTTGTTCAAACAGCTTGTGCAGATAATGAATGCACAGGACGAAAATGAGCAAGTATACCTATAGGCAAGGATCAGTCTAATATAAGTTCTTCGAAGAAGTACTCATGCTTGTTTTTGCAGCATAAAAGGAGAAGAGAAGGAATTTTAATAAATAAAATCTAGCAGCACCTTTAAGACTTAGTGATTTTTATTTTGACATGAGCTTTTGCAAGTAACAATCCACTTCGTCAAATGAGATACAGAGTGATATTAAAGCCTTAGGTTATTAAGCTTTTTTTTTTTATAGTTGTGGGAGTGAGATAGAATGTAATAGGATCTAGAAAGATAAAAATCATGGTCCTTATCCTAAACCTTCCAAGACTTGGTCTTTCAGATCTTCAAAGTTCTCGAAAGTTACTGAATGGGAGGGGGTGTCCCACAGAACCATAAAGTGAATAATAGTAATATCCTGCCCTTTTAATAGGAGTTCAGATGACTAACAAATCATATATTTTACATATAATGTTTAGATAGAAAGACAGATAGATAGATGGATAGATATTATATATAATATAATGTAACAAATCTTCAGGTTTCATTCATCACTGGTAGAAGCTGAAGCGAAGCAGCCTAAGGCCATTTCTGCACTAGACTGTTATAGTGCTGTTATTCCACTTTCAACATCCTGTGGAATCCTGGGCTTTGCACTTTAGAGAGGAGCCCTTGGAATGCCCAGCCAGAGCTCTTTGGTCTCAGTAAACCACAAACCCCAGAATTCCACAGGATGGTGAAAGTGGAATAATAGCATTATAACAGTATTGGGTGGAAATGGCCTAAGAAAAACTCTTATCTGCTGGTTTTCTTGGGCCCAGAATTTTTGCTAAGATATCTGAACATGACGAGAAATGAATTAAAAATGCATTAAATATTGTGATCCACATAATAATGTTTAACACGATTTGAGAACATTTTGGTACAGTATAAGACACCACACACATTTGCCTTCAGCTTTCTGTATCTTTACCATTCTGTTTCTTTTCTTCCCTATCTTCCTCCCTCTCTCCCCCCACCTTTCTCACTCTTTTTGTCTGATAAAGATGGAGTTGGACAGTACTTTTGCACAATGAGTAATTACGAACCAGTGTGGTTCCTTGCACATTCCTCAATGTCTTTAGTATCCACTTAGCCTTTTGCCTCAACTTGATACATTAAAGGCTGTTTTGAATGAGCTGTTAACACTTTCTCTTAACCTCTGGGAAAACCCTGGGTTTCCAAACTTTTGCCATCACACCTACACAGTGACAATGACAACTTAGCAGTGTTTTTCCTCACAGTAAGCAGGATAAAGGGCTGCCAAATGCATCGGACAAGAACTGTAAGAAATATTTTTTAAAATGTCGATGTTTCCTTCCTGGTGACTAGAGTGTGGTCGACTGAGAAGGCAAAGCATTGTGTGACACTGCTATTTTCTCAGCTAGTCACTTGCACAGAATAAATGTGCTTAAGCCTGTGGCTGGCTGTGCTTCCAGCTGCTTTCCAAAGGACGGCTGTTGATAGTTTGGGAACAAAACGTACCACCCGTGTTACTGGCAGATTTATTTTAAAACCAGAGTGCCATTAATTACCATACTGAGGAATGTCAGAGAAAAAGGACTGGGTAAAACAAATCAAGGACTTGCCTAGGGCTGTATGCTCACACAACAGCTGCCAAACCAAGGCCATTTAAAAATCTCTACATGGTGAGTGGTTTGTTTGCAGAAGATCACCAGAGGAAAGGAGGAATCTTCTGAAATGCCTTCTTGCAATTGCAAGTGGCTGGATTGAAAATTTGTACAGAGAAGCTCTGATCCCAGAGGTGAACCACTACACACAAATAGCTTATCATT
Organism: Cyclura pinguis; assembly: GCA_030412105.1. NCBI lineage: Eukaryota > Metazoa > Chordata > Lepidosauria > Squamata > Iguanidae > Cyclura > Cyclura pinguis. Next base: position 178,795,366 of record CM059599.1, read on the forward strand.
TGGGGCATCTCTGTGTTGTTGTTCTTTGCTTTTGTTTCCGACTTATGATGACCCTAAAATGACCCTATCACAGATTTTCTGGGGCTGAGAGTGTGACATGCCCACCTAGTGGGTTTCCATGGCTGAGAGGGGAATCAAACACTGGTGTCCCAGGTTGTAGTCCAAAGCTCAAACCACTACTCCATACTGGCTCTCATCTCTACATTACATACCTGTAGTATCTTGGTGTGGACAAAGGACACCCCTAGAATCCCACTGTCAACCCGAAACTACAGTTCTTATAAGAGAAAGAACAGGAAGATCTGCTAAACCAGTTCTCTGCTGTAATGCTGTTTGGTTTTTCTGCTGCTTTTTGATCTTTAAGTATTCTGAATCTCAAGAGAGGGGTAGTTGAAAAATTGCACCACAAATCTAGTGGCAGTCAGCACAAGGAGCCTTTTAAAGCAGCCTCCAGGTGATGGCCATTTGTGCTTTTTGGGTTTAAAACACTAATACAGAATTAGGAAAATAACCCCTCCCTTGTCTCATTCTTGCACAGGAAAAGGAGAAACCACTTTATTTCCCATTGCCAGTGAAAACACAAGATATTTTCTGCTGATTTTGATTAGAGGTCTTGTGTTTTGTATAAAATGGTTTTTGCAAGAATTGCAGTGGTGTACCCAGGGCAAGGCAGTGGGAGCAATCTGCGCCAGGTACAAATTCTATAGAGAATTTAAAAACAATAACAGAGCCAATTAAAATTGTCCCAGAGGCACAAACAGTGTCTTCTCCGAAGGTGGGGCATTATTTTGTTTCGGAACTGGGAAACATTACTCTATTTCAACTGTCTAATATCAGCAAAGCACTGATACTGATTGGGTGATTTTGAACTCAACCTGCCTCTTGTGATTGGGTATAATCATAGCCGATTTTCGGCAGCCAACGGGAAGGGGACTGTCAAGATGGCAGCATGCTGCACTCTGACAGAAAGGGGTAGAGATGGAGTAAAGCCCAGAACTTTCAGCTTTGGAGAGGAAGAGCCAGCAACTGTGTTGACTGGGGAGTCAGTCCAGTTCTCAGTGCTCCATACTGTCATGGCTTCCACCTGAGGAAAGAACGGCTATGAACGGATGGGAAGATGGGAAATGACACGAATAGGATGCAATTCTGGAAAAACTTCATCTTCTGGGTACTGAGCAAGTAAGAGAGAGGAAAATTTTGTGAGACAGAGCGAAGGAAGTAGATAGGAAGCATGAGGACATGGGTGGCTCAGTGTTCCAGAGAAATGGTGAGAGGAGTATATTGTAGAGATGACACTCATCCAGGTTTATAAAAGTTCTAGAGGGTCAATGACCAGGGAAAGTAGTAGAAAGGGTGTCAATGTGTTTAATAAATCAACAGGTTAAAAAAAAACACCTAATTCAACTCCATTTACATTAAGAAGGGGGAAATGTTAACTGTTACATTTATATTATATCATCATAGTTACATTCCTTCATGAAAGGCCCTACCAGAATAAAGCTGAAAAATCCCATCCATTATTTTATTCTTTCTGTTCCTGTTAAGAGCTTTGGAGAGAAGAAAACACCTACATAAAATTTTGAAAAGACAATATCTCATTAACCCTATAAAAAATGTTCTCCTGCTCTCCCTTTTGATCTCTTCTCCTTACCTGCCTCGCATCTTCTTTAGATGACTGATTCAGCCATGGTTACCAACCCCACCCCCCAATGGTTTCAGATCTTTAAATCGTGGAATTAACTAATCTAGCACACTCTAATCATGAACAAAAATCAACAAAGATTCCCATAGCCATTTGCATTTGCGGTGGTTTGAATCTACGGCCCTAAACATTGTATGCAATAAGATGGTGGCACTGTCTCATCCTGAGTAACAAATTCAAAGATAAGTCTACAAGACCCTATTGTAGCTATGCCCATTTTTGAAATGCTTGGCATAAAAGTAATTAATACAGCTTTTTCCAGAATGGGGTGGGGGTGGGATGGGGTGGTGTTCTTTACTTTCTCATGATGTTTCAAGTTCAGCTACCCAGGAATCCCACATAAGTGGCTTTGTGCTCTATCAAGTAAGAAAGGTGAGATATAAGTGTACTAAATAATGATACACAGGATTATCTCATATCAAATAATAGCTGCCATTCTTTGTTAATGCAGCTTTCACTCTAGTCAACTCACTTTCAGATTTTCATGTTCTCTTTAAGATACCTTTCATGAAAAAGCGAAACAAGGTTGAACAAGTGTGACCACTTGCACAAGTGGGACTACTATTTAGCTTTGCTGAACAGATCCAGGTATGTTTGGGTGAGTTTTGCAGGCACCCGGTGGAAAATGCCACCGGCCAATAAAACCTCCATGCCAAAAGTGTGGGCCACTATTGGAAGCATTGTAAAATGTTTATTTCTTTAGTTGAGTGAAAATTATGGGTGCATATTCACCTATTTGTACATTTAACCATTTTAAAGGAATATTAAATGCAACATCACTCTTTGGAGGGAAATATTGGATGTTATGGTCCTAGAAAGTGACTGTAGGGTGGAGGCTGAGAATCATACATCCCACCACATGCTGGTGGACTGCAACTCCCAGAAGCCATAACTAGCATAGCCAATGGTGAGGAATTCTTAGAATTACAGACCAGAAATCCAACATGATTTCTACACTTGCTGTTAGACAATAGTTTCTAGGAAGACTGAAAGTGGTTTGTGAAGGTCAGCACTTCCCATGGCGTATATGCATGCTGGCAAAATATAATGTGACAGAGACAAAAGTGAGGCAAATGTAGAATTTGAAAATGTTACTTTTTTATTGACTGGAGATTCTGGGAACTATATTCCAAAAACTAACTTTTGCAAGCTCTGGATGAGTATACACAGCATGAGGTGGAATTGTTCTTTCAGACCTTCAAGTCTTTCAAAGCATTGATGATTTGTCTCCAGCCTGGAAAAAAAAAGTGAGGAGGGTTTCCCATGCCAACTGTCTACACTGTTGCATGAGCACTGTGACCAAACTACTACTGCTTCTAGGACAGGATTGAAGGCATGGCAGAATTTAGCGGGAGAGCAGAGCAAATGCTTTGGAGAAAAGTCTGTCTGAGAATAAAGAACAGCTTTGTATCACTTCCAGATCTGATAGCTATTCAGCTGTTTGTCAAATTGTATTTTTCACAAAAACCACAACTTGATAGGCAGAATCAAATTTCAAAGGAACAAAGAAGCATTACTTTTTAATTTCAGCTTATTATCTCAGTGGTGCTTTGCTATATTGCTGAACTCATAGTTTGCAGGAATAAATAACAGGAATACAGGGACAAGCCATGAACAGAAGATAACGCCTCATGAGACAAGACAGCAGAATATTCCAGCTGTGCCTCTGCATTAACAAGAATTCTTTTTATAGAGAGTGATCCATTTATTAACCACAGCAACAAAGGGGTTGAAATAAAGCAGATGCATGAATTGAGAGACTTCTTTTGACACTCATGAACCCTGAGTGTTGCATATCATGTGCATATTCTCTTGTTTCGCCGCAGACAAAAAGGCAATACAACAGATTGCATAGCAAACAGTCTCAGAGTGTGTGACATGTTGCATCTGTGGGGCTCGAACTGCTTGCAGTCATCTGAAATGGAACACAGGGAATTCCTATACCCTCACATGTACTTGGCTGACACATAATTTTGCTTGTGATCAGCTGTGATTGAAACCCCCGTTTCAGGCCTTGTGCTGAAACACCGAACTGTACAAGTCAATCATACTTTGCTTGGGCAAAAAGAAGACTTGGTGATGTGAGGTCTTCCTGCCAGAGATGATCACCTCTCCCAGTGTAGTGGCAGTGGTGGCCCTCTTTGTGAGAGCATTAGGTAAATTCATGGAAGTTGGGCCCATTAGCGGCTACTAGTCCTCTATCTGTCTGGCTCCAGGCCTGGTCAAAGGACAGAAACAACTTTGGTTGCCTTTGTGGATGGGCCACCCTGGCAACTAGATGGGAGGAACATATCCCATGGTTCTGCCAGAACTCTCAGCAGTTTTTGGTACCATTGACCATTGGTATCATTTTGGGACACCTTCGTCATGGGACTTGAAGCCACTGTTTCACAATGGTTTTGGTCCTTCTTGATGGGGCAAACTCTACAGGTCACATTACTGAGGGATTTCTATTCATCTCCCTGACTATCTGCCTGTGGGTTCCCTCACAGTTTGTCTCCTGTGCTGTTTAACATCTACATAAAACTGTTGCAAAAGATTGTCTGGAGTTTTGGGGTTCAGTGTCCCCAATACGCTGATGATACCCAATTCCCTTCTCTCCATCCAACTCCAAGGAAGCTGTTTTGGTACTAACCAAGCGTCTGTTGTCAGTAATGGAGCAGGTGAAACTTAATCCAGACAAGGCAGAGGTGTTTCTGGTAAATGGAAAGTCAGATCAGGGAAAAGGGAATCTATCTGTGCTGGTCTGGGTCACACTCTCCCTGAAATCTCAGGTTCGCCACTGGGGGCTGCCTTTGGAAACCTGCTTCTTGGTTGGTTGTGTGACAAGGAAGACTCTCAGAAACTCTTTCTTCTACACAACTATTAAAGGTACAGGGGCCCTCTCTAGTTTTGACTTGAGCAACCTTAAGTACATGGGTGTCTTGGTGGTTCAATTTTGCCTGGTCTTTTTTGGGGGGAGGGGAGCCATATTGTCTGCTTTTTCTTGAGACTAATTTAAGCATACTTTTAAAAAGTTTAAATAATACTGACATAATAAGTACTTTGGGAGAGCCAGTATGGTGTGGTGGTTTGAGTGTTGGACTATGACTCTGGAGATGGAAATTCACTGAGTGAGCTTGGACAAGTCACACTCTCTCAGCCTCAGAGGAAGGCAAAGACAAACCCCTCTGAACATATCTTGCCAAGAAACCCCCATGATAGGTTTCCTTTAAGGTCTCCATAGGTCAGAAATGACTTAAAGGCATTGAACAGCAATAATACGTGCTTTGGGCCCAGAAAAAAAATAATGTATTAAAGTAGTCAGACGTCAATAATCAGAGCTCAGAAAAGTTAAATCTTTAAAAGAAGCAAGATTCTGGGAATTATTAGTCCAAACAATATTTCCAAGCCCTGCAAATTGAGTTTTCTGGTTTGTGATTTCAGTTAAGAGGAGGCCAGCTTGCTTAGCTGGACACTGGCACAGTTGCTAGCAGGGGTGAGATTTGCAATGTGCTGAGTAATGGTTCTTGCTCAGGCACAGACAGGTCTTTCTCACTGGAACAATAGTCACTTCAGGAGCAAGCCAGTTGGTGGTCAATTTGGCATGCATCAATTGTACCATGAAAATACGTGGAGGGGGATGCTGGGACAACAGAAAGTCTAGATTCCTTTTCTGCAGATCCAGAAACTCAACAAAGAATGACCTTTGTAAAGTCAAAAAAAGAAGGAAAACATATTCATTTATAAGAAATAATTAGAAAGAGCAAAAAGGAATCCACATTACATTTATTATCTTCTGCTCTTGGCCCCCCTGTGGTCAGTCCCGGGATTTTTCATACATAAAATCTTTTACCAAATTGCCCTGTGATGCTGTTGGAATGAAGGGAGATGTGCAGGAAAAGCAGGACTCTTGGGAGGCTGAGTTACTTTCTTGCTGTTTCTACAGGAACAGCTGCTCCAAAAGCCTCTTAAGAAGCATTCTTGATCCAGGCACAAGCAAGTTTTGGAGCTATATGTCTACAATGGTTTGGAAACTGGGATAATTTTAGAGAATTAAGAACAGCAGGCTCGGAAAAGAACAGGCATTTAGGGGCCCGGGGACACAGGCACATGGAACACATGTACATGTGGTTACCCCATTTATCCTACTTACATCCTAGCTTTGGTTGTTTAACAGTGAGCAACTTGGCTAAAGCAAACCAGAAAACATGTCTGAAGAGGAATCTGAATACAGTGGTCCTTCCACTTTTGTGAGGTTTGGGGCTCAGAACCCTTGTGAAAGTGAAAAAATCATTTCCTTTCCAGGGCTCCCCCTCTTCCCATTCCCATGAATAACAGAAGGGAACGGAGTGTGGGAGAAGCATCACATGAGTTCTCAAGACCGAGGCAAGATACATAGGAATGGGAGGAGGAGCTCCAGGGAGGAAGAAGGCTCAACGACTATTTGATGTTTGGTTGTATGCCTCTTTGGTGGTTCCCCTCTTCTTCCATTTCTTATACATGTTTCTTTTAAATCTCAGTTCATCTGGAAGTTCTTTGTACATGCATCCTGGTTTCTCTTGACACCTCCCCAGTACTTGGTGTCCCCCTGCTCTCTGGATTACTATCTCCTTCCCCTGCGTAAAGCTCTCCTGATCAGGTTTCTGAGCCTCCTAGAAAATTCTTACTAGCTGCTGTGAAGTGCAACACACCTTTTTCCAGAAGTCTTTCAGGAAGGTGCAGAACAAGCTTCCAGAAGCCTAATGTTTCCTGACATTGCCATCTGCAGAACCAATTGTTCACTTCAAACACTCTTGTCCCTCTTCCTGGGCCACATCCTTCAACAGGAAGGATTTATGAAATAACAACCTATGCCACCAGGTCCTTTAGCTTCCTCCACCAAGCTTCATAATCTCTGTGGTGAAGCCTGAATCTTGTAGTATTATTTTTCCCATGTGGAACAGAAAGAAGGTACAAAACCTGGTGAACTTGATAAATCTTGTCAGTCTCTCTGGACCATCGATGTTAACCCCTTAGAGACAGCATGTCTCTCAAGACATCTTATCTGATCGACACACCACTGCTTCTGTTCCTCACAGCAAAGAATCACCTACTACGATCACATGTCTCTTCTTCTGGGAACTGAAAGGACTATTCCATCCATAGAACCCTCTAAGGTCACCTTCAGGTCTCCTGAGAAGCAAGTGCCTGATCCTATGCCTCATAATCCTTGACTGAAGAGAAAGCTTGGAGTTGATCATATCAGTCCTAACTTGCAACATGGTTCTTGATAATCCTGCTTTTGTGTGTCACATTCTTTGAAGTATCTGCCTCCTGTGTTTGTAAATTTCTCCCTTCCCTAGAAGCATCCTCTGTGTCTTGTCCTTCTAGAAGAGCTGGTTCCAAAAAAACCTTCACCCTTCCTGATAAGTTGAAGTGCAAATGCATGGGCCTCAAGCTGCTTGCACCTTCTCTTACAACAGGTCAACCAGTTTGTACTTCCTGCAAGTATAGCCCCATAGATCTTCTGGCAAGAAAACAAACATGGCACAGACGTTGCAGGTTGTTGCAACAATTCCATCACCATCATGTTCAGAATCCTATATAGGCAACAGTACAGCTCTTCAAAGTCCTCCACAAAATGTCCAGATTGTGTCATCACCTCACAATCATTGACTCCACTTTGCTTGCTTCATAGGGATTAGGGCCAGGCTGGCCTCTGGATGTATTCTTTTAAAAATACCTGCAGTGCTCATTGGCCCTAGCTAGCATAGCTAATAGTGAGGGAGTATGGGAGCTGCAGTCTAGCAACATGTGGAGGGCCACATATTCCTTGTCCCTGTACTTAGATGTTCCTGAAGAGTGGAAACTCAGCCCTATTCTTCTTGAGGGTAGTCATACTTTCCTTGCAATACCTAGTTTTACTCTGATGCATTTTACCCATTTACAATATCAATGAAGGTTCACAAAAGGTTATCTGATGAGCAAGAAACCAGGTTTATTTACAGCCATGAACATTAGCTAGTTTCAGTCCTGTTTTATGAAGCCAAATGGACAATATGATGGCCAAAACCTTATAATATCAGACTTAAATTTTCATTAAGATATAGAGGTGAAAATCAACACAGAAAGGTAATAAAATAATTCTATTTCAGTTCTCTAAGAAACAACAAAAAATGCATCTGTTTATCCACAGTAAATGAAAGGAGATTAATATCAAATAAGAAAAAAAAAGAGGGAGTCGCAACTTACATTGCTTTTTTTTTTTTTACAAGCGTTCCGACTGTTCAATAGATACTCTATATGTTTCACCAGGACTAGTTCTTACTTGTAAGGGCCATTCTGGCACTTTGGCACGGAGTTTTAATTGGGCAGGATCTAGAGTAAGGAGATGACGGATGTTATTCTGATCAAAGGCTGTCTGCTGCAACTGCGATGCTGCTGGTATCTCAGGCAAAGCTGCCTCTTGGAAGTGGACATTCTTTTTAGTACGTCTCTTCTTCACCATGGTACACAGCACGCTAATCCCCACCACAAGGGCAGAGATTATGAAAACAGTGGTTCCAACAAGAATCTCAGTGTAACTGTACCAGGAGCCAATGCCTGAAAGACAAAGAGGAGGGGATTGTTCAGCTCATTCCGCCATGAATGCTTTCTGTGTTCAATATGGTCTCATTCCACAGACAAGCGAGCAAGCCAAGGATTCTAGAAAACTAGTGGTCACGTATCTTTCTTTATCCCACTTAGGACATTTTTAGAGGCCCACCCCATCCTCAGTATCAATATCAATGTAAAAAACCAGATCTGCTTTTTTGCAGTTTGATTCATCATCTGAAGATTTTTGTTGACAACGTGTGAGGGCTTGTAATTGGTTACCCTTCATGAGTTACTAACCACCTTCCCCATTGCCTTGAGCAGTTTTGAAACTATCACTCAAATGTTTTGCTTTTACCGAAAGAAAGACAGACCGACCGACCGACCGACCGACCGACCGACCACTAGATAAGGCACATGCTACTTCAAACAAGAGGTAAGACTGATGGCTGAATCAGCATTAGACTTCCTGGCATGCAGGTCTGCATTTGTGTCATGGAAATTGTAAAGCTCTCACTATGGGTATAAAGAACACACTGTGACTGCTTTTTAAATAGCATGTCTATCTTTCCCTCTTTCTTCTCAAGTGATATCAAGAAAGGCATAACTACATCAAAGACTCTCAGGAGCCACAGTACAACTGTAAAGGCCTAATCTCACTCTGACAGCTTAGGAGACTTGCCATGGTAAAGTGTCAGGTTGCATTTCCAATGGAGAGAGAGGAGTTGTGCTGGCATGGACAATTATTTCAAACTCAACCTCTGTTGGATTCTATAAGACATACTTTTCAGCATGAAAACCTTGGGCTGAATGCACAAACTCTACAACAAGCTGACAAAAAGTTTAAGAAGGAGAATGCACATCCAAATGTGCACACCACTAAAAGCAAGAGGATAGCTTCCATGTTCAGATTGTACTTGATACTGATACAGATATCTATATGTCTTACAAAGCAAAGACGAAGCTTTTGCATTTGGTTGCATTCTGGTGTTCATTCAATTTACATCCACATGATATACTGTGGCAGCTACAGCTTATGATGCTCTATCTAAAAGCTAAACAAAATCATACGCAATTACTTTTAGTAAGTGTGCGTTGTGGAGGGGGAGCATACAAATGTGTGGATCTGCATATGGGCTGTACAGCTGTTTCCTATTCTCTTTGAAATTTACCTTTTATTTCTGGACACAGGACTTTCTGCAAATCCAGTAGAAATTAGGTTTCTACCATATACCAGAAACTATGAATTATTCATATCCATGCACTACAGTTATCAGAGTGCATGCAATCCTTTAGCAGAGGAATTTAGCAGCATCTTTAAGACTGATTTACAGTCAGCCCCCTACACTTACTAAGGGGAACAAGACCCCTGCAAAAGTGGAAAAGTTGCAAATATCAAAATGTTAGTGTGTGTCTGTGAGAAGGAGGTCAAGGGATGGTGGGGAGAACAGACACCGTGAGTCCATACCAGGCCAGGGAAAGGGGGTGGGTTGGCATGGTTGCCCAACATTTACTCTCTTTCTCCATCTCCTTGACTGGGGGTGGTCATCAGATTTGTGGTGCTGAGAAATTGGCCTGCAAGCCATCCTTAGTTGGCTAGGCAGCTGCTGCTGATAGAGGAGGAGGACAAGAGGGGTTTTTTGAAAGAGCTGTGTGGCCTGATTGGAGCTGCTGAAAGGGAAGATCCCCCCCAAAGAGAAGCACCTGAGGTAGGAGGGAGGAAGGGTTGGAGAAACTTGCACATAATCAAATCTGTGAAAGTCAAATCCACAAATGTGAAGGACCAACTGTATTCAGCTGGTTCAAAGGGTAGTTACTTTAGGTATAAAGATGAGGTTATACAAAGTTCTTCCCCCTAATTTGGATTTTATTAGATGGAAAACCAAGTTGTAAGCCCAGCTAAAACACTGGAAAGTTGCTCTGCAGCCAGATTATTTACATTAACTATCTGGCTGAGGATCATACAACAAAAAAATTATATGTAGGATATTGGGCACCCACTTGTTTTCAGTGACAGGGCCAGATTCTAGAAGACTGGGAGAGTAAAGTTGGAGGGAGACTTGTCCCCCTTGCTCTCCTCCCTGCCGCTGTGGGCATGACAGTGCAGGTGGCAGGGGGGAGAGTGAAGTGGGTGAAAGATCTTGTCCCCCTTGCTCTCTTGCCAGCAACTGCAGGCGCAATTGCACTGGCGGCAGGTGGGAGAGTGAAGTGGGGGGTGTTATTCATGGTTTTCTGACTTTTGCGGGGCTTCTGTGCCCCTAACCTCTGCTAACGTGGGGGGCCTACTGTAATATGATTCTTTGTAAATCATTGATAACAAAGTTGCACATGTTCTTTGGGACATGAACTATAAGGAGGTGGAATGATTTGCTAGAGCTACACTGATGGCTAAACATGCAGTTTTGCAAAATTGGAAATCCAGGAAATCTAGGAATATAAATACTCATATTCAAAATCATTTGATACTCAATATTCATGAAAACACAAGCTAAAATAAGAAACTGTATTTCATATGATCTGACATGGTTTCCTTGAATTGTGTGTGGAATAAGGATATTGTTTTAGCATACTATAATGCATCTACTAATCATTTATTTTAAAATACTTTTTTCCTCTTTTTCTCTATCTCTTTTCTTTTTCTTTCTTCATTTTCTTCATCCCCCCACTTTTCTCCCTTCCATTTGAATTAGTATACAACAAATGTGATGGCATCAAATTGGGCTTTAGATATGCATATATATATATTTGTAATGCAGTGTGTTATCAAGGATGAGATGGGGATTACTCATAATTTGTTTCTGAACACTTAATGAAATTGGCTTTTTCGAAAAAGAAATCTGAGCTGTCATAGTTCTACCTGTGCTGTTGAAAGAACTCTAGTACATAAACTGCCAGGAGGGTGAATTCCCTGCGTTGTGACTGAGTTCAGAGAGGAAGTGCAGATGTTGGAAGGTAGGGGAAAGAAATACAGCATAAAGAGAAAAGAGCAAGGGAAAGGGAGCCACAGGGGAAAGGCCTCCTGAGCTGGGTAGCAGAGATGAAAGAGATGCCCTCTTTTAGAGGAGTATGCCTAGAGGATATATTTGGCTGGTCCTCTCCTGAGCACTGGGCTGCTCCTCTCCTTGCTTGTTATACCTTCAGTACTATTCATTGTCTCTAGATTTCCTGGGTCAATGGTCCCAAGTGTCTAACTGGGGGTGGTTGGAAGAAAAATGTTCTGAATACATAGTAAGACCACCACATTATACCTTGCTGTGTGAAACACCAGCATTTTGGTGCAGGTAGAACTCTATTTTACATAATCCACATACCTGATCGTGGAGCACGAAGGCACAGGGTGCCTGACTTCATCAGGGAATGGTCTTCGTATTCTTCTTTACAATGGCATATGTAAGTACCAAATCCATTGAGGCAAATCGCCTCAACACCACATAGTCCAATCCCAGCATCGCATTCATTCACATCTAATCAGTATAGACAGATTTGAGTAATTCTTCACAACATGGTTTTAAAAATTCAACAGCATTTTATTTAAGTACCAAGCATATGCATTGCCTAGCCAGTAGAGAGTACCTATTTCACAGTGTATTTCTGTCCCACTACTGCCCATATTACTCCACACCAACACCTTCCTCACCATCCCCCATGTAATGGCAAATTGAGCTTAAAGTTATTAGGTTTTGCTATATTGATATAGAGAGAAGAAACAAAAATTTAGGCACAATTCAGTTAACCATTAGGAACAACTAACACAATCTGTGAGAAGAAAGGGCAAATTGAAAGACCTGAAATGTGTAAACTAACCCCACCACTTGCATCATCTAATAAAAATCTATGGCACTGTAACATACAGTGAAATCCAATGTCTTTTTACTGAGACGTAGACTTCCCTGGGATGTGAAGAACCAGTTTACGTCCACATGTAGGAAAGCTTTTGTTAGCTGGCTAACTACTTAGATCTGACAACTTAATAACACTTCAAATATATTTATAATACTTCTATCTTCTTAACCTCCAATGTTTTTCCCCTTTATTTCTTCAGTGGCCCTCAACTTTCAAAAAAACTTGCCTTTCTCCTTAATGTTCCACATAACCTTCCTTCAAGACTCTCTTATTTACTCCCAACACTTCACTGGTTAGGGGTATTCAGAAAGAAATCCATACCCTTCTTAAAGAGGCAAGCCTTGAACAACGGCTTGTTGTGCAGCAAGACTTGCATTTTTTTTAAAGTGTAATTTACAGTTAGTTCTAGAAGCCTGAAGCATATACCTTTTGAACTTTGTGATGGAAATTATCTGGGAAGGGAAGCTGATGTAATTTGGAGAGAAGAGACTGATGAGAAAGTTTACTTCTAGACAGAAACCCTAGCAAATGTAAATGATCAGCTTGCTTGTTCTGTGGGTCAAGCACCTATTATTTCCTCTTGCCTAACAGTTCACTGACACAAAAATGGCAAGCTCAAGATCTCATTCATTGAATTATTAAACCTTAACTCATTTTGTTATTTGAATTATTCATGATAGATGTTACATTTACTCACATACCTCTCACCAAAATAGTCCCAACCTCTCCAACTTCTACAGGTATACCACTCAGGTCTTCCAACTGGGAATGCACTAAGTGAGACATGTTCTTCTCCTCTGATGTTAAATGCAACCAGAATGTGAATATCAGGCTTGGGCTGTTCTGCCTACACATAAACATGGACATGTCTTGGTTTACTTTCCATTCACATGAATGGGGGTGCTCCCTTTTTCTAAGCATGGGTACACTTATAAGAAAGTTATCATATCTAACTGAGAACAAATGAGCACAAAAGATAAGTTTATTACAAAGGAGGAAGCACACAAAGAATATGGCTGTCTTTTTTCCACAAATGCAACAGATAACAGAATAGTACTTGAGTTCAAAGTGTATCTACAAAATATTTACAACTATCATAGAGCTCAGTTGCCATACCTGTCCATTTCAGTTTTATCTCTTCTTACAACCTCCTTTAACTTGACTTCTTTAACTTTGTTTAATAAGAGTTTCACCTTCTTTTGTACCTGAAAAGAGAATGACTCACTGTTGGTTTGAATGACGGACAGCTACTGAGTGGCATCACAAAGAGAAATGTCTATAATATAACTAGCAGAAAGCATGCAGTAGTGGTTTGAGTGATGGACTATGACTCTGGAAACTAGGGGTCAATTCCTTGCTCAGCCATGGCAACCCACTGGTGACCTTGGGGATGTTACACACTCTTAGCTCCAGAAAGCCCTATGATAGGTTCACCCTTAGGGTCACCATAAGTCAGAAATGACTTGAGGGCACACAACAACTACAACTTCCCACCACTGTTTTTTTTTTTAAAAATGTATGAAACTCAACTTCAGTGGTGGCTGATCTCCACACTAGGAGCCTCCAAATTCCCATCTTCTACTATGGGAGTTGGAATTCTCATCTACCAGTAAGAGGACAAGGAAAAGTATCCAGGGCAGCCATGTTGGCCATGAGGCAAAATACAACAAAATCCCAAATCCACAAAACAGTGATACCTTTATTGGGCCAATTCAAAAGCACAAAATACACCATGCAAGCTTTTGAAGCTTCACACGCTTAACATCTGGCAAAGATGTTAAAAATCACACAGAAGAAGAAAAGTGAGGATGTTAGAGTCACCAGCCTACATTCTGTCTCAGATGTTCCTTCTGTTGTCAGTTAAGATGGTCTAGAAAGGTAACATTGCAGGCAGAGGTCCCGCCACTTCTTGGCAATGTGGGAAAAAGGGGACAAAGTACAGTAAACAACACACAATTAAATTCCATGTTCATTAGCAGCAACAAAGTGACTTCCACTAAGGGGCGGGATCTCAATAATGGTATCACTGTTTTGTTGATTTCAGACTTTTAAAAAGGACTAGGTTGTTTTTAAAGCTATCTAGCCAATTAACTTTACAGTTCTTAGCAACATGATATACTCTCATTTATTATACTTGATTTAAAAAGATGCTTTCTTGCTTACCTGCCCATGGAATATGCTTCACTACATCTACATCTCTACATCTGCTTCCAAGAGACGTAAAAAGCACCTTTTGAAGTCCAAGAAGAATTTGAATATGAATTCTAGTCCATGATACGTTTTTAAATTACATTAATGACCATAGGTGAGTCACTGACCCTGAAACTCTCACCTTGTGGCAGTGTGTGAGCCCTTCCACACTACCCAATTATAGTGGTCTGATTCCACTTTAACTACTACGGCTACATTCTATGGAATCCTGGGATTGATAGTTTGGTCAGAGGCAACAGAGAAGCTCCCTGGCAGAGAGTTTTCTAACTGCCATACTCTCAACTACCAATCACAGGATTTTACACAATGGCACTTGAAGTGGAATCATTGTGCTAAAATCATGTAGTGTGACAGGTCCTTTTTGTTTTTAATCTACCAAACATGAGTAGTCCAATCCTTCTAAGAAACAATGTGGCAAAAAAGGCAAGAAACTATCACTGAAAACTTGAGGCTGCTCGTGTGGAGGTTGATTGCTCTGAGTGGTGAATCTGCTCTGGGATTTTGTTTGAACGTTGACATCAAAGGCACCAGCCTCTTCTGGTTAAAAGAAATGTCACAAACAGGCTTGTCTCCATATTATGGATCAGAAACGCCAAAGTGAAAAACTGAAATCTACCTGCTATTCTGCAAAGACAGTTTGCTTTGTGATACATGCAGTACCATGAGATTTCTTACCTTCCTCTTAACGGACTCTATGAAGGCTTTCTCCAGATCACTTCCAATGGGTGGGAGCTGTCCTTTGTGTTCTATACCAAAAGTTACTTCAAAAAGAATATCTGTGGAAGATCCAAATGCCCCCAAAGCACAGTAAGGATTGTGGAGATACCAAACCAGTTCTGCAGTTAAACAGCTACATGTTTTAAACGAATGGCATGCCAAGCACAGCACAGAACAGTCTCTGCGCCAAAGGAAACTGAATACGTTTTTCAGGTTTCACTTCCTTCATTTCACTTCTCAGAAAGCAGAAGCAGAAAGTAGAAAAGAATCGCATTACCTCCAGGATGATGTTTGGATTCCAGAGCAGAATTGTCTTCATGAATCCTGAATACAAAATTCTTCTCTGGGGGAGAAGGACAATAGAAAGGTATCAATCATAGAATCAGACTTGAAAGGGCCATTGAGTCCAACCCCCTGCCTCCATGTAGACCATCCCCAGCAGGTAGCTGCCCAGCCTCTTTTTGAATATATCCAAAGAAGGAGACCAACTGGTTCCATTGCCACATCACTCTTTGTGTCAAGCAGTTCTTTTTAATGTTCCATTGAAATCTACCCTCCTGTAACTTGAAATTATTAGGTCTGGTCCTACCCTCTGGGACAGCAGGGAACAGACCTCTGGCCCCTTTCCCCGCCATGACATTCCTTGAGGTATCTAAAAAGTGCAATCATGTCACCCTTCATTCTTCTCTTCATGAAGCTGAATATGCTCAGCTCCTTCGACCTTTCTTTATAGGTTTTGCTCCCCATACATTTTATCATCTTTGTTGCCCTTGTCTACATCCTTCTTAAAATGAGGCACCAGAACTGAATGTTGTACTCTAATTGAAATCTGACCAGTGCAGAATACAATGGAAGTACTACTTCCCTTAACTTAGAAACTATGTGTCTATCAATGCAGCCTAAAATAGCATTCACCTTCTTGGCTGCAGCATCACACAGCTGGCTTATATTCAACTTGTGACGCACTAGCCTTTGAAAGTGGCAGTTCCCTTTCAACTTCCATAAACACTATCAAATGGTATTCAGGAGTGTATCTCAAATTAAATGTACTAGGTTTACTGTTAAATGACACCTTTCCTCCACAACATCTCAATAGGTCATTTCAGGCACATTACAGAGTGGCAAATCTGCTGCAAGGAGCCATTACCTTTTATTTTTGTGTCCATCCAAATAACAAGACAAGAGTGTAAACATACTTTTGTTCCTTTTCTAAAAAGTAATCTACTGCTATGCTATGACTACTACGAATAACGTTAACTGCTAATAACACAACTACCACTGTCTCACTGCATTTTTCTCCTCTCTGACCTCACTGTTTACTATTACAATCCCCAGCCATAGATGCAGTCACCCCCTCAGCTCAGGGTTACACCTCAAGTATCTGATGAAGTTGACTCCTCAAGACCCTATGAAGTGTTGATTGTGAACATGTACAAATTTTTATTGAAATCTGAGATGGAAGAAGAACAAGTAAAAGAATATATGATTAGCTCGGCAAAGAATTTTGGACATAATATACACATGGATCAATGGGAAAAGTTATAATTGAAGGATATTAAAAGTATACTATGTTATGACCTAAAAGAAAATTATTATAAAATGTTGTATCACTGGAATCTTACCCCAAAGAAACTAGCAAAGATGTATAAAGAGACTGGAAATAAATGTTGGAAATGCAACAACTGTGTTGTGTTACCACCATTGCTAGCCCGAGCTTGTGGGATATAAAGATATCTTTTGATATCAATAATTCGGCCTCCTATACCCGTTCCCCTCCACGTGCTTGCGAGGTCCCCCGGACAAGTACGCACACAGGCTCAGCCGATAATCACCGTAATATTCCAACACAATACAGGCAGGCCAGAAATAGCCGTCCCGCCGCTTCAAGAGACCTCAAAGGCAAGTACTCTATTATGTATGCACGCAACTTTCAAAAGATCCTCTGCCCCGAGCAGGCAGCTTCATTAGAAGAATCCTCATCTGCCCAGCACTCTGCGTTTGCATACTATCCACTCTATTGACAATTTGGCTATAACTCAATCATTCAAATTCTGACCTTTCGGAGGCTTTTGTCTCCAGCCCCAAACTCATTGTTTTCCCCAAGTACGAGCTAGCCTGCGGTCACAATTTTCCCTATAAGAATCCCTGACTTTGAGCGCTTCCTCGGATCGCTCTTGGTTTCCATCCCGCCTTGCTGTTGCTTTGTCCAGCGAGCCTTCCCCTCAGCTTCATGTGCTGAGATCCACGCTCCCCAGCTTCTCCGCTTCTAACCGGGCTTCAGGACAGGTATAGTATTACCAAAACCAACAACTGCTCTAAAAATCCCTCTATCTCACTCCAACCTTTATTTCTTTAGTTATCTGTGTGAGTACACTGTTTGATTGTATTTTTAATAAAACAACATTTATTATTTCAACTTCTGTGTGCTCCTTGACTCGGCCCGACCCCGTAAACATAGGGTTCAAGATCTCGCTACGTTACCCTGCCTCTCGCATTGCTAGCCTGTGCTCTTGGCTAATTTCCCCAACTTATATAATTGAGAGGGCATTTAGGTGTCCCTCTCGGGACCCCCAGAAATCAGGGTAACAGTTGGGTCTTTGTACCATATGGTGGACATGTGATAAGGTTAAACAGTTTGGGATGAAGATTCAAAATATGATGCAAAAGCTATCCAAGTCTCAAATGCCTAGAAGTCTTGAATTATATTTATTAGGAATTTGGGAAGAACATACAATTGTGGAAAAGAAACAACATGAATTGGACCAACATATGCTATTAGCAGCAAGACTGATATATGCTCAGATTTTTTGGCGGGGGGGGGGAACAGCCTTACCTACAGTGGATGAGTGGTTAAGTAGATTGATGGGAGCAGTCAAAATGGAAAATCTAATGTACAAGGCACAGCTCAAAATGAATTTGCATCTGAATGGAAATAGTTGACTGAATTTTTTAAAGCATGAAGGCAATCTGATGACTATAGCTTTTTATAAAAACTTGTTATTACATGAGAAGTGTGAAACTAGAATCTAAAGTTGTATTCTGTTTGTTGTTTGAATAGGTTATTTTATCACTTTTTAATTGGATGGTAATTATTATTAATTAAAAATGTTTACTATATCTTATTAAGGATTATTAGTATTTAGTAATATTTAGTTGAAAGATTATTATTGTAGAATAATATTATATTATTGGAATCAAATATATATTAGAATAAAGAAACTATACAGAATACAGAGTAAGTTAATAGTGATACAACTTGTTAATTTAACTAATTAGATTATATGTAAGTGGATAAGTAATCACATAAGATAATTAGGTAAATAATCATAATAATAGATAAGTAATAAATAATAAGTATTTAATGATATGTGATCAATAGCAACTATTAGTTTTTTTTTTTCAGGTTCAAGTTAATACTTAGGTCTAAGTGTTTAAGTACAACGAACTATATACAACGAGGCAGGAACCAACTTTTTTTTACTTATTTGTGATAATGTAGTTTTGTAGTTGTAATTATGTGATTTTTTTTCATGTAGATTGTCAGTATTATTTGTATTGCTAGTATTGTTTGTATTGATAGTTTGTTTTAATATCTGCTTTGATTTTGTTTGAAGTTTGTGTAGACTGTGTGTATTTGTTTTGCTTTTTTTTTACTGCTTCTGGTGTTTTGTTTGTGTTTAACAAAATAAAAATTAAAAAAAAGAGCTTATGAAATGATGCATGCGATTGCCATTAAGATACGATAAAATAAAAACTTTATTGTTTTTGCAGTAGCAGATCAACCTGGCTGCCTTTCTGGACATTTTTATCTGTATACTGGGCCCTCCATTTTCATGAGTTCAGCACTTGTGGATTTGATTATTCATGGATTATTTATTTATTTCTAAATAACTTACTTTGTGCCCCTGCCACAGAAAAATTCTCTCTAGGAATCTTTAGGTCCTCCAGAACTAGGTCCACTTCTGTCTAGAGATTCCTGTCTAGACACTTCTCTAGGCATTGCTAGGTCCTCCAGCATGACTCTATCACCCACTTGCACCAGAAGTTGACCACAGAATCACACTGGAAAACCTAGAGATTCCTCGAGAAGTGTTCTTAGGTTTTTTAAAAAAATAGCATTTGTGATTTTTATTTTTATTCACATTTTTCAACTTTTGTGGGGGTCTTGCACCCCTAAACCCTGAGAAAGTGGTGGGCTCACTGTATATGTAAAACAGTCCATGTGAATATAAGGACCAAGATCCAATATGTGAGTCTTTACCAGTGTATGTATGCCATCGTCTGGTACATTTCTGTGTCTGCTTTCCCCCCTTCCCACCTCCTCCCGGGTGTACACTTGGGCACATTCTAGCTGCCCTTGCCAACCTGGGGAAGAAAGAACAGACTATGCATGCAGCGTGAGGCTCCCCGCTTTTCTTGTGAAGACACACTCAGGCACACCTCTACAGCTGACTGGTGGCCAAAGGGATGGGACCACATGCATGAGTCCCCCAGCTGCTGTTGCTTGGCAAGGCACATTTTGTAAGGAGGTACAGGAAACCTCCTTCTGCAATGCCAAATAGGCATAAAACCCAGTTACCTTTGTCTATCTATGTACATGTCACCAACAGGATTCTAGCCAAGAATTCCAAGGCACTGGTCAACAGTCTTGTGGTAAATTGAGACTTTTTTAAAAAATGTATTACAATACAAAAACACAAGGTTTTGTGGGCTACAGTAAACTTCATTATATGTGTGAAGTGTATCCTCCGCTGTCAGAGCAAACAGGAGCCATACCATCACCCATAAAGAAAGAAAAACTAAAAACAGTAGAACCAAATAGCAATTAAATATAAGCAGTAGGGAGGGAAAATTCAAAGTCTGACAGCATGCAAAGCAACAACTGTGGCAAAAAAAAAAAAAATTAATGAACATGTAAAAAAGGCTGAGGGTGATTCTAGATGGGACTTCATTATGCAATTGCCTCATTAACAGAAGGAGTGGTCCAGATTACATAATCATCCATTTGTAACTGTGCTTTCCCACTGTTTCTTCCATCTTTTGCCATACTTGTTGTGTGCCTTCTGACTTATGGTGACCCATATGTTATGATTTCCATGCTTGAGTGGGGCATGGTGAATGCTGATCTCCCAGATTCCAGTCCAACACTCAAATCACTACAGCATCCTGACTAGTATGGTTAGTATGAAATTCTCACGCTAGAAAGTAAGAAAATATGGGAAAGTACCACAGTGTCTTTTGCTTGGTACTGTTAGAAAGTATCTATCTGGAAGCACTCTAAAGAGTTGAAGAGCTCTGATTTACAGTGACACCTTTTTCTACCAACAATTATTGATTAACAAAAAAATGTTGAAAAACACTATATATTCTGTTCAAAGAATTTCATTTTCAATGTAATTAAACCAGATTTCCTTTAAAAGAACTGTAATACACACTGCTTAGCAAGGAATTATTGTCCTTTCTTGGCTTCATCACTTCCCCAAATTACTAGTTTCTACAATGCATTTATCATGAAAAAAAAACCACAAGTGAAGGACTTACCATATGAATTATTTTCTGCTTTCAACGAGAGGTTATTTCTCTGCTTCCAGCCAGAAGGGAAATATGGAAGACTTGGTTTCATATGCTTTCTTTGTGGATGCTTCCTATATCTGGTTTCAGAATTGCTGGAATGAGTAATCACCGTTGTCTCCACTTCCATGCTCTTGAGGCTACTTGAGAGATCAGCCTGGGAAGACAAAGTGGTGGCTGTGTCCACGGAGCTATAATTAAGTGTCCTGAGAGGAGAAGCAACCAACACATCAAGATAACCTAGTGTTTTAGTTGTAGAATTTGGAGGCATTTCTGTAACAAGCAGTTCAGGTCTCTGAGATTCATTCTTCCCCACAGCAGCGACAGTCACGCACTGCTTGCTCTTGTTACTGTCTGCTCTATCGATTTCATTGTCCATCTGCTCTCCTTTAAGTGTTTCCTTCAGTTCCAAGAGTCGCTGAGATTGTATTCTCCTAGGGAAGCCAGAATTAGACTGCAGTGACTGAAGAATCTGTATCTGTGTTGTCCTTGGTATACTTTTATGGGATGGAACTGGAGTTCTCTGCTCTTCCTTAGAGACTTGCAGAAAAGCAGTGCCTCTCTTGAAGGCAGAGGTTGCAGAGGCTCTTTCAGAATCTCTCATGCGTTCTGGCATCTGATATGTGGTTGGAAGGTAGGGAGGTTCAATAGTGATTTCATTATCTTTTATTTCTACCACTGTTGTCTTTATTTTTACTTTCTGAGGCACATCTGGAGAGTGAGAAGGAAAAACTGGATTGTAGATAAATGATTTTTCTTCATTTTTCAAAATCTTTGATCCTATCTCTAGAACTTTCTTTAAGTGGCCAGAAGAGATTTCATTCTCACTTCTCGAATCATGAATAGGTGGTCTTGTAACCTGCATCTTCTTCAAAACAAGGGGATGAACGGTTACATTTTCCATGGATTTCAAGACAGAAACCTGAATGTGGTTAACAACATCTGGCTTTAGGACTGCTTCCAAGCTGGTAGCACTCTCATTTCTCCCCCATTTCTTGTTATTAGTCACAGGCGGGTGATTTTCACTACTAAGCTTTCTTTTAGTCTTTACAAAGTCCAAAATATGTCCTGAGTGCATTACATAGGATTTAGGGAACCATCCAAAATTGCTGTTGGATTTCAACAGTGAATCTTCATCACCTGTAGAAGAAGTTTCATAATCTTCAAATATATAATACCGCCCTTTAAAGTGTTTATGAACATGGTTTTGAGAAGAAAATGTTGACAAAAACACTACATGGACAGCCACAGCTTGTGTTGCAAAGATCAGGGTACCGTGGTTTCTACATGAATAAACTACTTTACTTTCAACACTAGATGAAACACCTTGAAATATGATTTTATCCTGATTTTTTTCACAGTCTGACCTTCCCTCAAATCCTTCTATGTAAACCAAGATGTGTTTGTGAGGACCAGCCCAGATGGTCCAGTTGCACCAATTATTGGTTTGCATTCCACTCAGAATGGGAGGAGAGAAAGTTCCAGCTTCGTCTTTGAAGATCATGTGGCAACTTTTTATAGGAAAATACACCAGTAGCCAAGGAAAACCCAACTCTATAGGAAGAAGAAGAGATAAAAGATATGAAATCATCATCACCTTATTGATGAAGCCTGATTTTATTCTGATGAAAGAAACTCTTTCTCTTTGACATCTACATTTTTATGTAGCTCCTTCTTTTAAGCATTTCACACTCAAAAGACTTCCTTTGGCCTTTCTCTGCAGCTCACTTATTCCACAATTGACAGTCTAGACTCTAGAGAATAGTGACAACATTTATGTTCCTGAGCATTTTACCTTTATTTTTTCAGAAGGTTCTAGCCCTCATGATTGAAAATATACTTTACAATGTGTGTGCAATGCTGGTGAAATTTCATAATCCAGAAGAGTGGCTACTGACTATGGGAAGAACCTCAAAGCCCTAGAGAGTTCATCAGCTTTCTCCATGGAAAGCTACAGAATGGAAAAACAGTTTGCATCATTTGTAAGGTGATAGGATGTGGTTGCCAGAATTTATTTTTTAATCAATAAGCATTTGTAGTCCAGGCAACAGCCATTCAAACTACCTTGATTTCTTCAGTTTACACTTAGTGTTTCCTAATGTCCAGAAATTCACATCTAGTAATCAAATGGAACTGGTCAGACTACAAGTAATTGATCTATGAAATACCCTCTGTTCAATTATTGGTTTCTCCATATATTGACCTGCTTAGTCAAGCGACGTGGCTTAATTTTGTGGCTGCTCCTCTAACACTAACAGCTAAAATAGTTATCTACAAATAACTAAAATTTACCTTATTGCCCAGCCTTGCCACTCACATTTTTCAGAATGAGAGCTGCAGCCAAATTGTTAACTCGGGCTGGCCACAGAGAGCCCACATTCATTGTAAGAGCTCCACTGGCTGCTCATCTGTTTCTGGGCAAAATTCAAAGTGCGAGTGATGACCTATAAAGCCATATATGATTCACGTACAGCTTATTTGAATGACAGTATTCTCCCATATGAAGCTGTCCATTTCTGAGATCTGGTAAGACTGTCCAAAACTGCTTGCCTCTGCATGTTATCAAACCCCATGTAAAATCAGATACAACTTCATGCAAACCACCAATTATTATCCAATAGTGACTGATCAGTGGCTTTCAGGGAATCTTTGAAGATGACTGGGGCTCACAGACCTTCTTTTGCAGTGCTCAGTCCCAAGCAGAAAGCTGGTTGAGATTTAGAGCTCCTACACACTTCATGACAAAGGACAGTGAGATCCAACACTATGCATAACCCTCATCCCACCTCACCCAAAACCCTAATGTACACTTCAGTATTTCAGTCAGATAGATAATGATCCTGAAGGATCATTTCTCAGAAGATAGTAGAAAGTTGAAAAGCTCTATTAGTTTAACTGCATACCAAGTTAGCAATGCTGTCAAGTACCACATAGGATTACATGCCAACCTGGAAATTTGTTGTAGTGTGCCTTCAGGTCATTTCTGACTTATGGCTAGTCTATCACAAGATTTTCTAGGCAATTTTTTTGTTCAGAGGGGTTTTCCTTTGCCTTCCTATGAGCCTGTGTCTTACCCAAGGTCACTCACTGCTAGGGATGGGGGGCATTATATGAGAGAAGCTAATTTAAGTCATCAGTACCCACTTTAAATCACTCCCCTAGTAGGGAGAATTCAAAGGCTGGCCATTGATCTGTTAGCGGCCAGAACTATACTAAACAAATGTGTTTTGGGTCAGCTAATAAACCAGGAAATAGTTGTATTATATGAGAATATTAGATTGAAGGTTAGGTGTGGCAATCAAGGACATGTCGCCAAGGAAATACAAGTAAAGATGGGAGTCAAACAGGGATGTGTATTGGCTCCAATTTTATTCAATTACTATATAAACTCACTGATTCCTTACTTAAGTAACTCTACTTTCCATTCCTCTAAATTAGCTCATAGGCATATTAATCTATGATGATGATGATGTTGGCCTTAAGAGAGCCCTAAGATCACTCATTCCCTATTGTGCTGAAGAGGAACTAATAATAAATTACTCCAAGACTAAGATCCTTACCCTTTCAAAACATCCCAAACAGAGAAGTTGGATCTTAGGAGGTCAACCAACTGAGCAGGTTAAAATTTTCAAAAATTTGGGGATAGTTTTCCAAGCTTCAGGAGGTAGAAATGCCCATTTAGACTATGTTTCTTGTAATGCACAAGCAACTGCTACAGCCATTCAAAATTATTATTTCACTAAAGAAGCACAGTTCATCCCTGCTGCAATCAAATTGTTTGTGGTTAAAGCTTGGGCTCAACTGTTATATGGGGCTCAGCTGGGGTTATATAATAATATGACCTCTCTAGAAAGAGTTCAAACAAAGTTTCTCAGAAACGTATTTCAGGTTGCCCGATGTGTTCCAAATGCAATACTTTGAAGGGAGGCAGGATTTAGTAAACTGGAATCAAACACGGTTAAGGTTACATAATAACCCTGGTGGACCGACCCAGTTAATATTGGCAGATAATTATAAATCCTCATGGGAAACAGTTATCCTTCAAAAACTGTGCCTTTGTGGACTTTCCAGTGATACTATTCTAAGGTTAGGATTAGATCAGATGAAATCTATTGTAAGGCAAAGGATCTTAGATATAGACGGTCAGATAGAAATTGCTGCCTTTACTAACCACACCTTGTCAACAATCAAATGCTGGTTTCTAAACTGGCCACATACTTAGACTATGTTACAGTACCCAAATTTAAGGGAGCTTTAACATTGGCTCGATTGAATGTTCTCCCACCAGCGGTATTGGAAGGGAAATATGGGAAAATTCCCTGTGAGACCTGATTTTGCCCTTGGGATACTGGTGCTATAGAAACTACGGTCCATGTACTTTTGTATTGCCAATTTTATAGCGATATTCGCCAACAGCCGATTACCTCTCTTTTCACCAAACTCTCAGGACATTCTGATGGTTTTTTTTCACTTACGCTATCTGTTGGATAATCAGGAACAAACTGTGTTATACTTAAAATAGCTAAATTTTGCTACATTATGTGTAAAATACGCCTTCAAATGGATAACAGTCATTGATGTGAGATATCGGAAGTTAACTTTGTTACTTGCTTTTATGATAGTGCTCATTATTTTATTGGTCAACAACCAAAATAAAGTGTCTGTGTATCTGTCTGTCTTTGTATTATGGACTGAGAAAAGAAAGAAAAAAACCATTTTGAAAATTCAAGAAGGAAAAGGATTTACGACAGCCTTCAAAAAATTTTTCTTATATAAATATCAGTCAAAATTATTTAAAAAACAAGAAGTACCCAAGAAAAGGTTCTCAGAATATAATTCCTATTATAGAGAAACAAAGACAGAACTTGAATATGAGTATAACTTCAGTTGAAATAACAGAGGCAGTGAAGAACAGTAAACTCAAGGATGCACCAGGATCTGATGGCTTATCTGCTATTTATTATACAGTTTTAGAGGAACAGCTTCTCATACCAATGCAAGAACTATTGAATCCAGTATTAGTTACAAATAAAGTACCAGAGAGTTGGAGACAAGCCAATATTTCTTTAATACCAAAGGAAGACAATGATATAACAGAGCCTAAGAATTATAGGCCATTTTCATTATTAAACATTATTAAACAATGATCACAAAATATTTACTTCCATTTTGGCAGAAAGAATGAAAAGGACACTCAATAAAATACATGAAGATCAGTGTAGTTTTCTGTCAAAAAGCAACTTGGAGACAATACAAAATGTGTAACAGACATTTTAGAATATTTAGGTGTTCACAAGAGGCTTTGATTTTTCTGGATCCAGAAAAAGCATTTGATAATGTAAATTGGCTTTTATTTTTGTTAGAGAAACTTTAAAAAACAAATTTTGGACAGAACTTTATTACCTAGATTCAGCCGATTTATTCCCAACAAAGTGCACAGAACTTGATTAATGGAGGTAAAACAAAAATCTGTGGAATACAAAGGGAATAAGACAAGGATGTTGTTTGTCACCCTTACTTTTCATACTGATTTTGGAAATTTTGAATAACACAATTAGAAAAGAAAGAATAAAAGAAATAAAGGCAAAGAAAGAGACTTACAAATTGAGAGCATTTGCTGATGATTTGGTCATTTTTTAAAGAAGATGCACCGGAAGGGATGTATTACTAACGACATTAACAGAATTTAGCTCCCAGCAAGTTTCAATATTAACAGAGAAAACCACTATTGTTGCTAAAAGAATTAATGAATAAAGAGCGGATGGCTTTAAGGGAAAAGTCAGGCTCAAAAACTGTTTAAAAAAGTGAAGTATTGGGGAGTTGTTTCTGAATTTCAGAATAACAGATTGTTTCAAAATAATAATATTAAAATTGGGAGTGAAATAAAGCAAAATTTACAAAAATGGTAAAAACTCAAACTCACTTTTACGTAGAATTTCTCCCATTAAAATGAAGTATTACCTAAAAAGCTGTTTTTGTTTCAAACAATTCCAGTTTTGAGTAATGATATTGAGAGAAATATGCTGCCTGGGAGTGTGGTGGAGTCTCCTTCTTTGGAGGTTTTTAAGCAGAGGCTGGATGGCCGTCTGTCGGGAGTGCTTTGATGCGGGTTCCTGTATGGCAGGGGCTTGGACTGGGTGGCCCCTGTCGTCTCTTCCAGCTCTATGATTCTATATAACATTTCAATAATGAGAGAAAGATTTATCAAAATTCATTTGGCAAGAAAAGAAACCAAGAATTAGATTCAAGGTTTTACAAGATGACAAATGAAGAGGTGGGTTTGGCCTACCAAATCTGAAACTTTATTTCTATGCTAGTTGTCTGATATGGTTGAAAGAGTGGATAGATTTAAAAAGAGGAAGACTCCTCCAGCTGAAGGGATTTGATCTGAGGTTTGGTTGGCATGGTTTCTTGTATGATAAACTATGATAAACTTAAGGCAAATTGTGATTTTAATCATCATTATATAAGAAAGGCTCTGCTTAGGATATGGCTTAAATACAAATCAGGTTTTTGTACAAAAATGCCACTATTCATATCCTCCCCTGAGGCTTTGTTTAAAAGAGAAATAGCTTTTTAAGGATTTAATATCTGTAGAGGAAGAAGGAATCTTGATGAAATCAGCTGAGCAATTAAAACAAGAAGGCTATGGTATCAGTTGGTCAGAGTAAGAGAAAAAGAGAAATAGTCAGAGAGATTTAAAATGCATAAAGAATTTACATGACTTTGAAAAAAATATCTGATTTTAAAAAAGAATTATGTGAAGATGGTGAGCATTTATTGTCAAAAATGTATAAGAAGCTGCTAACATTAGAGATGGAAGATAGACAATTAAAGAATAATAGATAAAGAATGTGTCCATCATATACATTTGGGCCAATGGGGAAGAATGTGGTCTCAAGATGTTAAATTTACATTGAGTTTTGATCTCAGAGAAATGTTTTTTATAAAATGATGTATAGATGGTACTTAACACCAGAAAAACTATCTAAAATGTATAGAGGATATTAAAAAAAAATTCTGCTTTCAAATTGTAAAAAAAAAGTGGGGGACCTTTTCATATGTGGTAGATATGTGGAAAAGTAAGAAAATATTGGATAATGATTCATGATGCCATTGAAGATATTTTGAAGACAATACTAAGGCTAGACCCTGAATTGGCTTTATTAGGACTGATGGAAAGTGACTGATAATAATTTGAAAATACTATTTTTATACATGACTACTGCAGCAAGAATGCTCTACACACAGAAATGGAAGGATATACAAATGTCATTGAGAGAAGAATGGCTATTAAAAATCTCAGCAGCTATAGAAATGGACAAATTAACTTTCCTGATAAAAGTGGAAAACCTGGAAAGGTTTAAGAAAGACTGAAGGTTACTGATGTTATATATAGAACGAACACATGGAAGGGTGCCAAAAATGGGCTTTTATTAAAAAGAAAATGGTGGAATAAAATGTAAATATTAACAGCGCATATATTTAGACAATAAAGGAAATAGAAGTCATAAAGTTATGAATATGGGTTTATAAAAGAAGGGAGTTTTTAATTAGAGATTTTATAGGCAACGAGTATCAATGCAATATTTAGAATGGATCAGAAGCCTTATTATGTTCATTATTACTCCCATCTCAAGAAAGGTTGGAAGTAACTAAGTCTGTAGTCCTAATTTATTTTGCGTGCTTTATTTTGTCTTCGTGCCCCTTTCAACTGCATACCAAGTTAGCAATTCTGGCAAGTACCATATACCATTACATGCCATCTAAGAAATTTGTTGTTGTGTGCCTTCAAGTGGTTACCTTATCATAGGGTTCTCTTGGCAAGATTTGTTCAGGGAGTGTTTAGCTTTGCTTCTTAAGGCTGAGAGAGTGTGACTTGCACAAAGTCATCCAGTAGGCTTCCATAGCTAAGCAGCAATTCAAACCCTGACCTCCAGAGTTGCAGTCCAACCCTCAAACCACTACTCTACAATGGCTCTCTATCTGGCAAATCCAGAACATTATCATTTGCCAAACATTCAAATATAGGCCCTTTCCGCTTGCGGTTATTAAGGCGGGCCAATGCGTTTTGCCACGGAGGTCTTCTGCATGTTGGAGCAGACTAGGTTTGGTTTATTTACCTTCATTCTGCAAGTAATTCCAACTAAATGCACCCACATGTGGTGGTAAAGCGCGCTATTTGAAAACTGGAAGAAATCGGTTTTCCAATTTTCCAGATCAATCCAATTCGTACTTTCACAGTGGTGCAGACACATACATTCGTACCAATGTGAATTGGTTGTCAGGGAAGGGCTCATGAGAGGGGCCAGGGGGTAGTATGGACTTACGCACGTACGTACTTATGCAATGACATACTAAACCATGCAAAAAAAGGGCCAATCACAGCTGATGGGGCGGGGTGAGGGGAGTAGCGGGAGTGGCCACAGTGGAGGCAGTGTGGATTCATGAACTCGCACTCCTCCAAATCAGAATGGAACATACGCAACAGCTGTGTGGAAGGAAATGAGGGAAAGTCCGCCTTGTTTCGAGCCCAGAAAATCTGGTAAGAAACGGCACAAACTGATCCACCAGCCTCGTGCGGAAAGGGCCATAGCATCACTGAGTGGCAAATACAGATAAGCATTCAGAAACTATTCAGGCACTGAAAAAAGGTAAACAAAATTTGCAAAGGAAAATTTTGGGGAGTAAAATCATTTCAGCTGTAGCTTGTTTTAGCACCATGGCAAACCTATGTGCTTTTACTCAGAAGTAATACCATGTTCAATGGGTCTTACTCGCATGCTTATTTTCAACACCTAGGAAAAGGATTGGCCTTAAACAGGCCCCTATCCTTTGCACTATGTTTATCTCCATCCACAACCCATGTTTCATACTTCAGGGGAGCAGAAGAGTAATGTGCTCTTGAACTCCTGGGAACCATTCCTGAAGTTTACGTAATCTGAGGAGTGTGGTCCTCTGCCCCGCCTTTTTATTTGAAAGCAAATAAAAATAATTGTGGAGCTAACACTGTTTTTTATTATCTATAACAACATGATGAAGGCTGCAAATATATATTACATTATGCTCTTTTTAGGTGGGTGACAACAGACAAATCTTTAGTTTTGAGCAACAAGACGGAACTAGTTCCATGTGGAGTTTCTGCTGGCTGCTGCAGCTCTCAGCCAGAAAATACTGAGGAACATGTTGCAACTGCACTATCCATGGAGCATAAGTAGTTTTTCCACACTTGCTTAAAGTGGAAGAAAACATCATGTGATACTCCATTTTCTACAGGCCGGGGTCGGGGAATATAATCTACAGAGGGATTATAACCAACATCTAAATAATGAATCATGAAAAGCATACCTCTGTGGTTCAAAAGTAGCCCTACTTTGGAAGCCTGCAGATTTGACAAATCTAGGCCATCTCTCAGTGATGGTGCCTCAAGGAGAATTCCAGGAGCATCAAGATCAGCAACAACAATGAATTCCAGGGGGGGCTGTAGCCATTTAGTGTGATGCTGCATTTCCCAAGACTTTAGGGGCTCCCTGGTTTGCCCTCTTCTCTCGCCTACCACTTCTAAAGGCACTGGTGGCAACATGGCTGGAGTTTGCATGCCATTACATGACCAGAGAGGAACAACTGTTGTGCTAGTGATAAAACCATGTTCAATCGTATTTCCAGGCAGCTTCTCTTCATTCATAATTGGCAGAGATATGAGAGGCAGTTCACTGAAAGGCTCACGCAGAGGAAAAAGCATGCTTACTGTAAATCTATCAAGTGGTGAACACAGTTCAGGCTTGGACACTAAGTTCAAGGGTTTTACTGTATTCACCGGCAGCGCCTTTTTGTCACTCTGTCCAGATTCTGTATGAAGAAAGTTGTCCTCCTTTCCTCCCGGTAATGGCTGGATGACGGAAGGTTGTACAGCTGCTGAGAGAAGGCATTCCAAATCTGCACGGCAGCTACTACATGAGGCTTTCATTTCATGAACAGGCAAACTAGGGGACAACATTGTAACTAGATAGCTCTTCTCTTGTTTGGGAGTGCAAACCACATCCAGGTAGCATGGGCTGCTCCAAGGAATCTCAGTATCTTTTGTTTGCATTGATCCAAAGGAAGGGGCAAATTCACGAACCAGGAAGGCAGCAGATGGGGCCTTGGTAGCCACAACTGCATTTTCTGAAGCTGCTGGCTGTAGCACTGTAGCACTTGGACAAATGTCCTCAAGCTGAAGAGCTGCTTGCAAAATTGTACCTTCCTCCATATAGGGACACCCCAGGTCCTCTGTACTTAAAGAAAGGTCTGGTGATGTTATTGAAAAGATTCTGGGCTCCTGTTCAGGAAGAGTGGGTGTCTGGAGCACAGCACATACAGAATGGGTTTGATATGATCCTGAAGATGGGAAGGGATATGTCAGTGTCATAGATGGGGAGAGGATACATTCCTGATCTGAGAGGACAGACTCTGGATCTGGAACGGCAAGCAGTTGGGCTGCTCCAGTCCTGTGAAAGGGCAAAGGCTCCAGGTCCAGACCAGGAAAAGAAAGAGCGTCTGCTGTCTTTGAGGAAGTGATAATGTTGGAAAGCCCTAGTTCTGCGGTAAGTATGGAAGCTGTTGTGGTTATGCTAGCAGAGGGAGACAACTCACGTTGGGTAGCTAAATCCAGAAGGTGGCTGCTTTGCATTTTTAAGCCATTCTTATCTGATCCATCTTGCATTTTGGAAGTTGAATTCAAGGAAATGCCCACACTAGATTGCTCCTGGCAGCTGGTTTTGGGCTTCAGCTGTGTTGATCTGCTGTTTATCCACAGATAATCCTCTACAGAGGACCACGGAGTAGAAATTAGCATTCTGCTTGGAAGTTCTGTGCCTTCTAAAGAGCTGTAAGATTCTTTTAGGGGTGCTAATTCAAAATAAGCAAAATCAGAAAGGGCAACGCTGGAAGGAGTGGTATACTCACTGAGACCCACTGGGATTTCTTCAGTGCTCATTCTCCAGATCATGGGAGGCTTCTCATCCCCATATGAAGATATGGGTGGCATGATGAGATTTTCTGTTTTCTGGAAGTCCATAAGAACTATAACACTTGTATTTTTACTGTATGGTTGCAGTGACTCATTATGTTCTACTGTTTTGTTAATCTTGTGATATGCAGAGATATTAGAGCTTGTATTGTTCAGAATAAATAACAGTGATTCTTTATTAAATTGAGGAATGTTGTTTATAGCTCCAGGGGATGGTTCTGGAGCACGCACATCAAAATCAAGGGCATCTTTGGGCGGAGGCCTAGTTTCTTGATGCTTGAATATGTAGTACTTCCCCACAAACCTCTCTTTTCTAGGATTAATGGGGTGCCTCATCAGGAAGACCACATTGACAGCTTTTGCATAAGTAGCAAAGGCATACATCTCTTTTCCCCAGCAAGCATGGATTGCCATGTCCTCTGAAAAGGAAGAAACTCCATGAAAGAAAATCTTATCCTGATTTTTGTCACAGTCATCATCACTTTTAAAGTCTTCAATATAAATAATGATGTGTTTTCTAGAACCTGCCCAAACAGTCCAGTTGCACCAAATGTTTCCTTCAAAGCCATTCAGGTACTTGGGAGGAGAAAACTCTCCATATTTCTTTCTCAGCTTTCTGTGGCAGCTTCTTACAGGAATGTACATGGATATCCATGGGGGATCTAGCTCTAGAAGGCAAGAAGATGACAGAAATGATCAGGACTGAATATTTTCTTTGTTCCTTTCTCTGACAAGTGGATGATGTCGTGCATATCTAGTAAGGACAATCTATCCGCACAGTTTCTTGGCTGCCTACCCAGCCTTGCTTCCAGTGAGAAGAAACTGTTCTGTTTATCTTGTGTGAGCTTTCACATGTAGTATAGATATTACAAACTGTCTCAGCCCTAACTTGTCCAACAAAGGAAATGACTGTGACGTAGAATATCCAACATGCAACTTCTCCTTTCCCATGTTTGAGACAATCTTGTTTAAAAAATGATTTTAAAGATTGCCAGTCTTCACTTTTACACAACTATAGCTATTGTTGCAACTAACAGGAAAGATGAGGAGGAGAATGATTAGTCAAAGGAAATCCAGGTACATCTGTTAATGGCTTCCAAGATGGACTGATGTCTCTTTATCACATTTAAGTCCTGCCTTTCTTCTAATTTTGTGGCATGTATGGGCCTCCAAGGTGGTCACTCATCCAGGCATCAGCTAGGCATGTAGCAGTTTCATTTCAGCATGCCTGCTGGATCTTGCCTTATCAGCCCACAACCAGGGGCCAAAATGTGTCAGATTGTGGTTTCTGGTCATAAAAGATCCATAAAAAGAAAATACCAGAAAATGAGGGAAGATGAGTTTGAGAAAAGATTGTGAAGCCTCCAGATTTAGCTACTTCTACAAGGAGTGGTCAAAAGGGGAGACTTAACAAGGTGTCTGGATAAGAGAGGTGATCTTGAACCTATTTATATATATTATTTATTTATATAAACAGCATATATTTATTGCATTTAAACATTAAGAAGCACTTCACATATATGATTTCAGTACAGCCAATGGGGAACGCAAGGCTGAGAGGCTGATTAGTGAACTCAGATCACAGCAGAGGCAAGATCTGGGATCAGTTGATTCCTTAAGGGATTGATTGCAATACAAATGATTGAAATATAGTTTAACTGAAATGCAAGCTCTTGCCATAAAAATAAAAAAGAAAAGAAAAGCAGAGGGACTCGAACATATGCATGCTCACAACAGAAGTTGAGTGCCAGTGGTTATTAAGTAGCATGTGCAACCTTGCATGAACTGAACCAGCTTCAACAGAGTTCTAGCCCAGTGAGGGCAGGGACCCTGGAACTTTTTTTAAGGTGTGGACCTCAACAATGGTATGCAGGTTGCTATGAATTATGCTTGTTTGTAGGTACAGTTTTACAGAGCAATTAAAAGAGAGAACACTGCATTTAACAACATTTGAAACATGTAACAATCTGATTACCACAAAAGCAATGGCAAACTAATAATAGCAAAATAATAAATTAAATATTACACAACTGAGTGATTTAAAAAAACCCAAGAATTATATATCGAGCAAAGAAAAAAAATAACAAAACTCTCTGAGGCCCTGTTAAATAGAAGTGCGCCCAATTTACCAGTCTCCCAATTTACCAGTCCCTTCAATACTCTACATTATGAGCAAAAGATGTGGAGAGATGTCAGAATATGCAGGTTTGCAGACAAAATATTCTCAAGAGATAATGTAGATCACTCCTATCTTCGAAGCTTGAGGTTCAGAGAACCTCCTGAGGCCAAACCTGGAGTTAAGTGTATATAGTGAGGTGGCCACACTAACTGATGAAACCACATATTTAGAGCTGTGGGAACAAAAACAGATTGTAAA
This sequence comes from Cyclura pinguis, assembly GCA_030412105.1. Classification (NCBI taxonomy): domain Eukaryota; kingdom Metazoa; phylum Chordata; class Lepidosauria; order Squamata; family Iguanidae; genus Cyclura; species Cyclura pinguis. The sequence goes on from CM059599.1 coordinate 178,829,350, forward strand.
GAGTTCCAAGAAGATCTCTTTAAACTGGAGGAATGGATATTGGAAAGGTAAAGGAAAATTCCATGACAACAAATGTAAAGCAATGCATACTGGGGCAGAAATAAACAATAAATAGATTCATACACAGACAGATACGGTGATGGAATTTGACTTGGCAGTGATTGATCAAGAGTTCTAGGGGTCATGCAAATATGACTCCTGTTCTTAAAAAAGGCAAGTTCCTATTTGTGGTTTCCTTCATATTAAATAGCCTCTATGCTAATTTCCCTGCAATCCCTTTGGTCCTCTCTTTCTAGTGTTGGGAATTTACGCCAGTTAAAAACCTCCTCTGTGTTAGTTGATCATGCTGTCATTCTGACTACGGAACAAGAAATGCATTTTAAATTTTAAGGAGGCCAAGGGCTTCTGCATAGCATAATTCAATACAGTTGTTTTCTAGCTACATCAAACACAACAAGGTCATTTGAAGAGCTCTCTTGGACAGCAGTGGATTTTCCTTCTTGGAGTTTTTACATGGAGGCTGGACACTTGAGCTGTGGGTTCCTGCATGGACAGGCAGTGGGACAAGATGACTGTTGCAATTCTGTGATTCAGATCTGAGTTACCAGTGTCCCAAAGACGTAAATATGGAGGAAGACTAGCTCCAGATAATATGTGAACAAAAATGGCAGAAGAAAAAAATGTGGACACTACTCACTCAAGGAGCACTCTGAGTCACAATGATATAACAGGCCTTTCATCTTCATAATACAGTACGCAAAGTAAAAATGGCTCCTAAAATCTTCCTATCCCTTGCTCTTTAGGGGATAACCCTGCCCTTGGTGTGGGGAAACATCTGAAGAGGATAGATGTTTCCAAGAGTCACAGGAGCAGGACAGTCTGCCTTTGACTGTGATTTGAAATCTCCAGCCAGATTTGAAATCTCCAGTTTGACTGTGATTTGAAATCTTCCGGTACCTGAGAACACAGTCAGGGAGAGGGCAAATTACTTCTCCTATTCATTATCTCTTAATCAGTCTTAACAATGACCACTCTTACAAATACAATATGTACTTAGAAGTTCCTTCGATTTGTTCAGTATTCTAAATTTATATAATACTAGCATATATACCTGGCGTTGCCTGGGATTTTATTTTCTCATAGGTAATACTTGTTTGAAAGATTTGCGATCCTGTATCTCTAATTCCCCAAACTGTCTTGTCCAGTACCTGTAATTTTTCCCCATATTCTCCAATCCAATCTATATTGAAAGTTCTTAACATGCAGAGGTTGGGTTCCTGAGGGAATACTCTGCCCTCTTCCTTGCTGCTAGGCCTCTATAGTAGATTGAACATGCAGCCCTAATTATTCTTGGCAGGGCTTGGCTAAAATAGCTGTTTTAATATTTTTGTGCAGGATCATTTTGTTCACTTCTGATTGATAGTTTCTGAGAAGGCTCAATCACACAGTACTCTTGGTGGTTCAGTTTTGCTTGGTCATTTCAGGACATTTCTCCGTAGGTGGGGGTGGGGGCTTGAGCCCCACCTTCCCTGGGATCCATGTCTGAAGGAAGTGGATTATTTTAGTGGAGGCAAAGGTGATCTGCCATTTACCATGGTTAGAAAAAACATGCCTAATAATTTCTCACAGGACAACTTCACACATACTTTCCAACAATAAAACAGAATTTTACATTATCCAGAATGAAGAAATAACCTCAGCGGGTATGCATCAAAAACTGATAACATCAGTTCTTCCTCATTTACTCAGAGCTATTGTTGTGGCTCTGGCCATATTGGGAACACTGGTCTAATTAACTAATGACTATGCTGCATGGGCAAACTCCACTACCATGAATACTGAGCTCGGAAAAAAAATTATAATCAATTATTCCAACAAGAGCACAAAAACAACTATATCATATCAAGCTGTCTAATTATTTGTAAGCTACTCTGGGAAACTTTTTGACTTAAATACAGGGTGTAAAACACTTTGAATCATCCAGCAAACAAGCTATGCCTTGTGTCTTTAGAAACAAGTGTTGAGTAATCACAAACATACAACTGAGTGATCTAGTGAAGATCTTGCCATGCTCAGCTTTCTCTTGTGCTTCCAGCTTCAGGACACTGAGCCAGAGTTCAGAAAGTCCTTGCAGTACTGACATGAATTCCAAGGATGTACTCCTTTAGCTACCACCTGGTCTCCCTGCTAATCTGAACCTTCTTCAAAGCACCTACTCAGCTGCACACATCACAACCTGCGCAGTAGGAACGAATGGCTTGAAGACAACTGGCAAAGAACTAGTTCTCACACTGCTAATGGGAAGCACCCTAATGGTCAGCCACAAGTATGAAGACATCAGGTTGCTGAGGTTATGGGACAGGAATTCTGCAGCAGTTCACATACTGGACTGCAATGCTCAGTGCTCCTAATCATTGATTATGCTGACTATGGCTTCTGGGTGCTGCATTCAACAACAGGGCTGGCTGATTCTCTCCCCTGTGCTAGAAGCTGAAATGCATTTGCTGACAGACTTCTACCAGCAGAACAATCAGATACTTTAAAATTTTTACAGTGAACTGACTAATCTGTGAACAGTGGTATGTGGATATGTATATATGGATTATTTTTTATTTAGAAAAACCTGACCCTTTCAACTGGTTTAGCACAAAGACTGAAAATTGCTCTTGTAATTTTCTTATTTCAAGAAAACCCAGCTCAAGAGTTTAATCAGGAGGGAATAGCACAAGTGAAATCACACAATAATCATAAACCCTTTGGACGATAGTAGGCTTCCACATCTCAGTGCTAAAGGGAAAGTATCTATGCTCTACTAATTATAGGTCTTTAGCCTCACATGGGGCTCTTTCACACTGTGCAATTATAGTGTTGTTATTCCACATTAACTGCCATGGCAACATCTTATAGAATCCTGGAACTGGCAGTTTAAGTAAAGACATTTGGAATTCTCAACTAAGAGCTCTAGTGGCTCACCAAACTACAAAGCCTAAGATTCCACAATGTGAAGCCATACCAGTCAAAGTGGAATCACAGTGCTATAGCTGTACAGTGTGCCTATATGAAGGCTATACAGTAGTGTTTTTTCTTCTTATTTCTTATGCTCTCCTTGGATCTAACAGAGGCAACCACATAATTGATTAGAAGAAGTGTGTTTTGTACCCTGGACCACTGGTTTGCACTATTGAGATTTTAAAAACGAATGAAAAGTAACTACTCTAATTACTTTCAAGATATAGAGGGGAAACAGGGGACTTTTTAAAAGCACGTGTCTTGATAACTAGTTTTGGAACCTTAGCACTGTAATTATTTCCTTCTAGAAAGTAACTTTTCAAACTTGGAATCTAATGCTCACAAGTCCCAGGTAGAAGAAGTTCAAAGCACATGTCCTTTTTTTTAGTGTATTTGGTTGGCTGTTGTGCAATAACTATAACTGGAACTGGACTGTACCTGAGTGCTACTGAACACACAATTAAATCATCTGCCTGTTTGAGACTGACTTAGATTTAAGTCTTACCTGGTGTGAATTGCTGGGATTTTTCAAGAGATATATTTGGCTGTAAAGAAAACCAGATAAATCATGTTATGCTCAGAGAAAGGAAGCACTCTCACAGATACAAGCAGGTTCTTTTCCTAATCTTAGTTGCACCAAAATTTCACCTTGTGTTAAATGGTTACCAATTGTTCACCATAACTCTGAAGGAAGCACAGGGTCTACAGAGAGGCTAGCCCATCTGTTTAACTTACATGGACATCCATGCCAGTGGCACATAATGCTAGAGAGTGGGACACCTTATAACCTCCCCCCATGAGCAAAATGTGTTATGAATCAGGGGCAACACTCACCTGTTTTTCACTTTTTATTCCATCAAGATTTGGAGTCAGTAAAACCCTGGGACCTTGACTGGCAGTATCCTTTCCCAACAGGAAAGAGAAAAACAAAACAGGAAACATTAACAAAAGAAAGAGCAATTTCATTGTAAAGTTTGGCCAGGAGCTGCCATTCAGTATATGCTCTCAGCAATTTCTCCGCTGTCCTAGACTCATGATGTTCTTTGGAGAGTCTCACTCCCTTCGTTCACTCTCCGCCCTCCTCTCCTCTGCTCTCTAAGAGCACCTTCTGTTTGGAGGGGAGAAAAAAAAGAGGTATGTCTTCAGGCTTCCATGTATGTACTTCTTGTCCTCACATATGTGCTCCATTATCCAATCAGATGCAGAGATGCCAGGCAGTCCTCATTAAGCAGCAGAGGCAGCTGAACTGTAGGGAGTTCAGGTGTCTGCAAGATTAGGTGGAAGCGGTTAAGCAAGTGCTTAAGTGGGGTTAGATACTAAGTAAATAGGTTTGATAGGTTTGCAGGCATATATAGAGACAGCTTCTCCTGTTGCAGGGAGATGGTACCTGCTGTGTGTTTTGGAGGATGGAGTCTACACCTTTTTGAATCCATTGCCAGATTTTAAAGCACAGCTTGATTCTATGGATGTTAATTTAGAACTTGGTCCCAGAGGGTTAAATGACACTCTCTGTGTCTTAAACCCATCTGGAGCCAAGTAATTAAAAGTTTATTGCATATGTGAAATACATAGACACAGCCTATGAACCTGACATCTCCAAATCCAATATTGAGTTTCACTAGAATGAGTACTACAGTCCACCATTTTAAATAGTTCATTTATAGGTTCTAAAAGATTTGAAAGGGTAGAAAGATGGTCCTCCAGCTCACTCTGGCGGCTAAATTGTGTCCTAGCAACAAAGCCAATAATAGGCAAAGCAGCACCATGTTCAGCCAAGAAACTGAAGCTATGCTGACCATGTAAACAGTAAAAAAGTTTCATTGTATCTTTCCTACAGAAAAGGAGGTTGCAGTGTATTACAATATATTTAATGGCTGACTGACCAAAACTGCAGGTTTAGGACGTTCAAAGGCCTTGAGGGTGAAGTGTTTCCCTGCCTTTCCTGCGGGACTCCTGTCCCTTTAACACAAAGGTGATCAGTTGTGGAAGGGGAGGGGGCCACATTAGTCTCTAGGAGATGTTGGACAGCTATATTTGCTCCCACAAAAAATTGTCCCCCAAACCTCTTGGGAGTAGTGAAAAAAAATTGACCCCTGGAGAGCCATGAGGGTGACAAACATGGCCTTGGGGGGGTTGCATGTGGCCTGTGAGCAGCACTTTGCCCACTCCTGTTTTAACAGTTGAACAAAAGCAAGCTCCTGAGGGGTCTGCTTGTTTAGTTTCTCTTTCCGTTTCCATGCTGCTAATATGAAAATTGGTAGGAAGCTGTTTGTGATGTTAATGCACCCTCCAAAGACTGTGGCAATGGAACTGATTAAGGTAAGTGTCGATGAGCTTAGGCACTAGCCCAAGCACCAAACGGATGCAGAGGCGTTGCCTGGCCATGTCACTATCTTGCCATTCCAAGGTTACATATGGGAGGTGGCACACGCAGAACGTGTTGGTAAATTTTAAACAAAAATTAAAAGTGTCAGCTGCAGTTTGGCCATGTACAGAATCTCTTGGGCTCTTCATAAGCGCTCAGCCTAAATTCATCAGAACTATAGACTTCAATGAGAGCCAGTGTTGTATAATGGTTTGAACATTGGACTACAACTCTGGAGTCCTGGGTTCTGTTCCCTGCTTGGCCATGGAAACCCACTGGGTGACCTTGGGCACATCACATACTCTCAGCCTCCCAAAAAAACACCTTAGGATCACCATAAGTTGGAAACAACTTGAAGGCATGCAACAACAACAACATAGACTTCAGTGCCCAGAATCCCCTTGCCAGCATGGTCGTGGACACGACCACCACCACAGCAACAACTTCTCCAAGCTGTAAAACTCACATAGCTGTTGTACAATACTGCATTTCCAGACAAGGCACTCTGCCTTATTCATGGGATTTTACAGGTGTTATTGACTCAGATCTTACTGACTTCCATTTGAAACTCTCCAGTATTTTTCCACTATTTCATCAATTTTTTTTCCCTTACCACCAAAACCCATAAAGGAGGAGAAAATGGAATAGATGCACAAACTCTTTTAAGCGATACTGCTAGGAACCTTCCATCAGGAAAGACTCACAGAAACTTGTAACTTGTAACTCAAGTTTCACTGCATTTTTGGTGAAAGAGAAAGGCTCACAAAAGAATTCCTCTTTGAGCTGAGGCACCTTCTGTCCCTGGAGCAAAAGCTTAGAATCCAGGTCAAATGATATAAAAATGGTGCAACACATTCGGGGGGGGGGGGCAGAGTGCTGGTGTGATTGTAGCAATAATACAGTCTTGGGGTTGACACTTTTTGCTTTCTTTATTTTGACTGGACGTACCCCTGTGGCTTCAACCACACTGAAATTAAGCAAGCAAATTGATAGGGAAATAAAGGCCATTTCTGCCCCTCTCTAAACTGAAACCCCAAGATTCCATAGGATGTTGAAAGTGGAATAATAGCTCTTTAACAGTCTAGTGCAGAAATGGACAAGGTGACTGGGGAAGGGAAAAAAAGCTTCTTGGTTTCTTTATGTCTGAATTTCTCCATAAAAGCAATGAAGGAGGAAAGCAGAAAATATATCAACTTGATATTAGCAGGAAGCTGGCTGTATGCAGTAGCAATGGGCTATTCAATGCTAAGGCTCATCTCTTGAACATTTGCTATAACAATAACAACATTAATATGTTGTGGCTTCAAGGCAGTGGTTAGTCTTTGCATCTACCCTCATTTGGTCACATAAATTGGGCTGGAAGAGAACAAAGTTCATAAATTATCTTTGCTGCTTTGTAGATTGGGAAACAAATTGTATCTGCTGTTTCCTTTTCAAAAAACAGCTGTGAGACAAGACGATGAAGCAGCTGTTCATTACTTTGACTCTGATTCTGCGAATACTTGTAAGGTACCTGTTTGCTGAAGCTGGAGCTTGTATTTACACAAACAATTGCAAAATAGGTGAACCAGGAAATAAAATGTGCCCTGCCATGAAGAAACACGTCATCTAAGGCCAATGTCCTTGTTTAAGACAGGGGAACATCTGTTTCCTTTCAGTGCTTCCCTGCTGTAATGTTAGCATGAAATGAATACTGTTGTCTGGATGGAGAAACGTTATTGACATAGGCAGCTAACCTAATGTTTCTGGAAAGGAAGGCAGTCCAGGCACAGGGAGGGGGAAGAGATGTTTGCATGTGGATTTCAGCAAGGTCTGGGATCAGCAGTAGATGCTTCCCAAGTAAAACATTTGTTCAAGGATTGTAAGATTTCTCTGAATTATGTTTTGAGGACAGGAGCATATTTGGGGTCTTTGAGAACTAAGTATGTGGCAAATACCCACACCGCACGTACTCACACATTCGTAGAGTTAGAAGTCTTTTAAACCGGAGTTGAATGCTAACAAGAGTAGTGTCAACAATACAGAACCTGGATATGTTACTTTTTTTCCCCTTTATTTTATTTTTATTAGAATAAACCAACATAAAACATAAAATACAGAAAAGAAAAAAAATCCAAATAATACATACACAAAACAAAACAATAGACTAGACAATAACTAAACCAAATCATTGAACTAAACAATATTATCTAACACAAATTAAAAAGGAGGTTCCCACCCCTGAAGCATACAGCTTTTAGTAGAGTAGTAGTAACACTTTTAAAGGTAATCTAATATATATTGTTATTTATTAATACTTAATGTTAAAAATTTAAACTAAAGAATCAATAATGTAAGTGCAATATAATTTCATTCCTACTCAAGTTAATTACTATTATGGACTACACCATCTACAAAAGAAATACAAGATTACATGTCTAATGCAAAATCTTAAATTTAGTGTATAGGGTGTAACCTCCTTTCTCAGTATTACCAGTTTTATGATGTCTGACTCTGTGTGGGAACATTGATGAGGGAGTTTTTGCTGTTTTTTTTAACTATTTGAGAGACAGTCTAACTTCAAATATGGACCCAGAGGCTTCAGAAGATTATATTTTGACCCCCAGGGAAGAAATTCCAACCTTCTTTTTAGAATTCTGGCTGAAGGTCAGGAAATCTACTGATTTGATGTTAAAGACGTTTGACAGTTTTTCTGACAAGATGACAACAATAATATCGGACGTTGTTGAAGTAAGGGAGATCTAGCGGCCAGCTGTTTCTTCAGATCAAAAGTTTGTGCCTCAAAATCAGGAAGATATAGATAGAAACCTTCCCAAGGAGAAGTTATCATTTTTGACTACAACAACTTTGCAGGAGAATGATGGTGTAGAACAAATTCTACAGGAATTGCTGTTACCAGGTACACTGGAAAATAAATGAGAAGATGATCTACTGTCTATAATCAACTGTTCCCAGTATCTTAAAAAGGAGATGATGGCTGAAAGAGGTGTACTGGTAACTCTGTACTCGCCGGTACCCTCCTTCTTCATTGGGGCCTGCCACCAGTTGAGTAACTTGTCGCAATGGTGCGACCACATCTCCGCTTTCCCCATCTGTATCATCTGATTCATCCATCTCTTTCTGATGCTTGGACTTTTTAATCTTGGCTTTCTCTTTCATCCCTGTTCTGAGATCATAGACTTCGGGAGATCCCACCATCCCCATGGCAGCTGGGCTAGAATCTGTCAATCCCCCGGCCGTGGCTCCCTCCTGTTCCGGGAGGTCCAGTTGCAAGGGTAGGGCTGGCGGCAGCGAAGCTGGCTGCGGTGGGGGTAAGGCTGGTGGCAGCGGAGCTGGCTGCGGTGGCACATATGGGGGAGGGGGAGCGCTGGGTTCCTTTTGGAACCGATTCCGCCAATATCTGTCCTTTTCCAAACTTTCGCCTGGTCCGATCCTGCATTACTACCATAGCCCTACTAATTTGCTCCTGACATTTCCGCAACCAAGGTGGGGTTTGAGTGACCACTGTGTCCCATGAATCTATGTATGGATATTGATCAGGGTGGCCAAGCTCGCCGACCACCACTGAATACACTGCCCTGATTTGGGAGGGTTCCAGGCTTCCCTTCCGGGGGCCACCCCACCTTAAAGGATGGCCATTCTACTTCACACAAGGTCCTCAACCGTTCAGGCGTCATTTGGGGGTCTCCATAATCCCCACTAAATCCTTTCTTAAAGTTTTTCAACATACAGCCTAAAGGGGTTTGTCGCTTCTGCCCCCCTCCCATTTCCTCCCAAAGCGGACAACACACACAAGGAAAAAAGGGTTTGACTCGTGGGCAAGGGGTCCCACGAATCGACACAAAGGGGGAGAGACACCACTCGATTCACGCTGACCCATGCACCCGGAAACTCAATGGCATGACTTGGAAACTGCGGCGTCACACAACCTTCCTTTCACACATTCACACCAACACACAACCTCCCACCTCCAACACCACACCCAAAAGCTCTGCGGCTTCACCCACAACAACAGTGGGGTACTAGGGCAAAGCTGAAAGGGGTTGATCAGGCCCCTCTCCCCCCCCGAGTTTGCGGGGAGGTCACTCACCAAAAATCATGGGAGGGTTCTGTTTTCTGCTCCGACCTCGGGTTCCTTGGCTGGAGCACCGTTGCCAGAGCTGTTGCCCCACTCCGAACCAATCCTTCCGACAAAAGAAAGTTGAGGGCGCCCTGGGTTGTATCAGGAAGGGGCGACAGTCCCGACGCCCTGGCGTCCACCGAAGTGGGCAAAAGCCCTTCACAAGTTCCCGGCCAAGGCATCAGAAAATGTTGTGGCAAGCCAGAGAATTGAGACCAGCAGATCAGAAAACAAGGTTTATTTTACTGCGCAGGGATCTCAGTGGAATCAACTTCCAAAAGACTGAGAGCCCCGTTTTAGGTTTCAGCATACATTCATACGTTTTAAAAAAACAGGTACAGGAAATGATTACCATATATGAAAAGGGTACAAGTTACAAAAGTTTAAGTTTCGAAATGATGTATTACAGTTTCAAAAATGAAGTATCTCTGTACCAGAGAGTATTCTCCCTGGGTCACATCGACTCCCAAACTCCCTATATTCCATGCATTGCTAAGCCGCATACCTAAGCCCTTGATAAGATAAGAGACGCACCTACCTGACTTATTTTTCTCTATTTTTCTACTTAAGCAAGCAGTTTCTACAATTTAACCCCTTCAATAAAGATCCAAGACGCTATGTAATACAAATTTGGTTACGCTCGGGTCTTTTATTTTTATATGTAAGAAGTCATCTTGGTATTAGGAAGAATCAAGAAAGCTAAAATTTACTATAGATCTGGCGATATTAGGCATGGGCTTTGATATGTTAATTATTAAGTCTTTCGGGTATAATGTGAGTTTTGTCAGATGGCAAAGTTAAGACGACCTGTTAATAAGATTCTCGATAAGGTGATCTAAAATATGAGAAGAAATAATATGAATAAGGGAACACCAGTAAGAACTATTGGCAAGCGATGATACTATTAATTTTTATTTGAGATTTTTGTTCATATTATTGTAAGGGAAAAATGACTATGTATACTGGATTTGATCTAACAATGTTTAATGAGAACTGTACTTAGAATTATGAAGACTTAAAGATTTAAGGGGAAAAATTGTTTTTTATCTATGTTGATTAAGATATGGAAATATGAAGTATATGAGGATCTATGGGAAATGTTACTTATTTGAATGACAGTTTTCAGAATACCTCAGTCAGTATGGCCCATTTTGGGAAAGGTCATTTTTTGGGGCCTCTGTGCCAGTGGAATGGTTGTTGCTACAAGATTTTAGCGTTCTTGTAATTATGTTAATTTTATAAAAGGAGTTTCAGCAGACTTAACTCTACAAGAACGCAGGATGTCATGTTGAAGATGGAGCAAGCTTGTTTTCTGCTGCTTCAGAGACTGGGACAAGGAGCAATAGATTCAGACTGCATGAAAAAAGATTCCACTTAAACCTCGGGAAGAACTTCCTGACAGTCAGGGCTGTCCGGCAGTGGAATTGCCTTTTCTAATCAAGTAGAGTTCTGTTGGCTTCTGCAGCTGGTGCTCGTAGGCTCTAGGGCAGGGATGGACAAAGTGCAGTCCTGGGGTCCCATGCAGCCCCTCAAAACTATATTTGTGGTCCTCTCGCCTCTGCCCCAGATTTACAAGACAAAATATGGGGTGAAGGGGCTCCAGTACTGGTGAATATAAAAAAACAGAAGCCTTTTTTCAAAACCAGATGTCCTGACATTTCTGGTATTGTTTTGTTTTGTTAGGCATTTTGGGCATAGCCCCTGGAAGATGGTAGGGACAGAAAACGGGCCCTGGGAAGTGCTGCAGCAGCTGCCCCTCCTGCGGTACCCTAGTGGAACTGATTACCCCTGGGTACAGCACAGAAATAGTATTTACAATTATTTAAGATTATAGTATTTAAAGGATGTCAGTAGAGGTTGTCATCTCTTCCCCTGGGGAAGAGGCTTTGAGGTTGGAGCTGTGAGAAACTTAGCGGATATGGTGATCCCCAGCAAGAGGGCAGAGCCAGTATGTGGTGAGATTGGGCTTTCTCAGCCCGTTTTCCACATTAGACTGTCATAGTCCTGTAATTCCACTTTCAACATGCTATGGGCTCCTGGGACCCCTCCCTAAACTGCAAACCCCAGGATCCCATATCATGTTGAAAGTGGAATAATAGCACTATAACCGTTTAGTGCGGAAATGGCCTCAGTGGTGGAATGCAGTTGTCAGGAGACCTAACTGTGCCCCCCCCCCCGAATTCTGTTGGTGTGTGAAAACCGTCCAGCTTGTAAAATTGTGCATGTGATAAACATTCAATATTTAAACATGTTGTTGTTTTAATTTAAGCTTTTTTTTTATTTTTGAGATTGCTCCTTACAGTTTTAGTGTTTTCTCTAAATAAGAAAAGGAGAAGCACAGCGTCGTCCAAAATTCCCGCGCTTTTAAGGAGAATCCCTTCGGTCCACGACGGCTGGGCCGAAAGCGCCTTAGGGCCACTGAGCTGCCTTTTAATCCTTCCCTCTTCGGCCGGGAGGTGGCGCAATTGCGTGCCGCTCGCCTGCTCTGCGCCAAAGGCGGCGTCAGGCCTCGGCGACCCCCACGCTCGCCCTCCCCAGCCCCGCCCTGAGAACGGCGGGGTGGCGGGAACGCGGGGTGTTTGGTTGCCCTGGAGTCCGGCTCAATGCAAATCAGCAGCGCGCAGAGAAATTTGCCTGCATCGAAGCCCGAGAATTTAAATATGACGGTTTTTCCGTGCTCTCGGAAAGCAGATGCCCTCCCACGGGGTGTGGGGTGGGGCCGACGGCCCACGTGTGGCTTTCGGGAGCCTCCTGCGCCTCGTGTCCTCCAACTCCCCCTCTGCCCCACAAGTGGCGCCGCCGCTGCAGAGGGCGTGCAGGGGCCGCCCCCCGCCTATCTGTTCGAGCAGAAGCAACTTCTTCAGCCTCGTGGGGACCGCTTTGCGAGCTCTGGGCAGCCCGAGGTTGCTGGGGAACGGGGTGCAGGGGGACAGCGCTTGCAGTTGGCGGGGTTTGGGTGAGGAGGCATTCTGGGGCTTGTAGTTTCCCGAGGCCGAAGAGCTCCCTGGCAGAGGATTCCAAAGGCCCTTCCCTAAACTACAACCCCCGCGATTCCATGGAGTGCCTAAGGTGGAATAATTGCTCTATGGCAGCGTAGGGTGGAAATGGCCAGTGTGTATGTTCCTGTTGCGTGGGGGCGTGTGAGAGGTGGCCTTGATGCTGCTTGTGCACGGATGACTAAGGTGTCTGGAAGTGCCCTGTCCAGTAGGGTGCCCCTCAAAAGATGCTGTGGGGCCCAGCCCAAGCTGAGTGAGGTGATGGCCTCAGGTGGCGGGTGGTGGGGTGGGGCACGGAACAGAGCCCAGGGGTTGCAGGGGCGGGAGGAGCCACTTGGCGTCTTTGGGCGCCATGGCAGATGGGGCACTTTTCCCCAGCGTGAGAGAACTGTGCAGCCACCAGTCCAGTTAGGTTCCTTACCAGGAACCCGGGAACGGTTGTTATTCTTTGCCTCGGGCGGAAAAATCTTGTGGGCCGGGCCTGAGCCGTGGAGCCATGGTGAACTTTGTGCAAACCAACGCTTTGCAAATGCCTCGGACTACAGTTCCAGTCACCCCCAGTGTAAAGGACACACTTGGATAAAGCCTTTAGGGTGACTAATGCTGAAAAGCTGTACCTGCCCTTCAAATTGTGGAGCAGCTTTGCACTTCCCCTCAGGAGGAGGACTAGTTGTGCATTAGCTTCCCGTTTCAATCTTAGGCTATTTCCGCTCTATACTGTTACCGTGCTATCATTCCACTTTCAATATCCCATGGAATGCTGGGATTTTCAGTTTAGGGAGTGGTATTTAGTATTCTCATCCAGAGGGCTCTTTGGCCTCAGTAAACTACAAATCCCAGAATTCCACAGGGTGTCAAAAGTGGACTAATAGCACTATAACAATGTAGTGTGGAAATGGCCTTAGCCACAGATTTTTTTAAAACCAGGTGTTACTTTTCCCTTGGGGTGTGGCTGTTTAACCCCCCTTCTTCCCATGCTCTTTTGTAACTAAACCTCTAACCAAGCCCAGTATGAATTACCTTGTTTATCCCTCCCTCCACTCTGGTTTCCCCTGTGGCAGATCTTAAGATTGTACTATGCACGTGGATGGCACCGTGTGTATGGCGCTGTGCATTACAGTACTAATAGTAATCCTAGCAGAGTCAGACAGGCCTTTGCCTGGTCATTGTCATAAAATAAGAGTGTGATTCTTTTATTGCGCCTCTTCCTTTGTGTCACAAAGTTTATGATGTTAGAGGTGTTTGTTTTCACTCAAATATCACAAGATACAGAAGAAGATGGATGAACTAAAAAACGGCATTGTGACTACAAAAATCTATTCTCAAACCAACTCGTCAGACTACAAAACAGCTAGAGGCCAGTGCCTTCTGCAGGCTGCCGTCTGCTCTGTGCTGCTTGGGAAGGAAGTGCTGCAGAGTGGAATGGATTTGCAGGGTAGGGAGCAGATCCAGTCCTGTGCCCATGAATGATTTTGATGGTGTTTTTGGAGCTCTACCCAGGACGTAGCTTGGCATTGGGGAGCCCTTGCTTCTCCAATTGCTGGTGGACTGCCATTCCCGTCATGCTTTGCCCTTGACCGGATGGCTATTAGGCTGCCAGTGACTGAAGTTTTACAACTTCCAGAGGACTACGGTTTCCCCTGGTGGATGAACTGTCACTCCCAGGTCCTTGGGTTCTTCCTTGTTTTTTGCTGAGCCCACTAGCCGCGCCAGCTGTTAATAAGAAACACACATGCTTCTTGTCTCTCCCTTGCCTATTCATGCAGTGTGTTTCTCACAGCAAAAGGCATTTCCTACATCTTGGCTTTATGGATACTGCACCCCATTTACAGTGTTTTAGTGGGGGTGGCTGAACTGAATTGGTGGCCTGGAGGATAACTGGGAGAGGAAAAAAAAGTGCAGTGTTCCTCCACTTTCTTGATCGTTTGCAGTGCAGAACCGTCATGAAAGTGGAAAAACCAGGAATAATTTCCCCCTCATTCACTTCTGGAGCTCCCCCCCCCACTTCCCATTCCCACGCGGAAGGGAAGGGAATGGGAGGTGGGGGAAAGCTTGCACGAGCCTTCCTTTCCCACTCTGGAGCTCCTTCCTTCCTCTTCCAAGGCAAAACAGAAGGGAAAGGGGGATACAGGAAAGCTCGTGTGAGCCTTCCTTTGCCCCCTCCAGAGCTTCCCCTCCTTTTCCTATACATTTTGCCCCAGTGTGAAGATCTCCTGCTGAGGCAAAACAGAAACGAATGCAGAGGGAGAGGCTCCTGTGAGTTCTCTGCACGAGAGCAAAATGTGTAGAAACAGCAGGGGGAGCTCTGGAGGGGGAAAAGAAGGCTTGTGTGAGCTTTCCCCCACTCCCCATCCCCTTCTGCTTTGCCTCGGTGCTGGAGCAAAATGCATGGGAATGGGGGGAGGAGGAGAATGGAGGGAGGCATATAAGCTCATAGCAAGTTTGTGGAAGTCAAACCTGCAAATGTGGAGGGAGAACTGTAGCTACTGTTTTATAGAGGTACTTCAGGTACTTGCTAAAGGCATTCTTTGACTAAAACTAAGCAAACTGTACCAACCATCATGTCAAAATGCATCCTCATAGAATTTAAAGATAATGTGAAAAACAGATTTGCACTACTAAGCCTAACTGACTGGGAGCCAGAAGAACTTTGGACTGAAGGCAGGAACGTTGTCAGGAATGCAAAAAGACGCTGAAGAAAGAGAAACCTCAGTGGATTCTTCAAGCAATTAAGGGCAGATGAACAGCAAAAGTAAAAGCTGACAGGAATAAAGTCAGAACCCTGAATGCAAGTGTTGAACAACTTGTGTGCAGGGACAAGGAGAACTAGTGTAATTATCAATGCAGAGAAACAGAAGGTGACCGAGAAAAGAGAAAAGAATAAGAGACTTCTTCTCAAGGTCCAAGAAATCAAATGGAAATTTAAACCAAGAGTGGGGATGTTCTGTGAGTAGCAAGGGAACATATTACATGACCAAATAGAAAACAAAAGACAATGGAAACAATACCTAGAAGAACTATGTAAAAGAGCTGAAAAGTTGACAGATTCATTCAAAGTAGAAAGAATCATATGAAGATGAACCACCGATTTTTAGAAAGTGAAGTGAAAGCTGCATTCAAAGCCCTTAGGAGAAACAGATCACTAGGAGCAGATGGTATACCAATAGAACTGCTTCAGTCTACAGAGACAGAATCTTCTCTAGTTCTAACTAAAGTTTGTCAACAAATAATGAGAACAAAAGAATGGCCCACAGATTGGAAATGCTCAGTATACATTCCAGTCCCCAAGAAAGGGGACACCAGAGATTGCAGTAATCACAAGACCATTGCATTACTTTTTCATGCAGCAAATTCATGCTCAAAATTGTACAAAAAAGACTTCTATCATATATTGAGTGAGAAATGCTGGATGTCCAAGCTGGGCTCAGGAAAGGAAGAAGCACTGGGGATCCAATTGGATGATGCAGCACACTAAAGAATTTCAAAAGAAAATCAGCCTGTGCTTTATAGATTATAGCAAAGCCTTTGATTGTGTAGATCATGAAAAACTATGGATCATTTTTAAATAAATGAATGTTCCACAACATTTGATTGTTCTGATATGAAACTTTTACACAGAACAAGAGTCTACAGTTAGGACAAAATACAGAGAAACGGAATGGTTTCCAATTGGCAAGGGATCAAGCAAGGCTGCATTTTATCATACTATCTAACTTGTATGCTGAACATATCATATAAACATATGATTAGACTTGGAGAAAGGAGGTGTGAAAATTGGAGGAAGGGACATCAACAATTTTAAGATATGCAGATGACACTACTAGCAGAAAATAGCAAAGACTTGGAACAATTACTGAGGAACGTCAAGGGAGAATGTGGACTGCTAAAGATGCAAATAAATTGGTCGTAGAGCAAATCAAGTCTGAACTCTCCTTGGAAGCCAAGATGACTAAACTTAGGTTGTCGTACCATCGTGAGAAGACATGACTCACAGGAAAAGACAACAATGCTTGTAAGTAGGAAAAGAGTAAGGCTGCATTGAACATGGATACATTCATTCAAGGAAGACATGGCCCTGAGTCTGCAGGACCTGAGCAGGGCGGTTGATGATGGGCTGCCTTGGGGGGCCTCTCATTCAGAGGGTCTCTATAAGTTGAAGTTGACTTGAGGGCGGTTAACAGCAATAAGCATTTAATACATATTAATCTTAAGGGTTTTTTCCCCCCAGTGGAAGGTGAATTGAAGGCAGAGGAAATTATGCTCCCATAGCAGCAATAGACCCTTCCTCTTCTTTTCCGCTCCCATGCTCAAAATACAGAGAATTTAAGAAAGATGGGGTCTTCTGCAAAGCATGGCATAGCCTGGACCTCTGTCAGCCTCCTGAGACTTTAAGTTGGTGCCAGTTTTGGTGCAACCAGCCTGACTCAAGCTGGGTGCTACAACTAAACCGGCTATGCTTTGCCATGAGAGGAGGCTTATGGAGAACTTTGTCACCGTGAAGGAAAGTTTCAATATGCCTCCTCTTTCCAAGTCTCATCCTACTGCTGAATTCAAGTTTTACATCTTATTACATCTTATTTATGTATTGTATTGATATATGTATTCACATTAAAAAATACAAGTGACACAAACAAGATGTAAAACTTGAATTCAGCAGTAGGAAGGGCCAGTGTGGAATACTGGCCTAGGACTCTGTAGAACAGCATTCAAATCCTTATATGAAAACCTACTAGGTAGCCTAGGTCTAGTCACATTTTCTCAGCCTCAGAGAAGGGAAAGAGCAACCTCCTACTGAACAAATTGTGCCAAAAAAAACACATGATAGCTTTGTCTTAGGATGATCATAAAGTTGGAGATGACTTGAAGGCACACAAGAACAACATAAAATACATAGATGGGAAGCCACTGGATGTACCAGTTCCTTAGTGCACTTGACAGCAAAACAGATACTCCTTGTCATGTCCATTAGAACCAGTTTTTCTACTGTATGTTTAATCCCATGTTTGAGAAAGGGACAACAGCGTCGCCTTGCAGAGCTGATGTGAAGATGAATTACACACAATATCCAGAATCGTTATGTGAAGTGAGAAACTGGGCAAGCCTGGCTAGAAACAACCAATCACAACTCATGTGAAGCAGGGCTGTGGGGGAAAAGATACAACTTAGAGGCTTGTCTGTAAAAGGGTTAGATGGAGCAGGGTGAAACTGAGGCCATTTCCGCACTAACGTGTTACAGTGCGATGATTCCACTTTCAACATCCTATGGAATCCTGGGGTTTGCAGTTTAGGGAGGGGCCTTTGAGGCTCCTCCCTAAACTGCAAACCCCAAGATTCCATAGGATGTTGAAAGTGGAATCATCGCACTATAACAGGTTAGTGCAGAAATGACCAGAGTCAGGGCAGTCTGGAAGAGTGTGAAGGCCGGTTAGGAACAGAGGGATTGAGAAGGACTGGATAGGATTTTTTTTTTAATAATAATTTTTATTCAAATTTACATTATACATTAAAATCACATTACATTGCATTAAACTCATACACCCCACATTGCGACACACATTCAATTTTACATTTTCGACCCGAAATGGTATGCATTTATATTCTTGTATTCTTCCATTCTATCATAAAAACATCCTTCTTACTTACTTACTTACTACTATCATCCTCTCTTCAGTTCATTCATCCCTTCGTTTCCTCTCGCTCATTTCTTTGCAGTCTACATCCTCTTCTTGAAAGAACAAAATTTCCTAAAGTTTACTTCCTGGACTTCACCAAGTCCCATTCTTCTTGTATCTATCTAAGTTTCTTTTCTTACTTTCCCCATTCGGGGTTTACCCTTTATTTATATTTTATTTTTCCTTTTTTTCTATTCGATGTTGTCTTATTTCTTCCTAACCTGTCGGCCTATTTTATGTTCTTATAAACCTTCCATCATTAGTCATGGATTTTGAGAATCCCTATCCCTTATTCATCATTCTTATATCCCTCTTTTACTGTGTATTCGTCTACTATTTTCCAGAGTTCTTCATGTCCGCCTTGCATTCTGCCTTGAATCATCCCTGTTAATCTGTCCATTTCTTTGAATTCTGCCACTTTTATCATCCATTCTTCTATTTGTGATGTATGTTTATTTTTCCATTTCTGTGTGTAAATTAATCTCGCCGCTGTTATCATGTAAAGAATCACTTTCCAATGTTTTCTCTTGACTTCTTTATCTATTTTTTGTATCATGTTTAATAGGAATAGTTCTGGTATTAGTCGCAGGTTAGTTTGTAAAATTGCCGCCATTTTTCCATGAATTTTTTTCCAGAAGGTTTTCGCCTTCTCACATGTCCACCATAAATGAAAATAAGTGCCGTTGTCCTTGCTACATTTCCAACACTTATTTTCTTTTGTTTTATATATCTTGTTTAGTTCTACCGGGTCCGAATGCCATCTGTAAAGCATTTTGAGGTAATTTTCTTTCAATTTCTGGGCTGCAGTAAATTTATTCGTGTCTTTCCAACTGCTCTCCCATTGTTCAAGTTGAATTTCATAGCCTATATTCTTGGACCATTTTACTGTTACTTCTTTTATTTGTTCCGATTCTAATTCTCTTTCCAACATTAATTTATATAGCTTAGATATCGTTTGCTTCTTTGATTCAAATATTATTTTTCCAAATAAGTCTTCTTTTGTTACCGATTCAATTCCTTCTAATTTCTTATCCATTAGAAATCTTTCTTTTTATTGTCTATATAAAAACCAGTGGCATTTGAATCCAGCTGCTTCAATTTCTTCTCTTGATTTTAACGTACATTCTTGATTTCGTTTTTCTGTTACTATATTACTATACCGTATCCATTTATCGTATGGGTCCTTCCATTTCCCGTATAACGCTTCGTGTGGGGACAGCCATTGAAGTATTTTTACGTAATATTTTTTCTTAAATTTCAACCAGATTGTTAACAATGCTTTCCTTAGATAGTAGTTCTGAAAGTCTTTGTCTATTTTATATTTCTCGTACCACATGTACGTGTGCCACCCCATTCGTTTTTCCGCTCTTTCTAAGTTTAATGTTATTTCATCTTGAAGCGTTATCCGTTCCTTAATCCAGGTGAGCCTGCTGGCATAATAGTATATTTTCAGGTCAGGTAAATCGAAGCCTCCTTTTTCCTTTTTTCCTGTAAGCAGCTTCCATTTTATTCTGGGTCTTTTGTTTTCCCAAATAAACTTAGACAAATCTTTCTGCCACTCCTTAAAGGGTTTTTCGTTGATAATAATGGGTAAATTTTGGAAAAGGAAATTTAGTCTGGGCAACACATTCATTTTGATTGCGGATATTCTCCCCAGCAATGATAACTTTAAGGAACTCCAATTTTTTAACAATTTTTTTACTTCCTTCCATGTTGTTTTATAATTATTTTCGTATAATTCATTATTTCTCTTTGAGATCCAAATTCCTAAATATTTAATTTTGTGCTCTATTTTGAATCCTGTTTTTTGAGCCAATTCTCTTTCCTCCTCCTTTCTCATATTCTTTGTTATAATTTTAGTTTTTTCTTTATTGATCTTTAGCCCAGCAACCTCTCCGAATTGGTTCAACTTCTGTAATAAAACTTCAATACTTATTTCTGGGTTTTCCAGGATGATCAACAGGTTGTCCGCGTATGCTCTCACTTTGTGTTCTTGGTTTTTAATTTTGCATCCTTTTATTTCTAAATCGCTTCTGATCGCATTTATCAAAACCTCTAGTGCTGTTATAAATAAGAGCAGTGACAACGGGCATCCCTGCCTCATCCCTTTCTCTATTTCAAATTGCTTTGTTCTATCTCCGTTAATAATTAATGCTGCTCTTTGATCTTTGTAAATTTCTTTAATCCAGTCCAGGAATGCATTACCAAAGTCCATTTTTTTCAGCACCTCTATCATGAAGTCCCACCTAAGGTTATTGAAAGCTTTTTCAGCGTCTATAAAAATCAATGCCAATTTCTTTTCATTGTTCTTTTCGTAGTGTTCAATAATATTCAAAATTGTTCTAATATTATTTCTGATCTGTCTTTTGGGCAGAAAGCAGTTTTGATCATTCTGAATCACTTCTTATAATACTTTCTTCAGTCTTTCCGCCAATATGTTTGTAAATATTTTATAATAATATTGAGAAGTGAGATTGGACGATAGCTTCCTGGGTCTTTTAAATCTTTCCCTTCTTTGGAGATTAATGTAATATTAGCTTCATTCCACGAATTTGGTTTTCCATTCTCTATAATTTCGTTGAACAGTCTTTCCATGGGTCCTCTTAAGAATTCCTGCAGCTTCTTATAATATGTTGCGGAGAGACCGTCCGGTCCTGGTGCTTTTGATGTGTAGAAGGACTGGATAGGATTTTGAGATTGTAGAAAAACTCTTGGCATTCAGGTATAACTCAATTTTTATTTAATAATTTTTTACTGCTTTTATTTTCTACAGCTATGTCTGTTTTAATGTTTAACAATGACAGCTGGTCATATTCTACCACATGAGCCTACTGATCAACAAAGCCACTTGAATCCCATGTACCAGATCCAGGGAGGGATCTTGAGGGTAAAAGGGCAGGGGCAGCGACAGGACTGCAAGGGTTAGAACTGAGGGAGCCAAACTGGTTAGGATATCCAGCCTCTTTTAATAAGCTTTTTGGAGTTCCTCACCTTAGTTTTTAATATCTTTATTCTAAATGAGAGGTAGGCGACCATGGATAAATTGGTGGAGGGTGGACCTTCCGAAGCTGAGATTCTTAATTTATCTATACTGGGGCGGGAGGAAGAGAAGGAGGCTCAAGGGGCTGCACAAAAGCCACCACAGGTAGCACAGCTCCTGCTCTCTTCTAAACAAATGCTTGTTTTCCAAGCCAAGTTCATTATACTATTTTAACAAAGCACACCTATACTATATATTTATTTGTTACAGCAAGCAGCCGGCAAATTAAAACAGAATTAAAACAGTACAATTGGAATGATAATTGATTACGTTAGAATTTTTCTACAGACATCAGACATAAAATATAACAAGATAACCTTAACATTTGAACTTAGAATGGAGATTAAAAAAATTAAATTAAAAAACATAATTTCTAAATTTATAATTTATAAATTTATAATTTCTAAATTTATAAAATTTGAAATTTTATATGTGCATGTGTGTGTGTGTGTATGCATGTGTACATTTATTTTTAGTCCAACATAACAAATAATTAATCTAAAGAACGAAATACAATAAATAAGATACGAATACAATAATAAAAGCCCTGGAAGACACAATTTTAGAAAGTACTAAATTACAAGGTAGAAATTTTAAAACATGAATATAAAATATTTTACATTTTGAATATAAATATGAAATATATGAATTAAGTTGGTATGATAAAAACAGAACATAATTTCTTGATCTCATTTGGGCTGAGGTAACATCCTACACCGACAGGTAATAGCTGCCGAACAAAAGGTCGCTACCTTAGCTGTAAGTTCAGGAGACTGGTCCGCCAAAAGGTAATCGATATAAAATGTGTCTGATCTCCCTGGTATACCTTGTAAAATTGGAGTAATAAAGCAGCATCGAAGATCTCGGTAAAAAGAACAATACAGTAAAACATGTCCCACTGTTTCTATCTTCTCCTCCTCGCAAGAGCAGAAACGATTACAGTATGGCACATTGTTATATCTACCCTTCAATAATGCAGATGGAAGCACATTAAACTTAGCCTGGGAAAAAGCTCTCCTATATTTAGGGATAATTAGTTTTTTCAAATAAGCAGCAGGACGGAGGGCCTGCCCTCTATTTTTAAAAACTGGGTAGGTGGAAGCTGCGCTTACATAATCTTGCAACTCAATATCCCGAATACGCTGGCACATAGTTTCTTTTGCTTTCGCATAACCCATGGCAAGAATAGCACCTTGTGAAAATCCTAAACTTAACACTTTCTCTCCAACTGTTTTTTTCCACCTTGAGTGGAAAGAGTCAGTTGGTGTCAGAGGAGCCAGACCTTTGGGCATAAATAACAATTTTAACCAGTAATTTAACTTATAGATCCATATCTGGGAGGTAATAGTGAGTTGACCCATCTCTAGCCGTGTGAGTACTTTTGGCACACAGCTAGGAAGACCGAGAATAATTCTCAAGAATTTTGTTTGAACAGATTCTAAAGCTGCAAAATTGCTGAACGTGCACAATTGTGCTCCGTAAAGCATTTGTGGTAAGATCTTATTGTTGAATACCTGTATTGCTGCCGGTACAAACTGGCCTCCCTTGGTGAAGAAAAATGAAATCAATGAATTATAACTCCGTTGTACATTTGCAATGGCATAAGACACCTGAGCTTTCCAAGAACCAGTAGATTGGAAAATTACTCCCAAATACTTATAAGAATTAACCTGTTCAATTGAATGGCCATTTAGTTGCCAACGGTGTTTACACCGTTTCCGAGTGAAAACTAAAACTTTGGTTTTATCATAATTGATTTCCAACTCTTCGATGCTACAATAGGCATGTAACGCTCTTAGAAGCCGTCTCAAACCTACACATGACAGTGACAGAAGTACGGCATCATCTGCATGCAATAAGACGCTCACAGGTCTCCCTGCCAATTTAGGTGGATGAGAATTTGTTTCAGATAGTGTTTTGACCAGGGAATTAATATAAACATTAAATAAGGTGGGGGCAAGGATGCAGCCTTGTTTTACTCCAATGTATGTTGGTATTAAACTGGACAAATGTCCTTCCTGGTTACATCTTACTCGCAGGTATGTTTTATTGTAAAGACTGCGAATAAGAATCAGTAAACACCTATCCACATTGGTAGCCTCGAGCTTGCGCCATAGTCTGTCTCTTCAAATCATATCAAAAGCAGACTTAAAGTCTATAAAGGCTGAATAAAGTGCCCCCCCAGTCGAGAAGGAATACTTTTCTAATAAATGCTGTAATACTAACCCCTGGTCAGCAGAGGAATACCCAGACCTGAAGCCTGCTTGTTCTGCCTCCAGGAGATTTTCTTCTTCCATCCAACTTTGTAATTTCTCTAGAAGGTGACTGGCATACAACTTGCTAATAATACTTAGCAGGCTAATTGGTCTATAATTGGCAGGATCTGATCTTTTACCTTTCTTATAGATGGGGATAATTATTGCAAGTCTCTAGTCAGATGGAATGCAAGCAGTCCGGTCAATGCAAGTAAAGAGAATGGCTAACACCGGTGCCCACCACTCCGAGTTTGACTTAAGCAATTCAGAAGGTATATAATCACTGCCTGGGGCTTTGCCCAATTTTAGTCTAGAAATGAGACTACCAATTTCAGATGAAGTGACAGGGGGCCAATCAGGGAGCCCCCTGAGGTCTTGTAGAGATTGTAAGTCTCCAGCTTGCCTGCCAGCATACGTGGCAGTAAAGTATGATTCCCAGGTCTTCACAGGGATATGAAAATCTAGTCCATGTACGTTGTTTTGCCAGCCCCTAGACACTATTCTCCAGGAAGCAGCTGAATCATGCATCTGTGATGCAGTGATTAGCTTCTGCCAGTTCAATCTCTGTGCCTGTTTCTTTTTTCCCTTAATTAGGTTTTTATATTTTTTCTTTAACCACAGCCATTCCACAGGTAATGATGCCATGTCCAACTCCCTATATTCTTTATATTTTCTGAGTAAAATTTGCTTCATCTCTAGGCATTCCTGGTCAAACCAAGGTTTGGATTTGAGGGAGCGAAAATGTTTTCTGGGGGGATTATTGCATAGCAAACAGTTCTGTAGGTGTACAATTAGATTCTGGTACAGACATAAGGCCTCTTCTGGTGTTCTTACAGATAAAATAGAGTCTCTTAGTCTAAGATAACTTTCTGAGTGAAGGAGTTTAGTTGATGCTTCCTCTAACTTTACACTCCATCGGACACGGGAAAATCTTCAATCACCCTCCGGACTTAACCCGGGTTTGAACTCAGCGTGAAGGTCTTGTATCTCAAGATTTAGTACAGCAATTAAAAAGAGATGGTCACTTTCAGTATGTACCTCCACCCTAAAACTTGAGACCAGATTTAACAAACTATAAGAAACCATTATATAGTCAATCGTTGAAGCCCCGGTGCCAGATGTAAATGTGAATTCACCAGGTTTATCTCCATCCACCCCACCGTTCAACATTACTAAGTCTAAGTTGTTCAACATTTGTAGAAGACACAAACCAGAAAAGTTACATACCTCGTCTTTGAATTGCCTGACAGGTATCAAGTGACGCACTTCTATACTATACGCTACTGAGAAGCCAGTCCTATTGAATTCAGTGTAATTTCCTTCTAAATAGGTGTGTCTGGAACTGCAGCATAAGACTTCAGTCCTGTGCATGTTTACCTGGGCCTGACCCCCTTTGGACTTAACAGGTGTTACTTCTGAGCAAATAGGTGCTCACTGGTAGCCTCTAAGAACTTCCTGCTGCTTCCTAATTCCAGGCATAAGAAGATAAGAAGAAGAAGATAAGTTCTCTTCTGTTGTTGCTGCTGTTGTTTTTATTAAAACAGACTAATTCTTGAAGCTGAAGGGTAATGTTATATTTCCTTTTTCATGATAGTTTTATTAATCTAATATATAAAAGTCAAAGTTTGTCTGTTTGTCCGTATCAGGCGAGAAGACCTCATATGATTGGCTGCCTGTGAAGATTCTATGGAGTCCTGGGATTTGCAGTCTAGGGAGGGACCTTTAGAATTCTCAGCCAGAGAGCTCTTGGGCCTGGCTTGTTGCTATGGAGATGAGACCTGGCAGCAAGGAGGAGGGCAGTGTATTCCCTCAGGAACCCAACTTCTGTTATGTTAAAACTACAGATTGGATTGGGGAATATGGGGAAAAGTTACAGGTACTGGACAAGACAGTTTGGGGAATTAGAGACACAGGATCTCAAATCTTCCCAACAAGTACTATGAGAAAATAAAATCCCGGGCAACTCTGGGTATATACACTAGTAATCACATATAAACAGATGCCAACAATTTTGAAATGTTTTGATTTCATGTATTATTTTTCTTTGTTCCTTCCATTAAATACAGATTGAGTGCTTTAGGGCAGGGAATTGTTGTTATGACTAGTGATGAATGTGCACATTCACTCTTTATCAAGGTTTAGGCAGACTAATCTCTAAATAAAGGCAAGTTTGGTTTTTAATACTGGATGACAGATGAGGAAGAATGAAATTTTGCCCTTGCCTTTTTTGTGGGTGGCTCGGAAGAAGCAGCATCAGGGTGTGTGAGATGTATGAATGCCCTGTTTTGTGTGTGCGCGTGCGCATGCAATGTATTTTACTAGCAGTACCACCAATGCATGCAGTTATGTATTTTCCCTATGGTCAGTCTTTACATTTGGAAACAAATGCCACAAGGACACTGGAAGTCTCACTTACTCTCTTTTCACAATTAAACTTCCCCTGTAATTTTTAGAGCAGGGACGGGGGATCTATGACCCTGTTGGACTTCAACCCTTATCAGCCTGAGCCATGCTGCTCATGGAGGGAGGGTGCTGGAAGTTGTAGTTCAGCAGCCTCCTGAGGCCTACACATTCCCCCCGCCCCACTTTAGAACGGCCTTCCCCAAACTGAGGCCCCATCAGAAGTGTTTGTTTACAAACTGCACCACAAGTGATGGGAGATGTAATGCAAGACATCTGGATGAGAACAGGAGGATTTGTTTAGGAAGTGTGTATCCTCTTCAAGCAATCCATTTGATTTTGTTGAGTGCTGCCCTGAATTCCCTTCCCATTTCATTTGTCAAATAACCCTTGGCATTCAAGGCTGCTTGCAAATCTCACCAGGGTCTCTTGTCTGCCAAGCTGCAGTTAAGACACTCCTGAAGTTGGCAGGCCCGAGAGTCATAATGTATTGAGCTCTGGCTGGGCAGGAAAATATTCTGCTACGCAGCATTGACATTTGAATTCGGTCTGCTTCTGTTTCAATGCTCAAACTGAGGTGATAAAATCAAAGTATTTTTATACTGGGTCCTCCACATTCACTAGGGTTAGGAGTACAGGACCCCCACAAAAGTGGCAAAATTGCAAAAATTGAAATGTGTGTGTGTGTCTGTGGGAAGGGGACCGAGGCATGGTGGGGAGAGCGGACACCCAGGGTCCAAACCAGGTCAGGGAAAGGAGAGGGAAAGGGAAAGAAGTCGACACAGTGGCTCTATACTTCCTGTCTCTTGTCCTTGGCTGTGTGTGGGCATTTGGAGAGGGTTTATGCTGCTGAGAAGTGGGGCTATGAGCCATCCTTAGCGGACCAGGCAGTGGCTGGTGGAGGAGGAGGAGGAGGACCACCATCACCACCAGAAGCAGGTTTTTAGAGGGCTGGATGGGAGCCGCTGAGAGGGAAATTTTCCCCAGAAAAGAAGTGCTTGAGGTGGGGGGGGGCAGGGGTTGGAGAAACTCACAAATAATCACATCTGTGCAGGTGAAACCTGCAAATGTGGAGGGCTGACTGTACACTGCTTTTTTCTTGACACAAAGTGAAAAAGCATCATGTAGGAGCAGTGTTTTCAAAGTGGTGGTCTGTGGACAGGAGAGTTTCCAGGAAAAAATGAAGCAGTAGTAGCCAATGGAGACAAGTATGGTACCAGTCCCTGGCATACTGGCAAAGAAAATTGCCAGCCCCTCACATCAGGGAGCTCAAAAAGAGTACTGGGAAGATTCCAACTAGCGCTTTGTTCATGCTGCGGTAGCATGACCTTGGGTGCATCAAACACTCTCAGCCCCAGAAAGTCAGGACAAATAGGAAGCAACTTGAAAGCACACAACAACAGCATGATCAGTCCAGTATAATAAAGTGCAGTACATGTGAACTGTGTTGATGTATGACTAAAGCATACTTTTGTGGATGTGTGTATTTCCAGCTTCTTCCAAAGTTTGAACAATTATATATACCATAATCAGGCACCTTAATCTGTAGTCCAGCCCCCTCTTCCGTCCAGTGAAGTTCTTGCTCCCCCATCCGCACATATCTCATTGCTACTCAAGAACTGAATGGAGTATATCATCATTCCAGGAAACGCCCTTAGGCCCATTAAATTTGCCCCTGCCTTGCGAAAACCAATATGGAGCCAGAGAGCTCTATGATACTAGTGTTTGTTTGCCAGAGAAGCTGCCTGTGACACAGATGTTACCCTGATTTCTAGGGTCCCTTGGGGGACACCTCAGTGTGCTCCACGTGATGGGGAATGGAAACTAGCCAGAGCATGAGCAATAGCAATGCAAGAGGCAGAGTAACCTAGCGGGGTCTTTTTACCCAATTTTTACGGGGACAGGCCAAGCCAAAAACCAAACAAGAATGTCCAATGAATGATTTTATTGGAGGAAAGTCTCACGCAGCAACGCAATCACTCACACACTCACTCACTCAAGATCTATTAAGAAGCAAAAGAGAGGAAACTGCATGGGGGACTATTGAGGGGGTGTAGCTGGGGTGATACTGCACATTTGTCCTGAAGTCCTTGGTCTGGGAAAAACAGCAGAGAAGGGGGGCTCAGCACGGAGAGGGCTGAGGGGATCACTCAACGGATGGAGCAACGGTCTGCTGGGATGACCAGGGGTGATCCAAAGAACTGCTCAAAAGCTGGGATTATTTGCAGGGGGAAAAGTACCTGGAGGACTAATCCTTTCCCAGGGAGAACAATGGGTGTTGGAGCAATAACGAAGCTCCACACTGGTAATTTCCTTTGTATGATGGGATTGCAAGGTGTTGCCAAAGTCTCAGGATCTTCGGCTGTATTTTGTGGTGTGACTTCTGTAAATGGTCCTTGCCTGATGGAATATTTGCTCAACTTGGGGCAGACACGCTAATCCCCTGAAGTCAGCGTCTCAGGGCTGAGGACCCTTTGTTTATTGTGGGTTTGCTCATCTTGAGGTTTCCAGGGGCTACGTGATGGGGGATTTACTGGCCTGACCTGGTTTTCAGTCTTTCGACTGTGCCTGCCTACGTGCCCCTTCAGGGGACCACTCTGGCACACAGAATCATATTTTAATATCAAAATTGTAGACCCTGGGATAGGGTTTCTCCAGTGGAGTAACACAGAGAGCACCTTCATGCCTTTAGGCCCAAGGGCAAGAAGTACTGCCTGCCTCCCATGGGCACAGTAACAGGAGGTAGAGGCAGAGTTAGAGAGAGGCACCATATCTTCCTGACCACCTCAATTCCCAGCATTCCTTACCATGGACCCTTCTGGCAAGGACTGTTGGAAGGTGCAATCCACCAACTTCTGGAGAGTTGCCTAATTCCTACTCTTTTCCTCGGGAATTGGGAAAGGTGGCCTAGCAAGCAGTCAGATAGGCTACAGATGTAAAATCTAACCTTTTGGGGAAGTGGAAGTAGGTTTCTTATTTCTTGGGATTGATAGGGGTTGTAGTTCAATCCATCTGAAAAATCTCAGATTAGGAAAAGGGTGGTATAGTCTTCAACAATAAGAATCACGTTTTGGAAAATAGAATCATAGCCCTGGAAAGGGTTGCATGGGTCACTGAGTCAAACTCCTTCTCCCAGCCCATTGCAGGATCTCCAGCTAAAGCATCCCCAGCAGGCAGCTGCCCAGCCTCTTTTTGAAGATGTCTAGAGGAGACCCCACCACCTCTCTAGGCAATTAGTTCCATCGCCCATCTACTCTCACTGAAGAAGAATTGAATTTTTTTAAAAAGTTAATGGGGCTGAATTAGTGCTAGGACAGAAAACTGGAATATTTAGGTGTAGAAGAAGAAGAAAAATGTCCCAAAGCTGCATAGGGTAAACTAGGGTAAAATATTAAAAAGGGTAAACAGGGGTGTCTTTGGCCTTGCTCCTGAGCGTGTTACCTGAACTTTGGACTTCTTAGAAGTTCCTGATTAAGGACCTTTAACTGGGCCACATTAGTCCTTAATGGCTACATAGTTTGTCTGTTCATATATGGGGTGAAAAATTAGTTGTGCCTACAGTAGAACCTAACTTTGTTTTGTGCTCCTCTAGTGGCACAGATAGTGGAGTAAGGAACCAACCAGAAGTACCTGTGAGGGAGAGACAAACCTTAAGGTTACCACTGACACTTGGCATTATGATGAGTTGGAAGAGACCACAACAACCATCGAGTCGAACCCCCTGCCATGCAGGAACAAACACTCAAGGCAACCCCAGCAAATGGCCATCCAGTCTCTGTTTAAAAACCTCCAAAGAAGGTGACTCCACCACACTCCAAGGCAGCATATTCCACTGTTGAACAGCTCTTACCGTCAGGAAGTTCCTCCTGATGTTTAGGTGAAATCTCTTTTCCTGTAGTTTGAATCCACTGGTCTGTGTCCTAGTCTCTGGAGCAGTGGAAAGCAAGCTTGCTCCATCTTCAAACATCCCTTTAAACATGGCTATCATGTCACCTCCTAAGTTTCTTTTCATCAGGTTAAACATACCTAGATCTGTTACCCTGGTTTCTGGGGTCCCTTAGGGGACACCTTAATGTGCTCCACGTAAGAGGGAATGGGAACTAAAGAGAGCACAAACAATAGGAATGCAAGAGGCAGGGTAACCTAGCGGGGTCTTTTTACCCAGTTTTTACGGGGTCAGGCCAAGCCAAAAACCATACAAAGGTGTCAAATAACTGATTTTATTGAATGAAAATATCACACATCAATGCAATCACTCACACACTCACTCAAGACCTGTTAAGAAGCAAAAGAGTGGAAAATGAATAGGGGAAGTAGTAAAGGAATTGTAGATGGGGTGATACTGCACCTTTTCCTGAAGTCCTTGGTCCGGGAAAACAGCAAACAAAGCAGAGCTCAGCAAAGAAAAGGCCGAGGGGATTACTCAGCTAACAGAGAAACAGTCTGTTAGCATGACTGGGAGTTATCCAAAGGAATTCTCAGAAACTAGGACTACTTGTAGGGGAAAACATACTCCGAGGGTAAATCCTCTCCTGGGGAGAACAATAGGAACTGCAAAGGAAAGGAAGCTCCACAATGGCAGCTCATTTTGCATGATGGGTTTATGATGTGTTGCCAGTGTTTCAGGATCTCCGGTTGCATTGGGTTGTAGTGTAAATTTATGTATATGGTCCTTGCCTGGTATGATTTTTTTTGATACAGGTACTCAACTTGGGGAAAACACACCAATCTCCTCAAGTTGGCTCCTCTGTGGCTGAGGACCCTTTGTTTACCGTCGGTTTGCACAGCTTGAGGTCTCCTTGGGCTACATGACTGGAGATTTTACTGACCTGACCTGGTTCTCGATTGTTCGACCGTTGCTGCCTACATGCTCATCTGGGCAACCTCTCTGGCATGTTGAATAACATTTAATATTAAAAATTGTAGACCCCGGGATAGGGTGTACCAGTGGGGTAACAGTTCCCTAAGCTGTTCCTCATAAGGCATGGTTTCCAGACCCTTCACCATTTTGGTCACCCTTTTCTGGACACGTTCTAGCTTGTTAATATCCTTCTTGAACTGTGGTGCCCAGAACTGGACACTGTATTCCAGGTGAGGTCTAACCAAAGCAGGATAAAGTGGTATTATTATTTTCCTTGATCTCAACACTACACTTTTATTGATGTAGCCTAGAATCACATTGGCTTTTTTAGCTGCTGCATCACACTGCTGACACGTGTTCAGCTTGTGGTTGACTTAAGACTCCTAGATCCCTTTCACACATACTGTTTTCAAGCCAGGTATCACCCATAACTATGCATTTCATTCTTTCTTCCTAAGTGTAATATCCTATATTTCTCCCTGTTAAAATTCATTTTGTAAGTTTTGGCCTAGCTTTCAAGGTCATTTTGAATTCTGATCCTGTCCTCTGGGGTATTAGCTATCCCTCCTAATTTGGTGTCATCTGCAGATTTAATGGGCATGTCCTCTATTCCATCATCCTGTTTGCTTCTCAAACAGATAAAACAGGCAAATGGACTAGGGAGGCAGTGACCATGCATTCCAGTGGTTTATATACCAACGGTGGACAACTTTTTTGTGTGTCTTGAGAGTCTCAGCTCTTCAGGGGTAAGCTGTCAGGGGACACGTGGATGGAAGCTAGAGCTGAAACCTTTAAAGGGATGGGGATAGTGCCAAATTCACACACACACCACTGTCCTTTCTCTGCTATCTCTTTCCTCCTCTGTTTCTATAGCCCACCCCCCATCTGCTGATGACAAAAGGACAGGCAGCTCTTGAATTGATAATGCGCAAGGTGCTGAGTGGTTTTTTTTTCCAAACTAGGCCACAAGAGATCTGGCTAAGGAGTCAAGTTGCCAACCTCTCGTGTAAACAAGATAGGCGAGTGACAATAAGAGTTGTCAGACATAGAATGAGACCTTAGAAAGGGCAGCAAGCTTACAGCAGTGAGCTGAGGACAGTGCTGAAAGTGCTCTGCATTTCTAAGAAATATTCAAAGATGCAACAAGAGGTCCATCAGCACTCCTTGATATGAGGATGATAATACTGTGTTAATAGAATAAAATAAAACTTTATGTTGGCATGAGTAGACTACGTATATAAAGGATTGAATTAACATCCATCAAAAAGAAATGCATTGTTTTAACTGAACACTCCCACTGGGGTGAGTGAATTATTAAAACAGTTAATTCAAAGCTGCCTGGCCTATGAAATGGATAACAACTCATATAAATAGCAATGTGGGAAGGGTCTACAGACTAGAACTCTGTTGTGGAATGATGCAAACATTACTGTGGGTCATCTACAATTAACTTGTTGATTAATTGGGCAGTTGAATCTCATGCTGTCTGTGGCACTGGCCATTAAAGTCTGCTGCATCATTCGGGCAAGTGATCTGAATGTTACCTTTGACAATGATCAGAACATGCAGTGAAGAACACACAGAAACTACTCAGGCCTGAAATATTTTTGGGCTTTAACTGCACCAGAAAGAAACCAGCATCCAGTAGAAATCAAACAGACTATGCACACTGTGCTCAAAATGCTTAGCATCACTCAGCAACTTAACCAGAGCATTCTGTACTAGCTGCAGTTTCAAGATGTTTCAAGGCTTTCCAGATGCAGCCTGTCATTGTGGTGTGTGCTACAGTAACCCAGCCAGGAAATGCATGGCCAAACAGAGAAGGATAAACCTGCCACTGATCTTTTCCTACTATTACAACATCATAATAGGGGAAGAAGTTATGGCTGTTCATCTCCTTTAGTAGGAGAAAGCCAGAATCCATCAGTTTGTAAAGCTGGACACAAAAGAGGGGAGGTATCAATGAATTAATGTCTGTCTAATCTGGTTTAGGTGGAGAAGGGCTTGTGTCGTCTTCACACAGGGAAGTTTGAGTATTTGGGGAATTTTCCTTTAGCAAAATGGTGGGTGGAAAGGCATAAGATTACAAAATTGTGGACCCCATTGAGAGGTAAAGAAAAATAAATTATTCTCCCTTTGTAAAATAAATTATTCTTCAGTAAAATTAAGAGGAAGTGGATCTGGACAAACTAAAGAAAGTGTGCCTTTTATTGTTGTCAAACAAACATAGTTACATTTTTAAATTTTATTTATTTGTTTTATGAATACAGTATTTAAACTTTCTTGAGTTCTAGTTTTTGGAAGAAGGCACAGTATAAATAAAGTTAGTAATAATTTTAAAAATGTTCTAATCCACTCTATGTCTAAAGATCTCAGGGGAGGATATAGACAGGAAAAATCATTTAAAACAAACTAAGCCAATTTAAAACACTTCAAAATGGTGTACAAAGTATATAATATCAACAGTCCATAATCTGGTCAAGTCATGATTCCTTGACTTCAAAAGCTTTGGTGAAAAACTATACATTGACTAGGTGCTTAAATGTGGTCAGTCGTGGTGCCAAAAGGGCCCCCAAGGGGAGGACATTCCATAACTGAGGCACCACAGCAGGGAAAGCCCTCTCCCACATCTCTATAGTATGTATTACTGCTGCTGATAGGATCTAGCAGAGGGCTCCCACAGCATTTCTCCATGGTCAGGGCAGCTCCACATCAGGAGACATTCTCCATCTGGTAATGAATCATAGAATCATAGAATCATAGAAATGTACAGTTGGAAGAGACCACACGGGCCATCCAGTCCAACCCCCTACCATGCAGGAACACCCTCAAAGCACTCCCGACAGATGGCCATCCAGCCTCTGCTTAAAAACCTCCAAGGAAGGAGACTCCACCACACTCCGAGGCAGCATATTCCACTGCCGGACAGCCCTGACTGTCAGGAAGTTCTTCCTGAGGTTCAGGTGGAATCTCCTTTCCTGCAGCTTGAATCCATTGCTCCTTGTCCTGGTCTCTGGAGCGGCAGAAAACAAGCCCTCTCCTTCCTCTACATGGCATCCTTTCAAATATTTAAACATAACTATCATGTCCCCTCTTAACCTTCTCTTCTGCAGGCTGAACATACCCAGCTCTCTAAGTCCATCCTCATAGGGCTTGGCTTCCAGGCTCTTCACCATTTTGGTCGCCCTCCTCTGGACCTGCTCCAGCTTAACCATGTCCTTCTTGAATTGGGGTGCCCAGAACTGCACACAGTAATCAAGATGAGGTCTAACCAAAGCAGAGTAGGGTGGTACCAGTACCTTCCTCGATCTAGACACCATACTCCTGTTGATGCAGCCGAGAATTGCATTGGCTTTCTTGGCTGCCGCATCACACTGCTGACTCATGTTCAGCTTGTGGTCTATTAAGACTCCTAGATCCCTTTCACATGTACTGCCATCCAGCCACGTGTCCCCCATCCTATATTTCTGCATTCCATTTT
The DNA here is from genome assembly GCA_030412105.1 of Cyclura pinguis. Classification (NCBI taxonomy): domain Eukaryota; kingdom Metazoa; phylum Chordata; class Lepidosauria; order Squamata; family Iguanidae; genus Cyclura; species Cyclura pinguis. Next base: position 178,863,549 of record CM059599.1, read on the forward strand.
TTCTATCTAAGTGTAGGACCTTACACTTCTCTCTGTTGAATTTCATTTTGTTAGCCTTTGCCCAGCTCTCCAATCTGACCAGGTCATTTTGAATGTTGATCCTGTCCTCTGGCGTATTAGCAACCCCTCCCAATTTGGTGTCATCTGCAAATTTGATGAGCATGCCCTCTATTCCTTCATCCAAGTCATTGATGAAAATATTGAACAGCACTGGGCCCAGGACAGAACCCTGTGGCACCCCGCTAGTCACTTCTCTCCAGGATGAAAAGCAGCCATTCGCGATCACCCTTTGGGTTCGGTCGGTCAACCAGTTACAAATCCACCTAACAGTAGCCCTGTCCAGCCCACATTTTACTAGCTTCTTTGCAAGAATGTCATGTGGAACTTTGTCAAAGGCCTTAGTGAAATCGAGATATGCTACATTCACAGCATTCCCTTCATCTATCAAGCTAATAACTCTATCATAAAAAGAGATAAGATTAGTCTGGCGTGACTTATTTTTGAGAAATCCATGTTGACTTTTTGTGATTATCGCGTTGCTTTCTAAGTGATTAGAAACTGACTGCTTAACGATCTGCTCCAGGATCTTTCTGGGTACTGACGTCAGGCTGACTGGGCAATAATTATTTGGGTCCTCTTTTTTTCCCTTCTTGAAGATGGGGACAACATTTGCCCTCTTCCAGTCTGCTGGAACTTCTCCTGTCCTCCAAGATTTCTCAAAGATTATAGCAAGCGGTTCCGAAATGACCTCTGCCAGTTCTTTTAATATCCTAGGATGCAATTCATCTGGCCCTGGAGACTTGAATTCATACAGTGTGGCCAGGTATTCTTCTACCACCTCTCTACCTATTATGTGCCGCATTTCCCCTGCTTCCTCCCCTGCTCCCCAACCGCCAGGTTGAGTGCTTGTATCCTTCTGGGAAAAAACTGAGGCAAAGAAAGTGTTAAGTAGTTCTGCCTTTTCTCTTCCCCCTGTTAGTAATTCGCCATCTTCTCTGCACAGCGAACCTATCGCCTCTTTCTTTTTCCTTTTGCTGCGGACATATTTAAAAAAGCCCTTTTTATTGTTTTTAATGTCTCTGGCCAGCCTAAGTTCATTCTGTGCTTTAGCCTTTCTGACCTTCTCCCTACATCTCCTGGCTACTTGCTTAAATTCTTCTTTGGTGGTTTCCCCCCTCTTCCATTTCCTGTACACGTTTCTCTTAACACTTAGCTCAGTTGAGAGTTCTTTAGTCAACCATTCTGGTTTCTTCAGATGCCTTCCATTTTTCCTCCTTATTGGCACAGTTTTAGACTGTGCCTTCAGTATCTCCCTTTTAAGGAACTCCCATGCCTCCTGAACTCCTTTCCCTTCTTGACCACGGAATTTCTTGACCACGGAATTTCTTGACCATGGAATTTCAGCCAGCAGCTCCTTAAGTTTACAGAAGTCTGCTTTTTTAAAATCTAAGACGAGTGTCTGGCTACACTTTTCTTCTCCTTCCCACTGAATGCCAAATTCCAATAGGGCATGGTCACTCCCCCCTAAAGATCCAATCACTTCTTCCTCATTAACAAGGTCATCCCTATTGGTCAGGATCAGATCATTTGATCCCCTTGTGGCCTCTTCCACCTTCTGGACCATGAAATTGTCTGCAAGACAAGCAAGAAACTTGCTGGACCTTGCTGTCTTGGCAGAGTTTGACTGCCAACATATATCCGGGTAATTGAAATCTCCTATTATTACTCCTATTATTAATGAGGTCACAAGGCATTTGGGGCTTCAGATGTTCTTCTGTGATGCCTTTATAACAAAGCTCTATGTTTACAGAATTAATTTGTTATAGTGCATTCTGCATATTTTGAGACTGACTCCAGAGAATGAAAAAGATAGAATTCTTTTTATTGCAGGGTGTGTATCTCTTGTCACTGAAAGCCTGAATCTTCAAATTGGGATCCAGTGCTTCTGCATTAGAAACTTTGCACTGCCCTACATGTAGATGGCATACAAGTCCAGAAGAAAAACTGAATTTCTGTAGGATTGTCACTACAAAATACTTTGAAACATGTGGCTGAACATCATAGGTGTTGAAGATTTTCCACTTGGAATTTCACAGGAGAAAAACAACTGGTAGACCTATGAATTTCGATTGCAAGGTTCAAATCAGGTCTGTATGGTCCAGTGGCGCTCAAACTTTTTACTCTGTGACCCCCTTTACATCTACATGAGGATGTTGTTGTGCCTGCTAAGCATGGTATATGAATAAAATATTTGTTTAGCATGTATATTTTTATTTGCACATTTATGTATATTGATATTTTAACATTTTAAAGGGAAATGACATCATTTAAATTAGAACACATTTATTTAAGAATTTTAGATAACTTCAGTACCTAACTCAACACAATCACTTGTTTAACGTTTGTGTAACTTTTCTCAAGTAATATTTATATTGTATGTGACGGATGTGCTTGTTTCTGAGTGCAAAGTTAACTAAAACAAGGAGTAATATTAGAAAGTAACTCTCAGTTCCTTGGTGACATCAAGTCTTGCACAGTATTTACCCTAATAGCTGCCAGAGCTGATAATGCAGTTCCACAGAAGTAGGTAGTTACAAATGGTGTAAGGATGTTCTTAGGCTTTTCACTTAGTGTTGGTTATTCTTGTCAAACAATAATTCAAAACTCTGGCATGGAGCTCTCTATACATTGTAAGTGAAGTATCATTCTTGAGATCAATAAGATGTTCTTGATCAGCCATGTTTAATTATCTTGGCTGCGGTGCATTTTCAAATAGATTTTTTTATCCAGCTCTATGCTTTGAGGTTTTTTTGAAGCCCAGAGACAACTAATTTTCATCGTATCTCCTTTTTTTATTTTTAAAAATTAACTATTCATTTAAGTCCTCCGAAATTTCTAGTATTTGCCAGGATACTGTATCATTAGAAAGGGAGACATTTTTAATTGGCTGTGCCATAGATTCACCAAACATGGTAGAAACAATATCAATTGCTGCTGCTAATACAAGAATTTCACCTATTGTGTGTGATTTTTTTACACTTGGCAGTTCTGTGGGAAACCCGATAAGAAACTTGAAATGCTTTAGGTGCAATACTTGTTTTAGTAAAGCTTTGCTAAGTAGACTTGACTTAAAGTGTTTTGCTAAGTAGACTTGACTTAAAGTGTTTTGATTTAAAAAAAAATCTTTTGGCTTGTTGGCAAACTACATGTTTTGTTTCAAGATGTCTTTGTAATTTATTAGACTTCATACTATCAGAAGCTAAAACTCTTAAACTTATTACACACTGTGGATGTTCTTCACCATTAATAGCAGGTTTTGTGAGACCCACAGATAAGTAATTTTCACTGAATCTCTCTTTTTTTTTTGCATTCCATGTACAGGTGGAGGCATAGGCTCCTTTGCAGCACCGTCATAGCTGGTAGAACAATCATTTTCACTGTCTTCCTCTTCTTCTTCTTCTTCCTTGTATTAGTTAAAAAAAATTTCATTTTCAAAAAAAATAAAATAAAAATGAGGTTGAGGAGCACTGAGTTGAGGAGCATCAAGAGACTTCACAACCGGTGACCTGGCAAGGCCTCCCCTTTCTAAGTATGAAATGTTTACTGGTAATGTAACCTCATAGATGCCTGCAAAGACTGTTCCAACAGGAACTGGGGGGTGGGGTGGGTGAAAGATGGGATCTGGGACTGAAAGAACCCCAGAGCGAGACTTGGCCTCACCAAGGTCCCAACAGTAATTAAAGAGAGGGGGATAAGGATGCTGCCTCACAAATAGTACGTCCTATCCTATGCTTCTGTCTTCCTCTTTTTCTCACAGGCTCCTTGTGTCGCACATGCTGTCTGTCTTAATAATGAGCTCTCAAGCAATCTTCCTCCTCTCTTCAGTTCCCTCTTCCCACCCAAAAAACTGCCTCATGGGCCCTTTTCACATGTGGAGGGGGGGGGAATGGACGAAAACGCCCAAAAACGGAGCTTACCTGAAACTGGGTGAGTCCGTTGCCACGTGGAGCAGCGCGAGCTCGCTGCTCCGCAGTCCTCCGGCGTCCCAAATGGCGGCTTCCGGTTGGTGGAGGCTCTCCACCAACCGGAGAAGCTCGCCAGCCGGAATCCCGCCCCCGGCAGATCTGCAGGCACGCACTTGCGCGTGCCTGCAAATCCACTTCGGAGCCGGGCGACGGAGAGGCGCGGGGCTGCACGCTCCGTGCTTTTCAAAAACCTCGAAAAAGAGGTTTCTAAAAAACATGCAGTGCGGCTAGTTCCCGCTGCTCCTGAGTGGATTCTGGTGTGGAACTATGAAAAGTAGTCCACGCCAGTCCACTCTATGGTGTAGAAGATCTCCGTGAGAGGTCGATCTACACCGTTTCAGAAGCCCGGTATGGAAATGGCCATGGTCACAAAGGGGCATGCGCCTGCTGTGCAAATGACAAGCTGAGTGGGAAAAGCATTACAAAAAGGAAAGCCATTTTTTGCTGTCTCTGAGGTTGGAGGAAGGCATAACAGGGGACGATGAATTACAGGAAGATGCTCATAAGAGAGGAAGGCATAACAGAGGAACCAGACATTTGCAGGGACCAGATAATCCTCAGTGGTGCACATGCATGTATGTACACACACATACGCACACAGGCTTGCTCTTCTTTTTTACATTCACTGTACTTGCTGGCTTTTTTTGTGCCTCCCCCCAGCCCCAGGCAACTATCATGCCTCCACTTTAGGGTCATGCCCCGCAGTTTGAGAACCACCAGTATTGCCCATTTAAGGTGTTCAAGCTCTTAAAAAGCCATTCCTTTCACAAGACTTTCCAGGAGAGGACAAGTGATTGAGATCGGTACATTCAAATAAGAGGATGACCTTCTATGCCAAAGGATTTGCATTTTAGACAAATAACAATTTCAGGATATGAAAAATGGATGCCTGCGTGACTGAATGTGTACTAAATATTTTAATCTTATTCTAGAAGCCTTCTTCGATCTTCCCAATTTTAAAAAAAGCATGTGTCCAAGTGGATGCGACATGTACAATTCCCATCATGACTAAACACTGCAAATGGGTTGCAGCACTGTCTCTATTTTCAGACTTTTTTGTTATTGCCTTTGAGAGTCAGCCCCAGGTGAGCTGGGCCAGCTGGCAATTTGAGAAGAAAACTTCAAAGCCGGTTCATTTGAGCTATATTTTGAGTCCTATGGAATGAAATATATTTATGTTGAATGTCCCATTTCTGAAATAATCAATTTCCACTGACCTCAGTGGTACTTACTTCCAAATAAGAACACCTCAGTACAGGTCTATGCCTGTTTCCTTGGTAGCAAGTCCCATTGAACTCAGTGGGACTTTTTCTCAGATAAATCTCCTTATGTTTGTGATTTAAATTCATACACACATTTCTCATCAAAATTTAGTCAGCTTAGACACATCTACAAAAGTGTGCTTAATCTTCTTAATTAATTTCTTTTTTTTTTTAAAAAAATGTATTCTAGTTAAGGGAGATGGGCTTGTATGAGGAGGAGGCGGCAAAAAAAGGCCGAAGCAAAAAAAAATGCAAAGTTGTGCAGGCTATAAATGTCATGACTTCTGCTGATCAGAAGATATGAAGGCTACCCATGCCCCTCCCTAAGGTTCAGTTCAATTTTTTTCTTTGTGAGGCATCTGTATCCAATCACGAGTGGAAATGGATCACTGAGTACTGGGGCTTTGGTTTCCCTAGTGGTCTTTAAACTGTTCCAGGGAACGTTGTGGTTCCTTGGAAGTTCATCCATTAGACATGCTGCTGAAGTCTGTTCTGATCTGATTTGGAAAACAAATTTGTCCAGCTTGTACTACTTGGCTGTATTATGAATAAAATGTTGTTTCCCTCAAAGCCTCTCTGTTTCTATGAATATAAAATGAGATGTTCCAATATGCAGCAGCATTTGAGGTGAGCAGGCTTTGTCACTGCATGCCCAAATGTTGTATCAGAGCCTGGAAAATTACTTTTTGAATTAGAACTCCCAGAATCCCCAACCAGCTTGGCCACTGACAATGCTGGCTATCAGCTTCTGGAGGCTGTAGTTATAAAAATGAACCAAGCTCTGTGAGGTTTCTTTTTTCAAATGATGCTCCTTACTAATTGTCACTGAGAAGGAGGAAGCCTTTCGTTCCCACCACCATCCCAGGCATGCCTGACAAGGACATAAGAAAGAGCCTTCTCAGTGGCTTCTCTCAAGTTATGGAACTCCCTTCCCCAGGAGGTCCAGTTGGCCCCATCCCTGTGGTTTTTCCACCAGCAGGCAAAAACCTTTTTATTTCAGGAGCATTTGGTTTTTAGTATGTTGTGGCAGATTGAGCTTTTCATTGGGGTAGGTGTAGTGGTTTTATTTTAAACATCTTTTTAATGCTGTTTTAACTTGTGGTTTTATTTTGTGTTTTAAAAATTGAAGTTTAGTTTAATAGTGTTTTAACTTGTGTACTAAGATTTTTTTTTAAACACTGCCTTGAATCCCATGCTGGAGAAAGGTGGAATATCAACAAATACAATGTATACATACATGCTAGTGAAATTATCTACAAAATATTATGAATATACAACAGACATTCTTTTCTGTTAACACTTTATCCTTGAAGGAAACTTTCATGCCATGCTGTGAACTTATTTATTAGGCTGCTTGAATAAGCAGCCTTTTCTTTGGTAAGTACTGTAATCACTTCTCTGTTTCATTCATCTTGTTCTTGAAAACATTTGAAGCAGTTGCTTTCTAGCTCTAAAGCTCTCTCTCGATCCTAGGCATGTTTCTTGGGATGGAGGGATGATCTCCAAGTTGCTCTTGGTTGTGGTCAGTCCTAGGAACTCTGATTCTCAGAGGAAAGTATGATGAGATGTATGAACAACACTATCCTCACATGTCTCAATTTTTGAGGTAGGTAGAAAACTCTTAGTAACAGGAAGCTTTTTTTCCACAAATGTTTGCACAGAAAGCTCATACCTGCCAAGCTGAAAGCTGAGCAGGATGCACCTGTCACAATGGAGATGAATCCAAGGCATCTAGTGGTGAAATGATCAACCTGCCTGACCTATTTTGTGTTGGAAGGAAGGAAAGATAAATTCTGTTCCCAAAATGTTTCAAATAAAACACCCATTTTACTTGGTCTTACATCACTGGAATCATGAAAAATATCTGAGATAATATTAAATGCAAGAGAGTACTGTTACCCTGTTTACTGGGGGTCCCGTGAGGGACACCAAAATGTGCTCAACAATAGGTGGGGAAGATTAGCTCTGAGCACTGCTTTAGCGTTATGAGAGGCAGGGTAACTTAGCAGGATCTTGAACCCTATGTCTACGGGGTCAAGCCGAGTCAAGGAGCACACAGAAGTTGAAATAATAAATGTGGTTTTATTAAAACACAATCAAAACAGTGTATGCAGCACACTCACACAGATAACTAAGGAAACAAAGGTTGGAGTGGGATAGAGGGATTTTTAGAGGAGTTGTTGGTTTGGGTGATACTTCACCTGTCCTGAAGCCCGGTTGGAAGTGGAGAAGATGGGGAGCGTGGATTTCAGCAGGTGGAGCTGAGGGGAAGGCTCGCTGGACAGAGCGATAGCAAGGCAGGATGGAAGCCAAGAGCGATCCGAGGAAGCGCTCAAAGTCAGGGGTTTTTATAAGGAGAATTGTGTCCGCAGGCTAGGTCGGACTTGGGGAAAACAATAGATTTGGGGCTGGAGACAAAGCCTCCGAAAGGTCAGAATTTGAATGATTGAGTTATAGCCAAATTGTCAGTAGGACAGCCGGTATGCAAATGCGGAGTACTTGAGCGTTGTATAGTCAGATCATCAAGCTGCCAGCGCGGGGCAGAGGATCTTTTGAAAGCTGCGTGCATACCTAATGGAGGTACTTGCCTTGAGTTCTCCTAAAGCGGCGAGTCGGCTATTTCTGGCCTGCCTGTATTGTGTTGGAATATTACGGCGATTATCAGCCGAGCCTGTGTGCGTGCTTGTCCAGGGGCCTCGCAAGCACGTGGAAGGGAATGGGTATGTGAGGCCGAATTATTGATATCAAGAGATATCTTTTTATATCCCCCAAAGCTCGGGCTAGCCAGGGCAGTAACAGTACCCTTTGTAATACCAGAAGGTTTTAATCTGAGGAACTTCACTGTTAAAGTCTCAGGGAACTAAATAATAGCACTGTAGTCCATAGCTGGGAAATAATGCATTGTAAGTGACAATATTACCTGTAGCATATCTACTGATGTGTGTGTGTCATTGTAAACGTGTCATTGTAAGCCAAGAAAGAAAGCAATACATAAGAACTGAACAATGGAACAAGTTAATTTTTTTAATAATGAACAATACTCATGCAAAAGCAATGAGAAATTAATTATTGTCTTCGCAGTAGTGCCTTGAGTTTCACTGCAGTTTGAAAAAGTGATATGCACGCAGTAGGAAAGGAGAGCACTGTGGGCAGCTTGAACTTTGCTTGCTTTTTCTGCTGCTGCAGTGCTCACTGCTGAAGAAAGGAATCCAAAAGCTTGTTCCAGTCATGGTAACTCCTGAAGCAGAAACAGCAAAAGAAGATCTCACCAGAGAATACAAATTCTTTGCACCTAAGCCATAACAATACTTTTGCAAAATCATTTTAGAAGTGAACTTACACACAGGCACTCTTCTGCCCCAGCTCTCCCCATCTGTCTTGTACTTGCAAAGAAGTGGGTTGACTCATGATTAGGCTGGAACTGGCAGTTTCCTTCAAGAGCTACGTTGCAAATTTCACTTGAAAAGGAGTCCCAGTTAAATCACTGCGCAGAAGATCGCTAGAGCACATATTCCCTGGCCAATGATGCAAACCTAATTGTGTTTAATTAGTGTAACATTACCAAACAGCTTGTGAATGTGTCATGACTAGGGTTGCCAGGTCAGGAGCATCTCAGGCCCTGCAAGTAAAGGGCTTAAACCTGAGTTTTAAAGACAACTCCTTGTTGATGTCATGGGTGGTGGACTCTGGTAGTGTCATTAAGCATGATACATTAAGCATAGTTGCTCAGTCATGTGATTTAGGTAATAAATATCACACCTAAATGAAAGAGAAGATATTTCTTTGGGTTCAAAATTAAGTTTTTCAAGCTCTGCATTGAATGGTGGGGGGACTAATTTTCCCAGCTCTGTTTCTATTAACTTTGCAAGCACTGCTTTTAAGAAAGCATGGAAGTTGTAGTTGGATCACAAAAATAAACACATCAACAAACAATTTTTTTAAAAAATCCCAATACTGTAGTCTACAGTTGCCACTCCAAAGCAAATTGCAGCAGTGGGCGCCCAAAACAATGTGTGTGTGTGTGAGAGAGAGAGAGGGAGAGAGGGAGAGAGGGAGAGAGATGTGATTTTCATGATAACGCTCTCACTTTTTTCATTCTTTTCTTTCTTCTTGACTTAGGATTCCACCTCCATACTCCAGAACTAGAGAAGAGGGACTGGGCCTTGGGAAATCTGTAATTATAATACAGGCACATATCAGTTAACAAAGGCACTGGCCGTGAAGCTCTGTTTCACAAAGGCCTTTTATTCCCCCACAACCCCTCTCCTTCCTAGTTGGTTTTTGGCAGCAAGGTGTTTGTTTGTTTGTTTATTAGCAGCATTGGCATTGGTAGGATGGTGAAGGAAGGCTGGAGAAATACAAGCTTTTGGTCTTGGGTTGCTCCAGTGCAATAAATAAAAGTTGATAGAGTGGTGAAATTTTGCTGTAGCCAATCCTTTTGTGGCCACATTTGTGCCTGCCTACAACAAGCAATGTACACAGCAGCAGCCTCCAGAATCTCTCCCTGATCATGCAGGAACAGTGAAACAGAGAGAAAAAAGGACAGTAGTAAGCTTCATTCAAAATATTCACTTGCATGATATAGTTTATGCTTTTTAGTTGGCACAATGGAAATATCACTGTTTTGAGGATTTGGGATTTTGTTATATTTTCGTGATTCACCAGCCAGCCTCAAAATAATAAACAAGCATAGATCTCAAAATAATAAACAAGCATAGCCATAAGTTTGGCTACCAAAATGGAAATCATAGGACAAGTAGTCATCTCTTGATGCATTTTGGAAGAAATCTTCAAGTAGTCTCTAGAAGGTTCAACATGTTTTTATTTACTTAGGCAAGGTATATCTGACTTGTTTCATTTCACATGCACATATTGGTAGTTTTGAATGAAAAGTTTGCTTAAACCTATTGAACTGCTCTTCTGTTTGTGGTATAGGAGCCTATTTTTTCCCCCATGGTATTTCTGCCTCTGGAACTAACTTTTCTGTTGAAGAATGATATCCAGGTGTCAAAAAAAGTGCGGTTTGTTATCTAGCAGATTGCTCCAGATTAGCAAGGCAATGTGAACAAGGAATAGAGAAAAGGGCAAGGTTTGTTTCCACAGCAGAAATAGATACATACTTTGTGAAGGTCCAATGTGAGACAAAAGTACATTTCCCTTATATACCCTATACAAGCAGTTTTCCTCAAATAAACATTCAGAAAACTATTAACAACTTAGTTCACATCCTCGCTATCTGTCATCTGTCAATATTTCCAGACTGTCACAGAAACTGCAATTCTTTGTTCTGACCCATTTATCATTTTCAGGTAGCATGTTCAATACATGTGAAATTTAATCAACAGTAACTTGTGGGTTAGTTTACTTCAGAGAGTCAGTTACTTTAAATAAGGACTATAATTAACAGTTGTAAATCAAGGAGGAAGCTCCCTTTCCCCACCTATGTAACACAGGATGCAGCCAAGGGTCATTTATTAGTCTATGCGATCCTCTCGCTTCCAGGGAATAAAAGCCTCAGAGCTCTGAGTCCAGCTTGGAAAAAGGGAATTTCTAAATTTCAAAATGAGGGTTTCAACACGATTATTCTCATCACACAAGAACAAATCTACTTTGTTAACTGAGGTGTATCTATAATAATTACAAAAACAATTTCTTTGCTGTTCCTCTGTGTTCATTAGGACTCTTATCTGTTACCCCAAAACGTAGGTGACTCAGGGGTCCACCTACAATGTCAGTACCTCCACATGACAATGGGGAATTAATTATCTCAAAAATCAGGAGGCCTGCAAGGGGGGGAGGTAACTAAGCAAGATCTACCATGTATGTTTACAAGGTCCTTGCAGGGAAAAAAAAAACCAGCCAGAGAGTCCAAATGTAAAATAAAATAAAATGTGTTTTATTTAAAGAAATTCAAACAAGCATGTACACAAGGACAAGCTGAAGGGAGGAAAGTGTGGATACAGGATTTTCAGGGATGAGGTGATATTTACTGGTCCAGAAAACGGTGAGGAAAGCAGTAACAGGGCTTCAGTAGGCACCTAAAGACAGTTCTTCTTCAGGAATCAAACTGACAATGTGGCATTCAGAAAGGTGAGAGATTGCACTTAACTGCTTGAAATCAGGGGTTTTTATACCTGAAAAATATCCTGCAGGTATGAGTGTGAATCGCTGTTCCAGCCAAGTAGACAATGGGAGTTGCAACACAAACAATGGAATCCAGACAGAGCAAATGGTCTTAGTGTTTAGGTGACAAAAGGATAATGGATGTTGTAATAGCTCAGTATTGTGGAGAGGTTAAGAAGATAATACGGAAACATTCAGATGTGCAGGATCAAGGTTAAGACAATAACAGTTTTGGTGAGGATTTCCTCTTTTTGCTCTGAGATGTCCAGCTCATTAGCTTAAATCTATTGTCTCAAGAGTAGCCCCGCTATTAGCCTGACAATGACTTTGGTTTCTGCCTAGGAGGTGCGTGTGGCTGACTTGCCTTGCAATTTCATGTTTACAGTCAGTAATCTGCCTCTTCCAGTTTGACCTTCCAGTCACCTCGGGTGTAATTCATATCAATGCCAATTAATAGTGCCAATTAAATAATATTTGCCGATTAAACCTTGCCAATCGTGGGGGGTGCGCAGTGCCATAACACAGCAGTTCCATATGCTCCAGGAAAAATAACATAAAAAGTGACACATAAGATACCATAGCTAGAATCAACTCCTGTCTCGCATGGCAATAACAAAAGAGTGTAAGTACAGGCAACTTACTAAAAGCAGAAGATGGAGATGATCATTATAAAGCAGACACCAACAGCAGGCACCAACTGGTGAAGCAAGGCATCATAATGTAACAGGGCTTAATATGAACGCTAATGTGCAGGATCAGGCTACTTATTTATTTAATGTATATTCTGCCTTTCTCCTGGCATGGAACCTACTCACAATATGTATAGACGGCATTGTAACTTTCACAAGACAGCTTACCATATGGAATAAAACATTCAAAAATAATTTAAGAAGACTGAGAACAGTATAAGGCAGGCTATAAAAATACCATGTTTTTGTTGTTCTTGTGTGCCTTCAAGTAATTTTTAAGTTATGGCAACACTCAGGCAAACCTCTCAGGGGGTTTTCTGGGGTTCAGAGTATGTGATATGCCCACGGTCACCCAGTGGTTTTCCATGGCCAAGTGGAAAACTGACCCCTGGTCTCCAGGGTCCATAGTCCAATGTTCAAACTGCTACACCATGCTGCCTCTCGAGTAAAACAGTTTCCAGCAAAAGTTGTGGAAAGATAAAGAGGTGTTCTGGTGCCTGAATGAAAATACAGTAAGTGTCAGTTGAGTTTCTCTTGTGAGGGAACCAAGGTGTCAGAACTTAAAAAGCTCTCTGTGTATCTTCATGCTGCAAAATGCTATACCTGATGAAACAGGCCCTCCCCTGCTCTAAAATTACTAGCTGTGTAATTGTCTTGTCATGGACCAAAACTTTAGTGGAATCATCCCAATTACAACAGGGATAATTTTGGCTCTCTTTCTCATCTAGTGCCCCAAAATTAGTTTTCTTTACTCTGATCTCTCTACCCTTACTGTGTACTGTTTATGATAAACATTATACAGTGGTAGGAACTAACTAAAGCCCATTTAACAATTAAATTTGATGCCTTCTGACAGAACAGCAACTTTGTTCTTCAACCATAGTGGTAGATAATTTGGAATTTCAGCATAAACTGAATTCCAGAATTAAGTTATTAATTAAGTTATTAATTACTTAATGAGAGACAGTGCTAAAGAGCTAACAAATCTTACATTTTCCAACTGGTCCTTTAACCAAAGGCTTGGATTTGCAAAACTACTTCATGCTTTTTGTTTGACCTCCAGGGTTGGGAAATTATAGTATTTAAATTACAAGACTGAAACTACTTACTTAAGAGTGGGATGAATTGTGCTAAGAGTATTAGAGGTTAGTAGTCTCAGTAACTCCTCTCTTATACCAACCTCATTTTTTAAAAATAGTAAAGTATCCATATTACTGAAATGATACAAATCTACAGTAGTTGAGAAAGTTCCAGCTGAAACACTTGAAGTATATCTATAATTTAAACAGTTATTTTCTGTTTTGGAAGCTGTTGGGTTACGAGTTATAAATAAGCTTGGTAGAAAGTGATCTCTTTCAGATTAAAGAATGGAGTAATTAAAGTGGGTGCAATCAGAAGTGTGTGCAATCATCAAAGCTGATTACAAGGTAGGCTCCTGTTGCTTTGTTTGATTTCATTCTTGAAATAGCCATGTAGACAAAAACTGATGAATATGAACACACTCACCGGTGCACTACAGAAAAGAAAGTCAGAGCTGGTATGAACTGTATTTGGATTAATCCTCAGTACTTAGCACCAACCATGACCGTGGAGGCTCCGGGCTCCTAGGAGCATTATTGTCCTACGGGTCATAACAGGCTGCTTCAGCCTTGATCTCTCTGCTGTTGGCATGGAACAGCAAAAGATAACCCACTTAAGCTACCTTTTGTAAAAGGGTCAAAACCACTGCAGTTACATCAAAGTTTAGAGGGGGAAAAAGATGTATTTTTTTCAATGACTTTGCTTTGAAAAAGCAAAAATACAAACTCATGTTAAGATCTGTACCATGTACTATGAAAAACTACAGCATCTGAGTTCTGTAGCAACTTCCTTTGTTAATTCTGAATGGTTCCATCAACCCCTCATGTGTACACTTATTAATTTAATTCAAAATTTCTTGAATGTATCAAACTGGATGGTTCATACCTTATCTCAAGCACTCCACACACAAGGCAGCTATTAAATCATCACATGCTCATTTTGATTACATGTTTAGATCATTTAGACATCCTCCTTTTACAATGTTACAATTTCCTCCCTTTCATTGTCAGAGAAACCTTCAGTTTTTTAAAAATCACATCATGTTATGGGAAGGGTGTATGAAACATCACAGTCCCTGACATCCGTTTATGGTGGAGAACAATATAACTGGAAGAAAAAGAATCACAGCTTAAGGAAAAAAATTCTTGGTATTTTGAATATCCTAGGTAAGGATGATGAAACCCACTGGATGACCTTGGGCAAATCATTCTCTCTCAGTCTCAGAGGAAGGCAATGGCAAACCCCCTCTGAATAAATCTTACCCCAAACACCATATGACAGGCTTGACATAAGTTAGAGTCAACTCGAAAGCAGTAAAGAAGAAGAAGAAGAGTAGTAAAATTGATGATGCCAAATACATTAGAAGGTTAAATTGTATGTTTGCACTAAATATAAAGTAGAGGTGAGGGGAGAGAGCTGCCTTCTATATATGTTGATGATCAAGTGTGACATGCCAGACAGCTAGGTGAAAGGCTCAGGAAATGTTTTCTGCAGCAGTAAAATTTCCTGGGCAGAAACACAGACCTTTGTGCCCTATCGAGCTGCAGATGACTTACAGCCAAGACTGCTGAGTCAGATGCTGCCTGACTAAGGCCATTTTCGCACTAGCCTGTTATAGTGCTATGATTCCACTTTCAACATCCAATGGAATCCTGGGGTTTGCAGTTTAGGGAGGAGCCTCAAAGGCCCCTCCCTAAACTGCAAACCACAGCATTCCACAGGATGTTGAAAGTGGAATCATAACACTATTACAGTCTAGTGCAGAAATGACCTAAGGCTGCAGATGGATGAAGTTACACATGGTCTAGTTCAACCCTCCCAATCTGGTGTCCTCCAGATATATTTACTATATTTCCTATAAGCCCCAGCTAGTATGGCAAACAGTAAGGTATTATAGGAGCTGCTGTTGAAAACTACTGGAGTCTGTCCTATTTGAGTAATATTACCGTACTTGAGATTTAACAAGGCAGCTGAGCAGGAATAGTAATTACAGGATTTTTTCCCCCTTTTGAAAGGAACATTTTGAAACGTGAGAGATTTGACTAAGGTTCAGCCTTCAGGGAAGCTATAAAAGGGCAGCAGGACTTCCATGCTGTTGCAACTTCCACTGTTAACACTGTTTCACTTTGATCCAGTTTAGTGGGATGCTGTAAATTAGGGACAAAAGGAACCAGGAGCAGGTCAACAGTTATATGGTTACCTGTCCAGTCTGCGCTCCAGCAACAGAGATCCTCTCGTGCTACCCTAACAGCTATATTAATAGTAATACTTTGGAAGCAGCCAGAGAGGGGGAAGAGGAATCATGGGTCCCTATGTATCCCATCACAGCATTTTATTTGCATGTGTATGTCAGTGTAAAACTACAAAACAGGCAGCAGTGTAATTATGATACAGTGGCTACACATGTTTCATCCCTAAATTACCATAAAGGAAACGTGAAATCAGTTATAACAAGAAGATAACTTGGAGGAGAAAAGGCATTGTTTGGGGCAGCCATGGAGCCCAAAAAGGAACTGGCACAATATTAATTGGTAAGGAAGTGGCACAATATTATATTAATAAACAACCAAAGAATGAAGTGAATGATCGAATGGAAGGAACAGGTTTATAAGAGTAATCTTTTTACTAGTTCCCTTCTTCTTTGGAGTTGCTTGACTTACAGACAACTGTGCGTTTCAACAGAGCTAAGTGGAAGCAATTTCTATGTTATCTGACTTCTATGTCAGTTTTGTTTTGAATGATGATAGCCAGGACATCTGAATATTTCTAACTCCTTTATTTAAAATTAACCCAAGCCACTGAAACGTCAGATTATTATCCTTTTATTTTCAGTGGGTTCTGTACTAGGCACATTTCCTTCAATACCCTTATACCCATTAAAACTCGTTAGATGCTGCTTAGATTCTTTCCAGATTTATCATATAATAAATGCTAATTTGGGATGTGTATGGGGAGGTTGTACATATTTCTGTGTCTTTCCTCTAGGATGATTTTTCCATTATACAGATTTTAAAAAAAAAATCTCCAGCCCGAGAGTCACCATATTTTGTAGTTGAAAAAGTATGATTTCTTCTCCAGATAGTGCATTGGTAGAGTCAGTAACTTTTGCATTCCTATATTTACTAATTGCTAGTTTGAATTACAGTTCTGTTTGCTTTTTAAACTACACCCACTCTCCCTACATCATTCTGACCAACAGCCATTTTCTCTTCCCTCTTTGTCCTCCTTTATATTGGGTATTTGATTATGAACAAGTTAGCAAAGCTATTTTCATGTGTTTTACAAAGAAGACTAAACTTCTTTTTTCCAAGCTCTGGTTGGACTGGTTGTTGTTCAGGTTCTGCCTTACCAATTTGATTACTACTCTGTACAATTTGAGTACTACTCTGTTGTATTAGTAGCAGACACTAACCCAATGATGATTGAAAGTGTAGCCAAGTTTCTTACTGCAGCAGTTATAACAAGCTGACAGAGACTAAGGCCATTTCTGCACCATACTGTGATCCCACATCATCCTGGCAGTGCCACCCAAACACTCCCTCCACACTTGGCCAGCTGCTGGCAGATGGGTACCATTCGGGACACACTCCTTCCTTCCTTATACAGCGCAGCCGGCCTCTTCCTGTGCTGCACTGAGGAAGGAAGCACTGGATAGTGCTTCTGCCCTTCTCGCATGGCCTCCAGCGATGTGATCGTTGCATGAAGAGAGGCTATTACTGGATTTTTCCCAGTAATGGCACACTGCATGATCAGGAGTGGAACCATGACGTCATGCGATGGCATACATTGCGGACTGCTTCAGCGCATCCCCGTGCCAGGATGGCACTGTCATGTGGAAATGGCCTAAGAGCAGCTGAGTCATTTTAATCATCCATTTTGTTAGATCCATCTATGAAGAGTTAGCTTTTCTTTCAGTTTGAATTTAATGTCTTCCTTAATCCTTCCTGGCTTGTTTAAAAAAAACTAGAGGGAGACTGACCAAGTGTATAGAAGGTGCTTAAAAGTTCCAGCTTCCCTCAAGAAGTCTGTTATAAAACCATTACTAAAAAGCCATCCCTAGATCTTACTATTCCAATAACTATTGGCAAGTCTCTGACATTCATTTCTGGGCAAGGTTCTGGAGCATGTGGTGGTCTCCCAGCTCCAGGGCTTTCTGGATGAAATAGATTATCTAGATCCATTTCAATCTGGTTTCAGGCCTGGCTATGGGACTGAGGCTACTTTGGTTACCTTGGTGGATGACCTATGCTGGGAATTAGGGGGAATATGTCCCTGTTGGTTCTGCTGGAGCTCTCAGGGCTTTCAATACCATCAACTATGGTATCCTTCTGTGGCGCCTTGCGAGGACAGGACTTGGGGGCACTGTTTAACAGTAGCTTTGTTCCTTCCTGGATGGCCAAACCGAGAAGGTGGTGCTGGGGGACTTCTGTTTGACCCTTTGCCCTTTGGCCTGTGGGGGCCCTCTGGGCTCGACTTTGTCCCCCATGCTATTTAACATCCACAGTTTTGGGGTTCAGTGCCATTAGTATGCAGATGACACCCAACTTTATTACTCCTTTCCACCACAAGCCAAGTATGAGAAATAACTGAAAAGACTCATAAAACAATTTAGCACAGGATCGACTGAAGCATTAATATTCATTAAAAGTATGTTTCTTCAGAAGTGGGTGCTTCCCAGAGAGAAGGACACACAGAATCACAGAATCACAGAAATGTAGAGTTGGAAGAGACCACACGGGCCATCCAGTCCAACCCCCTGCCATGCAGGAACACCCTCAAAGCACTCCCGACAGATGGCCATCAGTATTGTATACCTCATGTCTTATCCCCTGTCTCCATTGCAGGTTTTCCCTCCTCTGGGATCCCATTGGATAGGACCCCAAAGGTTACAGCCTATCAAGATCACCTAAGAAGTTACATTTCCCCTTCCTCATATTTACAGGATGAGTGATCATGCACTAATCATGCATTTCCCTCGTGTATCCTTAATTCTCATTAGCAGTTTCAAAATGCCCCTTGGTGTAATTACCCTAACAGTTTCTAACCACCCCTACTTCTAACCAATGCCAACCTTTTTTCTTATATTCCTTATCACCCAGTTTACTCTTTACAGACGGCCTTGTCCTGTCTGGTGTGTTGTTATCTGAAACACACCAGCCACCCTAAAAATCCAAGGTCTTGGAGGCCCTCTTTTGTTCAGCTGCCAATTTTAGGAAGCTGTTTTCTTAGACTTAGTGTATTACAGAAGCTCAAATATAAAATATACTGAAATATATATGTAAATATATCTAAAATATGTGTTATACATATAAGCTAATATATATATGCTTCTAATACATGTTATTAATGTTGTATACCCAGTGCAGAGGCTAAAATAGATTTCACTTCTCTCATGTTACACTTCTGTACCAGAGCTCAAGTGTCTAAAGCAAAGCTTTCCAAACTTTTCACATTGGTGACACACTTTATGGACATGCATCATTTCGCGACACAGTAATTCAGTTTTACTAGCAAACCAGAGGTTAAACAGCGGGAAAGGCAGCCCCTGCACCCGATCCTGGCTCACTGCTGTTGTCCTCGCCAAAGAAAGACCCTAGTGAGGGTGGCAGCATTGGCAAAGGCAGCCTCCCTACTTGATCCTGGCCCACAGCTGTCGCTCTCATTGAGGAAAGACGCCAGTGAGGGCGGTGGCAGCGGGAAAGGCAGTCCCCCTACCGGATCCTGACTCACTGCTGTCGCCCTCGCCAAGGAAAGACCCCAAGGAAAGACGCTCTCATCAAGGAAAGACCTCGGTGAGGACAGCAGCAGCAGTAGGAAAGGCAGCCCCCCACCCAATCCTGGCTTGCTGCCGTTGCCCTCACCCAAGAAAGACCCCAGCGAGGGTGGCAGCAGCGGGAAAGGCAGCCCCTCTACCTGATCCTTGCCCGCTGCTACGGTGGCAGCATCAGGAGAGGCTCGGGTGGGGAGTCTTTCTCAGCTCAGGGAGGCGACACACATACCCTCTTCAGGCGACACACTAATGTGTCGTGACACACCGTTTGGAAAGCCCTGGTCTAAGCAGCATTTTAAAAGTATGCAAGCAACAACACACTTATTTTTGCATATATGAAATATAGTTTTTTTAAAAAAGGAAACAGTTCCTAAAATGCAGTTGGACATTGCTATAACAGATTGTATTAAGAAACAAGAGTTTGAAGCAGAAACTGTGAACATTCATTGGGGGTGCATGATCACCTGGAGACCTTGAAGACACACACCCCTGCTAGGACCCTGAAAAAAAATAACATTGTATTTTGCCATCAATTCTTTGGCTCTCTGTGCCATTTTAGGTCGAGCAGAGGCCCTTCTTCCAAAAGAAAGCTGAAGGCAACCAGATGTCAACTTCTAGGTCAATTCCTATTGGAAAACAAAACAAAACAAAACAAAAGCTTCTAGTCCTAAAAAGGCCCAGAAGACCAGCGCTTGGTAAAATTACTCCCCATCTCTAGCGTAATTTTTTTTTTCATTCAACTGTCACAAGAGTGAGATTCACTGCCCAAAAGAGAGTTCAGATTAGAAAAGCAACATGAGGGGAGTTAGGCTTAGGAAATTCCCCACCCTCTCTGGCTAGGGCCAGCCCTGGAGGAAAAATGGTTTCACTGTACCCTTTACTGATCAGTTCTTGCTTTCATCGTTTGTGCGCCACAGGGCTGGTCCTACTTACGTTGGCATTGGTGGGGGGCAGCAGGAGGAGAATGCATCCCAGAAGACTTGCCTGACCTTCCCCACTTCAGTTTACAACGTTATGGGTAGGTTTTGCAATACTGTGCTAAATTTACAGATAACTATAGTTAACACAGTTTGTTTCCTTGTGGTATTTTGTCATACTGGGTAAATCCTACTTGCACAATCAGTAAGGCAAGGAAAAAAAAATATGTACACCGGGTTAGCTGATGACCCTTCTTGCCCTCCTCCCCTTCTCCTTTGTTGCGGCGCTTCCTTCTTTGAACAACCTTTCATTTTACTCAGTTTATTCCTCCTGCCAGAAGCTGTTCCAGTCCAGTACGCTGTTAAATCTGCTGCTCACTGGTTGTGACACATTAAAATGTAGGTCAGCCGTGTTCATTCTTTGTTAAATATTATTGCCAAACCCATAAATAAGGACAAAGTTGAGCAAACGCAAATCTGGGAATCCCAAAGTCTGAAAAATAAAAGTATGGTTTTCTCTTACATTTAGATACAAAAAGTGCCAAAGTTTAAAATGCCAACTAGACATTTGTCAGTAGTTCATGCACAAATAAGCAACCAGATTTCCTTATAAAAACTATATAAGAGATTGTCAGGGAAGACCCTCATTTAATTTCCCTTTATCCTAGGAAACATAATCATTTAAGCACATGTGTACCGTTCATACTTAAGTTTTGAAATTAAAACATAATGGCATTTTTATCAAAATTTGAAAAGCACAGTGAATTCACCTTATTTAGTGAAGAAGCCAGAGGTGGAGAAGGAAAAGCTTTTTAATTCAAACATGAGGATAGAGAACCTTTGCATCCCATGTGACAGGTATAGAAACACCTGCCTTACAATTTGTTTTTTCCAAAGCTGACTATGCAGCTGTTTTTGTGACTGTGCGGTCTCTCAGCCAGTGCCTTCTCCTCCTTTGCAAAGTCCCAAGCAGCCTGCTGATAAGAGGCGGTGGAGTGACTGCTAGAAAGTCGGGAGTGCTCTGTTTGATCAAATACAGGCCAGGGTGCATTATCAAGCCTATTCTGTGTCAGCAAGGGTGACAAAGAAGCATTTATTTCCTATCCCCTGTTGGATTTTCACAGTATCATTCAACAGAACTTTTCTACGAGGTGAGAGGCTTCTTGTAAGTGGGCCATGGAATGGGTTGGTTGTAAGCCCCTCAGTGACAAATTTGCAAGACACTTCAAAAATAAAGCTGCTTCTATATTTCGAGACTTCGGACTCTACAGTTCGTGTAGTTCCAGTAGCGGAGGTATCTAGTCACTTTCTGCTTAAATTTCAGCTGCTGAGGCCTAATGGGGAAAATGCCTGTTCATGTTTATCTGACCACTTTTGTGTTTCACACTTGCCTTTCCTGTCTTATTTCATCTAATAGGAAGGGAACGCCCTCCTCAGTCCAGGGGGTTTTAAACTTTTATTTGTGTGAGTGTGTGTGTGTGTGTGTGTGTGTGGTACCTAAAAGTGCATCCAAGGGAGAGGGCCTTTACAACAGTGACACCCTATTTGTAGGACATCCTCTCCAGAGAAGCTCATTATCTTACAGTGTTTTCAGTGCCAGGTAAATGACTTTTTCTTTTAAGAATTCTTTCATTGTTTTCACTGAGATGGAATTTTTTTTATTGTTGGTCATTTTACTGTTCCATGTAATGATTTATCCTCCCCCATGCTGAATTGTGTATGTGTGTGTGTGTATATATATACACATATACATATATACATACACACACACACACACACACACATCACACAATTCAGCAGAGGGGAGGGTAAATCATTACATGGAACACATACAAACACACATATATGTTGTTTAGGCTACTGATCAACCAAAATTTTCTAGGCGTTTACAAGTATATTAGTGTACTTGTAAATGCCTGGAGAATTTTGGTTGACAAGTAGCCTAGAAATATAATAAGCAAACAAACAAATACAAATATTGGATTATAAACATTTTTGTATTGAAAGTAGGGTGTGGAATGGAACAGTATTTGGATTCTTTAGGCTATCACAATTTTACAATTTTCTTGGTAGTAAAACTCTCTGACTGCAAACTTCCGTGTACTTTCTGCTTTAAAAAGCAAGCAACCTCTCTTAATTGTTGGTAAGCACTAACTACAGAATCACTGAGGAAAACAGAAAAGAAGAATAAGGGAAGGCATTAAGTGTTAAACATTATTAGAAATTTTGTCTTGTATTTGTGTTACGGGGTGTGGAATGTATGTGTGTATATCTATGTATTTGTATATGTAGTTATAAATGAATTAATATTGAATGTCATATCATGAATAGTAGCTATGTAAAAGAATGTATTAAGGTTAAGAATAATTTGCAGGATGAGAGAATGCTGGAATGTATCAATACTCTCTTTGTTATGTATTGGATTTATATTTGTTTTTATGCTGTTACTGATGAATAAAAAGAATTAAAAAATAAATAAATAAAAAAGCAACCTCTCCTGAATCTAAAATGGTTGGGGGAGGGGTGAGACATTTCCCACCTTCATGACGTAGAGGGATGGGGATATTTTGTCTAATTATTGAAAAGTGTAATTTGTACAGAGATGCTGCAGCCTTCTACAGTCTAGTATCTGCTGCCCATTGAGCTTAGATAGTTCACGGCAATACAGAAAAAACAAATCTTGCTGAAGAAGATTCCCCTTGGCTTGAGACAACATTGGGTAATCTCAAGACAGCACCAATCGATTTAAAGCATGGTGGGAATCATGTGGCCCTCCAGATATTGTTGGATTGCAGCTCCCAGCAGTACTAGGCAGCACAGTCAATGGTGAGGGATATGGAAATTTGCAAACTGACAGCCTCTGAGCATGTATTAGGACAAGTAGTTTTTAACTTGTTCACTTGTTAACTTGGGGTGATTTTGCAAAATCGTTTATAGTGGTTAAAACAATGAACAGTGAAGAAGTCCAGAATGATCACTGCACAGTGTGATTCACTTCACAGTGTGATTCACTGTAAGCATGTATAAAGTAACTGTAAATTAGAACAACTTTTTTTTTCTAACTTCACATGAGGGCGGGGGATAAGTCTGAGCTTGTGGTAGCTGTCCAAAAGGCTTCTTGAGGTTGTGATAGATGTAGCACAATAAATACGTGGATTCAGTGTGCTGGTGAAAAAAACATAATTCCATGTTGAGAATTATTAGGAATGAAACTCAAATTAAAACTGGTTCAGTATCAAAGTGTGAATATAATGTAATTGCACTTGGAATATTGTGCATGGTTCTGGTCATCTCCAAATTGTAGAGGTGGAAAAGGCAATCAAAATAATCCAAAAGATTACAGCATTTCAAACTTTCTAGTTTAAAAAAGTGAAAGGGTGACATTGATATGGAGCAAGTAGAAGAGGAAAAAAACTTTGCTTTACGGTACCAGAGTCCAGGTTCATCCAGTGAAGCTGAATGGTAGGAGATTCACTAGCAATAAAAGGAAATACTTCATACAATGCATAATTAAACTATGGAATTCACTGCCAGTAGGTGATGTGATAGCGACTTACTTAAACAGCTTTAGAAAGGGACTGGCAGATAAGACTACCAATTGCAACTAGTTTTTGTGGCTATGTATTTCCTCTAACACTGGAGGCAGTATGCCTGTGAACACCAGGTCCTGAGGCAGAATGGTAAAAGGCACCTGGTTGGACAGAATACTTGAGTAGCTGGCCTGATCCAGCAGACTTCTTCTCAGAAATGGCCACACAGGGGGTCCAATGATTGCAGTGCACAGGTGCCCATCAACCAACAGTACATGGCACCGTTTCCCTGATGCTTTTCTGTGTTTCCCATTGATTTTCATTTGGTGCTTTGGCTGCTGTCTCGCCCTCTAGCTCTCTGTTGGCCACCCATACAAACGAGAGATGAAACAGCCAGCGAGGGAGCAGGAAATGTTGGGAGTGGCAACCTTTGCATGCTTAATTAACTGGCTAGTTAACTTGCATGTTTATTGTAGGCATAGAGAGATAGCCTAGAGAAAACCTCCTGTTTGTTTTGGGCAACACCTCTTCCTCCAGCACATACTCTTTGTTCTTAAAAAGGTTCTCTTGCCATTTACATCTTTTTTTTTGTCTTCGCCTTTTGTCCTGAAAGCATGCTCTGTGGTCTCCTAACAGGGATTATTTTCAGCAAGCATGTGAGTGCTTAATTTCTTACCTTTCTTCAAGAATTGAACCTGTGTAAACTATGCACAAGATTTTATGAGTGAAGTCTTCTATATTTTTAACCAAACTGTTTATGTTTATTTTGAGCAAGATTAAGTGTGTTTGGGGTGGAGTGATAGAAGTGGGACCGGTAATCTGTTCAACTTCCGTTTTTGTGCAATCACTAGATACTCTGCTGACTGAGAGACTCATTACCAAAATCTCTCAATTCCCCAACAGAAAAGAGGACAAGCAGCTGTCCCCTTTTCTCCAGTGGTTTCTCTTCCAAAATACATCAACTGACCTCATCTTTTCTACTGTGAGATCATGTAAGAAGGGAGGCAGGGAGAAGATGAAAAGCTGCTCTTCTCACAAGAAGGAAGAGAGAATAAGGATAAAGTCTGGGCAGATGTGTCTCACTTTGGCTCCAAATCTAGGTGTTTCAACAGTTCTAGTGGTTTTGGAGAAAGTGAAAGAGAAAAGTGGTGAACTCCGCACCCCAGCTTCCCCTTTAAAAAAAAAGGAATATAGCTTACCCCTTCCTCTTCCAATATTGCCTAAGAGGAGCATGAAGGAAGAGAAGCTGCCCTTGCCCACTCAGAATTTCACAGAATAGGAGGGATCACAATCTCTTTCCCCAGCTTCTCGGCAGAGGAAACTCCAATTCCTCCTCCTCCTACCCACTTAACTGAGAAGGAGCCTACTTAGCCTCTGTTCTCACAGATGCCATCTTACCGCTCAGTAGCCACCCTTCCAATCTGTCCCCATCTGTTTGAGAAATTCTCTCTCATTCAAGCCCTGTGTTTGGGGA
This sequence comes from Cyclura pinguis, assembly GCA_030412105.1. Classification (NCBI taxonomy): domain Eukaryota; kingdom Metazoa; phylum Chordata; class Lepidosauria; order Squamata; family Iguanidae; genus Cyclura; species Cyclura pinguis. Next base: position 178,888,419 of record CM059599.1, read on the forward strand.
GGGCTACAACTTCTGTAACACTTTCCTGGCAGTAAGTGCACATGAACTTAATAGAAGTCACTCGGGAGTCTGCGTCCATAACACTTGCTGAATAGTGACATCAGAACAGAAGTATAGCTATCCTTTGCACATTGCAGAGAAGTCCAGCATCTGCAGAAGTTTATTGTTTACTTTATGAACCTGACTGCAGAGTAATATTTTGTTGCTGCGTGCTTTCAAATCATTTTCGACTTATGGTGACCCTAAGGTGAACCTGTCATGCAGTTTTCTGGGGCTGAGAGTGTGTGATGTGCTCACGGTTACCCAGTGGGTTTCTATGGTCAAGTGGGGAATCGAACCCTGGTGTCCAAGTTCATAGTCCAATGCTCAAACCACTACGCTGTGCTGGCTCTTGAGAGTAATCCTTGTTAACAACTTTACGTTAAAATTCTTGTTAACAGATACTCTGGACAGATGGACGCAAAATTCCTTCTGATAGGATAGACTGCCATATCTAACAATGCAGGTCATTAAAATGTAATTGTGCGCATGTCTACTCAGAAGGCGGCTCAACTGAGTTCAGTAGGACTTACTGGTAGGTAACTGCCTAAGTGCACTAGGATGCACTGGTTCAATTAAAACACTCATGTTGTTCCAACTGTGGATGAGATCCTGCATCAGGTGATATGTAGCTGGCATGTGACTATGTTTCCCAGTGCTATCTCTCCCAAATCCACCTAGTGCATTGCCCCCCTGCCACAAGATGGCCATTTCTGCGTCCTTGGAGAGTAGGGGGAGTTGATCACCAGAGGCGTATCTGGTGTTTTTTCCTGAAGCTGAACATGCTGCAATGAACATCCACAGGGATGCTCAGGGATCTTTAGGAGGTCCCTGCACAAAATGTCCTTGCATCACATCCAGCTACAGAAAAATAGTTGTACATATGTGCTGATCTCCCTGCCTTCTAATGACACAGAAATGGTGGTGTATCAAGGGGGCTGTGTTCATTCTGGTTGTTACACAGTCAGTAAAAAATTCTAAGCTCTACAATGACCAAAAGAGTGGGTTATGATAGTATATGTTGAAGTTGGTTTATGGTAACTTATGACCAGGATACCAGCCTGTATCTATTTATATTTTAATTTCATTCCCTTTATCTCCTACAGCTAAAGGTGTTGTACATGATTCCCACACCATTTATCATCACAGCAGTCCAAATGTAACTGCTGAGATAGGTAAAGCTGGGCAGCTGTGAAAGGTGACCATGTGAATTTTAAGAGAACGCACGGATTTGAACCTGATATCTATGTGCATTGGGCAGTGAGCAAGGCAGTGGAGAGAGAGGTATGCAAAATTAATGCATAGAATGCTGTATAAACTTTGGTAGAGTCTGGTAAACACATATTAAGCTTTGATTAGTGTAAAACAAAGCTGATCAAAGGACACAAAAACTGAGTGACATTTTGAGTTCTTTAGATCACTTCTCCAGGCAAGATGCAAGATAGCATGGAGAAAAAGCTGTATAATTTCTGCAGGACTAACTTTTGGTAAAGATGCATTTAATTTTGGAAACACCAAATGAATCCTCTAGCATAAGATAGTTTTTGAGGACTAGGTATCCTTTCACAAAGAATAAATGAGCACATCACTGGACTATTCCCAAAACTACTGATGCATTTCATCATTTGAAAACAAGAAGGAAGCACTTTTAATCTGAATTTGAGTTGAAAAATTGTAAAAGTTCATAACTGATCAAAAGGTATGCAATTGGGTACTGTTATATATTCAAACTAATGTGGAAGCAGGCCCCCAGTGATGTATTTTGCACAAGGGCTCACAAGAAACTATTGCTGTCAGGGTCTCTCCTTGTACGTAAATTGCTGGCTGGGATGCTGCTCTCTGAAGCCAATACAGTGTTAGAGCAGTTTAAAAATGGTTGTGTTGTAACAGATCAAATAGTCTATCTAGTGTAGTTCTCAGGCTTCAGTCACTACCAGCCAGATACCCTGGGAAATTTACAAGCAGTTTGGCTTCAGTAAGAAATAATCACATCAGAATAGTTAAGGCCCCATTTTTGGCTAATAAGAGTTCTCTATTAATTTTTCTAATCAATCATTTTCAAATCCTTTTATTTTAGAAAGCATCACCTCAGATGCATTCATTAACTACATCTTTTGGCACTAAATTTCATATATTATGCACAGCATAAAGAATTTAACAATTATCCTGAAACTATTAATTTTGTGAGAATGTCCTTTCTGTTTCCCATACTGGTCATTATTTGGTAAGTTCTATCATTCTCGCATCCTTAATTACATTTTTCTAAAGGACAAAAATTTAATTTGTTCCACATCTCCTCATAAGGAAGATGTCCCTATTCCTAACAACCTTGGTCATCTTTCATATGGCAAGTTGGAAGGGATATAGGTGCTGCTGATTTTTTGTTGTCATTAATAGTAACAGCTTTTACCAGGTTTACACTAAGAACATAGGAATGAATTCATACATATTCTGAGGACACACGCCTATCAGGGATCTTGTGAATATGGCAAAACAGTGCTTCCAGAAAATTGGAGTCAAAAACCTGCATTCACACAGAACTTTCTAAAAGGGACATTTTATTGTGCTAAAGAAATCAAGATATATACAATAGCTGGACTGAGGAACAGCAAAAATTATGGTGGAGATTCACGCACGGCAAAGGTACATGCAGAAGAACAAACCCACAAGACTGTTAGGGTTTGGAATTAAAAGCAGTTTGAAGCTGTAGGGGTTGCTAAGGGGAATGATGAGAGAAAGAGGTTGAAAAATAAGGCTAACACTTTTCCTCTCTCTCTCTCTCTCACACACACACACACACACACACACACACACACACACACACAGGGAACAGCTTTGCAGAGCTGCAATGTGCAGGGAAAGTACTCCCAAAATACAGCTTTCAGAGATTGAGGGATTACCTTTTGTTAGTCTGGCTGAACCTGTGAGAAGCCAGGGAGCCCTATTGGCTGGAACAGTATAAGGAAAGGAGGACAAGCTGATTAAGGTCCTGTTAAGCATGAGCCAGGACTTTGAGAAAGAGAAATAAGCTATTGCCAAAATCCTGGATTCTGGGTGTCTCAAAGAGTGATTTCAGTTCAGTGAGAGGCCTCCACAAGAAGGAAGGCAGCTGGAGTTCTTAGTTCAAGTGGACCCCATCCCAGAATGGATTGCTCTGAATTTGGAATTCTTTTTAAAGGATCTCAGGCCTCTGTGTGACATCAGAATTTCCCTAAAACAAAGGGACCTCTTCAAACAAAGAATGTCTCCTTGGATTTCTTGAAACACAATGACCAGTACTTGGGCTAGCAAAAGATGGTAATGACATGTACCAAGTTAAGAAAGACATTCAGAAGTTTAAGCCAATTACCCTTGCCCCAAAGGTGACATTTTCTGTCATTGTTGTTTCCTGTGAATAATGTATTGCTTGCCAACTGCAGGCCTACATGCTGGGAGAAACAGCTGGGAGCGTAGTCAGATTTTCAATTGTTTAATCAGGAAACTTTGCAAACCTGATGCTGGCAGACATTGGAGTTCAACAGAGGTGCTAATCACAAGATTTGATCAGGAGAGACCTTTCCCAGCAAAGCCTTTGGTCTCTTAGGTAAGAGACTCAAAAGTGGTCCGTTTTTGAGTATGCACACGTACATCTTGACAGGGGAGTTGTACTGATATGGCCGCATCCTAAAATTGAACACACGACCTAGAATCCACTGCTACGGTCTCCTTACTTTTAGGACAGACGCGATAATCTTTGTCAGCCTTTCCTCCAGAACCACCTTGTGCTTCTTGTTCAATAGTCTTGCTTCTTCCCTGAAGCTGAAAGCATTTCCTAAGAATAACCCCCTACTCCCACTGTTTTCCTATGGGAGAAGACAATTAAAGCAACTGTGTTGAACATTGATCCCTTGATCAGCAAGCTGTAATTGAATCCTTTGGGACCAATCAAGGCATGATAAAGAACATTGTTATCCTACAAGTAATTGTCTTCTTCTGTCCCTTGGAGCCATGCACTGTCAACAGAATTCAGCCTCTTTTTCTAGGCACACCCCAAAATTCCACCCCTAATAATGACCACACTAATTTGCTATTTTAATTAGGTGTTCTATTTTTAGAATGAAGAGTTAGCTTCTGACTTGAAAAAAAATGTTCTGTATGGTACTTTGCAGTGGTCCTCAAATGATTATTCTCAAAAAGAGCGTACACAGTATTTTGCATTAGCTCATAAAATAAGCCACCTCAAGCAATGGTGGGAATTAGGTGTCTGCTCTCCCACCAATGATTTGGGCTGCAACTCAAGCCGGCCCTGACTGGCATGACCAATGACAAGGAATGCTCAAATTGCAGCCCACAATTCCTGTCCAACATGAAAATTTTAGACCTAAAGGCTGAAATAGAAGTGTTATTAATTCCGAGTTGCAAAAAAGATCCACTTTTTTGGAAACGGGTAGTTAACCTTCTTTCTCTCTGACTTGGTCCCCCCCCCCCAAGCAAAGAAAGCCATTGATCCAAATGGATATCCCTTGAAAAGCAAATAGGAATTTCTTCAAAAGCTGGTTGTTGCTTTTGGGAGGGAGAAGTGGTGGTCAGGACCCTATCAGGGATTAAACTCCCTTCTCTGCCCAATTCCTGGGGTCCTAAAGTTAATTAGGGCTCCCGGCAGCTCCTATTTAACAGAATATGTATAATAAGTACATTTGTGCAATTAACAACAGATAAGATAACAAAATGGGGGTACATTTTGTACCTCACAATCATTATAATTAAAATACAATGTTGCCACCCCAGTGCTTTTCCCATATGCATCTAGGACATAAGGCTCATTTAATTGGTTGTCTTAAGAGCCAGTTGATTAAATGTTTGCAAAGAATGACGCATAGAATCTGAAACAAATTGGAGGTTGACCTGTCTGCTATTCTCAAATGACACCTTTGCTACCCAGGAATATGATGGCATAATTTCCTATTATGTATTTAATATATTTATATCCAATTTTTAAACCTGCATTATTGCAGGAGCATTCAGAATCCCAAATTAAAAGAAACCCTTCTTGCATTTCTCTGTTTTTATACTAGTCGTGGACAACTTCTGTGACACAATTTCACTTTAACCTGCAGTTAATTTGATCGCATAGTCAAAGTATCCCAAAAAGCAAACTCTACCCAGAAGCATTCAAATAAATTGCACTGACACTCTGAAAGGACCCTTTAAATCAACAAAATATTTCATATATTATTTTTCATATAAAAATGAGCTACTTCTTAAATGGGTTGTGTTTACTTCATATGTGTACCTAAGTAGATGCTTTGCTAGATATCACCATTGCCTAATTGGTCCCCAGGGAAGACTTTCAGACATGAGATATGTTTCTGAACAACATCTAAGCAAAACAAGCATTGTTTGTGAATTGTGAAAGAATGCAAAAACTTCTGGAGCAATACACCATTTAAAGAGAAGGAAGTCTTATAAAATAAAATTCCACATCTGCAGAGTTTCATTCCAGGCACCTCATCTGTGGTCGGTGGAATGCCAGCACTTCCAAAAGTTTTCAACCTTCATTTACACAACAACTGTGGCATTTCAAACCAGTCCCATAGCATGCATTCTACTATATATGATGTGCCACACATTACTTCCTTGTCATACCAGAATCAGGAATCTAGTTCCGGACCATCAAGAAATATTGTGAGTTTCCAGACCAAATCTTTGCTGTCTTCTCAGCTGGCCTGGATTAGAAAGCAATCTCACTGTGAGTCATCAAGATACCTAGGATTGCCATTATGAATTCCTCAAGTATTCCTTTTAAAAGTTAAAAATACAGTATTTTATCTCTTATCAATATGCCAAAATCATGCTTCTAAAGCACTGCTTTTTAAGCCACCTGATAAGGGAGACTGGCAATTTTTCCTCAAATGTGCCAGGAACTGGTACCACGTTCCCTTTGGCTACAATTGTTTCTTTCTTTCTTGGAAACTTTCCAGCAACAGGAATCATAGACCATGATTCATGGACCACTGATTCATGAACTGCCATTTTTACTAGCACTGATCTTAAAGGGCTGAGGTATGGGCTATCCATTGCATTTGTCAAGACTAGGAATTTCTGGCTTTTAGTCTGGGCCTCAGCAGATTACCCATCTAATGCTCACGCAAAGTAATCAATGGAAACAACTACTGAAATAGATTTCATTTTTTTTTAAAAAAAACCCTTTTAAATACTTCACCATTGTAATTTTGTTCTTGCAATTTTCATTTTTGTGCACTTCAAATTAATCTTCCTGAGCTGCTGCTGGTGATGCTCCTCCATCCTCCTATCATTTATTTATATAGTGCCATCAATGTCCATGAAACTTTACAAGTTAAAAAAAAAAAGTTGGCCCTGTCAAAGGCATACAATCTAAAATACACGTGTATATATATACACACACATACGGAAGGATGGAATAATAAAACTATACCATACAATTGGAAAAAAATCAACCAGATAGATACAAAGCAAACGGACAAATACATGTAATAAAAATATGCTAGACTATAAAACAGAACTAAACTAACATTCCAAACCTTTGGAAAATGAGGACATTTTAAATCGAGATTTAAAAACAGTAAGGGAAGAAGTAGTCTGCCAATGTTCAGTGAGGCAATTCCAAGCATATGTGGCAGCAAGAGAAAAAGGGCAAAGCTGACCCAAGGAAGAAGAAACCCTTGGTTGGATGAAAAGTCTAGAGTTCCTAGAACGCAGATCTTGAACAGGCTGGTAAAAAGAAAAAAGGGGCTGAAAGACAGGGGAGAAGAACAGGTTGCTTACCTGTAACTGTGATTCTCTGAATGATTATCTGTGAACTCACACAAATAGGGTCATCTGTGCCTGTGCAGTGGGCTGTTTGGAACCTTCTGGAGCCAGCTGACAAGCCTTTTGGCGGGAACTCTGCCCCCATCCCAAGGCTATATAGCAATTTTCTCACCAAGACCCTCAGTTCTGTGGCCACCTAAAGACAGCAGCCAAAGGACCAAAGGTAGTAGCAGGACACAAAGGTGGGAGGCTGGGTGGGGTTGTGAGTTCACAGATGACCACTCAAAGAACCATTGTTACCGGTAAGCAACCTGTTCTTCTTTATGGTCTCTGTGACTCACACAAATGGGAGACTAGTGAGTTACTAACAACAGAAGGCAGGAGTGTCATGCAACAGAAGAAAGCAACACTGTCCTCCCAAAAACAGTATCATCTCTCGATCTATTGTCCAGTCTGAAGTGAGAGATGAAGGTGGAAGACTGTGACCATGTAGCAGCTCAGCAGATCTTATGCAGTGGCACCCCGTGACAGAGCTCTGATAGAGAGACTTCTCAGTTGAGTAGAGGGCTGCTTGCCAGCCGGTTCATAAGCAAGTCGAGTGGTGGATGCCACCCATTTGGACAGTCTCTGGGAGAACACCAGTAGTCCTTTCTTTGCAGAAGAGTAGCACAGAAAAAGTCTTTGGGAGTTCCTGAAAACAGTTGCACACTGCACATAGAAGACCAAAGTGCACCTGACATCTGGGCATTGAAGATTGTGCTCTAGATCTGAGGTTGGGTTCTCCATGAAGGCAGGGAGTATAATGTCTTGGTTCAGGTGAAAGGATGAAACAACTTCAGAGAGGGAAGAGATGTCTGCATGAAGCAGCACCTTTTCTTTATGGAAGCAAAGATAGGGCTGGTTCACTGTCAGTGCACAGAGTTCACCTGCCCTCCTAGCCAATGTGACAGCTACCAAGAAGGCTGTTTTCCATGATAGAAGTTGGATGTCACGGGTAGCCATGGGTTTGAAGGGCCTCTTGAAGAGTTGAGACAGGACCAGCTGCAAGCTCCATGGTGGTATCAGAGGTGAAACAGGAGGATGCAGATTCTGATAACCCTTCAGGAACCTTTTGACAAGATGGCCCAAAAAGCAGGAAGGCTTCCCCTATCTTTGCACGTACCAAGATATTGCTAAGAGGTAGCATTTTGTGGAAGAGAGAGAAATCCTTTCTCTCATAGCAAACCAAGGAAGTCCTGAATATCTATGATACCAAAGGCATCCAGACTGACATCCTTTGCGACGAGAAAATGTACTAATTTGGACCATTTATATGAATAGGCATGCCTGATAGATGGCTTGTGCACCGCCTCACAATCCACCTCACAGCTCGAGGAAGCAAAGTTAGGGAAGCAGTTTCCATGTTGTGAGCTTGAGGGATGGAACACCTGGATGTCTTACTCTGCCCTTGTGGATGGACAGAAGCCTCCAATACTGACCTCAGGAAAGGATTGTCACAGGGGTGAACCACAGCTGCCTCAGCCACCATGGGGTGCTGAGTATGGGCTTGGCTCTGTCCTGTTGACTCTTCCAGCACCTCCTGCCAGCACCTTCATGATGAGAGGCAATAGCCAGCTGTACAGGAATGCATCACGTGTCCAGCTGTCTAGGAATGCATCACCCAGTGACCCATCGTCCCTGCTGTTCCTGGAGCAGAAGATGTGGCACTGTTTGTTGAGGGGAGATGCAAAAAGGTCTTCCAGAGGAGTGTCACTGGGCCTTGAAGAGTTGCTGCAGGGTATCCATGTGCAGTTTCCATTTATGACAAGACAGAGGAATGCAGCTGAGCATGTCTGCCAGGACATTCTCACCAGGTAGGTGAATTGCTGAGGGCAGTATTTGCTTGTCTATGCACCACTCCCAGAGCTGAACTGTGAGGATGAGGAGTGTGGTTGAACACATACTCCCTTGCTTGTTTATGTAGTACATGGTGTTGTCCGTCACTATCTGTATGGCTTTGCCCCATAAGAAATCCTTGAAAGCTCGGAATGCGTTGATCACTTTCAAGAGCTCTAGGGTGTTTACGTGAAGAGACTTCTCTGAGACTGACCATCAACCTCTGACCATGAGACCATTTGAGTCAGCTCCCCAACTGTCTAGAAAAGTGTCTGTGGTTACTGCTATTGATGGAAGTTGAGGCAGGAGGGGGATGGTAGTGAGAACATTCCAAGGGAGTGAAGAATCGACCATGGTACTGTGAGGAACTTGGATAGATGGTGTTGAAGTGGTTTGAAGCTCTTCAGAAACCATGATTGTAATGGTCTCATCTGAAGCTTGGTGAAGGGAGTAATGGCACTGATTGAAGCCAGTTTCTAATCACTTAGAAAGCAACGCGGTAATCACGAGAAGTCAACATGGATTTCTCAAAAATAAGTCATGCCAGACTAATCTTATCTCTTTTTATGATAGAGTTACTAGCTTGATAGATGAAGGGAATGCTGTGGATGTAGCATATCTCAATTTCACTAAGGCCTTTGACAAAGTCCCACATGACATTCTTGCAAAGAAGCTAGTAAAATGTGGGCTGGACAGGGCTACTGTCAGGTGGATCTGTAACTGGTTGACTGACCGTTTCCAAAGGGTGCTTACCAATGGCTGCTTTTCATCCTGGAGGGAAGTGACTAGCGGGGTGCCACAGGGTTCTGTCCTGGGCCCAGTGCTGTTCAATATTTTAATCAACGACTTGGATGAAAGAATAGAGGGCATGCCCATCAAATTTGCAGATGACACCAAATTGGGAGGGGTTGCTAATACGCCAGAGGACAGGATCAACATTCAAAATGACCTGGACAGATTGGAGAGCTGGGCCAAGGATAACAAAATGAAATTCAACAGAGAGAAGTGTAAGGTCTTACACTTAGGCAGAAAAAATGGAATACAGAAAGATAAGATGGGGGACACGTGGCTGGATAGCAGTATGTGTGAAGGAGATCTAGAAGTCTTAATAGACCACAAACTGAACATGAGTCAGCAGTGTGATGCGGCAGCCAAGAAAGCCAATGCAATTCTCGGCTGCATCAATAGGAGTATGGTGTCTAGATCGAGGGAGGTACTGGTACCACCCTACTCTGCTTCGGTTAGACCTCATCTTGAATACTGTGTCCAGTTCTGGGCACTCCAATTCAAGAAGGACATGGTCAAGCTGGAGCAGATCCAGAGGAGGGTGACCAAAATGGTGAAGGGCCTGAAAGCCATGCCCTATGAAGATAGACTTAGAGAGCTGGGTATGTTTAGTCTGCACAAGAGAAGGTTAAGAGGGGATATGATAGCTATGTTTAAATATTTGAAGGGATGCCATGTAGAGGAGGGAGAGGGCTTGTTTTCTGCTGCTCCAGAGACTAGGACAAGGAGCAATGGATTCAAGCTGCAGGAAAGGAGATTCCACCTGAACCTCAGGAAGAACTTCCTGATGGTCAGGGCTGTCCGGCAGTGGAGTATGCTGCCTCGGAGTGTAGTGGAGTCTCCTTCCTTGGAGGTTTTTAAGCAGAGGCTGGATGGCCATCTGTCAGGAGTGCTTTGAGGGTATTCCTGCATGGCAGGGGGTTGGACTGGATGGCCCGTGTGGTCTCTTCCAACTGTACATTTCTATGATTCTATGATTCTATGAGACCAAGGGGAACTTGCACCGATCTTGCCCTGACACACCTGAGGTGAGTGAATTGGGAGATTGTCTTGAGCAAGGTCAGCCATCTGTCTTCCAGGAGGAAGGCGAGCTGTGACCAAGAGTCTAGGAGTGCTCCTATGAATTTGATCTGCTGGCACAGGAGAAGATATGACTTCCGAAAATTGATAATGAGTACGAGAGAGTTGAGAAGACATTGTGTAGTTGGCATTGTGGAGAAGTTGAGACAGAGATGGAACGACCAGTAACCAATTGTCGATGTATGGATAGAGGACAATACCCTCCTGATGCAACACCACTGCCATCACCGCTATACACTTGGTAAACAGCCACGGAGCTGTGTTGAGATGAAGGGAAGGACTCAAAACCAGTACACTTTCTGACCCATCACAAAGGTGAGGAACACCCCCGTGAGCAGGTCTGATGGAGATGTCAAAATATGCATCCTTCAAGTCCAACATGGCAAACCAATCTCGTTTCTGCACCAGAGGCAAGATGGTAGTAAGGGTTACTATGCAAAATGTCTGGGATGGATGTAGTAGTTCACACCTTGTAGATCCAAAATGGGACACAGACCCCATCCTTCTTGGTCACAAGAAAGTAATGGGAAGAGAAACTGTGATAGAGAGAAGAGAGGGGTATAGATTCTATGGCCCCTCTTTCTCAAGTAATGTGTTGATCTCCTCTTTCAACACTGGGGATTGTTACCCTGTATTCTGGGGGTCCCCGGAGGGACACCTAAATAACCTTGCAATTACACAAATTGGGGAAATTAGTCAAGAGCACTGGTTGGCATAATGAGAGGCAGGGTAACGCAGCAGAATCTTGCAACCCAGTGTTTACGGGGTCAGGCCAAGTCAAGAAGCAGACCGGTTTGAAAGTAATGAATGATCTTTATTAAAGACAGGCACACAATGTAAGCAACACACACACACAGGTAACTAAGGAAAATAAAGGTGTGAGTAAGATAGCGGGATTTTCAGAGGGATAGTTGATTTGGGTGATATGAAACCTGTCCTGAAGCCCGGAAGAAGATGGAGAGCGAGGCTGGGGTTCGATGTACCTCAGCACATGGAGCTGAGGGGAAGCTCGCCAAGCGATGCGGCAGCAAGGCGGTCTGGAACTCGGGAGCGATCCAAGGAAGCGCTCAAAGTCAGGGGTTTTTATAAGAAGAATTGTGACCGCAGGCTAGGTCGGATTTGGGGAGAACAATAGATTTGGGGCTGGAGACAAAGCCTCCAAAAGATCAGAATTTGAATGATTGAGATACAGCCAAATTGTCAATAGGATAGCCGGTATGCAAACGTGGAGTACTTGAGCGTTGTATAGTCCGATCATCAAGCTGCCAGTGCTACGCAGAGAATCTTTTGAAAGTTGCGTGCATACCTAATGGAGGTACTTGCCTTGAGGTCTCCTAAAGCTGTGAGTCAGCTATTGCTGGCCTGTCTGTATTGTTTTGGAATATTACGGCGATTATCGGCCGAGTCTGTATGCGTGCTTGTCCTGGGGCCTCGCAAGCATGTGGGAGGGATATGTGAAGCCAAATTATCGATATCAAAAGATATAGTTTTATATCCCCCAAAGCTCGGACTAGCCAGGGCAGTAACAGGATGGTCGAGGAATGGAGAAGTGACCAATGAGAGGAAGCCTTCAAAATTCTGTGGCTTACCCCCTTGCAATGATATGCAGTACCCAAGTGTTCATGGTGATAGAGGCCCAAGTATGATGATATCTGCTTAGCCTGTCCCTGAAAGGAGGTGTCGAGATTGGGCCCGTAGGAAGATTGATGGTGTCGACAGTAAGCAGAATGGACAAGGCAGTGGCAACCGAAATGGTAGAAGTATTGAGGTCATGGTGAACAGAAGGCGCAGTAGCACGAGAGGTATTGCAAACAAAGGTATCATCCATGGAACCATCAAACTTGACATTTAGAGGTGTCTGATTGCCTTTTTCTGTATTGAGAAGATCTGTACTTGGAGGTAGGCAGCTTATGCGCCAAAGGTTGATGTAAAGAGGCTTGCAACTGTCTCTGTTGTCTAGATAGAATGGAGCTGTAGGCGCATCTCCTGGATGGAAAGAGGCAATGGTATCTATATCTAGATGGTTGGTGTTGAAGTTGCAGACCATATTTTTTAGCTGTTCTCATCTTTTGTGCATGTTTGAGCTTTAGCCCATTAATGAGTTGACGAAGCCCACGTCATCAAATGGAAAGTCTTCAATCATTACCCTGGCCTGTTGTGAGAGTCCAGAGGAGCAAAGCCATGCATGGTGCTTAAGAGATACCGCTCCTGTCAATGCCTTTCTGCTGCAGTCGGCAATATGGCACACTGTCATTATTTGCTGGGAGGCCAAATGGTGTGCCTTACCATACAGTACCAAAGCCACTCTCCTGTCTTCCTCAGGTAGTTGATCTAGGTAAGGATTAATTTTGTTCCAAACAGATATGCTTCCATGCAAGCAGTGTAATTGGAGATTTGGAAGAGGAGAGCAGCATTCAAATAGAATTTTCTACCTATCACGTCTAATTTTTTGCCCTCCTTACCTTCAGGGGTAGAGTGAAACCTCACGAGATTTGAAATTGGGCTGTGTCAGGCTTCTTATGCCAAGCCAACCAGTCAGCTCTTGACTCCACAACCTTATACAATGAGTCCAACTTCTTCAAAGTGGAGGGAATTGAAGATGGAGATATCCAGGATTTTTTGAATACATGTAGAAGGTAAGGTAGCAGAGGAAGGGAGGCTGGAGTTGGACCTTGATCCTATGTCATTTCTTTCCTGTAAAAAGCCTCCTGTGATGACATCCACACGGGTGTTTTTGGACAGCAGCCCTCTACTGGATATAGATGTTACACAACTATGCAATTCTAATTCCTGTATACATAAGTTCGCTCATGAAGACATAAGCAGGATTTCAGCCACCATTTCCACTATTTATTTATTTGAAGACTTTTTATTCCACTCTTCATCTCAATAAGGCTGCTAACGTGACTTGAAATATGTCTGTTCCGGAACTGATTGTCCTCAGTTTTGCATTCTGCTCTCCAGGAAAGATGAAATATTCTTTACTGACCTGTTCCCATATCATTTTTTCCCATTGTTTTCTGATCATGAGATTGTTTATTACCCCTTGATGGCAACAAAGGTGGTTCTTCAGCAGCCGTCGTAATGGCAGGTAGGAGAGACAGGTGCCACCACAAACAATGATGATGGCAGCTCACCAAGTTGTGTCTGCTGCTGCTTCATCACCTCAGGGCAGATCTGAATGAATTCTTGAACTATTACTTGCTTACTCCATCCAAGTTCATGCACCAGTATTTCATTCATCTTCAGCAACATTTAAATCTGCGATACATCTTGTTGTGTGAAGTTCTGTTTCTAGTACTATTTACTGTTGATTCTATCAGTTGAACAGCTCATGAGATAGTTGATTAAACTGTTAATGGGGAGACTGCCTGGGAGCTTGTGTTGTGTTCTCCAAGTAGTGGTGCACCCTCCCACTTGGAACCCATTTTTTGTTTGTCACCTATGAATTCATGACACAACAGGTATGTTGGTCTTTCATAGCATCACAGAACTCTTTAGCTTTTCAAGCAATAAGTGGCGACAAAACTGTGCTACTTTAAATATGTTGCTAGCAGCAATCTTCTCCCTTTTACTCTGAATTTAGAGACTAGGACCATAGTAGAATTGCTATTAGGAGATTTTAGGAGATTTTTTATGGCAATTTTTGACCCTCCCCCCACAGTCCTAATCTGATACAACAGGTCCCAGGTAAAGATGTGGGGGGTGGTGGTAAGGGGGAATGGAAAAATTTGGAACAAAACTAACTTTTCTCATTTTCTCCTCAGAGAAATTTTCAATTTTTCCAGTGGAAAAGCATGAGAGTTTTTGTAATGTTAAAAAACAAACAAACAGTGAAATGTTTTCACTTATAGCAGGTTAGGGAAAGTGTGACCCATGGCTGCAATGTGCCCCCGGAAATGTTTTTCTCAGCTCAGGGCCTCCAAGGGGTCAATTATAAAAAGATCCTGCACCAAAATGCCCTCAACTGTCCTCTCAGGGGTATGGAGGGCATTTTCACCATGTTTGGCATGCCCCTGGACCCCCCAGGTTTTTTTAAAAAAGCATTATTTATTTATTTAGCCTCAAAATGACACCAAACGCCCTCTGGGGTTCAGGAAGGAGCAAAACTATAGTGAGAATGCCACTATGTACCCTATGGCACATTTTTGGGGCAAAAAATCCAAGTGGTTTTGTGGGAGCGGGTACACAGTTATGTGTGGTCTTCTATGGTCTCCTTGGGTGCTAGTCTTCCACAGTTGCCCACCTCTGCCTTTGCTGTAGCTGTGTGCCTTCAAGAAATTTCTGACATGGTGAACTTATCAAGATTTGTTCAGAGGGAGGTTTGCTTTTGTCATCCTCTGATGCTGAGAGAATGTGACTTGTCCAAGGTCACTCAGTGCATTTCCATGGCCAAGTAGGGATTTGAACCCTAGTCTACAAATTTGCAGCCCAATGTTCAAACCGCTATGCCACACTCACTCTCATTTCATCAAAAACTTGACCTTTATTGAAGGTTCAAAGAAAGAAATAAACTGCAGCTGCTGTGCAGATATTGTATATTTTGTATATATCGACAGTTTTGCTGACATACAACAAATGCTTTTTTTAAAAAAATATAATTTTACAAAATTGTCAGTTGTCCCATGCTGGTAGCCAGCCAAGGCTTATAGCTCTCTAATCAGAGTCTCTTATCAGGAACCACGGACAAAGTTTGTAATAATCTGTTAGCAAATTAACAGTTGTTGTTTTGCAATCCGAGTCCACAGTAAATCCAGAGCAACAGTCTAGTAGTGAAGTCTGTACACAAGGCAAAGATCAAAGTTTCTAGGAGCACAAGCAAGGAATCTGAATGTAAGCCGGGTTGCTTCCACTGGTACCAACTGCTGCCTGCAACAGCTTCCTCTCATTCCTGTCCCTGTCTATACAGGCTGAGAGCCTCTCATAGCTGTTTGCTTAATTGGTGAGTCTGTACTATATAAATACTCCAAGCTTCATGGGCTCCCCCTTTTCACTTACTGCAGCCAGCGTATTGTCCTTCTCGTCTCTGTATTGTCCTTCATGTCTCTGTATTCTGTCTGTTGGGAAGGTCCTGGGATGGGGGCATGACATCAGTGTTCTGCTGAAAAGCGGACCAAAGGCAAAATATCGAATACAAAGTGGTATTTATAAGGATCATATTCCAGGCAGGAAACTATTGCATTGGGATTGAAGTCCTATGCAGGCTTACCTTGAAAGTATTTCCCACTGCTAGGGTATCTGAGCAAATACACGAGACTGGGCTACACACACATTATGAAACTTGAGTACTTTGCTTCTCTGATAGACTTCATTTTTCAAAAGCATAATATGGCTCGCAATGTTCCCAAATGTGAAGCATCTGCTTTCTATTAGGATCAGTTGCCTTTGGCAACACAGTTTAAATGCTTCTGAATGATGTTGTGACATGCATTTGATTTACTGGGAGCTTATTGCTGTGTTAGGTTTACTGTTTTTATATATCACATTTGTATCATAGTCTTCTCCAAGGAGCTCAGGACACTGAACACAGGACTATTCCAGCCTGTAACAACAACAATCCTCATAGGAGGGATTAGGATGAGAGGTGGTTACTTACCCATGATCATCCAGTAAACTTGGTGGCTCCATGAGGATTTCAATTTAAAGCCTATAATGGAATAAATTACAAGTTGAAAAAAAAAGCAATGTCGCCACTCTTTTTCATTATGCTCATACACAAACAGAGAACTCAATAGTTACATTAAATACACAAGGAAACATCAATGTTAAGTGCACAAGGAAACATCACTTACCAAATTCCCATTGATTCCTTGGGTCTACTCTAGCTGAAAATAAGAATTTGATTTAGGCTGAAATATCTCAAAGTGTGCTTAAGTTTTCTTAACATATTCAATTTATTCTGCTTGGTATTAGTGTTTTTTCACACAAGAAACCATATGACACAGCAGAAGCATCATCTACATGCATGTCTATGGACCAAAAGGTTGCTAAAGGCCTCTAAGGAAGAAGACATCATATAAGTCACCAAAGTCACCTGGATGTGCAATTGTCTTGATTAAACATTTTCTCTTAAGTGCATGTACTGCAGTGCTAACTCAAGAGATATTGAATATAGCACTCTTAAAGGTTCCCTGCAACTATGAGGGTGAGGAACGTGTAAATCTTGCTAAAACCTGTGTGAAACTCTGTCTTGTGAAAAAACCTGAAAATTGACTCTCACCTCCACTGTTGGATTTTGGATTCTACAGGCAGCCCTCTATTTTCAAGGGTGTTAGGAGCACAGGATCCCATGAAAGTGGAAAAACACAAACATTGTAAGTCCCCCTAAACCATATTTAACACACACACACACACAGACTACCTGTACTGGCGGGGTGGCTGGCCCTGGCTGCATGTGTTACCTTGCTTGTTCACTTACGCATTCACACAGGTGGGAAGGGGATGGGGGAGGAGGGGCAAAGAGGACACCTGTCCATCCCTTTACCACCCGTCTGAGTGAATGCATGCGCCCTCCCTCCCCCCTTTCATCCCATCTCCTTCCGCCTAGTAATCCATGAATAACCAAATGTGCGAATGCTTAACCCACAAATGTGGAAGGCCATCTGTATTTAAAACTCCAGCAATAAATGAAACATATTCTGAGATTGTGTTTCTTCACTGAATTCATCTCTAAAATTACTACTATGAAAAAGGATGAAGACGGAACAGTTTTCAAATTATGCTTCAGTCAACAGTTTGCTCAGCTGTTCTCCATTTCATTTACCAAATCAATGTATGTTTTCTATTTCCCATGGGGTGGCGAAATTGCTGCCCCCCAATCCTTTTCACAAACCTTTGTATCCTCTATAAGTCCTTGCAATTTCTCACCTTACTGGAGTAGAGAAAAATCTGAACTGAAAATAAAATTCAAAATATATTCCACTTTTGTAAAAACAAAAAACATTAGCACGTAATGATAATTAGACTATGTCAATGGATGTGCAGTCTTTAGTTTACTATTGTACAATCTTAATGCTCCAAACACTTTGGAAAAGGAATGATGGGTAGGATTCAGATTTAAGTTAATTGCACTTAATTGTCACTGAAATCATGACTAACTGGTCCCATTGATTTGAGTGGGTTTTAAGTGCCGTTAGCTTAGTATGGATCCAACCAGTTGATCTTCTGTTTGTGCATTCAATATGCTTAAGAATGTTCAAAATATTGCAGAAATATTCTTAATCAAGTTTCACAGCAACCCAACAGATTTCAAATTCAAAGCCATTTTAGCATACTTATAAAAACAGAGTTGAAAAATCTCATTTTTATCTCTCAATAAAATTTGGAGACCTTCAATAATATGGTCCTTGGAAATGCAAAATACAGTTGCATAAAGCAGTATGATGGGATACAGGAGGACAAAGGCAACAATTTGAAACATCTGTGAAATTTCTGCACAAACTTAAGCATGTTTACTATGAGGCAAATGAATTCCACTGCCTTCAGTGAAGCTTTTTCTAAGGTGAGCGCACACAGCATAGCAGCCTTCTCAGTCCAACCCTATACAGGTCTACTCAGAAGTAAGTCCACCAAATTCTATAGGGCTTACTCCCAAAATAAGACACAGGACTGTAGTCTTAAAGTGGGAACATGACATTTTTCTTGTCAAATTAAGCATGCAGTTTTATCACTGGGATATTTTAAGAATAAACGTACATCTCTCAGTGTCATAAAACATCTCCTACACTTGAGAGTGTAAATGCTCTTTGGAAGTACTGCAGTACAAATAGAAAAAGGCCTGTTCCAATGCAAAGTGCAGCACAGTGATGTATGCTCATCAGTTTGCTTCTTCAAGTACTACAGTGGCAAAAAGTATACTAGTATGCTAACAGACATGAGCAACTGAGCCATAAGAGAAATCTAGCAGATTAATATAATTAATATCCTAACATGCTTCTGAAAAGTTGTTTTTGCTGTGTGTCTTCAAGTTGTTCTCAACATATGGCAACACTAAGGCAAGCTTATCATGGGGTTTTCTTGACAAGATTTGTTCACAGGGATTTGTCTTTGCCTTCCTCTGAAGCTGAGATAATGTGACTTACCTAAGGTCACTCAATAGTTTCTGTGTTTAGTTACTGAATGCTTACTTAGAATTGTGTGGAACATAAATACAAGTAGAGGTACAGAAATTGAAAAACAAACAAGTTGATTAAAATTTTCAAATTGAAAAACAATTAACTTTATTTAACAATTCATATTTCAACACATTTAAAATAGTGTACTCTATTTAAATAGGACTGACAACACAATACAAATATTTTTTTAAATATATTTAAGAAAGCGTTTTGGTCTTCAGTCTGAACAATAAATACAGGCACTTCTACATATATAAAGACAGCAATCACTGTTGGTGAATAATTGTTTGAAATAGCACAAATGAAGATATGGCAAGTAGGAATTACAGTATTCTAGGATCTGCTCCTTGACATTTTAGGGTTCACTTTTATATGTTAAGATCTGAATAATCATCACATTATTATGAGCCTGCAAACCTGACCTTTAGAACAGGCCAAGAGTTTCTGAAAGAATTAGCAGTTCTTTATGTGTTAAATTGTAACCAGTTGCCATTTAAAACAAACCAACAAACAAACATATAAAATACAGCAACAGACAAAATGTTAAGCCTAATGTGTAAATAAAAGACTGTGCAGCTTCGATGTCAGTTTGAAAGGCTAGAATGTTGTCCACTGGTGAATCCGAAAGAAAAAATTACCTTGCAAATCACAATTCAAGCTTTAATCTTTACAGCTTCTCAGCAACAGATACATGGCTCATCTGAACTTTCACGTGTTCTGCCCTATGCAGACTGCATAATTGTCTCCACCATATTTAACAAAACACTTAAAGAATTTTCACTATTTATCATGTTTATTTATGATGTTACTTTCCTGAAATTTGAGTTACAAGTGTCTTCAAGATAATGAAATAAGTCAAACAGTGTTTTGATTCTTCCACTACAATTAGGTACTAGCACTAGAAAACAATGTAACCAATATCACAGGGTAACTAATCACTTAATAATTAGTTAATCACGATATCCGAAGGCTACGATTTTTCAGTATTTTATTATATGAAAGCACTGAGAGTGTGACGGGTGAAAGGTAAGTACAATATTTTCATGCCATATCCTCATAGTGTGCACTGTAATTGATGCAGTCTCACTTTAAGTAGCACTGGACAGACTGTTTTTAGGTACTTTTGATTTATAAAACAAGCTACCAAATTAAATCAGTATACTAATCATTAAGCCAAAAAATTTAAACTGAAATCTGGAAAGATCTTGTGGACAGATATGTATTCAACAACTTAAATGTGGATCCTGCAAGTTTGTCCAAATCTTAATCATTTCTTGAGGTTTTCTACTGTGGACTAACATTAGGTTTGTGTATGAACAAATATTATTCCTTTGCTTCTCTTCAATATCAAATGTCTTGAAGCCTTTGTGTTTTTCAGGAGCAAGCCCAAGTTTCTGAAGGCACATTCCAATATATACATCATCAATAGGATAGAGAAGGACTTGGTCAGATATGTTGGTTAATCTCAATGCTAGATCACCAGAATAGAGAAATCCACCACCTCCTGCATATGGAGGATAAGAACCTTCATAAATACTTTCAGGAATATAGTACTTCACTTTCTTATCACGATGAGGTCCAGCATCTTTGATAACATCACCTATGAACAAGTCTTTGGCTTTTTCCTTGGTTAAACTTTTCAAGTAATCCAGGATCTGATGAGTATTCACAAACACATCATCATCTCCCTTAAAAATAAACTGGGTATCTGGACAGGTATTACTGACCCATTTCAAAAACAGTACCTCTTTCAAAGTCAAATTGAAGAAAGTGTCTCTGTAGTTCCACAGAAGAATGTCTCGGTGGGTTTCACTCTCAAATTTCAACATACCTGAGAGATCAGGATAGTTATCCTCTGGAGGTGTCTGGCCTAACAGGAAGACCCGCACAACTGTTAGGTCTCCAGATTTAATTTCTTTTCCCCAAGATTCCCGGATTGCTTGTCTTCTATCAAAATGTGGGATAAGCGATTTGATCGCCAGAAGCAAAAAAGGTTTATGTTTGCACTTGTGTGGTTGGTCCATTAATAAAGAGTAATTCCTACACCTCAAGTAATGAAAGAAATCTTTAAATCTATCCGGCAAGTTTTCAAAGCCATCAAGTTCTGAAGCTACAAATGGGTCAGGATCACAAAAGTTTGTAAAGCTACCATTAGAAGATAACCTTTCTTCCACTGTCATATTGAAAAGCAATGCAAGAATAGGATTGTACAAGCGTTCCAATTTCTGCTGTTGTTTATTCCAATAGGCCTTGTGAGGAGTATACTTTTTCCAAAATCTGCTGTCTGGGAATATAACATGTGTTTTTGAATTTTTCTCTTGGCCACTGCTCTTTGAGACTTCCACAATCACATATATAAAGAAGTTGACCATCATCAGAATTCCCAGCAACTTTAATCTTCTGCGTCCAACACTCATGTCTCATATCTGGAAAACAAAAAGCACTGTTGAAATTAGGGGAAAAAGTAACAGTACACTAACATGAAAAAAAAATACATGAATAAATACCTTGAAAAATGCAAAAGTTCGCAAAAACAAAATCTCATCAGAGATCTCAGAGAATATGCTAACATGCAAGCTGCCTGCAGCAAGCATTATGAAAAAAGGTTTTTAAAAAGGACTGGCATATATACCTGGCATTGCCCGGGATTTTATTTTCTTATAGATAACACTTGTTAGAAATACCTTAGGAATCACCTTACCTTAGGAATTAGATGTAGTACCTGTAACTTTTCCTCATATTCCCCAATCCAATCTGTATTCAGAGTTATTAACATACAGAGGATGGGTTCCTGAGGGGAATACACTGCCCTCCTTCTTGCTGGTAGGCCTTTAAATAACTGTAATCATAACTTACTAGATACATTATTTTTATCTGAAAGATCATTTTAAAACCATGGAACTAGAAATCAAGCATAAAACCAATGAACAGAAAATAATTATATTAAAAATTAATGTGCAAATTGAGAAAGCAATTAGTAATGTTCAATTCTATTTTCATAGCACTGCTTGCAGTGTTTATTACACAGTTCAAACCTAGGCCTAAATCCAACTGCAAGTCCCAAAAGACAAGTCACAGCCATCACTTCACATACATAGGGGACCAGAATCGCACTCCATCCACATGTACAGAAATTCCTTAAGGGACTGTTGATTCTTTCCCACCTGGGACCTACATACAGTTCTATAGGCTTTGACGGACCCACTGAATAAACTGGGGAGTGCTGAATGAATACTTACGTCAATCCCAGTGATTCACCTGTAGGTCTGCTTTAGTTGATACTAACAATAAGATTCAGGTGTTAGATGTTAAAAACCCAGCCCACATACAGCATTGCATACAGTGCAATAATAATATGTATTTCTTTCTGACATTTTATATTACGAAATAAAAGGGCTGGGCATAGTTATTCTGATGTGATCATATGACAATATTACAGCATGTGGATTAGAAACTTACCTTACCTTGGTTATACATGATTAGCTCACTGGCTACATTTTCTTTTCATTATGAAAAGGGATGTTTGAAAGGATATTTCATCTCATATGTGAAAACAAATTTGATGCCAAGATTAGTTTTGTCAGATAAAAAGGTAGATTTGTGGCTATAGGAATTAGTGTAAAAAACACCAGTATATTAGTAATTGGTATATATGCTCCAGTTAATGAAAAAATACACATTTTATAGAGAATTAAAGAATAAGACTATGAAAATTATTTTAATGGAGTAGCAGAACCACAATTAGATAGACAAATGGATAAAAAAAATGAAGAAAAATCAAGGGAAACTAGCAAAGGAATTTTTTGATATAGAAGAATTACAATTAGTAGATACATGGAGAGCCAAAGAAAATAAGAAGAAGGAATTTACTTTTTTCTTGGACACTCATAAATCTTTATCTAGAATAGATAATGATCCCGAGCAATCTAATAAATAGAATAGGGAAGCCTGAAATTTTGGCAAAATCCTTGCCTGATCATAACTCTGATGACAATAAAGAGAAAAGCTCACGTTTCTAAATGGAAATTAAAGGAATTGGTACTGCATAAGGATGATGTAATAAAAGCATCTAAGAAAAACCTAAAGAACATTTTGAATTAAATTTAGATAAAGGAGTAAGAAGTGATGTGCTTGGGAAAGCTGTCATTACAGAAGTATTTATTCAAATGAATACAATATGGAAAGAGACAAGAAAAGATGAATTAAATATTGAAGGAAATTAAATCAAAAGAATAGGAGCATATGTGGGCTTCACTTTTGTGGATTTGATTACTCATGGATTATTTACTGTCAGCTCTGCTGCCTCCCTATGCCATTTTTAATAGGGACTGCAAGCCTTGTGAGACTGAGAAACTGCGAACAAAGCTAGTAAGTCTCTATTAAAAATGGTGCGGGGCAGCAGTGGAGGCGGCAGGAAGCCCCACCAGCCCCCCACTTCTGCCTTGTGAAGGAACCCCGATGCTTTGAAGGAATCTATGGTGGGCTGACTATGGTGATCATACTTTTTTTCCGTGTTAAGTATGATTTGGGAGGGAACAGAGTAATAAAAAGGTTAAAACAACTAGAACAACTAACAGTCAGGCAAAAACAACTAACAATGGTGATGACGGATGAGATCAAGAAAAAGATTATGTGAGACGAAACAATTTTGACTAGGCCTATGAGCTAGGAAGATGGTTAGCCTACAGGCTAAGATAAGACCGGTCAAGGAGGATGATACTGAATTTGAAGGAAGGGGGTAGGATTATAACTAAAGAGAAGGAGATTTATGAAATATTTCGTAACTATTTTGGATTGTTATATAAAAAACATAAGATATCAGCAGACCTTATAAATAGGTATATTGAAAAAAATGTAACAGTGAAGCTAATGGACACGGAGAAAAATTAAATACGGAAATTTCAAAGGAGGAAATTAAAGAAAAAATTAGGAAATTTTAGAAAATGAAAAATGCCAGGCCCAGATGGCCCATAAGACATTTTATGAAGAATTAGCGAGACCTGTCCAAATAGTTATGAATGACATCCTCTGAAATTAACAAATTCCAAATAGTTGGAGGGAAGCAAATATTGTATTGGTTGTTGTGGGTTTTCCGGGCTTTGAGGCCATGTTCTGTTAGGATTTTCTCTTGTGATCAGAATCCTCACAGCCAGCCACATACTAACCATCTATGGATTCCGGCCGTGAAAGTCTTTGACTTTACATCAAATATTGTATTGGTGCCAAGAGAAGATTGAGACCCAGTGATAATGAAAAACTATAGGTCTTTTTCACTATTAAATGAACACTATAAAATCTTCACTGCAATCCTGCCAAACAGACTAAAAACATACCTCCAAGAATATATACAGAAAGACCAGAATGGTTTTCTACCTAAAAGGCAATTAAGAGATAACATCAGAACTGTTACTAATATAAGACACAAGCAGATTTACCCAGTGTTGCCTGGGGTTTTATTTTCCTCTTAAGATCTCACCAAACTGTCTTCTCCAGTACCTGTCACTTTTCCCCATATTTCCCAATGCAGTCTGTACTCAGTTATTTACATACAGAGGTTGGGTTCCTGAGGGAACACACTGATCTCCTCCTTGCTGCTAGGCCTCGTGACCATAGCAACCGGCCTCTTCCAGTACCTGAAACTTATCCCCATAGTCCCCAATCCAATCTGTATTCATAGTTGTTAACATACAGAGGTTGGTTCCTGCGGGAATACGCTGCCCTCCTCCTTGCTGCGAGGCATTGTCTCCATAGCAACGGGCCTATTCCAGTACCTGTAACTTTTCCCCATGGTCCCCAATCCAATCTGTGTTCTCTGGTGACGTTGATGTACTGGCTTTTGATTTTTTTTGCCTTCTATTGAATTTGTGCAATGGCTTTACATTTTTTTGGAAGCATTTTTTTGTTTTGAATTTCAACTTTAAGATTCCTCACATATGGAACCATCACAATCTACTGTGTGAGGCGAGAAGACCTTGTAACTGTTGTGTATGTCACTTTAATTTTTCTCACATATGCCTCCCAAAAGTTTTCTGGCATCCTTATAGGCCTCATCTCCATAGCAACAGGCCTGAGGCCCAGGAGCTCTCTGACTGAGAATTCTAAAGGCCCCTCCCTAAACTGGCAGCCCCAGGATCCCATGGAATCTTCACAGCCAGCCAGTCGTATGAGGTCTTCGCCTCCCTGACGCAGAGAAACAGACAAACGTGCAGACAAACATTGACTTTAATATAGTAGATTATCTAAATTATAAGTAATTTAGGCACAGAAAAGGCCTTTGATAATCTAAATTGGTCTTTTTTATTAAGGGTAATGCAAGAAATGGATTTGGGGGTAAATTTCTTTGGTTGGATTCAAGCAATATATTCTTCTCAGAAAGCAAAACTGATAATAAATGAAAATAAAACTCAATGTATCCAAATTGAGAATGGTACTAGGCAAGGATGTCCTCTCTCACCACTGCTGTTTGTTTGAGCTTTAGAAACACTAAATTAGAGATAAGGAAGGAGAAAGGAATAAGAGTAGTTAAGATTAGGAAAGAGGAATTTAAACTTAAGGAGTCTGCAGATGATTTGGTTATAATAATGGAAGGTCCTCTAAGTGATATAGGACTTCTGTTACAGAAAACAAAAGAATATGGCAAATATGCAGGCCTTAAAATAAACAATGATAAAACAAAAATTCTGCATCAGAAACAGAAGAATTAACTAAGTAAACTGGTTCTGAGATTGTGATAAAGATAAGATACCTGGGGGTAAATATATCCACAAAAATTAAACAACCATTTGAAAATAACTATTTAAAAGTATGGAAAAATATCTGTAAAGATTTAACTAGATGGTGGAACATAAATGTTTCTTTGAAGAGTAAAATATCTGTATTTAAAATGAAGGTCCTACATAGAATAACGTATTTATTCCGAACAATTTTGATTATTTTTTCAAATGTGATATTTACAAAGTGGCAGAAACAATTATCAAAATTTTTATGGTCTGGCAGAAAACCAAGAATTGAATGGAAACTTGTTGACAGAAGGAAGAGAAAGAGGAGGCCTAGGAGTTTCAGATTTAAAATTCTATTTTGAGGCTTCTTGTTTAAATTGGTTAAAACTATTGATTATGTTAGATAATAAACGAGATTTGGATTTAGAAGGGCATGAATTAAGAATGGGGTGGCATGGATACTTATGCTATGAAAAAGTCAAAATAAATTCAGAATTCAAATAAAAAGAATTTGGGAAAAATGTAAGGAGAGACTCTTCACTAAAATTCTAGGTTGGGTTACCTCCACAAGAGGCTTTAAGCAAGAGTTGAGAGGTAGTAAGTGGATAACATACAGAGATATGTTAAAAGAAGAAGAGCATCTGGGTAAGAATTAAGAGAGTGAGAAACAATAGGGATGTGATTGTGGGAGTTTGCTACAGGCCTCCGGGCCAGCCTGAGGACTTGGATGAGGCCTTCCTGGAGCAGATGACCACACATTCAAAAAGGAGAGATGCCGTGTTAGTGAGAGATTTCAATTATCCTGATATTTGTTGGCAGTCAAATTCTGCAAAGATCGCAAGGTCCAACCAGTTCCTTGCTTGCCTTGCAGACAATTTCAAGGTCCAGAAGGTGGAAGAGGCAACAAGGGGATTGGCTATTTTAGATCTGATCCTGACCAACAGGGATGACCAAGTTGATGAGGTGGAGGTGGTGGGATCCTTAGGAGGGAGTGACCATGCTCTTTTGGAGTTTGTCATTCAGTGGGAAGGAGAAGCCAAGTGTAGCCAGACACTTGGCCAGCCTAAACTTTAGCCAGCCTAAACTTTAAGAAAGCTGATTTCTCTAAACTTAGGGAGTTACTTGCTGAAATCTCATGGTCAAGAATACTAAAAGAGAAAGGAGTTCATGATGGATGGGAGTTTCTTAAAAGTGAGATACTGAAGGCACAACTGAAAACTGTGCCAATAAGGAGGAAAAATGGCAGGTGTCTAAAGAAACCGGAATGGTTGACTGAAGAACTCTCAGCTGAGCTAAGTGTTAAAAGAAACATGTGCAGGAAATGAAAAAATGGTGAAACCACCAAAGAGGAAGTCAATAGCCAGGAGATGTAGGGAGAAGGTCAGAAAAGCTAAAGCGCAGAATAAACTCAGGCTTGCCAGAGACATCAAAAACAATAAAAAGGGCTTTTTAGATATGTCCACAGAAAAACAAGGAAATGATAGGATCACTGCCTGGGGAAGGTGACCAATTAATAATGGGAGGAAGTGAGAAGGCAGAACTACTCAATACCTTCTTTGCCTCAGTTTTCTCCCAGAAGGATAGAAGTATCCAACCTGGGGTGTGGGGAGCAGGTTAGGAAGTGAGGGAAATGCAGCACAGAATAAGCAGAGAAGTAGTACAGGAATATCTGGCTGAACTAGATGAATTCAAGTCTCCAGGGCCAGATGAATTACATCCAAGGATATTAAAAGAACTGGCAGAAGTCATTTCTGAACTACTTGCAATAATCTTTGAGAACTCTTGGAGAACAGGAGAAGTCCCAGCAGACTGGAGGAGGGCAAATATCATCCCCATCTTCAAGAAGGGGAAAAAGGAGGACCCTAATAATTATCGCCTGGTCAGCCTGATATCAATTCCAGGAAAGGTCCTAGAGCAGATCATTAAACAGTCAGTTTGTAATTACTTAGAAAGCAATGCTGTAATCACTAGAAGCCAGCATGGATTTCTCAGAAATAAGTCATGCCAGACTAATCTTATCTCTTTTTATGATAGGGTTACAAGCTTGACAGATGAAGGGAATGCTGCAGATGTAGCATATTTTGACCTCAGCAAGGCCTTTGACAAAGTTCCCCATGATATTCTTGCAAAGAAGCTAGTAAAATGCGGGCTGGACAGGGCTACTGTTAGGTGGATTCATAATTGGTTGACCGATCGAACCCAAAGGGTGATCACCAATGGCTGCTTTTCATCCTGGAGAGAAGTGACTAGTGGGGTGCCACGGGGTTCTGCCCTGGGCCCAGTGCTATTCAACATCTTTATCGATGACTTGGATGAAGGAGTGGAGGGCATGCTGATCAAATTTGCAGATGATACCAAATTGGGAGGGGTTGCTAATACACCAGAGGATAGGATCAAATTTCAAAAAGATCTTGACAGATTGGAGAGCTGGGCCAAAGCTAACAAAATGAATTTCAACAGAGAGAAATGTAAGGTCCTACACTTAGGCAGAAAAAATGGAATGCACAAATACAGGATGGGGGACACATGGCTGGTTAGCAGTACATGTGAAAGGGATCTAAGAGTCTTGGCAGATCAGCTTGTTTATTATAAAATCTTAAACCTGTAATATTACTGAACATAAGTCAGCAGCGTGATGAGGCAGCCAAAAAAGCCAACGCGATTCTTGGTTGCATCAATAGGAGTATGGTGTTCAGATTGAGGGAGGTAATGGTACCACTCTATTCTACTTTGGTTAGGCCTCCTTTGGAATACTGTGTCCAGTTCTGGGCACCTCAATTCAAGAAGGATGTCGACAAGCTGGAACATGTCCAGAGGAGGGTGACCAAAATGGTGAAGGGTCTGGAAGCCGTGCCCTATGAAGAATGTCTCAGGGAGCTGGGTATGTTTAGTCTGCAGAAGAGAAGGTTAAGAGGGGACATGATAGCCATGTTTAAATATTTGAAGGGGTGTCATGTTGAGGAGGGAGCGGACTTGTTCTCTGCCGCTCCAGAGAGTAGGACAAGGAGCAATGGATTCAAGCTGCAGGAAAGGAGATTCCACTTGAACCTCAGGAAGAACTTCCTGACGGTCAGAGCTGTCCGGCAGTGGAATATGCTGCCTCAGTGTGTGGTAGAGTCTACTTCTTTGGAGGTTTTTAAGCGGAGGCTGGATAGCCCTCTGTTGGGAATGCTTTGATAGGTGTTCCTGCATGGCAGGGGGGTTGGACTGGATGGCCCCTGGGGTTTCTTCCAATTCTATGATTCTATGATAAGAAGCAGGTAGCTGGAGGATTACTGAGATACAACAGCTGGAAGAGGGAGGATTTAAAATGTCATGGTTAAACTATTACCAGCTGAGAGAGAGAGAGTGAAAGATGACTTAAAGAAATCTCAGTATAAGGGGGAGAAATCCAAACTTGAAAAAGTACTATGCTCAGATGATGACCATTTAATAAGCAAAATAAATAAATAATTATTAAGATTTAATACTGAATGGGAGCGGATAAAGGAATATATGATTAATCGGGTGAAGAACTTAGGTTTTAATATAAAAATGAGACAATGGGAAGATATATGGATTAAAGCAATGAAATTCATGTGTTCTGACAATCTCAAGGAAAATTTGTACAAAATGATGTTTAAATGGTATATAACCCCAGATAGATTGGCAAAAATATAAAACGGCATAGGTAACACCTGCTGGGAATGTAAAAAACAAACATTCTTGCATATGTGGTGGAAGTATAAAAGACAAGGAAATATTGGCTTAAGATTAATAAATGGATGCAAAAGATTTTGGGAATCAAATTAGCCTTGAGACCTCAACTATATTTACAAAATATGATAAACTTAGAGGATAAAGGGGAATATAGAGTTTTGATATGTTATATGGTAACAGCTGCAAGATTGATTTATGTGAGATATTAAAAGATGAATAAAGTATCGATCTCTACAGAATGGACAGGAAAAAAAAATGATAGACTTTGCACATTTAGACAAGTTAACTAATTTAATAAAGAAGAATTCAATAGAGATATTTCTAATAACATGGAAACTTTTTATAGACTTTGTAAAGTAGTACAGAGGGGATACTGGTATTGTGGGATAGGAAGTAAAGTTAAGTAAAATTAAGAAATGTAGAATAATAGTTGTAAACTTAATTAGAATAAATAAGAGACAGCAGTAAGGACAAGAGGAGAGATTAGATTTTTTAATTAGACTACAATCAGAGAAAAAAGGAAGTCTTTCTTTCTTTTTCGGGGGGAGCAGAAGAAAGAAAGGACACTTCATTTATGTGCTTGTACAATTTTACAGTATTTTGCTATTAATTGGAAAAAAATAATTGTTATAGTAATGGTAATAATTAATACTTATAAATATATTATTAAAAGAGATAATAATTAATATAAAATTCAACTATATTATTGTTTATAATATGCAGTATATATTTATTGTATTAAAGGGATAAATGCCAGAACTTTAGAAATAACTGTAGAACTTTTTATTAAAACTTAACTTTTTATTAAAAGAAGATATTATTGGATATAATGATAAATGTAAATTCAAGGTTAAAAGTGTATAATGGAAGATAATGAGGGAGGGGGAAGGAATGTTAATATTTGTTAATGATGAATAATATTACAGGTTTAGATTTTATAATAAACTATAAAAAGGAAAAAAATAGTGCATAGTTGCTGCAATACAATGTGACATCCACAGATATCATTTAAACACAAATGCTATGTTGATAATGTACAGAGCTTTTATCCATCAGTACCAACTCAAATACATACGGGGAGCTGTGAGTTTAATCACCCCCTTCAAAATTCTATGTACAGTCGACCCTTTGTATCTGTGGGGGCTTGTTTCCAGGACCTCATGCAAATTGCAAAAAGTATCAACAAACTGTATTTGATATTATTAAATAGGGCACCAAGCACGCAAACACTTCAGCATGTCCATGTTCCCATCACTGCCATTTTATGTACAGGATATGATACTCCGTGGTCACTGGAAATCACAAATCTGGAGGGTCCACAGTAAAAGCCTGCATGTGTAAGTTCAGTTCTAATGCAATAGACTAGGAGTGAGTGGTGCTTTCCTTATTTGCTGTTACTTCTATATCTTTCAAAAGATATATATAAGCTATAGGAGTTAAACTCATCTCTTACAGTTATGATACAATATCCTTATTACTTATTAAAAACTCAGATTAGAGCCAAAGTGACATAGCAGATACTTAGATCTCCACAAGAGACCTGGATTCAAATCTCTACCTTAGCCATTACACTGATGATGGGTCAGTCACCTACTTTCTTTGCATTGTTAGAATGACTACAAAGGGGATAGGGAAAGAGACCACCAAACAAACCATATTGACCTGCTGAAGGAGAATCATCATCATCATCATCATCATCATCATCATCATCATGATGCCAACATTAGTATGACCTGCCTCTTGATCAGCAGAACAATACTGGCAGATCAAACTATAAACAAGAATAACCTGAGACACGGTATTTGTATTTTACAATGCAGAACACATGGAGACAACAAAAGTTGAACTACTGGTTTTGAAGCTGTAACTCCAGTTCTACTGTACAAAGCTAGTTGACAATTTTTACTCATGTTCCTGAGGGGATATGCAAGAGTCATACTTACTATTTCATTTTTTTTAATTAACACTAAAGAGAGTTCACCGTTTTATCAGTTTTATTTTAACATATTTTATCTGCTTTCCCGCCAATTAGAATGTTCAAATCAGTTTCCACAATATCAAAAGACAGAAATAAACACAGTAAGATGTTATATGCTTTATACAAAGCAACGGTAAAATTAAACACACAAAAAAATTCTACATAAAAATACCCCAGCAGCAGAACAAGAAATGGGAAGGCGTCCTATCCAAAGGAAAACAAGAGGCTAAAGAGAAGATCCTGATAGATTTCCTAAGAGATAGAATCGCAAAGTATCAAGCAACAGCCAGGAAAGCTCCACCTATCCAAAATATCAGGGAGTCAACCAACCATTCTAAAAGGTCAGAGCTGAGGCACAGCTGTGCCTCAGCTAACACACCACGTATGAAAGAACTCAATCCTTTTGATTCCACAAACTGCATTTATCTTTAAACACGTGCTAGTTACTTTAAGTTTGATTTCAAGAGCGTTGAGAAAATAATGTATCTGGTCAAACCAGAAGATTAGGATTAGGAAAACACCCTTTTACCTTGGCACAAAACATTAAAGGGTAATGAGGAAAAGAAAGCCAGTGTAATGCAATGATTTGAGTGCTGGATTACAGCTGTGGAAACCAGATTTCGAATCCCTGCTCAGTCATGGAAACCCACTGGGTAAACTGAGGCTAGTCACAGCCTCAGAGAAAGTCAAAGGCAAACCATTCTGAAAAAATCTTGCCACGAAAACCCTGTGATAGGTTTTCCTTAGAGTCACCATAAGTCAGAAATGACTAGAAAGCACACAGTTAACAACAAAATGAGGAAAAATGGCAGGAATGTAAGCTTGCCTTAAGTTTGCTGGGTAACTGAGTTGGATCCTAAAAACCCAGGAGGATTTCCCACATTCTCTTAAACCACTGAAGTCCACTGTGCCCATCTGAAAGGCCAATCCAGAGGGTCAAAGAATTATTAGAAATGTCATGAGGAACTACAGGTGGAAGTGGGAGGAAACTGGCAAAAATCAAGGAACACTCTCCCGTCCTGTGAAGCAACTCTTGTATCCAACCTGTACCCTGGCGACAGCAGTACTGCACATGTTGTTTTATTGCTCCATTCATCTGTTCTGCCTAGTGATGCCTTGACTGGTAGAAAGATACTAGAATGGCCTTAATCTTTCTCCTGTGTACTTCTTTCATTAAACATCCATCAGAGAAGAAGCAGGAGAGCTCCTTCCCTTGTAAGGCATCACTCCTGTTGAAACATGGAAGAAATACAGGAAACAATCCAGAAACAATTTAAAAAAAAAACAAAAACCCTGTAAAACAGGTAGATAATTACAACTGCACCTTCAGTAGGTGGAAAAATAGAGAACTGGCTAGCTGCAGATGCCTTGCCAAATGTTTGTGATGACTTCCTATAAGAGCTAATACCAAGAAGCCGAAAAGCTGTTGAAAACTCTTTGTTGCAGGTTTCTGAATATCAACGTCTTCCCAGGAAAAAGATGTAAAGGGCACTGGGATACATTAGTAAGCAGTATTGAATGTTCATAAAATGGAATGGATCTCTATAGTCAAATGAGAATCTGTACTGCAATGATACCTTTTAATTTAGATATTCTACACTCTTCTTAAAGAGCTGTTGATATAAGCTGTCTTCAATCAATTTGTCAAGCGTATACTCCATTTTGCCTTCTCCTGTAGCCTCTTGCCCATCGCATGCCTTTTTCAAATATTGGACAACCCTCAGAAAAGGCTTTTGCAGTTACACAAATGTTGGAAAATTCTTTTTATGTTCATGCTGCACTAAATAGTTCAGTGTAACATGAACAATTTGCAATTTGTTTATTTTTAAATATGTATTTTAATTTTGTTTTAATTACTATTTGATTGTTTAATCTGTATTTTAACTTTTATATGCCATGATTTTTACACTATGTTTTCATTTATCTAAGTACTATAAGCTGCTTTGAGTCCTCTGAGGAAAAAAAGCGGGATATAAATAAAGACAACAATGACAACAACTACTGTATAAAGTATTTAACTATTATTTTTAAAACTATGATGCAGGACTGAACTTTTCAAAACCATGACATATAGTTTTACAGTGATATTTGTAGAGCAGAAATGCTTACACAAAATGCTACACACAGAGAGTCATGATCAGAATCTAGGCATGACTTACTTGAAGAGTAAATAAAAATAAGATGTAAATAAAAGCTGTAGATTAGCAGGCAAAGAGATTAACTCAACAAAGTCTCCATAAGAGATAATTGCAAAAGTAAGACAGGCTCCTGGCAATTTTTGGAGAATTCTACCCACTTGTACATTAAAGCAACATCTAGGTTTCATGTAGTCTTTTGAATATGCTTCAAGTGCCAGTGAGACCATGACTGAAAGTTTATGGTAGAAAAGAATTATACTTATTAATTTTAGATGACGGAAGAGCATATGGAAGATAATTAAACAAAGCAAATAAATATTCTATGTCAGTTCAGCACAATCTTGAACTACTATACATAAGCTCAAGTAGGATGGAGCTAGTGCACTATAACATAAGGCTAGGCAATAAAATGCTGAATTTAGTTCAGATTGAAGGGGATGGTTTGGTGTTGACCAAACCCCAATGAAACTGTAGACTGAGGTACAAAATGCAGGGCCACTTTCCCCTGGACATCATGTCATAATGCATTATTAGCATGCATTAAGGAGGAGGAAAAGCTGAAGTAGAATTTAGAGGTCCTCTTCAAATTTAGGAAGAAAGGGATATAGCCATTAATGCAGGATGGCTTGGATGTCCGCAAAGGCTAGAATGCAGGGTACTGCACAATTTATTAGCTGTCCTACAATCCTAACTGTTGATACCAAGTAAGCACCTGCAGCAACAGCCACCTCCACTTAGTTGGGCATTCCAAGTATCGGCTTTAGTATTTGGAGCTGCAGTGTTCATGAGACACAACAAGTAGAAACTGAGGAGTTAAAAAAAACCAACATGAAAATCAATTTTTAAAAATTAGGTAACTTTGGTTTTAGCAAGAATATACATGCGAGTGTCCCCTGAAATAACTGTTAATATTAAATGATGTGGATATAAGCATGTTAGCTCTTATTGTTAACCTTTAAATTGAATTAATACCTCTCATATATACACTGATTTAAAGAAGGCTTTAGAATTGGTTTGATAACTTCTCTAATACTGTTTACATTCTATCAAGGACTAGCATTTTATTTCCATTGACGAAAATCAATTTCTCATCTATATAGTAACTATCAATCTCTACTTCAGGCAAACACTCACAAACTGCTTTGTTTCTATGAAGCTAACCTGGTGGGAGGGGGAAGCAGAATGGAATAACACTGGAAAGAAGAGGAAACAAAAGTGCTCAGTACTCAATTTCCCATATTTCCATACATATTTTCATAAAGCCAGCTGCACGCAATAACCTGAGACCTCTGGTGAGAGTGACTTGTTTCAATAGCAGCAATCTGGGCAGAAGAGAGAAACAGAAGGGGAGGGGGGGAGAAGAGACCCAGCCATTTGTGGTTTTGGTTCTACACATTGCTAGTACAAGACCCCAACAGAGTACATGTACAGCAGTTTGGCCCTCCACAGAAAAAAAGGCTGTCCACCTCTGTTATATGGGAACATTTTAAAGTTATTATATCTACAAGAAGAATAAAAAAGAAAAGTATGCATACGCCACAACACGAAGAAAAATTAATAGTTTAATGGTCACATCTACGTATATACATAGAGAGAGAGACTGAGAGAGAGACCCCACTGATTATGAAACCGAATTACAAGATCGTTTGAAAAGTTGACTTCCTCTCCCTAAGTTGAGTTTGGATTTACACAATTAGTTTAATTTGCTTTAACATGCGTGCAGGCTGGACCTCAGAACACTAATGCACATAAAGGTATATTTCAGTTAACAAAGCAGATGTGTTCCTAGGCATTATTTCAGTAACAGAAAATTTGGCATTAAAGGCAGAAATAATATAGAAAGAACAGGGATAGTTTCCTATGCCACAAAAAAAGAACAGTTCAACATGTTTCCACAAACTTTTATTAAAAACTAACACTTTGCACATGTGAAAGCTAGGCCTTGCAAAAGTAAACAAAAACATTTTGAACATTCTTGAAACCTTATTCCAAAATGGATTCAGGGGTGATTTTTTTTTCTCTCACCAGCTTCTACTTGTCTTATGGTTCCCACTTTGGTGGGCAGACTTGCAGACCTTTTTTCCCCCTATCCATCTATCTGTCTGTCTGTCTATCTGTCTACCTTACATGCTAGGGGTAGCAGGTGAGGCAGGCTTAATCCGCTCTCCCTTTTTCTGCTTTGTTGTCCATAAATGCACTATAAGGGATGTTTATCTTGCTTGTTTGCAGTACTCATAGCTCCAGCAGGAATGGCTATAGTAGCTTTCACTGTTTACTGAAAATATATTTCTGTAACCCAACACTGAAAGTCTGTTCCTCTAGCCCTCTTTTACCATCATCCCAATACAAATGCTGCTAAAAATCTCCCAGTCAGAGAGCAGACGAGAAGAGAAAGGGTCTGGGTGAGCATAGTAAGACTTTATAAAAAAGAGTTTCTATGTCAGAGCCTTTGTTAACTGAGGTATGCCTGTGCTGATATTCAATGGTTATCCTAAAAATACCTTTAGAGTAATGATTTTTTAAAAACATTTGCTCCTCCCTTAGTGCTTTATTTTAAGGAACATATTACCTAAAAATGTATGGGTTTCCTAAGGCAAGAAAAGCTCCAAAGTAGCCTTCAACTTCAAGTTCAGACCTCATCTCGCAGTGTATCATCAGCTTTTTATTTTATTTGTTTTCTCTCTCACATGACTTCCTGTTCCTTCCCTGTTCTGTAGTCAAGCAGAAACAATCACGTTGGGATGAAACTAGCCATACTGTCAGATAGTTGGGCACATTTAATGGGTCTTTTCCTGCTTTCAAACAGTAGAGCTGTGAGAGATAAAAAGATTGGGCCTGCAACACAATACTGTTGTTATTGTTTGTAACAGCTTCTCTTTGTGTGGTCATTCTGGTAGAAGTGCTAGCTTCCCCAGAAATATCAGCTTCTCCACTGAGAGATAACAGCAGCACAATCTCCCTGCCATATACATGCAGACTTTCACAGACTCCAGGCTAAGAACTGCTGGAGTAGGGCATTTAAGTTTGAGCACCTGGTCTTATTTGCTGCCACTGATACTAATAAATTTGTTACTAATCTAGCATTTACAGTTGTCCCTCCATGTCCATGGATTCTGTACTCACAGATTCAACCAACCATGGCTTGAAAATATATAGATATATAAAAAATACAAAATGCGAACTTCGATTTTGCCATTTTATATAAGGAATGCCATTTCACTACACCACTGTTTATAATTGTACTTGAGCATCCACAAATTTTGGTATCCACAGGGGGGTCCTGGAAACAAACCCTCAGATACTGAGGGCACACTATATTTAACATTACTGTGCTGTCCACTGCAGATGAATTGTAAACAGCACTAAGGCTTCATTCCAACACCAACTGAGCTCTGTTTAGTATGCTTGGAAGTTATTGCACTTGGACTTATTCCTCAGTAGACATGGGTAGCTGTGGTTTGTATGGATGCTGGAAAAAGAAGAAATAGATCAGAGAGTCAGTGTGGTCAAGTGGTTTGAATGTTTGACTATGACATAGGGTGATCAGTGCTTGAATTCCCACTCAGCCATGGAAACCCACTGGGTGGACCTGGTGGAAGTCACACACAGCCTCAAAGGAAGCAAAGGCAAATCTCCTCTGAACAAACGTTGCCCTATACAGGGTTGCCATAAGCCAGAGTTGACCTGAAGGCACACAATATATACAGGAATGAAATTTCTAAGTACACAGATAATATGTCCTCTGGCACATCCCAGGGACTGAAACTGTGTACCCCTCTGCTAGAGGATCATATCTTTGTAGATCTGGAATAAATCCTTTAGATATTTTCTGTGAATAAGTTCCAAATAAAGACAATGACAAGAAACACCTACTTCTGTCTAAATAGACTTTACATTAACCCACTGCTGATGAAATAATTTCATCAAGTTTGCTTCTGAAAAGAAAAAAAAACCCAGCAAACCTACTAACCACACTGGGAGTTATTCAGTTGAATGCTAATTGCCTCTCAAAGGATTATTTTTTTTAAAAAAATACAATAATCTAATATTTTATTCTTCAATCATCTTGCCAGATATTATTTTATTGCTATTGCAACCAGTACTGTTACTACTATAAAACCAGTATTTCTTTAATATTAATATGTTGTTCACTATGGATGTTTTTTAACTTGTAAATTTGTGTCTGAAATGTACCACTTCAGTCAGTGGAGAAGTCATGTTACTGAGTAGTCTTTGACACAAAAGAACTGCACCAAACAGAAGACTAACACAATCTGCATAGCCTTCTCTCTGACATCTAGTTTTCAAATCACAGGGCTGGGAAAAGACAGCATTAAACCATGTAACTGCCTACCGCCAGTCTAAAGTGGCACTCCTAAAAGGCAGAACCACCTTAGAATACTATAAAAATATTTTTATAAGATAAGATATTCCCAGCAGCATAGTAAATAAAGTGTTAATCTTGCTACAGCTCTTAATGTTTGTCTTATTGGGTGTGTTTTTGTTATAAGCAAATAGGTGTTTTAATTTAATTTATTCTAAAACTGTGAAATGACAGATGATAAGAGTCATTACTTTACTCTGACGGTCATAAAGGGCCTCAATTCCCTAAAGGTACCAGATTCTGTATAATCTTAGAAGTTAAGTAGGGTCAGTCCTGGTTAGTACTTGGATGGGAGACCACAATGAACAGGTGCTGTAGGCTATATTTCAGAGGAGGGAACTGGCAAAACCACCTCTGAATATTCCATACCTAAGAAAACTCTGCAAAATTCATGGGGTCGCCATAAGTCAAGAAGTGAATTGAAGGCACATACAACCCACACACAACAAAATGAGAAACTGTGTCTTCAGCCAGTCTATGAAATAAGAGAACTTGCCTTCAGTTTCCTCTCCCATACATTATTAATTTAGCATTCACAAAAACATGTAGACAAACAACAAACAGTGGTTCTGGCTTTGACATTTCAGTGGAGCCTTCAGTTAAACTGCTAACCAAAATCTTAGTAGGGAAATCGAGTATTACATGAACAGACATCTCTGTGGGTAGTAGAAAATTCTCTTTCACATTCTCCAATCCCCTTCAAATACTCCAAGACTGCTCCAGAGGCAATCTCACCAGCAGTGGTCTATTCCGCTGACAGAATGCACAATGTTAGGCACAATTTTAATTTTTCTCCCAGAAAACACCTTCTGACAATAAATCACTGATCTTCTGGTAAGAGTTGATGAAAACCATCTGACAGAATATCTGCTTGAACTTATTTCAGTATATGTGATCCTACAGCTGCATAAACAGCCAATGTACCAAGGATGCCATATCTATATTTTATCTGAAAAGGAAACAAAGCATTTTAGATTTATGATTAAAATGCAATACTGCAGAATTGATCAAGATATATTTTTATTTGCTCTCTTCTTGCATTACCAGCTTGCTCGACTTTCATAGTATGCAGTGACAAAACTAAACCCCTTTCTCAAAATGCAATCTGACAAAACAGTGAGCTGGTGATGCAAGATGAGAATAATCTCTTCCTGTATCACCAGCAAACCAAGCCCAATCTGCAGTTCCGTTTTGCAGCTGTGTGTCTGTTTCCCGTTCCTACCCCTGCAGTGCCCTGCTCAATATAGAAGCAGGAGAAACAAGGCTCTGAAGAAGGTAGAAGTCGGGGAAAAGACATGGGAAGGATTAGTTGGATTCATTACACACATGGGTCAGAGGTCTCCCCATCTATGTGACAGAACTAGGAATGATTTATGATGATAGTTCTTTGTGATCAGCTTAAAAGTAGGAACATCTTCCCACTTCTCCAAGCCTAAGAGAGAAAGGAAACAAAAATAACTAACGGCCATAAAAGAAAGTGATCAATAGTAGCACCAACCAGTGTGACTGGGGTTGTCTGCACAAATGGGGGGGGGGTCCTCAGAAAACCAGGCCAATTTAAAAAATGATACTAAAGAAAATGCAGATGGCTTTGAAGCCCCACAAGTGAATCTTACAACAAACAACAAAAGGTCTTATCAACATGAACTCTACTAGCCTTCATGGAAAGGACACACATTTGATTCACAATGCCAAAATACTTCTAATCACGAGGAATGAACCAAATGACTCATTGAGGTAGAGTGAAATGGGACACTTCAAGAGGGTAGGAAAAGAAACAACTAGGCTC
The DNA here is from genome assembly GCA_030412105.1 of Cyclura pinguis. Taxonomy (NCBI): domain Eukaryota; kingdom Metazoa; phylum Chordata; class Lepidosauria; order Squamata; family Iguanidae; genus Cyclura; species Cyclura pinguis. Next base: position 178,927,791 of record CM059599.1, read on the forward strand.
CTACCAAATCTGTATCACTCTATCCTAACTGATGAAGAAACAATGAAATTCCACCAGGACTATTTGCTCTTGAGACATACATTTATGTCAAGTTAAATGAACAAGTTTGACAATCCATTGTGACTCACTGTGACCACATTTTACAAGTTATTTTACAAATTTGGCTTATCCTACTTATCTCTTCATATTCCTCATGGAAAGCATACTCCAATGATTATTACAGTATCACAACTAGCCTCTTCCAGAGGATCTTCACTGCTGCCCTGAGATGGTAGCAGGGGCAGAGAAAATGAACTGGAGAATGTCCATTTTAGCCATGCCTATATTGATCCCACATCCACCACTGATAAGCATCCCCCAGGCTATGCACAAGCATCTGCGGCCCTCAGGCTAAATAAATTTTCTCATTGCCTATTGAGCCTTAATTAAGTGTCAGGTGTGCTTTCCAGCATAAACAAGTGTCACATTTGTGCTCAATGATATTTAAGGAACCCATTACTGCACCAAAAGGGCACCGACCTCTTAAGGCATGGGCCCCATCTGCAGATGGAGCCTTCAGATTCCTTTTTTTCTGCATCAGGTATGATCTGCATTCTCTGATCCCACTATCAAAACAGTCTTCAGCAGCTGAGAGTAGGAACAACTCCATTAAATGCCAAAACATTTGAAAGGGCTGGTCTGACACTTCAGCTGCACAGCCCCTTTAAGGACTTTAATTGCTACTACTATAAGGGTTCAGGTGTTTATGCAAAGTTAGGGGAAAGATCTATCACACCCAAAATTTCAGAAATGCTACCCCTTCCAGTGAAAAGGAGGAGGAAATTAGGTTTGTGTGCTCTTCATTGTTTAAGGTAAAATTTGTCCATTCAATTATTCTACCTGGCTCTTTGATTTAGGGAACTAACTGATGCTGCAGCATCTATATTACATTCCACCAAAGTAGTCATTGCAAATTTTGGAGTTATAGGTTGCATTGCTCTTATCTAGAAATCTGAAAACCTAAAAAAACTGAAACCTTTTGCTACCAGCCTCCCACTTCCACCTTCAAGGTGGTTGCTGTGGCACTCCTGCTTGTTCATCTCTCAGAATTAAGGAGCAATGCAGCCACCACCTTGAGGGCAGAAACAGGTGGCTGAAGGCAAAAAAGAGAAACTGAGGACCTGTGAAATGGCGGCAGGTATGGATCTGCACTGAACACTATGCCTGGATTCCCACCATTTCACAGATGCTTATCTCTCTATAGCCTGGCACCTTATACACAAGTAGTGAATGAGACATGAGGCTATTCCAAAAAATACCATATTCCAAAATCTGAAAAAAATCTGAAACATGAAATATGTCTTGCCCAAGATTTTGGATAAGGGAGGCTCAAGCTATACTGACTTTAACATTCCCTAAGGTATCCAGGCTGTTCAAGACAAGTAACTCCTTTTCTGTTTTGATGCCACTTATTGTACCAGCCTCAGTAGGGTTAATTTTTTTTTATATACCTGCTCCAATCAATTGTCGCGTATTTCTTTTCTAATGGAAGTGTTTCTGGTCACTTCTGATTTAACTTGTTGCTCCCAATCTAGGACAACCTAGACAATCCTAGCAGTTTATGGAGTAGTATTTAGAATCCTCACTCAGAGGGCTTCTCTGGTGCCTCTGACGAAACTACAAATCCCAGGATTCCAAAGGATGCAGCCATGGCAGTTAAAGTGGAATCATAAAGCTACAGTTGTGTAATCTGAAAAGGCCTCTGGATTCAGTTATGAGTTGGATGAGGGGGAAGAATGAGAGTGTGTGGTGCCTTAGAAACATTTCCTGAAAGAAGGTAAGAACAACCAATAGGAAAATAACAGAACAACAAACTGTGGGTTATGTTTAGCAGAGAAGGGAAAGGAGAGAAGGAAGCCAGCAGGAAGAACCATGCAGATTTAAACTACTGCTTAAATTATACCTCTAAGCAACAAAATAAGAGCAGATGAATTCAACAGTTTAGTTAGCCAAGGCTGATCATTCACGTCTCCCAGATCTGTGTCTAGCTACAGAGTCCTGGATACAGGTGTAGGCTCTAGGCTATCTTACACACTGGGGTTTTTGGACTGTGGCTCAATAAATGCCATGGTACAAAGGACAAGGGTAACACTCTGTGATTCCCTCTCAGAACTTTTCTTTTAATCCCCACCACTTCAGCTCCTGACAGAATTCTTCCCCCATCCTCCTCCTCAGACCAAATCCCTTTACTCCCCTATGGAAGCTCCCAAGGGACAGAACAGCTTCAGTCCCTGCATCCCACAGGGGCTACACCTTACAAAGTTACACATACAAAGGACTGGGAAGTAGATCTGGTGTTCTGAAAATCCTGCTGCAACTTTTGGCACACTGACTTGAGATAAAGATCTACTGAATTCAGTGGAGCTCACACAGGATCTTCCTTTTTTTTTTCTGGCCTCTCACCCCCATACCTCTGCTGCCATTCTGTGATCTGGGCCTCTTAAGTCTATCCACTTTGTTACATCATGTGTTATTATGCATCTATTATTATGCATGTTATGCTTATCTAAACTGTCAGCCAGTAGAGCCATTTATTTCCTATGTCAAGGAGACGCCTCCCTGCCAATTATCTTCCTTCTGGAAAGTACGCAGCATTCAGCTTTCATGTGTGATCTTGCTTAGTGACCTTGCTTGTGTACTGGAAGCACCAAACACGCTATTTCACAATGATTCACTCCTATGCAAATAAAAAACTCTTCTGCTCAAAAGACATGTGTGCTAAACATGGGTAATCACAGATGATGTAAAGCCTCCAGCTAGTTTTAAATAAATTAGTTTGAATTTTTATTGCAATCACATTGCATGTTAAAATATTCTCGATATTTATAAGCTTTTTGTGACAATTTGAACAATGTATTCCAAATCACCTGAACAACCCACCCACACAGTTTCTATTAAGTGTAATGACTAAGAAAGAAGCTCACATTTAATTAGAACTTGTTCCTTACTGCAGGAATTCAGCTGGTGAACTCACAATGCAGATTTCCAAACATCTCTGCCCCAGATTAAATATAAAAACAAGCATATTTATTTGAGAAATATAGCTTTAGCAGTGGAGCAGCATCAAACTAAGCATGTCACAATATCATCACAAAAGTTCTTCTATTTACTATTAGTTGTTAGACCATACCATCAATTTAAACAACCTTTATAGCACACACTTTGACCTTTACTTATTAGGAACTCTCATTCATTTCAACAGAATTTACTTCTAGGTATGAGCATTTTCTTGAAGGTTCAATGTTTAATTCCTAAAGTCATACTATGAGTAGGAAGTCTTTAACCAGCCTCCCTAACCTGCCAGGTATTTACATTACAACTCCCAGGACTCCTTATCATTGTCTAGGCTAACAGAAATTGAAACTGTACACATCTAGAGCAGTGGTTCTTAACTTTGGTACTTCAGATGTTTTCAACTTCAGCTCTCAGAAGTTCCAGCCAGTATGTCCAATACAGAGGGATTCTGGGAGCTGAAGTCCCAAATATCAGAAGGACTAAAGTTTGAGAACCACTGATTTAGAAGGCGTCAGTTTGGAACAGCTGTTCTACAGTGTCTTTATAAGGGTACACTGCAGTTACTAAGCTGAAATCTTTCACAGAAGAATCCTCCTATCTATGGTCAAGACCTCACTCTCCTTGACTTTACCTCTTGCTAGATGACCTCAACAGCCTTCCTTGCCCCCCATGATACTTTCTTCACAACGATCCCTTCATCCTTCTTCTTCCTCCAAACCCAAAAGCAGGCATGCATTTCCCTGATTACACCACAGTTTTCCTAGCATGTGGTAGAGAGCTAGAGGAGGAAAACAGGAGTGTGTATTATTTATTTAAAATATTTCTGAATCACTTGTCTGCTTAATGATTACTCAAGGTGACTTACAGTAAAATGGCTCACAGCAGTTCCAAACAAAATTAAATCAAAACTGATAAAATATTTTAAAGGGGCAAATAAAATCAAAAAGGCATCCTTGTTCAGTAAGAGACTGGTGGAATAATATAATTTATATCTAAGAAAGGAAGGCCAAAAATGAGACAGCCAGTCTTATCTCCTTGGAAGGTCATTCCACAACTGGGCTGCTATTAAAAGAAAGATCCTGTCTCGGGTTTCCACCACTTTTACCTCTCCAAAAGGAGGGACATATAACAGATTAACATGATTAAGGTAAACGCCCAGCCAGGTTGACACAGAACAAAGGGGGCTCACCAGTGGCTCATCATCCTGGAGAAAAGTGACTAGTGGGGGTGCCACTATGTTTTTTCCTGGGTCCAGTGATATTCAACATCTTATAAACGACTTGGATGATGAAACAAGGGGCATTCTTATCAAATTTGCAGATGACAATTAGGAGAAGTAGCTAATACCCCAGAGGACAGGATCAGAATTCAAACTGACCTTAACAAATTGGAGAGCTGGGCCAAAACTAACAAAATGAAGTTCACCAAGGAGAAATGTAAGGTACATACACTTGGACAGAAAAAAATGAAATGCACAGATATAGGATGCCGGACACCAGGCTTGACCAAAGTACATATGAAAGGAATCTAGGAGTCTTAGCAGACCGCAAGCTAAACATGAGTCAACAGTGTGATGCAGCAGCTAAAAAGCCAATGCGATTCTAGGATTCATCAATAGGAGTAAAGTGTCTAGGTTAAGGGAAGTAATAGAGCCACTCTATTCTGCTCTGGTCAGACCTCACCTGGAATATTGTGTCTAGTTCTGGGCCCCACAATTTAAGAAGGACTTTGAAAAACTGGAACATGTCCAGAAAAGGGCAACCAAAATGGTCAAAGACCTGCATACCATGAAGCCCTATTACGAGCAGCTTTTAGGGAGCTGAGTATGTTCAGCCTGGAGAAGAGAAGGTTAAGAGGTAACATGATGACAATGTGAAAATATATGAAAGGATATGATATGAAAGATGGAACAAGCTTGACTTCTGCTGCTCCAGAGACTAGGACACTAAACAGAGGCTGGATCGATATCTGTTGGGAGTGCTTTGATGGTATACTCCTGCATGGCAAGAGGGTTGGACTGGATGGTCCTTGTGGCCTCTTCCAACCTTATGATTCTATATCAAGGTGGTCCTTCAAATATTCTGGCCCCACATCACTCAATTTTCTGTTTTCATTTCCTTGACCTGTTGAAGCCTCATAACACGCACAATCCTATCAACTTTTAATCTATTATACAATTATAATGTATATGCAAAACAGAGGCTTAACTCTCTCTCTATGAAAATTAAATGTCAACCAATGTAAGGATCTAGCACTGATGTCACATCCTCGACATGGGATATATTCCCATGAGATATATTCCCAATTGCCATGCAGATCACAGGTTAGAGATACCAGTTTAACCATGCCTATTTTCCTCTCTATGAAAAGGTGAACATGTTAAATATGTAACAAAATCCTTTCAAAAAAACCTATTAGTTTTTGCTTGTATTGGTAAGGAACTTAAAGATTAAGAATATAAGAGACTCAAGGTTTTCCTTTATTTGTTGAAAGGATCTTGGCAGCCCATTCTTACAGAGATTCTGACTTATCTAGCTGAACCCATGGAGTTAATCATTGAACAAATTCTGTTTGGAGGTCGGTCTAAGGGACATGGAGGGGATTAAGTAACTCTTTCCGAACATTTTTGTGGAATGACTAATGTATTCTGGGCTGCAGAGTATCTGCATTTAAAGCAGGGGATATAATGTTGATCTACGTATGACAATACTTCTTTTATCTGTAGGAAGTTCTCCCTGTATGACAGAAATATTTGAAAGAGGTCAGTTAGACATGAGCCTGTGGAAGTGCACATTCTAGCCAAATAGAATCTTCCAGGCAGCATTTTATCTCTCTTGTAAAGCAAAATAAAACATCTAAATGGTAGGGGGGTAATCTCAGTAAAAAATGAAAGATCTTGCACTTTACAATCAGCCAGCTTAACTACAAGCAAGAGATAGTACCCGACGCATATTGTTTTAAAAAAACAACAGCCTCTATTCAAATTTCAGACAGCAATTCTATTTCTGGATGTTTTTTAAGAAGATCCACACTTTCAAGCCTTGCGCTGACAGCATATAAGAGAGAAAGCAGCACATACATCTTAAAAACAAAACCTGAAGCTATTATATGGGTATAAGTATGTTAATGATTGTATGTATACCTACTAATAATCCAAAATATTTGTATCTTTTGTCCCATATAAGCAAATATCAGAAGTCATGTCTAAAACTGGCAACAAGTTCTGCATCCCACTTCTGAAAGGCCAAGGATAAATCAAATGAATAAATTTAATACTTAATTTTTCCACTTGGTAATAAAGAGCCTAAGCTTTTAAGAGATAATTTCCAACAGATAAGAGTATCACACTGTTCTTCTAGCTTCAGCACAAAGCTTCTGTGTTTCAGTTTTCCTTTTTCACCGCAATTTGCTCAGAGACCCGAGACAACCAGAGGAAGCGCGTGCTACCTTCTTTTTCCAACTGCAGTTAGTGCTTTTTTCCATGCGTAAATACAGGATACCAGGCCACTGGGTATTTCACAAGTGCTCATTACCGGAGCAGAACTATGGCATTTTTACACGTACAGACATCTGTATAAACTTCATTGCATCAGGTACATTTGATCCTATTCCTGTCTGGTCTTTCCTCTCCTCACTCCCACCCAAGCTAAAGCTTTCCGCATTACTTTTACGTCCAATTAAGGCTTACGTAAGCCCTACACTCCTATATACGTACTAGATGTATCAAACTGAACAGCAGTTGGGTCTTCCCCGCGATTGCAAAGGGGAGGGGGGAGAAATGGAAGAGCTGGGGAGCGAAGGGCACAACGCCGGTATCTACGAGGGCGCTTTTCATCCACCGCGTCAGTATCTGCCGCGGCGTAGCTCACCCTTGGGACTTCGACCTAGGATACCCCATGGCGGAAAACTCTCTGGTCTTTCCCGCTTTAGCTTCAACGCCACTGGCAGGAGCCCCGGTCTGGGCTAGAATTTTCCACGTCCACCGCCGGGCGCCCGGGCGTCCAGGGAGCGGCGGTAGGAACGCAGCCGTCCTCCGAGAGGGGCTCAGCGCGCCGCGCGAGGTGCGCGCGCGCGCGTGTGTCTCTGTGCGCGCACGCGCTTGAAGGAGGGGACCCAAACCCTGAAAAATCTCCCTCCGTCTCCTCGCACGTAACGCCGTCCTTTCCCTGAAAACTGCCGCCACCCCCCGCCCCAGGCTCGGACAAACCAGCTTTCTAGGCCACCCGGAGGATCGCTGCGGCTTCGGTCCTGCTCTCCGCTCCAAAGACAGAAAAACACAACCCCAACGCACACGCCGCCAAAACCAAGCCTTGCAATCGGGCTCTGCTTCTTTACCTTGGCAGACAATGGCCGTCCCCCGCTGCGCCTGGGCTGCCGCCGTCGTCTTCTCTTCCTCCTGCTGCTGCCGCCGGTGTCGTCGTCGTCGTCGTCGGGTCCGCTGCCACCATCGCTTTCAGGTGACGATGGCCTTGCCGGCGGCTCCGGAACCCGCCCGGGCTGCCCCCATTCCGCGCGGCTTGAGGCGGCGCTCCCTCCTCCGAGCTCGGCCCCCGCTCCCGCCCGGGCCGGCGCGCGTCCCCCGAAGTGCGGCTCCCTCCCCGTCCCTCGCGGAGGAGCCGGGGCGGCGGCGGCAGAGCTCGAGGCCCCAGCGCGTGCTCCGCCGGCCAAGGGGCTTCCGCCTGCTCACCGACGGCAGGGAAGGCACTCCGGGAAGGGAGGAAAGAAAAAGACGGCGACGCGGCTTCCGTCTCCCTCCTCCTCCTCCTCCCGCACGCCTCAATGACTCACCCGAGCGCGGCAACCGCTCTCGCTCCCACACGGGAAGGCAAACCCCAGACGTCTTCTCGCCCTTGCTGTCGCCGGCGGGGGAAGCCTTAAGCCAGCGGCGGCGACGGCACCGGCACCGGCACCCCCACTCGGCACCCGCTTCCTCTGCCGCCGGGGGACATGCCGGAGGGGCGCCGGCGGAGGAGGCGGACGAGGAGGAGGGATCCTCGAACCCGCGGTTCTGGGGCGTTGGAGGGCGGGTGCCTCGGCTGGGCAAGGTCGCAGGAGGACCGCGGGGGCCACTTGTGGCTCGGGAGCTTCTCCCTCTTCCACGCGCTCGCCTGCCCCCCTCCGCCTGCCTTGCAGCGATAGGCGTCCCTTTCCCCCCCAGCCGGCGGTCCAAGGTGACGCGGAAAGCCCACGAGACGGTCCCCCCGCGCTCGAGGCGCCCCGCTGTAAAACCCACTGACGGCGCGCCGAGAGCGCGGCGCATCTGGCCAAGCCCCGCCCCCTGGGCGGCCCCTCCAGCGCGAATAAGGAAGGGCGCCGCCCGCGCACGGCGCGGGTGGCCGCGGTGGAGGCCGAGCCGGGCGCCGGCCTTTACCCTCGACGTTTGGGATCGGGAACGGAGGAAGCCCTCAGGGGCTCGTGCGCGGCGCCTCGGGGGCCAGAAGGGTCTTCGCGCGTGCCGTCGCTGGTAAAAACTCCCGCTCTTTGGACGACAGGCGTGCCCGGCGAGCGGATGCTCGGCGTAACCTAGGTGGGGCTTCGGCCAGGGGGGCCCGCGAGCCTGGTGGCGACAGCTCCGGAATCCTGCGTGAGCTTGGCGGTGTAGGCCTGCCGGCTGAGACCGGGCACGGTGGCGGCTCCTTGGTTTCCCTCCCATTGCTACGAGAACGAATGAGTGCCTCGGTTATTTATTTTTTTTTCATCGACATCTGGTATAATTACACACACAAGCAATTAGCGCGTCAAAACAGTGTCGCCTCTTGGGTGCAGGGGGTTGCTCCGCCTAGATGCTCATGAGAGTTAAATATCTGGTGATCTAGAGAGCCAGCCTGGTTTAGGGGTCTGAGCAGGGACCAGGGACCAGGGTTCGAATGCCCTCTCGGCTGTGAAAACCCTCTGGGTGACCTTGGACGCGACACACGCTCCCAGCCCCAGAAAACCCCGTGATGGGTTTGCCTAAGGGTTGCCATAAGTGTTAAACGACTTGACGGCACGCAACGAAAACGTATGCCAATATACCTCCCCAAGAGAAACAGGAGTCCATCCTTGTCTTCTCAAGCTCCCGGTAGCTACTGGTTTTGGAAGACATCTTCTCAACCTGATTGTAGTTGTTGTGTGCCTTCCAGTCCCGACAGATGGCCATCCAGCCTCTGAGGCAGCATGTTCCACTGCCTGACAGCTGTGTCCGTCAGGAAGTTCTTCTTGTAGTTCGAATCCATTCCTCCTTGTCCTAGTCTCTGGAGCTGTGGAAAACAAGCCTGTTCCCTCTTTGATATTGACATCCTTTCAGATATTTAAACATAGCTTTCATGTCCCCTCTTCATCTTTTCTTCTGCAGAATAAACATACCCAGCTCCCTAAGCTGCTCCTCATAGGGCATGGCTGCCAGACCCTTCACCATTTTAGTTGCCTATGTTCTGTATCAACATATTGTCAATATCCTTCTTGAAACTGGAAGAACACAGTATTCCAGATGAAGTCTGACCAAAACAGAATAGAGTGGTACTATTACTTACCTTGATCTAGACACCATACTCCTATTGATGCAACCTGGAATCGTGTTGGTTTTCTTGGCTGCCTCATCACACTGCTGACTCATGTTCAGCTTGTGGTCTACTAAGTCTCCTAGATCCCTTGTTACCCTGATTCCTGGGGGTCCCAGGAGGGACACCTAAATGCGCTCTCAATTTTATAAGTTGGGGAAATTAGCCAAGAGCACTGCCTAGCGATATGAGAGGCAGGGTAACGTAGCGAGATCTTGAACCCTACGTTTACGAGGTCAGGCCGAGTCAAGGAGCACACAGAAGTTGAAATAATAAATGATGTTTTATTAAAAACACAATCAAACAGTGTATGCAGCACACTCGCACAAGATAACTAAAGAAATAAAGGTTGGGGTGGGATAGAGGGATTTTTAGAGGAGTTGCTGGTTTGGGTGATACTTCACCTGTCCTGAAGCCCGGTTGGAAGCGGAGAAGATGGGGAGCGTGGATCTCAGCATGTGGAGCTGAGGGGAAGGCTCGCTGGACAAAGCGACAGCAAGGAGGGATGGAAGCCAAGAGCGATCCGAGGAAGCGCTCAAAGTCAGGGGTTTTTATAAGGAGAGTTGTGACCGCAGGCTAGTTCGTACTTGGGGAAAACAATGAGTTTGGGGCTGGAGACAAAGCCTCCGAAAGGTCAGAATTTGAATGATTGAATTATAGCCAAATTGTCAATAGGATAGCCAGTATGCAAACACGGAGTACTTGAGCATTGTGTAGTTCAATCGTCAAGCTGCCAGCGCGGGGCAGAGGATCTTTTGAAAGTTGCGTGCATACTTAATGAAGGTACTTGCCTTGAGGTCTCCTGAAGCTGCGAGTTGGCTATTTCTGGCCTGCCGGTATTGTTTTGGAATATTACAGCGATTATCGACCGAGCCTGTATGCGTGCTTGTCCGGGGGCCTCGCAAGCACGTGGAGGGGAATGGGTATATGAAGCCGAATTATTGATATCAAGAGATATCTTTATATCCCACAAGCTCGGGCTAGCCAGGGCAGTAACACCCTTTCACACAGACTGTTGTCCAGCCAGGTGTCTCCCATCCTATATTTGTGCATTTCATTTTTTCTGCATAGATGAAGGACCTTATATTTCTCTCTGTTGAAATTCATTTTGTTAGCTTTCGCCCAGCTCTCCAGTCTGTCAAGATCAACCCCTCCCAATATGGTATCATCTGCAAATTTGATCAGCATGCCCTCTGTTCCTTCATCCAAGTCACTGATAAAGAAGTTGTATAGCAATGGGCCCAGGACAGAATCCTGTGGCACCCAACTACTCACTTCTTTCCAGGATGAACAGAAGCCATTGGTGAGCACCCTTTGGGTTCAATCAGTCAAATCCACCTGATGGTAGCCCTGTCTAGCCCACATTTTATGAGCTTCTTTGCAAGAATATAATGGGGAACTTTGTCAAAGGCCTTACTGAAGTCAAGAAATGCTACATCCACAGTGTTCCCTTCATCTATCGAGCTCATAACTCTATCATAAAAAGAGATAAGATTAGTCTGGCATGACTTGTTTTTGAGAAACCCATGTCGACTTTTAGCAATCACAGCATTGCTTTCTAAGTAATTGCAAGCTGTCTGTTTAATGATCTGCTCTAGATTCTTTCTGGATATTGATGTCAGGCTGACTGGGTGATAATTATTTGGGTCCTTGTTTTTTCCCTTTTTGAAGATGGAGACAACATTTGCCCTCTTCCAGTCTGCTGGGACTTTTCCTGTTCTCCAAGAATTCTCAAAGATCATCGCCAGCAGTTCTGAAATTATTTCTGCCAGTTCTTTTAATATCCTTGGATGTAATTCATCTGGCCCTGGAGACGTGAATTCATTTAGAGTAGCCAGATATTCTGATACTACTTCTCTACCTATGCTGTACTGCATTTCCCCGACTTCCCCACCTGCTCCCCGCCCAGGTTGAGTACTTTTTTCTTTTTGAGAGAAAACTGAGGCAAAGAAAGTGTTGAGTAGTTCTGCTTTTTCTCTGTCCCCTGTTACTACTTGGTCGTCTTCTCCATGCAGTAACCCTATCATTTCCTTGTTTTTCGTTTTGCTGCTGAGATGTCTAAAAAATCCCTGTTTTTAATCTCTCTGACAAGCCTGAGTTCATTCTGTGCTATAACTTTTCTGACCTTCTCTCTACATGTCTTGGCTATTTGTTTGAATTCCTCTTTGGTGATTTCCCCATTTTTCTGTTTCTTGTACATTTTTTTTAACATTTAGCTCAGTTGAGAATTCCTTAGTCAACCATTCTGGTTTCTTTAGACACCTCCCATTTTTCCTCCTTAATGGAACAACTTTAAATTGTGCCTTCGGTATCTCACTTTTAAGAGACTCCCATCCGTCATGAACGGCCTTCTCTTTCAGTATTCTTGAACATGGAATTTCAGCCAGTAATTCCCTAAGTTTACAGAAATCAGCTTTCTTAAAATCTGGAATGAGTATCTGGCTTCCTCTTCCCACTGAATGACAAATTCCAGTAGAACATGGTCACTCCCACCTATGGATCCTGCCACTTCCACCTTGTTAACAAGTTATCCCTCTTGGTTAGGATCAGATGCATACAGAATAAAAAGGAATACAAATTAAACTACATACAGGTAAAAGCTTACAAATAACTAATATCAGAATAACATTAAATTGTTATTGTTAAATTGTTAAATTAAATTGTCTATAGCAGTGGTTCTTAACCTGGGGTCCACGGACACCAATACCAACGGCAGCAACAGGGATGTGGCAGTGGGGGTGTGTGCGAGTGCACACACACACACACACACACCTGCCACTGTGTCCCTTTTGTCAGGGATGTGGTAGCAAGGGGTGTAGGTGCCAATGGACATGGGCATGCGAGTGAGCCCAGACTGCTTTCTCTTTTTGCAAACAAGGGAACAATTTTGGCACCAAAACGCACCCCCTAGCTGTCACTTCCCTAATGAAAGGGACACGATGGCGAGCATGTGTGTGCACTCAAACTATGACTCTGGAGACCAGGGTTTGAATCCCTACTCAGCCATGGAAACCCACTGGGTAACCTCAGGCAAGTCACATTCTCTCAGACTCAGAGAAAGGCAAAGCCAGGCTGTCTTGCCAAGAAAACCTCTATGATAGGTTCTCCTTAGGCTCACTACAAGTCAGTTTTCAAAGGGGAAAGACATGGTGGCTAGAAAGAACCTCCCCCTCTCAGCAGCACTTTGTTGTTGTGTGCCTTCAAGTCACTTCTGACTTACGGTAACCCTGAAGTGAACCTATCACAGGGTATTTTTGGCAAGATTTGTTCACAGGGGGTTTGTCTTTGCTTTCCTCTGAGGCTGAGAGAATGTGACGTGCCCAAGGTCACCCAGTGTCTGAGTGGGGATTTGAATCCTAGACTCCAGAAACCTTTAATAAATAAATATTAGAATATTTAAATAAATTTTTGACTATTTAAATTTGAATTAATTCTCGGGGGCCTTGGCAACAAATTATATTTACAGGGGTCCCTGGTAAAGAAAAGGTTAAGAACCACTGGTCTATAGAATTGTTGTGCCTTCAAGACTGGTGCCTTCAAAGTTGCTTCTGCCTTATGGTGACCAAAAGCCAATCCTGTCATTGGGGTTTCTTGGGGAGGTTTGCCTTTGCCTTCCCTGAAGCTGAAAGTGACTTGCCCAAGGTCCACACATCGCTGAGCAGGGTTTCCAACCCTGGTCTCCCAGAGTCCTGCTCCAACATTCAAACCACTATACCATGTTGGCTTTCTGTTAAAACCATATAAAATATTAAAAGTGTAGGTTAAAACAATACATCACTGAAACAGAAAACCAGGTCGTAAAACAATCCAGTCCTAAATGCTTGCTAGAATAGAAAATACTTCACTTGACGGTGAAAAGACAGCAAGGAGGGAGCCAGCCTAGCCTCTCTAGGAAGGGAGTGTCAGAGTGTAAGATGAGCTGTGGAGCTGGCCTTTCCCACATTCCCACCAAACATGCCTGCAAAGGCAGGATTAAAAGAAGTACCTCCCGTGAAGATCTTAGAACAGTGATTTGTTACTGCCCTGGCTAGTCCGAGCTTTGGGGATATTAAAAGATACCCTTTTGATATCACAATTCGGCTGCCCTTCTCTATTCCCCTCCACGTGCTTGCGAGGCCACCGGACAAGCACGCAAACAAGCTCGGCCGTTAATTGCCGTAATATCCAAACAACAATACAGGCAGGCCAGAAATAGCTGACTCACTGCTTTAGGAGACCTCCAGGCAAGTACTCTAATTAAGTATGCACGCCACTTACAAAAGAGCCTCTGCCCCGCGATGGCGGCTTGATGGGTAAACTATACAATACCCAAGTACTCTGCGTCTGCATACTGGCTACTCTATTGAGAACCTCTACGATAACTCAATCATTCAGATTCTGACCTTTCGGAGGCTTTGTCTCCAACTCCAAATCTATTATTTCCCCCCAAATACGGCATAGCCTGCAGTCACAATTCTCCTTACAAAAACCCTTGATTCCGAGACCTTCCTCGGATCGCTCCCGAGTTTCATCCGGCCTTGCTGCCGCTTTGCTTGGCGAGCCTCCCCTCAGCTCCACGTGCTGAGCTACATCACACCCCAGCCTCGCTCTCCATTTTTTCCGGGCTTCAGGACAGGTGAAGTATCACCCAAGCCAGCAACCCCTCTAAAAATCCCTCTATATCACTCCAACTTTTATTTTCTTTAGTTGTCTTGCGTGAGTCGCATACACTGTTTTGCTTGTGTATTTAATGAAACATCATTTATTGTTTCAACTTTTGTGTTCTCCTTGACTCGGCCTGACCCCGTAGACATAAGGTTCAAGATCTCACTACGTTACCCTGCCTCTCATAATGCTAAGCAGTGCTCTGGGCTAATTTTCCCCACCTCTAGTTGAGCACGCTTTGATGTCCCTCCCGGGACCCCCAATACACAGGGTAACGGATTCTTAAAATTTTCTTTATCAGGGACCCCCTTTAAATATATTTCTTGCTGAAAGACTTAACTCAAGATTTAAAACCCTGAAGTGCATCAAGCATGTATGTATGTATGTATGTATGTATTTATTTAAAACTAGCATATTTACCTGGCATTGTCCAGGGTTTTTATTTTCCTCTTAAGAACTCACCAAGCTGTCTTCTCCAGTACCCGTAACTTTGCTCCATATTTCAAAATGCAATCTGTATTCAGAGTTATTTAAATACACAGTTTGGGTTCCTGAGGGAGTACACTGTCCTCCTTCTTGTTGCTAGGACTCGTGTCCATAGCAACCAGCCTATTCCAGTACCTGTGACTTATCCCCATATTCCCCAGTCCAATCTGTATTTGTAGTTGTTAACATACAGAAGTTGGATTCCTGTGGGAATATACTGTTCCCATCCTTACTGCTAGGCATCATCTCCATAGCAACCAGCCTATTCTAGTACCTGTAACATAGTCCCCAATCCAATCTGTGGTCTCTGGTGATGTTGATGTACTGGCTTTTCATTTTTTTTTTTTACTTTCTGTTGAATTTGTGCAATGGCTTTACGTTTTTCTGGAAGCATTTTTTGTTTTGAATTTCAACTTTAAGATTCCTCACGTATGGAACCATCACAATCTACTGTGTGAGGCGAGAAGACCTTGTAACTGTTGTGTATGTCACTTTAATTTTTCTCACATATGCCTCCCAAAAGTTTTGTGGCATCCTTATAGGCCTCATCTCCATAGCAACCGGCCTGAGGCCCAGGAGCTCTCTGACTGAGAATTCTAAAGGCCCCTCCCTAAACTGGCAGCCCCAGGATCCCATGGAATCTTCACAGCCAGCCAGTCGTATGAGGTCTTTGCCTCCCTGACGCAGAGAAACAGACAAACGTGCAGACAAACATTGACTTTTATGTAGTAGATTGCTCATCAAGGGTCTTCAAATTAGGAGAAAATGGAGAAATAAATAAATGCACACTTCCCTGAGAGGCGCTGGAGTGGGAGGGAAGAATTCTCTCCCACTTCTGTCCACCAGTTTAAGACTAGAGTGGACTGGACAGCAATGCACAGGCCCAGCCAGCCAGCATTTGCCCTTCTCTCTCTCTCTCTCTCCTTCCCCTCTTTTCCAGCCATCTAGTCTATCAGAAATGCTCAAGCAACCCGCGCCCCCTTATTTGTCTTCTTCACCAGGAGGAGAGGACACTGAGGCCCTTTTCACACGGCATTTTCCATGCGAAAGAGGGCCTGGAGCATCGCGCAGTTGTGAGGAGTGATCTGCACGACGCACTCACAATCGCACGACGCTCCAGGGGCAGGCACCAATTGTGCACCTTTTCATTTTCGGCTAGAAGCCGAAAATGCTGTGTGATTACGCATTGCTCCCGGGCCCCACGCGCACTTACCTGGTATGCGGAGCCTCCGGAGCCACGCCAGTCGTGCTTCCTGCCCCAGCACAGCCTGGGAAACTCCCAGGCTGCGCTGGGGAAGGAAGAGGCGGGGCTCTCAAGCGAGCAGGCAGCTCGTGTGGAGCCGAAGGACCCCAGACACGAGAGCCTCTCGCCGGAGGCTGCTCGCACGATCCCTGCACCCCAGCGCCGGAAGAAGATAAGGTGCGGAAAGGGCCTGAGATGGGCAAAGGAGAGAGGGAAGGGAAAAGACAAAAAAAGAGGAGTGCTTGAGCATTTCTGATAGTATGGTGGATGCCTCTCCACTAGAAACGGGGAAGGAGGGGCAGAGAGAGAGGGGAAGAAGGGGAAATGCTGCTGGCTGGTCTGCTGGCTGCTGGCTCCACTATCACTTAGCTGCTGAGCCTGCTTGAGGAAGGAGGCTCAGAGGCCCAAGGGACAGGCAGTGCGCAGGCCCAGCCAGCCAGCGTCCCTGGCTGCCTCCTTTGGCCTTGGCTCCTGTCAAGTTGCCACTCTGTTGTGGGGGAGGAGGCGGGCTGAACATCCTTCACGCCTTTCGCGGATGCCCCTGTGCGGGCATCACGAACTCCTAAGGTCCGTGGACCCCAGGTCAAGAACCCCTCTGTTAGAGTTTGGGAGGCACATATGGGAATATAAGGCCTTTCAAACAGCCTGGACCTAAACCCTATAGAGCTTTATAAGTCATAATTAGTACCTCGAATTGTGCCTGGTAACAGACTGTAAGCTAGTAGAGCTATTCTAATGAAGGATTTGTATTCTCCCCATATCCAGCCCCTGTTAACAGTCTGGCTGTCGCTCTTTGGACAATCTGAAGTTTCCACACACTCTTCAAAGGCAGCTCCGTGTAGAGCGTGTAATCACAGTAATCCAAATGGGAACGAAGGCGTATGTCACTGTGGCCGAGCCAGGCGTCTCGAGGAGTGGGTGCAGTTGGAATATTAATTCTAATTGTGCCAGTGCAGACCTAGCCAGTGCTGAAACCTGAGCATCCAGGTACAGGACTGGATCCCAAACTGCTAACCTGTGTTTTCAGAGAGAGCGTAGCTCCATCCGGCACAGTCGGAGTCCCTGTTTCCTGATCTGCCTTGTGACTAACCAGGAGTACCTCTGTCTTGACTGGGTTAAGCTTCATTTTGCTTCTCTTCAACCAAAATATTACTGTCAACTGTTCATTGAAGTATTTTTTAAAAAAATCTGTCTGTAAGCCAAGAAATTCATACTAAATGGTCAGAAATGCTACAGTGGTAATTTATTGGTGGTAGGCTAGTGTATCTTTACTTGAACCTGCCCAGATATAGAGATTATTTTCATAGGCCTGTATCGCAAGCCCTTATTCATTTGGGTATGGTTACTACCTGTTAAGATTTGTCCACTCAAAGAAACTTGCTCTTTTTTAGTGGTAGGAAAAAACTCTTATTTTCCAGGCCTTTCCTTCTGTTTTGGGTTTCTTTATCCATGCTGTTCTTGTTAGGCTTCACTGTTGTTTTAATTGTTGTTCTATCACTTGAACAAAGCATTTGGATTGGTTTAAATAGACATTTTATCCTATGCTGGGAAGTCTGTTTTAAATGGAAGAGACAATATTATATATTCTAAATAGATACATGTATACATTTAAATACATCAGAATTATAGAAGGTCCAAGGTAAAAAGAGGAGGTTCTGACACTTAAAAACGAAGTTGAATAATTTTAAAATCTTTCTTGTGAACCTAGATAGGAATTGTATGAGAACAGATTGCATTAAAATATCCTTTACAGACAATAGTAGACCTTTAGCAAACCTATGATGCTGATCAACATAGAAAAATATGACAGTACTGTCAAGATGAAACATGAGTTTCAGCATGAAATGTATGTTTAAGCATAAAAGAATCAAGATGTTCCAAAACAGCAGAGAAGAATCAAGTTATTTATAAATTCCTTCTAATTCATCATTCTGCCTGCAGAGAAAACAAGTTTTCATTAACACCTGCTCTCCTAAGGGTTATGACAGTTAGCATATTCTAGTCACCACAAATTAACTGCTGTTGAACTCAATGGAGTGTGCTTTTGAGTAGACATGAATAGGATTTCACTGTGAATTTCATGCTTATTAACATATTTTATATCTATGAGAAGTTTGTAAATGTCAGCAGAAAAGGAAAGCTTATTATTACTTAATACAATGGATGGATGAATTACTTGCATCATCAATTATGCATTAATTAATTTGGCAAGATACCACAAGAAATCCTTCAGTTTTAAGCATAAGTTGGAAACGCAGTGTTGCTCTTACAGCATAGAGTCTTGTACATTTATTTAATTTTATCACAAATATGTTTCCATTTCACAATGGTACGTCTGAATAACTTCAGTTCCTGACAGTTCAAAGCCACAAATTCATATAACAATGGATTGGTTTTTCTTTTTTTTTTAATATAATTTTATTATAGTTCACCATATAAAATATACATTTCTCACTGTACATTTACCGAATTGTTACAGTATCCTCCACTCCTCTCTGGATTACATAAACTGTTATATCATTGACATTCTATCATTATGCATCGCAACAAATTTATCACAATACCAAGATAGTTCCTGCATTTCAACCCAACTTTACATGTTCCATGATATTTCTCTGATTTTCTCCTTCTTGCTATCATATTACCATGAATTAAGAATTATTTCCTGTCAAAACCCCATCCATATCTGGCACAATTTGCCATTCGATTGGTTTTTCTTCCTGCTTGCTTCATTTTTAAAAACCTAGTTTCATTCCTAATCAACTGGCATTTGAGCATATTAAGAAACAGCAACGTTACACTTGCATAACATTTTAATTAATTCAGTTAATTAGGTATAAAGGTTCTATATCTCACTATGGAATTCAGTGTTTGAACACCATCATTACAATTCCAATCAATGAGCAATTATATTTTCAAATTTCTAAATTAATTATGACAATAAAATGGTTCATTATAGTGAGAGTTATTGTTTGTTACGACCAATGTTAACACTTTGTCTTGCCAAGACTATATCTTACCTATCATGCAGTCCAACAATTGGATAATTCTACTAGAAATGCACCTGACATAATCAAAATAAGTTTTTGCATATATTTTTGACATTTTCTACATAATGTATTTGGTGCATCACTTAGAAGTGAAGTACGCCTGCCTTCCTTAAAACTTGCATTCATGAATCTGTCATTCTGTTTGGGGAAAACATTAACTGGTGTCAGATCACCATCCACCAAAATTATGCTTTTTAGATCTGCAGAATAAAGAAGGTTGGTAAAAGTAATTATCTAATTATCTAATGTTATTGTTGTTGTTACTGTTATTATCATACTATCATCATCATCATCATCATCATTCATTTATATAATACCATCACTGCACATTGTGCTTTACAAATAAAAGAGCAATTGTTTGCTGCTCTCAGGCTTACAATTTAATGCTGATGCCTTTCTCCTATAATGTCATCTTAGCGTATATCTAATCTTAAGATCTACGAGAAGGATTTTGTTGAAGTGTCAAAAAGAATTTTGAGTACATTAAAAACTCTTGCGAAAGATATTAAACACTGCACTGACGCTTGCAACTGATTTTTCCTCTTCCCATCTTCCTTGCAGCTCTCGTCACACCAGAAATCATCCAGAGGCAGAGGCTCTCTCAGTCCAACAGAAACAGTTTTGTAATTGTGCTGGGGTTGGTGCCATGAGGAGGACACTTCTCCCATGCCAAATCTGCAGGATTTTGCTGTTCTACCAGCAGAGGACCATTGTGGGAAACTGGTCCTAAGTCCTCGTATTGATGTGTTAAATCTAAGCCAAATCATAAAATGGCAATCTTTTCACAAGAGCTAACTTTCTTTCATGAAATCTTTGCTGACAATTCCTTGTGACAACCCAGGAAATAATTGTATATATGCAGATCAAACCAGATTGAACATATTGTGCATTACATTTTATGTTGTTCCCTGTAGAAATGGCCCATGTTAGGTTTTTGATCTTTCAGTTGTTTTTAGAAGCTCAGTTAAACTACTGATTCTCAACCAGTCGAACACGTATCATGAGGCAGTTGCAGTAATAGCCACAATTTACATAACAATTTTCAGTGAGTAATGGAATTGATTTCATTAGTTTGGTTGTTTACTCCCAAAAAATACTACTGCCATTTTTATATCCCTCAACAACTTGAAGGCACACAACAACAAAAGTTTTCCATAAATTATAATTGTAATGACAGAATGCTTGTAAACATGTAAACATCATTCTCAAAAAATGTAGGGCTTTTGTTTCTGTTATGGTGGCATCCAGTTTCTTTGTCAGAGTGATTATTGGTACGGTAAGATACATAATGTTGGGAACAACTGATATATTTGACTGCTGGCTAATGTAAACAGGAATTATGACTTGTATATTAGTTTTGTATTTATCAGCAACAATAACAGAGCTTTGGTTTTCTGGCCCACAGTAATGTTAACTAACTTATTATTTTTTATTTGATTTATATCCTACATTTCTCTCAATATGGAACCCAGAGTTGATTATAATTTAAAAGAACAAAAACAATATGTTGTATGAACAATTTAAGAAGCATTACTCAATCCAATTAAAACATTAACTTTATAATATTACTCTAAAACAATTACAAACATAAAACCCACATATTACCTATTAAAAAACAGCACACACAGTGGTTTCATGTATGTGTGAAACACCAGGAAGGGCAAAACTGAACCCAAAGGGACACTACAGACCAGTGGCTAGAGTTTTCAACAGGAATCTTTGAGCACCATATTCTGAGTGTCCCCTTCACGGGAAAATTGGAGAGATTTTTACAATGATGCCTCCAAGTCGCATCCAGAAATGCTGCCCAGAGGGATATCATGGTCAATGGACTCAAAATCCACTGAATGATCCAGCGGAATCAACAGGGATTCACTCTCTCTGTCCAGTTCCTCGTGTGGGTCGTCTACAAAGATAATGAAAACTGTCTCCATCTCATAGCCAGTCCTGAATCCAGACTGAAATGGATCTAAGGTTTTATCCAAGAGCCCCCACACACCCAGCACCTGGCCCAGAAAGCCAACTATCTTGATTTAGTAAGGACCATCCCAGTTAATCCTTGGCCATCCTACCTTTTCACCTGCTTTTAAAAGGTCTCAGTTTCTCTTTCCTCCCCCTACTTTCCCCCTTTGTCCTCAGCTTACTTCAGTTATTGAAAACTCAGTTCAAAATGAAAAAGCAGTTTTCAATCAACTCAGGGAGGGGAGAGGAGGATGAGGCAGAATTTTGCCCTTCCAGTAGACATATGCAAAAGGTAACTGCTGCAGCCTCTACTAGTGTGTGTGTTCTTCAAGATCAATAACTTCTGTCATCTTGACACATTCTGGCCCTTTCCACACGAGATACCATAAACAGATCTTTTGTGTAGTTAAAGAAGATTCTCTTGAAACGCAGTAACGATGCTGAATTCTGCACCTCTCAGCATTAATGCGAATTGAAAAGGAGTGTCTCTTCAGCATTTTGCCCCACCCCACTGGCCCTGATTGGCCTCCTGCCAGCATCATCATTTTCTTAATGCACAGTAAAGCACATTTAATGTTTCCACATTAAGGTGGCATATGGGATATATGCTGATGAGGTGGTACAAAATGAATTTTTTCCATAGTGTAAACTGTGTCCTAACTACTACTTTTAGATGGGATGGCTAGTGGATCCTACAACATCGTGCGGAACTGCAGTCCCTGAAACAAATATAACCAGTAGCTACTACGTTTTAGCGACACTATGTGGAAATGACCTCTGATGTTGTTTGGCCACATATGTCCTGGTTTTCATCTATAAAATGTTGGAGGGTATGAGACTGGTCAATGATTGTCTAATATGATGGGGTTTAGGAAGATTTTTTTTCCCCCAGTAAAGGCCACACCACTGCTTCTTTTAGGCAGGACAGAATCCTGCCTTGTGGCATTACAGTATTTAAGTTAAGGTGATCTTTTAAATAGTTTTTTAAATGGTGATGTTTCTGGAGTTTAGTGCTAATTTCTCTGATTAATAGTTTCTTTTTTTATTAACAGTTTGTGTTGTGTTTTATGTTGTAACAAACAATATAACTTGACTGATAATTAAGTTAATTAAAATATGCAATAAAAACACAGTGTTACGTGCTGGTTGACTTACTTCCCAAGAAAACACTCAGAATGTAGCAGCCGCCTTTATTGGAGCAAAACAAGCAACATAACAACTTGCAAAAAGACTGAGGTGCGTTGGATAGTAACAAGGTTTTATGCTTGGACATACAAATTCAGGCGTAAATGTCACATCACGTCGTAGCTTCCCAGGCCATCCCAATATTTACATACTTTCATCTTGGGAACTCAAATGCTTCCCGTGTTCTGTTCTTGTCCCTTCTGGCTGTGGTTTCACTTTCCATCCTTCTGATTACTGCGCCCCCTCCCCACTCTCACTGGAGGCCCTTGGGCATCTTCTTTTGACACCGTGAAAAATTTGAACCCACATCCAGATGCAAATTACATACAGCAATTGATGTTTAATACATTGTTGTGAACCATAGTTAGCATTGGACATATTGTGGCATTAGTAATCTCTAATCCCTTTCGTCTACTGGCTAAACTAAGTGTAGTGTGTTTTTCTATTGTTAACATAACAGGAGCTGAGTCTCCTGACACTCAGGGAAATCTGGCAACTGTGTACCACCTTCGGAGACACTGTTGTTTTTCTGTTATTTCTCTGATCCTTTTGCAAGATAAAGGATAAATAAGAAGTGCAAAATCAAAAGCTGTTGCATTCTCATTGCCTTCTGCTCCCTCATAATTCCTGTTTGATGTTTGTATCACACTATTCTGAATGTTAAAAAAAAATCAGATTGCATTTTTTGCAAGCAAATTTACATGCAAAACAACAATAAAAAGGGGAGCTTGACATGCATGGGCAGTGCTTGTGTAGGGTTGCCATCTTTGTAGGCTTTATTTATTTATTTACTTATTTGCTATGATTTTAATCCATATTCTGCAGAGTGGGTTGGGGAAAATGCTTTCTATGGGTGCTGAGGTCGTTGCTTGGCAATATTGTGCTGTGTAATTGTTTGCATATTTGCTGAAATAAATGCTTGAGGGTGGCCTTCAGTATGTAGCCTTCACAGTGTGGATTAGGCATAGAAACAATAAAATACATTGAAATCAACAAATAAGTTCTAAACAGTCACAAAACAAGAGTTTAGAAAGATAGCCAAACATTCTGACAGTTCTGCACAAAACAAATCAACATTTCAAATCCTGAAGCACTCAACAGCCCACTATGAAGAATTTACCCACCATTTCACAGACAAAATAGCTTAGATTTGCTCTGACTTAGGTGCCAGAGTTGATACAGTTCTGGTGGATGTAACCTTGGCCCTGCTTGTTCACTGTTGGTGGATACTTTTCAATTTGTGCAGCCTGAGGGTGTGAACAGAATCCTTGGGGAAGTGAAAGCCACCACATGTGTATTGGTCCCTTGCCCTTCTTGGCTAATTAAACAGGCTGGAGGGGGACTGGTGGAGTGGGAAAGGGAAGAGATTAATACCAGTCCCTCTCCTGAAGGAGGCTGTGGTAAGGCGTCTTCTGAAAACAACCTTTCCTGGATCTTACTATATTAGATAAATAAAGGGCAGTCTCTAACCTTCCATTTTTGGGCAAGGTACTGGAGTGTGTGGTGGCTTCTCAACTTCAAGGAATGCTGGATGAGGTGGACTATCTGAGGTGGACTATTCCGTCTGGTTTCAGACCTGTTTATGAGACAGAGACAGCTTTGATCACCGTGGTGGAGGACCTATGCAGGCAACTGGATAGGGGGAGTGTGACCCTGTTGCTTCTCTTGGACCTCCCAGCAGCTTTCAGTACCATTAACTCTAGTATCTTTCTGAGTCACCTTGCTGGGATGGGGCTTGGAGGTACTGTTCTACAACAGCTCTGCCTTTTCTTGGAGGGGTGCTCTTACAGAGTGGCCCTGGGGAATTCCTGCTTGACTCCTTGGCCACTGGCCTGTGGAGTCCCTCAGAGTTCAATCCTGTCCCCTATGCTATTTAACATCTATATGAAACCTCTCGGAGAGGCTGTCCAGAGTTCTGGGGTCAGGTGTCACCAGTATGCTGATGATACCCAGCTCTGTAACTCCCTTCCACCTAATTGAGAAGGAGCTGTTCCTATGCTAAACTGGTGTCTGGCAGCTGATGGACTGGATGAGAGCAAACAAACTGAAGCTTGATCCAGACAAGACAGAGGTTCTCCTGATCTATTCTCTTGATCCATTGAAAGATTAACCTGGGAATAGGGATCCAACCTGTGTTAGATGGGATTACACTCCACCTTTAGACACAGCTTTGCAGTTTGGGGGTACTCCTGGATTCAGCCCTGAGGCTGTAGGCCCAGGCTTCAGCAGTGACGATCAGGAGTGCTTTTGAGCAGTTAGAACTAGTACGCCAGCTGGGCCCATTCCTTGAGACATCAGATCTGGCCACATTGGTACATGCCTTGGTTATATCCCGTTTGGACTACTGTAATGCGACTGCCCTTGAAAAGTGCTCAGAAACTACAATGGATCCAAAGAGCTACCGCTAGATTGTTAACTGGGCTGGCTACAGAGAGCACACAATTCCTTTGTTGCAACAGGTCCAGTGGCTACCAGTCTATTTCCAGGCACAATTCAAAGTGCTCCTTTTGAATTGTAAAGTCCTATATGACTTGGGCCCACGTTATTTGAAGGACAGTATCTCCCTTTATGAGCCCAGTAGAATTTTAAGATCATTTGGAGAGCCCTTTCTCTCTGTCCCACCACCCTCTCAGGTACATTTGCTGAGAACAAGGGAGAGGCCTTCTCTTTGGCTGCTCCCACATTTTATATTTATGGGGTTTTTTTTTCCTTTTGTGGGGGGTCCTGTGACCCTAACCCTAGCAAATGTGGTGGGCTGACTGTACTTTTTTTTTCTTCTGGTTATTTTGTGGTTCCTGTAAAGTGCATCTTGCAAGGTTTCTCTTTTTGGTGTGATGTTACTTTTGCTGAAGTGGTATGAAAAACACTGGCATGTGATGATGCAGCTAATTTGATTGCCTGATGTGTCTGAGTAGCTACTTATCTGTATTCCACCCTTCTGTTAAAGGACATTTTCTGGTCATATAAAAAAAGTTATAAGTGTCTATGTTGACTGTCTTAGAGGTGGCTGCTTTTAAAGGATCAGAAATGCTTTATTTCTCTGTTACTCAGATACATGCTTTCTTACTGCATGCCTCAGTGATCCTGACAGAAATTACCATTTAACAAACACAGGATTTATTTCTTTGTAAACTTGCTTAGAAATGCAGTCTCAGCTTCCTTTCAGATGCCCAATGACAGTAGGTCCTCTTGTCACAGAATGTTTACAGCACATGTTTTTAGAAGAAGGCCCATTTTCAAGGTGAATCATCATCTACTAGACACTTAAAACTACATATCTTGTATTTTTTGAGGCAAAATATCTGTTACTCTGAATTTCTGTCTCAGTTTACATTTGCTTCTTGTTTATTTCATGTTTATCCTTATAACAACTCTATGAAGTTATATCCCTAACCGAGGATTTAAACCAAGGCCTTCTCCATACAAATTTTAGTCCCCCCTGCTACATCATACAGAAGCTCTCATTTGGGAGATACACAATCCTGTCTCATTTATGCATGCACATACATACACATGAGGGTGCATATACACAGGCTGACTCACTGACAGGGATATATTTCATACATTGGGACTTTTGGAAAAATTTCAATTTTTGGTGCAAATAGCATATTTGCAAAGAAAAAAAAACATTGAAAGCTGGACAAAAATTCCCATAATGTCACTCAAATGGGAGGAAATGATTGAAATTCTTTGCAAGTTGAAGATTAACATCTAGACATGTAAAATTCCTGGAAACTTTGAAGCCAAGGAGAAAAACTTTTCATCTAGGTTTTTTGCGGGACACGGAATGAAAGTTCTCAGAGGAATTTTAAAATGCAACATGAGCATCTTTTACACATTTAAAGTCACCTTGTTAGTTTAGGAATATACAATGTATTTCACATAGCTTGATTTGCCATAATATCATAATGTTTGATATAGTAAAAATTTCAGTTTACTGAGAATATAATTACAGATCAAATTATTCTACATTTTATTTTTCATTAGAAATAGAGCTAAAAGAACCTGAACTGCAAGGAAAATCTGAACCATGAGCAACCTCTGTGCTTTTTACAGTTGAAGGAGCATTCACATACCCCTCCTCCAATAAAAACAAAAGACAGCCACCCTGAGATCTTTTGATATAGGGTGGGGTATAAGTATTTTAACAAATAATAAACATCAACATCAATAAAACAAAGAAATTTATTTTTGTCTCCATTAGTCCATCATAGTGTCAACCAGATATAATGCATATATTTCCATAAAAAGAACTGAGGGGAAACAAGCCTAGGAATTGTAATAATTTGATTCTGCACAGTCTTGCATAAAAAAGTCTTTCCCTTACATAGTTTAAAAATGATCTGAGGGCAGTAAATAGGTGGACACTTTGTCTCCAACATTTTGTTCATTTTTTTAAAAGAAAAATCCACAATGTTTTTTTCCAGGAAAAAAGTCTTCAGATAAAAATGAAGGTGTGTTCTGAGAGAAAGGACTATTTCTCCCGTTTTTTTAAAAAAATTGTTTCATTTTTTCCCCTGCTCATGAATGTCTCTGTTGACATCCTGCACAACAACTGTAAAAGTGAATTATGATGGTGAGAGTCAGAATTTGTAATTTATTATTTATGAACATGATTGTTGTTGTTGTTAACTGCTGTCAAGTCAACATTGACTTGTGATGACCCTATGAAGGAGAGACTTCCACGCCACCCTATCACCTTCAGCCTTGCTGAAGGCTTGCAATCTCAGCTGTAGCTTCTTGGCTGAGTCTCTCCACCTATAATGGAGCCTTTGGCCCTTTCTGTACCACACCTTAATATCGCGTTGTCTCAGTAGGATCCTGGCAGTCCCATTGCCAGGATGGGATCGGGACCTGAATGCTCCCCACTTCACTGGTCAGCTGCCTGCAGATGGGTAGAGTTAGGGACACTCTTCTTCCTTCCACAGTACAGCGTCAATGGCGGGTCCATTTCCTCACCTCTTGCTGTGCTGTATTGTGGAAGGAAGCGCTATCAACCACTTCCACCCTTACCGCATGCCTGCAGCTGACAGGATTGTGGCGAGAAAGGGGGCCATTACTGGATTTTTCCTGGTAATGGTATACAGTGTATTTACAATGCATGGTGACATGACACCAACTGGTCAGCAACGACATCACGCGACAGCATGCCTTCTGGACCAGGAACAATGCGTCGCCAAGCCAGAATGGCAACGTCATTTGGCAAAGGCCTTCTTCTTTTCCGGCTGCCTTCTACCTTGTGAAGCATCGTTTCTTCTAGTGAGCCACATATTCTTATGATACGTCCAAAGTACAACAATCTCAGTTTAGTCATCTTGGCTTCTAGGGAGAGTTCCAGAGGTGGATTTAGGGTGGGGCTATTGGGACACCTGGCCCAGGCACCAATGTCGGGAGGGAGCAAAAAAGGGAAATCGCCCCGCCTGTCCCCCCCGCCGCCATTCACCCTACTCACCTCGATCCGCCATTTGCTCTGCCCCCACCCCTGTTCACTCCACCCACTTCCACCCACCATTTGCTCTGCCCACCTCCGCCTGCCCTTCCCCACTCACTCCGCCTACTTCCACTGCTTGTTACGCTCACTTCTGCCATGTGCCCCACTCACTTTTGCCTCTCACTCCACCCACTTTCGCCTGCCACTTGCCCCACCTATCTCCTCTTGCCCCTCCTCACCTGCCTCCACTCGCCCCACCCACTTCTGCCCACTGGTTGCCCCCCCCCACCAGTCACCCTGCCCCCTTGCCCTGGGTGCTGTTCACCCTCTGTCCACCACTGGACTCTGGGACTCATTTATTTGTCTCTTTGGTAGTCCAGGGTATCCACAGAACTCTTTCTCTGACACCACATTTCAAATGAATTGATTTTCTTCCCATCAGCTTTCTTCTGTCTAGCTTTCACAACCATGCACTGAGATTGGAAATACAAGGGTATAGGTAATCCTGACTTTGTATTCAATGGCATATCTTTACACTTCAGGATCTTGTCTAGTTCCTTCACAGCTGCCTGTCCAAATTCTAGTCTTTTTCTGATTTCTTAACTGCAATTTCCATTTTGATTAATGACTGACTCAAGGTATAAGAAATTCTTCATTGTCTCAGTGCCTTCATTGTTTCATTGTAAGTTATGTAAATCATTTGTAGTCATTATTTTTATTTTCTTATTAGTCAGCTGTAAACTGTAAACTTTGCACTTTCTTCCTTGACTTTCTTCAGTAATTGTTCCAAGTCTTTGCTATTTTCTGCTGGTAGTATGGTGTCATCTATGCAACTTAAATTACCCAACCTCATCTTCAAAAACTTGAAAATGAATCAACATAGTAGAAAACAGCCCCCCAAAACCTGCAAGTGAAAACAGACGTAAATATCCAGGCCCGTATGGGCACAGTGGTGGTGTGGTGACTGAGATTGCCCCCCCTGCAGTTGCCCACCACTGTCCAAGAAGTATGTCAACTAATATTCAACTTGGATGGATTCTGTTATAATAAGCAGCTGCCAAAGCCAAGAGGCACTGTGCTAAATTTATAAAATGTGAAGTTTGCTGCCCAAGCCTCTTCCCACTCTGCCTCAGAAGTTTCTCTTTGTTGCAGATTCATGGAGGTTCCTCACAAGTCAGGGATATTACCTCTGTATACAGAGGAGAACTCTCTCTCTCTCTCTCTCTCTCTCTCTCTCTTTTTGGCAAATCCCACTCAGTGCCCAGGATTCCTCAGCATTAGATTCTGGTTATCCATAATGGGGAGGTCACTTAACATTCTGCCCTGCTTGTTAGTTTTCCAAAAGCATCTGGGTAGCCACCCTTGTAAGCAGAATACTGGACTGGAAGGACCCCTGGTGTGATCAAACAAGGGTTTTATTCAGAATAGTTTCAGTAATCCATCATCATTCCCCTGTGTGGCGTATGTAGAACTAAATAAAGGTCATAGCCTGTTCAGTATCTGGCAAAGGGTGTTTCTAGACAAAGCTTTTACTATGCAATTTCCTTGCCTCAGACACAGAAATTTACAGTAGTACAGGTGACATGGTCTTCTATGTGTAACCTTCTTTTGTTTTGCCACCACTTCTGCCTTTTTCTTTAATAACAAAATATCTGTTAAACATAAGAAAACAAAGTAGTTGCACAATGCCTTTTGACTGGTAGCACTGGGAAGCCTCCATCTGGAAGCACCCAGAGTGGTGAAAAAAATGGTGCACTCTGACACTTGGAAGAAAGTAAGCAGCTTTTGTTTTCTCAATAAAATCCAGTAACTGTGCATATATTAGATGGCATCCCCCACTCCTAATTTTTAGCAGCTTTTTGCAGTATTTGGGAAGCAAACAAGCCTACAGGGGGACATCCCACTTTTGAGTGATACCAATTTTCCATTTGCGAAACACTAGTTTTGTAACCTTCCATCAACATTTTCTAATATGCCTCTAAATTCATCAAAATGAATAGTACAATCCAATATTTATTCCAAAGTAAATGGCATTAGATCTGAGAGAGTTTATAATTAGGAAAATGCATAAAGGATTGCAGCTTGCATCTGTACCAAAATAAAATACATAAAATAGAATGTAACCAGCTCACTGAGACTGGAAATGGACCGTAGATTTTATGAGGCTTGGAAGCATTTTGAGAAATGGATTGTACACACATTACTTTTTTCTCTGTGTTTCCTGTGGCCAAACAGGTTTAGAATAAATTATTAAACCTTGAAAATCTGTTTACCAGTCATACCACAAGCAGCTAGCTGTTAGATTCTGAAAAAAACCATTCACCTGTTTTAAAGCTGCTTCCAGGTATGCAACCAATTAAAAGACATTGTACTGCTATTCTCTCTTTCCTTACTATTTATGGATCCTTTGTGTACAGGAGAAAGATGGAAGAAGCACTGGGAAAACATACCCTGGACTGCTTGCCCATTAGAAGCCTGATCTAGAGGCAGTCCAGGAGAGGTTGCTGCTGTTAAGATCCTGCACTAGATACCAGTTCATGTACTATGTTGCTCAGGGCTTTTAAAACTGCCTTATTTAATGTCACAATTAGATTTTACTGGATTCCAGATAAAATGTCTCTCCTAGATTGTTCCTGTTTTTTTGGTGGTAAGTGCACCTTGATTTCTGTTCTTAAAACTTTATGTGACATCCTAGGCTTTGTAGGCTTCTAGAATTAGAACTGCATGTTAAATGATAACTGATGTGCTTTAGCCAAGATCTGTCCATAATGTTTAGACATGGAAGTTATTTATCTTTTCTGTGTCTCAGTGACAAAAACCATTAATCTCACATCAAATGGTAGGCAGAAATAAAACTAGGTAAAAGGCAAGTTGTTGCCCTGCTTTGTACCAAGAAGAATGCCCTACCCTTCCCCACCTCACAGGCCTTCCTGCTTGGGGCTCTAATAATCCTTATGCATAGCATGCAAGCACTATAGAATCGTAGCTTCGGATGGGCCTAACTCTCTGCTCAGTGCAGGATCTCCAGGTAGGACATCCCCAGCAGGTAGCTCCTCCAGCCTCTTTTTGATGACATCCAGAGAAGGAGATGTTACTGCGGTAGATTGGCCTTCTTCCGGGGTCTACAATTTAATATATAATATTAAAAATATTTCCACGTGCCTGAGAGGGTCCCCCGGACGAGCATGCAGCCAGGCACAGCCTAACAGCCAAAATTCGGAAAAACCCGGTCAGGCCAGTAAATAATTTGTCACGTAGCCCCAGGAGCCCTCCAGACATGTACACATTAAACTACACAAAGGGTCCTCCACCCCGCGAAGCCAGCTTGACAGGATTAGTGCTCCTGACAAACGGCCCGTCAAGCGAGGACGATTTGCATACTGGGCTTTTGACAACCCCAGCAAATCTAATCATGCCAGAAACTTTGACATTTTGGAGCTTTGTTCTCCCAATCATGCAGAAGACGTGAACATTTTGGGGCTTTGTTTTAGCTCCTCAACTTATTGTTCTCCCTGGGAAAGGGTTAGCCCTCCAGGTACATTTTCCCCTACAAAAAGACCCGATTTTTGAGCGGTTCCTCGGATCGCTCTCGGCTCCACGTCACTCCGTCCGGCTATCCCCTCAGCCATCCACGTGCTGAGTCTCTTCTCTTGGTCCACTGCTGTCTTCAACTCCGGACTTCAGGACCAGGTGCAGTATACCCCAACAATAACCCTCCAAAATCCCCTATCAAATTTCCTCTCTTTTATTTTTAAATACCTCTTGTGTGAGTGAGTGCGTAACTGTGAATGCGCGCAAGTCTTCATTTTTAAATAAAACCATTTATTTAGCAATTTTCACTCAGCCTGACCCCGTAAAAATTGGGTTAAAAGATCTCACTAGGTTGCCCTGCCTCTCGTATTACTATTGCTTGTGCTCTGGCTAGTTTTCATTCCCCATTAATTGAAGCACTTGAGGTGTTCCCCAAGGGACCCCAGAAATCAGGGTAACAGAGACTTTGCCACCTCTTTAGACAATTGATTCCATTGCCAAACCACTCTCAGTCAAGAAGTTCCTTCCAACATTCGATTGAAATCTACCCTTCTGTAACTTAAAACCATTAGAGCTGGTCCTACCTTCTGGGGCAGCAGAGAACAGGCCCGCCCCTCCTTTCAGTGACAGCCCTTGAGGTATTTAAAGAGTATTATCAGTTTGGGTGCTACACCAACTGCACCCCTTTCTGGAAGTGGAAGTCCTAAAGATGGTAGTGTCCGCACTGGTAGCCTCAAGGCTGGACTTCTGCAATGCGCTATACACTGGCTACCTTTGTACCAAGTTTGGAAACTCCAACTGGTCTAAAATAGGGCAGCCAGACTGGTTACAAGTACATTGAGGAGTGGGTATATCACACTGATATTAAAATCACTCCACTGGCTGCCAATTAGTTTCCAGGCAAAGTACAAAGTGTTGGTTATTACTTTTAAAGCCCTATGTGATTTGGGTACAAGTTACCTGCAGGGTTGCCTCCTCCCATACAATCTGCCCCCTACACTCCGGGCCTCTGGGAGCCAGTTACTTAAACCATCCAGGAGTAGACTGGCAACAGTCACCCGGAGGACCTTTTCATCAGCTGTTCTTAGGCTGTGGAATGGCCTGCCAGAAGAAATTCAAGTGCTAAAAACACTGTCTGAATTTTGAAAAGTACCTAAAGACCTATGTCTTCCAGCAGGACTGTCCAGTTGATTTTAAACTATGAATTTTAATTGGTATATTTTAAATGGTTTTAGGTGGTTTTGGTTATATTTTAATCTGTGTTATACCCCGCCTTGAGGCTTAGGGAGATGTGGCTCAGAAAAATTGTTGTTGTTGTTGTTATTGGCCATTTCCACATGGGCTTAAAGAAACGGCGCAGAGCGTCCTCCAGGGAGGACGTTTGCACCTGGGAGCGGACTGGGTTGGACCTACCTACTGTAGTTCCACACCTCAGCCCGCTCCTGAACGACCCGAAGTGGTCGTCCAGTGTGCTTTTGAAAGACCGCTTGAAACAGGTCTTTCAAAAGCACGGAGCGCGCCACTCCATGCCCGTGCTCCGGTGCAGATTTGCAGGCTCGCAGCAGTGCGAGCCTGCGATCTGCCGGGGGCAGGCTTTAGGCTGACGAGCTTCAGCGGTTGGTGGAGAGCCTCGACCAACTGGAAGCTGCCATTTTCATCCCTGGAGCAGTGTGGAGCAGCAGCCACGCACTGCTCCAGACCAGCCTGGACCCAAGTGTGGAGCCGAGAAGTCCAGTAAGTAGCGGCACGGGGTGATTCCCTCGCCCCGTGCGGAAATAGCCATTATCCAGTTTTACATTAAAAGAAGTCTTAGAGCAACCTGCATTCAAAGATTGCTCACCTGCACAGATGCTGCTGCCGCATACTTTCATCAGGAAATACTGGGTGATCTCTGTAAAATGCTTGCAGCTCCACCATCCCACCTCTCTGAAATCTTTTCACTTTCCCTAGAAGCATACAGTAGCACCAGGAGAACATTCCAGGAATAGTAAGACAGATTGGAGAGGGACGGGTGAGCATGTTGAGAACAACACTTCAGGAACACAAATAAGAAAAAAAAAAATTGTTTTCTCTGCTTGTGAACCAGCTGACCTCGTCATCCACTTCTTGCCTTGAAGCAGGGAATATTGCTCGAATATTTTTGAAGTGCCAAAGAAATGTCTCTGAGTTTTTCAGTGTTGTATATCAAACTGATGAATACTTCAAAAAATGCAAGCTGAAAATTATACCATTACAGCCCTTGAGAAGTACTGCCTACTATTTTTTCCTAATTTGTCACTGACTCAGAGTAACTGAAAAAGGGCCCTTTCACACTATGCAGTGATGACACTGTGATTCCACTTTAACTTTCTTAACTGCATCCTATGGAAAGCTGGGATGTATAGCTTGGTAAGGTGCTAGAAGAGCTCTAAGGCTAAGAATTCTAAATGTCCTCTTTATGCTACAAATCCCATGATTCAATAGGATGGCAATTATAGTGGAATCATAGCGCTAAAATTGCGTAGTGGCAAAGGGCCCATGGCCAAGACTTTGCTCCTGTTACCATGGCATACACCCCAATCTGTGATACAGTATGATTAGCTATAAATGTTGTTTAACTGGCATGAAATAAATATCAATTTTGCACTTATGGCTAAAACACCATGTGGAAATTAAAAGGACTCTGACTGGAAGCTTTTTGAAGCTAGGACAAAGGGCCTCTGCATGGCCAGGTCATATGTTTAGGAAGATCAATCAGAAAACTTAACCTGATCAGTTGTAGATGGTTCTCTAAAGTACCCATGCCAAAGAGACAATAGTGAATGAAACTGCTAGAAAAGCATCCAAAAGCTGACATCCTGTTACCTCTTTCCCACAGAAACCATTTTTTTGTTTTCTTACCTTTCCAGTCATTAAGAGGTTGTATGATTTCCTTCAGTGCTTTGTCACTTACCACAAACACAATCAGAACCTTCCAGACCCCTTTGTTGGCTCTATCAGAGAGCAATTCATACATTTCCCTCAGTGCAGAAAAAGAGTATTTAAACCCTGGGTCAGTCACTGGCTTCTTGCTGGTACCTTGAGCATACATGGTGTGTTACACTGTATGAGGGCCCCAGATTCCAGTTCATATACTGCTCTCAGGCTTCCCCAGTCTGAGACAGCCCACCCCAATCCTTTGCTGCTTCAGGAACAGTAACTATTACCAACTTCATTCAGACTCTTGCTATCCAATCTTTCTCGCCTTTACCTTCACTAGCCCTGTATGGTTTATGAGATTGTTTGGTTGTTTGCATGTTTGCAAACTCCTCCCAATAAAGACACTATCTTTTTTAAAATTCCCAACTGGTTTCCTACAGTTAGTACTGGTGTACACTAGTGAAAAGATCCCATAAGGATACCTCACCTCTTGCAGAGCTCCCTTTTGAGCTATATTTCCCCACCTTTTCATGGACGCATGGGAACTGCTGGAGATAACACTCCTAGTCATAGGAAATCCCTGTGGAGGATAGAGGATGATCTTGATATTACTGCAAAGAACGTGAAGTCAGGAGAGTTAGGTCTATTTCTAGTCCAACCCTACCAAATGTCCCATATGACCTTTATTCTAAGTAATAAGAAAACAATATCTACGTCCTGCCCAATCTGTGAATGTTAATGAAGAATACTGATTGTGTTTGTTTTGTTTAAGATGAAATGCAGAAGGTTTGTTAGTGTTTCCTAGCTTCCATGAATAAAAGATTTGCAAACTAATTATCATGGGGTAGTGTGAGGATTGTTATCTGAGTATAATAGGATTCCTACACAACTAAATCACAAAGCAGAAGCAATGTCTCTGAAGAATGCATTACTTGCTGGTGAAACTAATGTCCTGTGATATTGGTATTAACATCACAAAACCCTGTTTATAAAGCCAGTTACAGGCAAACCCTTTTAGGCCTTTTTGTCTCTGACTGAGGACAAACAGACAAGTTTAGCAAGAAATAGAACTCACTTTGTTAGAAAACTGACTGGATCCCAGATGCAGAATATCTTTGGCTATGACCTGAAGTATGGAATACATTTATTTTTAATTTTTTGGCAACGTGATGAGCGAATTCATTCCCTGTTTGTACTTCATCCATTCTCTACTAACCCTGCACTCTGTTTTGAAGGTGATGGAAAGAACTTTTGACAGTTTATTGCTAGCAGTGTGTGAAATATATTAACCAATGCTGGTTAATGTATGAGTAAGTTAATATAAAAAAAACCCATAGCTCAGAGTACATGCAAAGGTTCTAGCCTTGATAGGATTGCCAGAGTGAAAACTGCAGATGCCTCCTGTTCCTTCAATGGTTGTGTAGAAGTGTTATTTTCACCAGATGTTGCTTGTTATCTGGTTGCATGAAAAGCACTACTTCTTCTACATTCCCATTAAAGGGACAGGAACACTTTCAGTCTGGCAGCCCTGGCCCCTGACATCTCCAGATGGGCTGGGAAAAATCTCCAGGTACTCCAAAGCTTGGGAGCCACTGTAGGTCAGTGTGTAGGCAAACAATTGGAATCACACAGCCCTCCAAATGTTCCCTAATTGCCGCTCCCCACAACTCAAGACAGCAAAGCCAGTGGCAAATGGTGCTGAGAATTCCAAGACTGTCTAGAGGGTTGCATGATTTCCACCCTGTTACAGACAACACCAAGCAAGATTAGCATTGTCTGGGCTGATTCAGTATAAGATTCTGTGTTCCTACTGATGGGATATATTTTGATTTAAGAGAGGTTCATAGCTTTTTTAAGATGTATTATTCTTGTCTCTGATGACAAGTGATTTGGAGCTACACGTTGGCGGGGAGGGGGCTTTGCAAACTGATCTATTCAGATCTTTTGACATTTCAGTGCAGCATCCAGCTCAAACATCATGGAATGGAGAGAGATTGCAACAAAAATATAGAGACCACAGGGTGTCTTACTCCAATCACTAGCCAAAAACACAAGCTCATTAAGCACTATTCACCACATACAGTTGTTTTGCTCATGAAGAATGCCAAACTACTCTGGAGTGTATCGATAAAATTCAGCTTAATTAGTTTAATACAATTTTAACTGCCATGGTTCCATCTTGAAGAAAGAATCTCAAGTTTTATTCTGGTGAGGTGCTTGAATACTCTCTCTTTGAGACACTTCTGGTGCTATAATTCCAGGGAGTACATGATAGCTTATGGCCCTCATTCACACTAGCAAAGACTTTGCAAATCCCATGTTTCTTAAAGACTGAGCCGTGGCAGTTAAAGCAGTTGTTATATAAACACTCTCTTGAATGAAGTGTGCTGCCCTCAGTATACAGAAAGTAAAAGAAGCACCTGCAAGCAAATGAGTATTTCTTTAATTCACAGCCACATGCTATAAGCAAAAGCAACCCTCTTCTGTACCTTGTACTTAGTAATTACAATTATCACAGAGCTCTCTCCATACCGATCTGAAATCGCTGTAGCTGACATGAGGGTAAGAAATGTGGTAGAAGATAAGAGCAATCTGTCTTCCTTAAGCTGTTTTTATCCACTAGGTGAATTGTCACTGATTACTTGTAAAGGTTATTGGTTCCAAATTTCAAGGGGTGAATTTATGTGGTTTTTCTGGAAGTGTTATTGATCTTTTTGGCCAGAAAGGTAAGGAAGTGATTGACGCTTCATGTGCATAGTTTCAAAAACGTTCCCATCCCACCTTCTCCATTTTCATGCCAAGGTTGCAGCTTTTATTCTCCATCACTTATAACTTTTAAATAAAGATTTGCATGGGTTTTTTTTCCTGAAACAATGATATGCTTTCCAGCTGTATTTCTGTGGTGCTGGAATACCTGTCTAGAATGTTAACAAAGCAGTGGCATCAGCAACACTATCTCCCTCTACCACCTTCCACCGTCTATGCCAACATTTGTACTTTTGTTTCTATTTTATTAGTATTCTATTTGTCAAGGTCATGCTCCCTTCCTCCAACCCCAGAATGTATATCTACCTTGCTTTTTATTTGAAGACATAGCTGTTAGTCTGGATCATTATGTGTCCTATCTCAATTCTGCACAGCTGATAAATCAAACAAACAAACTGAATATCTCCCAGCTTGTTACTTACTTCCAGGCAGTAAGCAAAGAGTCATAAATAAAGTCTAACATAAACAAAGTCCAGCAGGGTTTCATGGCAAGAGAGTGTCCAAGGTCAATCTGAACATTTTTCAAGGCACCCAGCAAGGTAGCAGGTCAGATCAGCTCGGACAACTCCTAGAGGGGAAGGATGCCAGCTAAACCCGAGCCTAGCACAGCTGAGACTTGATTGATTGTTGCTGGTTATAAATCCTGAGAGAGTGATGCTGGCTCTCTCTTTGCTGCCTGTGCTGCTCAAAGCTGGGTCGAGGTAAGTGTTCCTCTATATATGAAGAGGCAGGACTCTCTGTTGGAGCTGGCACCACCCCCTGTTCTGTTCCCAACACTATAACCTCTCTCTATACAGCAGGCCCTCGCATGCCTTCTGTTTCAGCTTCTGGGGTGCCCGCTGCTTCAGACTCTGGCCCTTTTCGCACAGCATTTGCCATACAAAAAGGCCCCTCGAGCGTCATGTGAATGTGAGAAGCAGTCCACGCGACACACTCACAATCGCGCGATGCTCCAGGGTCTGGCAGGAGCCGCTCGTGCACTTTTTCATTTTCACCTTTGAGCCGAAAATGGTGCCCGATTGCACATTGCTCCAGGGCCCCACGTGCACTTGCCGTGTATGCGGAGCTCTGGAGCCGCGGTGCTTGTGCTTCCTGCCCCAGAGCAGCCTGGGAAACTCCCAGGCTGTGCTGCAGAAGAAAGAGGTGGGGCTGTCGCACAAGTGGGCGGCAGCTGTGGAGCTAAAGGA
Source organism: Cyclura pinguis (assembly GCA_030412105.1). Classification (NCBI taxonomy): domain Eukaryota; kingdom Metazoa; phylum Chordata; class Lepidosauria; order Squamata; family Iguanidae; genus Cyclura; species Cyclura pinguis. The sequence goes on from CM059599.1 coordinate 178,965,767, forward strand.
ACTAGGACACGAGAGCCTCTCGCTGGAGGCTGCTCCCGTGTTCCCCTCACCCCAGCTCTGTGAAAAGGTGTGTTGCGAAAAGGGCCTCTGAGTCAGAGTCCATGTTCTGGAAGCAGGGCATGACACCATGCAAAGGAATCTTTTAGCACTTTTGGGACTGAGAGAAAGAAGTTGGTAGCATAAGCTTTCATAGACTTAAGGCTACTTGCATCTGATGAAGTAGACTTAACACTAGGAAAACTTATGTTACCAACTTGATTTTTATTGTTGTTCTTATTTAAAACAGTAGGATAAAAAGCAGTGATTCAGTATCCCAATTGCCATCCTATTATGTGAACAAGGTAACACAGATTTGGCTTTGGGGATTGGAAGACGTATGTCACAGAGGTGAAGGCAGTCATTCTCTGTTCTTGAATATGTTCTCCCTACCTTCATATATACTCTAAAGCAGAGCTTTCCAAACTTTTCATGTTGGTGTCACACTTTTTAGACACACATCATTTTGTGACATAGTAATTCCAGTTTTACTAGCAAAACAGAGGTTAAACTAACCCCTTATAAGAGATACAGACACATACATACATTGTAATAACAAAATATATGGGGACACAATATATCTCAAGAAAACTTTTCATATATTTTTAAAAATATGATTTATAAATAATAATATACATTTCCAAGATTGTAGGTGACACACCTACATACTTCAGGCAACACACTAATATGTTGCGGCACACCATTTGGAAAGCCCTGCTCTAAAGGCATCAAATCCTGGCTGATCTTGGAAGCTTATCAGGGTAATCCTTGGTTAGTACTTGGAGGGGAGACCACCAACAAACACCAGATGCTGTAGGGTATATTTCAGGGGAAAGAACTGGCAAAACCACCTCTGAATATTCCTTGCCTAAGAAAACATTATGAAATTCATGGAGTTGCCATAAATCGACAGGTGACACACCTCTTCCATTCTAAATTTAAACTTCACTGGCCCTAAGATGCTCATCCACATTCCCAAGTACAGCCAGATAACAACTGCTGAAGACCTGTTGTTTTACCAGTTTCCACCGCTTCTGAATATTTTTTTTTCTCTCCCAGGGTGAGGCAGGCATTGCCTAGAGAGAGAAACTATTGTGTGTGTACATACGTCGCACACACAATATTCCCTTTCTAGGCAATGCCTACCTCAACCTGAGAGAAAAAAATACTGTGTGTGTACACATAGTAGAGGCCCTTTCTGCATGGCATTTGCCATGTAAAAGGGCGACTGGAGTGTTGCATGATTGTGAGGAGCGATCTGCATGACGCACTCACAATCATGCAATGCTCGAGGGGCTGGCAGGCGCTGATCTTGCACCTTTTCATTTTTGGCTGGAAGCTGAAAATGGTGCATGATCGCGCATTGCTCCCCGGCCCCGCATGCACTTAGCTGGTGTGCAGAGCCTCTGGAGCCGTGCCGGTCATGCTTCCTGCCCCAGCGCAGCCTGGGAAACTCCTAGGCTGCACTGCAAAAGGAAGAGGCAGGGCTATCACACGAGCAGGCAGCTTGTGCAGAGCTGGAGCAGCAGGGACGTGAGTCGGAGGCTGCTCACATGATCCCCCAACCGCAGTGCTGGAAAAAGGTAAGGTGCGGAAAGGTCCATAGAGAGCCAGCATGGTGTAGTGGTTTGAGCATTGGGCTACAGCCCCAGAGACCAGGGTTCAAATCCCTACTCAGCTGTGGAAATCCATTGGGTGATCTTGGGTGTGTCACACACTCGGAAAACCCTGTGATAGGTTCACTATAATTCAGAAATGACTGGGAGGCACACAGCAACAATAATTTTGCAGATACATGTGCTTTCTCTTAGTTCACCAACATCAGCAGCCTCTTCCTACGAGAGTCTAGACTTATTTCTACTATGACAAATGTAATAATTCGCACTGCACTGGGTTTGGAATCAATTTCTATGAGAGGTAAAGTTATTTTCTCCCACCCTCATTCTCTTGGTCTTCCAATGTGCCAGGTTTTTTTGTTCCTATTAGTTTAGAGAGGAATTAGGACAGCCTTTCCTTATTTGCCTTGGAATCTATAAAATGTCCCTCAGTAGTCAGATACGAGAACCACCAAAAAATTCACGTAAAAGTGATAGAAAATACAGAGTTTGCAGGCAAAGAAAAAACTGCTGGCCTTCTCACTGATATCACTTGAACAAAAACAAATGCAAATAAATAATACTAATGAATTTTCATAATGAAACCAATGTCATTCTAAAAAGCAGAAAACAAAACAAATGAAGGTTTCAAGAATGAAAACAAAAAGTATATCTTAAGTTCCACATCCTATTTAAAATCCCCAGTGGAAGCTGTTGTTCTAAATAAATCCAGGAAACAAATATGCATTTGTCACTTAGGGCTCTATTAATGTTCCAAGATACACAGCACACTCTTTATTTGTTGTGCTTCATGAGGCAAGAGTCGGCTTTAACAGCTGTAGAAACAGCCTTAGAAAGATGAAAGCCAGCACATGCATATTGGACCTACACAGTGAGAAGGACTAGCTGAATGGGTAAGGGGAGTGGTGACCTGGCAAGTCAGGTTCCTATTCTGACTAAAAGAGGCTGTGCTGAGGCATTTATTGAAGTTTAATCCAGACAATTCAGAGGTTCTCCTAGTCAACTGAGAGGCAGATCAGGGAACAGAGATTCAACCTGTGATGAATAGGGCTACACTCCCCCTGAAATCTCAAGTTCATAGCTTGGGCATACTCTGAGATTCATCTCTGAAGGACCAGGTTTCATCAGTGGTCAAGGGTCTATTTGCACAGTTAAAGCTGCTGCATTAGCTAGGATGCTTCCTAAGGATGTCAGATCTGGCCACAGTAATGACATCATCTTATTGGGATTACTGTCATGTACTCTGAATCATGCTGGTTTGGAAACTGTTCAGAAACTTCAGCAGGTCCAAAATGGGAGGCTGAGGATCTGCTCTGATTATAGGAGTTTATAGGGATGCATATCAAACTAATTCAGGTTCAAGAAGCAGGGGGCAAAATATGTTACTTTTACTTCCCGTGTTACAAAAGATTATCCCTATTGAAGATGTATGTATCTGCTTCTCTATAGACAAGGCCCTTGTTATTAGAACGTCTTTCTTCTAATTCAGTTGGGTTCGTAACTAACAATGCAGTTATGGTGAAGAGGAGGGCTGGTGAGTGACTGGGATTTGCCCAAACTTCCCCACCTCTCTCCAGTGCAACGAAAGTACTAGTTCTGCCACCCAGCCCTTTCTTGGAGATCCAATCTCCCTTTCTTCCCTGGGTTCTGGAGAATGTAAAGGGCTCAACACTGCTCCCCCCTTATATTTTTGGGAGAAAGGAAAAAAATAGTATTTTCTAAGTTCCTGGTAGACTTTGGCCCTTTCTGCACCTTACCGTTTTCCTGTGCTGGGGTGCAGGGATCGTGCGAGTAGCCTCCAGCAAGAGGCTCTTGCGTCCGGGGTCCTTCGGCTCTGCACGAGCTGCCTGCTTGCGCAAGAGCCCCACCTCTTGCTTCCACAGTGCAGCCTGGGACTTTCCCAGGTTGTGCTGGGGCAGGAAGTGGGACCGGCTCGGCTCTGGAGGCTCCGCACACCAGGTAAGTGCGCGCGGGGCCGGGAGCAATGCGTGATCATGCACCATTTTCGGCTTCCAGCTGAAAATGAAAAGGTGCGTGATTGGCCCCTGCCGGCCCCTGAAGCATCTTGCGATTGTGAGTGCATCGTGCAGATCGCTCCTCACAATTGCACGACGCTCCAGGCCCTCTTCCGCATGGAAAATGCCGTTAGAAAAGGGCCTTAGTCAAGGAGATGTATGATCAGAGCTTCCTACTCTCTCTTAAGGAATGAAATAAGTTTGCTATAAGTACAACATTTTAATAATAAAAAAATTAGGAAAATAGCACATTAAGATTTAAAATAGAAGATGTATCAAGCAACTCGACTAACTTAGAACACTGGCTTTCTGCATACTTCCCCTCTGATTACAAGAGGAACAGGCATAAAGTAAAGAAAGATTATTCTCCAACTCTAGGTTACCTCCAGGTTGCCTTCTCCAGACCTCCAATTCTTTCCAGAAGAACTGAAAACCTAGCACAACTGACAAAATGGTTTCCTTATAACCCTTTCTTGGGACCCCTTTCCTTGCTGTAACATGGAGTAGTTCATTGCAAGCTTATACCACATGGCCTCTTCTCCTTCATCCCAGAAGCCTTCAGTTCTCCCTCTTCTCACCTCCCATTGGCTAAAGGGTGTCAGAGCCAATCCAGATTTCAGAGGTGCTTTACACAGTGCTCAGACATAATGGGAAAAGTGAAAGAAAAAATGTCTCTATTCCACCAACTTCTCCCATGTCTCCTCCTGCAAAGAATCTGAACCGTGTAGTTGATATGGACATGTATGGATATGTAGTATGTTTACCATACTACAAGCTATGGCTGCACAACTTAATGAACTGAAACCACTTATGCTATCTATGCAGCCTTAGGTTGCTTCTGTTAAAGAAATTCAAGATTCAATGGGTGCATTGGTATGAACTATAACTCTGTCTTCTAGGGCCTTGGTCTTCAATTTAGTGCTCTGTATATGGGTACATACAGAGCACTAAACTGAAGATCAAGGCCCTAGAAGACAGAGTTATAGCTCATAAAATGGCAATGAATGTTTCTCATACCCTTTTGTCTGCCAGATTCCTCAACCTGAGTCTCTCACCCAGTGTGCTAATCTACAGATTATTGGCTTGAGAGACTTGTAAGCTGATGTTCACCTAACTAAATTTTTGAATAAATTTTGCCTTCTGATTTTCAGTTAGAAATCAAAACAGCCTATTGGATTTCTAATGTTAAATGACAGTTTGGGTCTACTCCAGTTGTTAAATTTCTCTATGTGGCTGCTAGAAATTCTCTGCTTTGAATTACTAGGCAGCAGAGAGAGCTACAGTGAAAATAAGATAAGGTGATGATTTTTTTTCCTGACTATACAAAGGACATAAGTGATTGAAGGAAGCAATTTATCAAAGCAAGAATGATATAGCAAGGCAATTAAATCTGAAGCATTACATCAAGTATCCAGCTATATTCTGTGTCTTTGTGGACAGGGAATTTAAAAAATTTCAATTAGCTGAGGCAGCTGAATCTTTTCTGACTAGGCTTCAACTAGATCCAAGGCTCAATCCCAGGCCCAACCTCAGGCTTCTACACCAGCTGTTTGATGCACTTTTCCACAACCAAGTTGATGTCATTATTTATTAAGCCAATCTCAACATAATAAGGTAACCAGCTCATTTCAGCCTTAGACTTCAGTCTGATGTGTATCAATCTGTGGATCAATTTTATTTATTTTTCTTTCTCCCTCTTCCTTCCTTCCTTCCTTCCTTCCTTCCTTCCTTCCTTTGCTTTTTCTCCTTTATTTTAATTCATTTTCTCCATTTTCTTTCATTATTTGTCTGCCTTATTCATTTTATCACATTGTATTAATTCACTCAAGAGTTCCTTTTATTTTATCTATTCTATTTTTTTCTTCTTGAAGTCCATGAGATTTCTTTTTCTTTTTCCTTTTTAGCTACCTTCACATAATTTTGGGAGGAGTGCTGGTTTTTGTCTTAGCATTTATTTAAGTGTTTCAGGAGAGAGAATTGTGGAACTTTTAAAAAAAAATTTCAACCATCTGAGGTGTTTATTTTCATATATTTCTCATTTTATTCACTTACATGTATTTTTATATAGTTTCTCAGAATTTGTAAGATTACCATAAGCAGTATAACCAGTGAAGTTATGGTTTATGGAATAAATAACTACAGGTCACAACTTAGGAAATTACACTATTTTATGAAAGCCTTTTTTAAAAAATTAAGTTCTGTAATATTGGAAATCATGGATGGGATGTAGATGCTCAAATGTACTGGTGGTTTAACTGCGTAATACAATTTCATGGAATGTCAAAGGGCTGCAAGATGTAAACAAATGAACAAGTGCTTTCTAAGGCCCTTTTTGCATGGCATTTCTGATGCGAAAGGGCCCCTTGAGTGTCGTGCACATATGAGGAACAGTCCACACGACGCACTCACATTTGTGCAACTCTCAAGGACCTGATGCAGACCGCGCACGTATTTTTTCATTTTTGGCTTAAAGCCAAAAATGTTGCGTGGTCGCGCATCGCTCTGGGGCCCTGCGCGCACTTACCTTGTGTGCGGAGCCTCGGGAGCCAGGCCAGTCGCACTTCTTGTCTCAGTTCAGCCTGGGAGGTCCCAGGCTGCACTGCAAAAGGAAGAGGCAGGGCTCTCGCACGAGCAGGAAGCTCATACGGAGCCAAAGGACTCTGGATGCGAGAGCCTCTCTCCGGAGGCTGCTCGTGCGAGCCCTGCACCCCAGCACCACGAAAAGGTAAGGTGCAAAAAGGGTTAATGTTAAAAGAATTTAAGGCTAATATTGCATTCCTACAAGAAACCACTTGATGATGGATAATTCAAACAGCCTTCAGAAAAATTGGGTGAGTGAGGTCTATGTTACAAATGTTTCTAGATGGTGTAAAAGTGTAGCATTCCTAATTCACAGATTTTTTTCTATTTCAATACAGTAGGCAATAATAGATCCAGATGGATGCTTTTTGATTTTGCTTGTAAGATATTTTGTGAAATCAATTATTTTGGTTAATATTTATGGAGCTAATAGTGATGTATCAGAGATGTTTTATAATTGTTTTAGTTATATCACTGACTTAGAATATGATAACATCATTTTATTAAAAAGGGCAGTGTTTTACCAACAACTGCAGCAGTTAGAATTCAATGGCAAATATTGTCTTATCAAATGCAATTTGACTTATATGCTCATGACAAATTGATTTTATGGGAGAATCTAGATTTGAAAATTGGTAAGGAACCATTTTTATGGAAGGCATGTGCTAATAATAGGATTGTTACCTAAAATTGGATATTGGTGCTGATTATGAGTTTTTGCCTTTTTCAATTATATTTGGACATTTGGGCCATTTCTGCACTAGCCTGTTATAGTGCTATTATTCCGCTTTCAACATCCTATGGAATCCTGAGGTTTGCAGTTTAGGGAGCGGCCTTTGAGGGGCCTGTGAGGCCCCTCTCTAAACTGCAAACCCCAGGATTCCTTAGGATGTTGAAAGTGGAATAATAGCACTATAACAGACTAGTGCGGAAATGGCGCTGGTCAGCTTTTATAGAAAAATAAGACTAATGTGGTTATTCTTTCCCCTTTCACTCCCCCCCCGCTGCTTCTGTTATACTATAACATTATTGTAGGTAACTGAGACCTCTTTTGAATGCAAATATTGAAAAAAAAAGACAGGGAAAAAAAGGTGTACTTCTGCCACAACAGCCCAGCAAAGCTGACCTTGTGAACAAGTAGTGTGGGAGACAATCTGGCAACTGTGTAAAATGTACTGAAAAAGAGTGTAACAGGAATATGAAAATATCACTGGCGAAATAAAACCCACAATCACTCTTTCAACTCAGTGTTGTGCTTGTGTTTTTATAGGAACTGATGGGAAAAGAGAATTACTAGAGTCAGGTAGAATTGTAGGTAATTGTCCTTTGTGTGGCATTGACACCTTTTGTACTGATTCTGCTCACTGACTGAGATATGTTGGTGTGACACAGCTAAATTCCAGCAGTGTTAATATATATCCTGTGCATGTATAAATAAAGAATTTCACATCAGGACACAAGGCCATTTTGGATTATTTTCAGTCTCCTTCCAGATGTGACTGATATGGTGTGTAAACCTTTTACTCTAGCTAGTAGAATTAGTGGCTGAAGGGATTAAAAAGGACATGGGTCAAAATTGCCAATTCTGCTAATGGAAAGACTCATTCTGTTCCCTGCTAGCAGAAGTGGGTGTCTCTGGAGAAGCAGCAGGAATGCTTATCAGTTCCCATGGCACCCACAGACATCTATTCTGCAGCTTCCTCTAACCCCCTAGAGCAGATTTTCAGCAGACATGGGGAGGTGGAAGGGAGTCTCTCCTTGTAAATTTATCAGACCTAGCCAGCATTAACCAATGGCGAGAAATTCTGGGAGCTGCAGTTCAAAATGTCTGCACTTCCACATATGGCTAAACAGAAGCTCCCACCAGCGCAGGAACTCCCGGATCCAAGCCCCACGGTTTACATAGGGAAGAGCAACAGGATCCAGATGGAATGAATGCTGTTCTGTTTACAAAAGAAAGCAGCTTGTTCTTAAGCAAAGTTATAATGAAAGAACTCTCTGTAATAGGAATAAGGGCTGTCTGAGGAAGCCACAAGGCCCTGCTTAAAAATGTTCTGGTTTAATTCTGGAATTATTAAGGGCAGTTAGTGCCTGAAATACTTTATTGTAGTCATAAGATCTTGAAAAACAAAATCATCATGATCTGAGTCTCATTTGTATGTTTTCATTAATTTTCAGTCAGATGATAGACCACAGGGAAAGACACACTTTCTTTATTATTTATAACATTCTTGAACATTTAATAATAATAAAAAAGATATTGTGCCATTCTGAAGCCACATTCTATAAATAGCTAAACAGACAATTTCGCCTATGTATGTTATAGCTCTCATGTGCTTTGGCACAAGGATACGGTAAATACACTGTTTCATTTTGAGAAGAGAGGGAATCAAGAATGATAAGAAGTTAGTCATAAATCACCTAAATGAGTTCAAATCTGCAGGGTCAAACTGCATCCTAGAGCACTGAAGGAACTTGGCTGACATACTTGCAGAATCACTTACCATAATTTTTTTTTTTTTAGAAATCTTGGAGAATGGATGAGGTGTCAGAAGCCCGGAGATGAGCAAATCTCTCTCTCTCTCTTCAAAAAAGGCAAATACCAGGAAAAACTTTGGAATGGCTTATATGGGAGACTACTTGGAAGTATCTTGATGACAATGTAGTGACTAGGAGGAGCCACCATAGGTTTGTCAAACATAAATCCTGCCAAATTAATCTTATATCTTTTTTAGACCAGGCCACTGGTTTATATGGTAAAAGTGCTATGGATGTCATTTGCTTGAGTTTCAGCAAAGCTGAAGGTCTCCCATTATATTTTCATTAGTAAATTGGTTAAATATGGAGTGTATTGGAACACCATCAGATGGATCCATATTTGGTTGGAAAACCACGCTCGAAGAGTTGTCATCAGTGGCTGTGTTTCAAACTGGAAGGAGGTTTCAAGTGGAGTGCGACAGGGTTCTGTTCTGGGGCCAATACTCTTCAATATTTTTATCAGTGATGTAGAGGATGACATGAAAAGAATCATTAAATCTGAGGATAATTCTAAACTGGGAGGTGTAGCTAACACATTGGAAGATAAGAACAGAATTCAAAAGGACCTTGATAAACTAGAAAACTTGAATTAAATTAGGAAAATGAAATTCAACAGGAACGAATGCAAATTCTATATTTAGTCCACAAAACCAAATGCATAGGTATAGGAAGGGGGATACTTGTCTCAGTAGTACTACATGTGAAAAGGACCTTGGGATTATTGTTGATCATAAGTTGAACACAAACCAACAGTATAATGCTGCAGCAAAGAAGGCAAATGCTGTCTTAGCCTGAATTAATAGAAGCATAGTTTCTGAGTCAAGAAAAGTAATAGTCCTACTACATTCTGCACTGGTCAGGCCTCAACTCAAGCACTGTGTTAAATTCTAGGTAATGCCTTTTAAGGCTATAGACAAGTTGGATCAGGTTCAGAGAAGGGCAACAAGAATAAGAGATATGGCGAACAAAACATATAAAGAAAAGTTGAAAGAGCTAGGTATGTTCAGCTTGGTGAAAAGAAAAGTTACAGGTGACGTGGTTGTCGTGATGATGATGATTACTGTTATTTATTTCTTGCCCACATCTCCCCAAGAGCTCAAGGCAGGGTACAACGTAAATTAAAATACAACTAAAAACATCTAAAACCATTTAAAATATACCAATTTAAAATTCAAAGTTTAAAATCAACTGGGTAGACCTGCCGAAAGAGATAGGTCTTTAGCACTTTTTTGAATTCAGACAGTGTTTTCAGCTATTGAATTTCTTCCGGCGGGTCATTCCGCGGTCAAGGGGCAGCCAACGAGAAGGGCCTCTGGGTGACTCTGTTGCCCGTCTAGTCCTGGTTGGTTTAAGTAAACAGCCCCCAGAGGACCTGAATGTAGGGGGCAGATTCTATGGGAGGACCCTGCAGGTAACTTGGACCCGAACCATGTAGGGCTTTAAAGGAAATAACCAACACTTTATACTTTGCCCAGGAACTAATTGGCAGCCTTAAGTATATTACCCAGGAGTCTAAATACCCAGTGCTGTCATCACTATATTGCCTGCAATACTCTTACCTCGCTATAGGGCTCGCATCCTCTAAAAATGAGCTGTTTATTCTGAAGGACTAGTATGAACATCTTTCATTTTTCTGTTCCTGGATGATTTGCCATGGCATGCCAATAGGGTCCCCCCCCCACATGTGCCTTTATTAGTACCATGACATGAATGTGCAGTTTTCCCCTTTACTCCTCCGCTCTTGGGGAAGAATTCACTGAATTTCTGAAAGAGGCATGAGTGCTGTGTCCAAAATGACAACTTCCCAGTCCTTTTCCCAAAGGATAAGAGAGTTCAAAGTGCAAGCAAAGGATTCAAACAAACCTGACACTGCTCAGTCTCTAAGACAAAGACATTTTTTGTCAGTATAAAAATGATAGCAAACCATTCTCAATGGGGGCCATTTCCGCACTAGACTGTTATAGTGCTGTTATTCCACTTTCAACATCCTATGGAACCCTGGGGTTTGCAATTCCGGGAGAGGCCAGCCGGCCCCTCCCGAAACCACAAACCCCAGGATTCCATAGGATGTTGAAAGTGGAATAATAGCACTATAACAGTCTAGTGCGGAAACGGCTTAAGACAGTGCCTGAGTCTTACAATCTTTGGGATAGGGCTTTCTCTTGGTCCCACCACTTCCACAGGCTTGTCTTGCGAAGACATGGGATAGAGCCTTCTTGGTGGTGGCTGCTGGGCTATGGTTCCACCTTGTTGGGAGGTGTAGTTGGCTCCCTCTCTGCTCTCTTTTCACCACCTGGCAAAAACTTTTTTTTAAATTCAAACAGGTTTTGATCTTTACCTGGATGGGACAGAAGGATATTTTTAAATGAGACATGTTGTAGGTTTCATTGTGTTTTGAATGTGTTTTAACTTAATGTTTTAATTGGATTTTTTGTTTAACAGCTTCAAAATTTTTTGTATTATATAGTGGGCCCTCTGTATATGAGAGGATTCTGTTCTAGGAACCCCTGTGTATTATTATTTGCAAATGCTTGCATCCCATTATATTCTTTTATTATAAATTATTTAAATTACACTCCAGTTATCTAAACAAACAAGCAAGCATTCTAAACAAACAAACACAAAAACATTAAAAGGGTAGAAAGGGCACAAACACCATTTCCAACTCCCCAGAGAATGGTTGTTTATGACTACTTAATGTACGTCTTCAAAATTGAATAAGATATAAATAAATAATCTTATTCCTAATCTACAAAACTGGTTATATAAAATGTAACTACTTTTATACTTATAATTACTCTTTCACTTTGTTAAATGTAGTAATGCTACAGTATAAAAAGCGTACTGTTCTACAATGATATTTCTAGCTATATTATTCAAATCCTAGTACTGAATGCTCCCCCAACATCTCTTAGAAAATTTGTAACCTTGTCCTACAATTTCTTAAACTCATACAAAGACCTTTCTTTTATTAATATCAGCCATATCCATGAACTTCATTACACAGGCATCTTGTGATGGTATCGTGGGAGCTTTCGATTTCTGAGTGTAAAGTATTCTCTTTATTTTCTCTGATGATTCACTTTTTTATATAGTGGCAAGAAGAAACTGAAAAAGATCTTTTTAAAATTTTTTATCATTATTTGTTGTATCTTTCCCATCTTTAATCTCATAAATCACCTTTTTCTCAGTTTCTTTCCACAACTTGCAAGCCAGCCATCTTCTTGGGTTATTTGAAAATTCAAAAGACTGTTTTCCTTTCTATTTTGTAATATATTCATAGAAACTTGTTTTTGTAGAATTTCTAGTCTTTTTATTTCCTTCAGCAATGTAGCATTTTTCAATTCTTTTTTCTTTATCTTATCTGTCTTGCTGTTGTTGTCTTCTTATTCAGCTCTTAATTTTGTTGCATAAAAAAGCCTCTTACACAAACAACTCCAATCTCTGTGCCTTTATTCAAATGGATTCCAAAAATGTTTTTCAAATGTTTTTCAAAGACTCTCACTTTTTTCATTTTAAAGTAATTCCTCACTTAATCTCCAATTAAATTGATTACGCTTCTTTTTCATAGTTAACACCACAGATCAGATCAATTTTGGCAACACCTTCGTATGTTTAGTCATTCCAACTTATCCATCAGTTCAAAAAAACAAAACAAAACAAAAAAACCCCACTCTTTGTTTTCAGTTGAGGCATAAATTCTCACTGCAAATTTTTTTTGTCATGAAGTTGAATTTCTGCTCCTATCACATGGCCCTGTTTCAAAAACTTTTTCTGGAACCAATTTTGCATTTGCATAAACCACTACCCTTCTTTTCTTTTTGTCCAATGATGATACAAATTATTTTCTAAATTTAGAATTTGACAAAAATCTATTATCTTTTTTTCCTAATATGGATTTCTTGTAAATATATCAAATCCAATTTTTGATTCTCTAAATGAAAGATCATTCTTCTTTTAGCCACCAAATATGCTCTTCTAATATTGCAAGAAAGAAATATTGCAAGAAAGAAATTCAAATCCATTTTTACTTTTTTTTTTTTTTATTTGGGTCAACATCCACATTCATCTGAGCCTGATCACTTTTTCCTTCTTCTCCATTACTTGCCTCTAGTGGTCTGATTTGGAGTTCTAGCTTCCTCTGTCCTGCTTTCTTCCCCTCTTCCCTGTTCTTCTCTCTTCTTGAAGTCTTCTCTTCCAAAGTCTTTTTCATATTTCATCAAAAATTCTTTTGCTTTTAAAGTTGTATTGAAAGCATATCTTATCTGTCTGTCTGTGGCCCTTTTGGAAATGAGAGAAAGAGAAAGATGTTTGAAAATAAGGGGCATTCCAAAGGGGGAATATTCTTGCAAGAGTAAATGCAACCTTGGCAGATTTCATGGAGGTAAAAAAGAAATGAATTTGCTAGAGAACTGGATAAGGTCTACGAGATTGATTCTCAGATAGGCAGACCAAGAAATTTAGCAAGAGATGTGACTAGAAGAAACATAAGGGATCAAATTCTGCAACTGCATTTTTCAACTAAATTACTGAATGAGGGGAAAAGTATCCCATTATGTTCAATGGCAGTGCATGGATGCATCAGCAAATCTGTGCACATATCACCACCATTTTAGATATAGGATGCAACACAGTCACAGACACTGGAAACTGTATGTCCAGAGACTGTAGGTAAGAAGGACCCACTGTATTTGTTTTGGCTTTAAGTTGTGTCAACTTATATTGTAAGCTGCTTCAGGTTCCATATTTGGAGAAAGGTGGAATGGAAATTATAAAAGTAAGCAAACAATCAGCTACAAATCAGAAATCAGTGGCTCTGTGGTCATCTTCACCCCCATCCCGGTACAATGTAATTGCCAGTCACCAGAAAATCTATATGAATGCCCATTTGTTCTCTGCTGGGAAGCTGAATGAGGTGGCACCCCTGCAAATGTTTACCACCTACTCCCCAGTGCAGTCCTCTAATAAAACTAGCAGTGACTAAATCTTTAACCTGCATGTCAAAAGGCTGACCCCCTTTTCTTGGTAGGGCATTTGTATTCTGAAGCTGGCCCATGTTTTTTAGCCCTCTCCTGATGTTGCATCTCATTCTTTTCATATGTACATACTATGCTGTTGCCAAAGAAACAGCATACAGCAGCCCCCAACTGTAGGGGCTGTGTATGATCAGGAGACCTTTGTGTGCAGCAGTGCAGATGTAGAAAGAGACATAATATTTGGGGCAGGGGCTAACATTGTGATCTGCTCCTGCTTCAGCATGGAAAAGTGATCTACATGTGAGCAATATATGAGCACAGCTAAAGATTCTAGTGACATGGGCCCATGGTGCCTTGAGCATACAGGGTTTCTGATCCAGTGCATGTTCTACCTCAGCAGACTGAGCACTCATTTTAGTCTCACAACAAGACATTGACACTGAGAGATGGGGAGCTCTGACACCTGCCATCAGGAATGCCTCAAGCATTCTGCAGAAGGGGATTATTCTTACTCAGTTAGTTTTCAGGCACATCTCCAAAACAAAGTAATTCTGCCGACTGGGAAAATAAAGCATATTTCTCCAGGAAGCAATACAGCGGACTAGGATGCGGTATCCCTGAAATGGAAGCATTAAAATCTTCTGGAGACTAGGATTCAAATCCCTGCCCAGACACTGGGAGACACTGGGCAGGTCACATTCTCTCAGCCTCAGAGGAAGGCAAAGACTAGCCAAAATTTGCCAAAACAACAACAACAACAACAACAACAACAACCCTGTGATAGGTTCACTTTAGTGTTGCTGTAAGACAGAAGTGATGTGAAAGCCCACAGCAACAGAGCGCAACAAAGGGGGAGGTTCTTTCTAGTCATAATAGCTTTCCCTTTTGAAAATGGACTTATGGTGACCCTAAGATGGAGAAGTTTAGGTATTTGCACATGCCTGCTGCCACGTCCCTTTTGTCAGGGACATGGCAGTGTGTGCGTGTAAGTGTGCAGGTGCCAAAACTGCTCCCTCTTTTGCAAATAAGGGAGCAGTTTGGGCATGCACGTACGCCTACCGCCATGTCCCATGGTGCCCACATCCCCTGCTGCCATGTCCCTGACAAAAGGGAGACAGGAGCAGGAGCATGTGTGCACTCAGACCACTCCCTCATTGTTGTGTCACTGTTGCTGTTACTGCTGTTCATGTCCAATAGCATGGCTTTGTGCACACACACACACCCCATGAGGGCTCTGCATAACCCTAGGAGTCTGCAGACCCCAGGTTAAGAACCTCTGCTCTAAGTTGTATTTATACTATAGGAGATGTGAACCAGTTTAAGTTGAGTCAGCTTAATCTCTAACTGGTGGAGTTTCAGTGACTAGAAAATGGTGCTAATATTTTTTGGGGATGGATGAGAAATACCCTAAATCATTTCATGGACCATGTGCTTATATTTTATACTTATATTTTAATACCTTCATCCTGGTTTAAAAAGAACTCTTTCTCTACACCACAAAAAAGAAAGCTCTTTCTGCCCAAGGTCTCAGTGGTGGGGAGGGGGTTATCCCTCCCTTGAGGAGAAGAGGATGCCCCTGCTTTGGCAATGAGTTCCTGCTACTCATTGAGCTGAATGGCTGCTGGGCACCATTGTTCCCCTCCAAGAAGCACGTCTTTTGTATCCTCATCCAATGGTTTAGTATAGATTGTCTCCTCAACAGTAGCAAAAGTGCCCAATCCATTAGCTCAGCTCTGGTATGGAACTTCCTGGTGCAAAGGGAGTGTTCTGATTTTTTCTGATGAACTTTCCATTTCGTCTCTTTGATAATAATGCTATTACATTCAATTCTCCTTTTTTCCTGTTGTGGGGAAAGACTTGCCCACAGATTAAAAATAAAAAGAGCTGGAAAAAAAGAAAAGGAAAAGGAAAAAATATGACTGAAAACCAGTTTCTGGTTTCCCCAGATCATCGCCACAAAGCTGTCATAATGAAACAACTTTTAAAAGTTTCCAGAAGTGAAATCTTAAAGGAAAAAACAAAACAAAACCCCAGATCATTGTGCTAAATGTACAAGAGCATCCTATTGGTGCTATTTTAATCTCATTAATGTGATGTAATTATCTAGTTAGGATTGCAAGATGCTCTGTGTCTTGAGGACTGTCATAAAGCAGAACACCAGGGCTTTGTCTGTAAAATAAAACAGACCAGTACCAGAGAGCTTCACAGAAGAGCTGTGCATCTCACTAGACATTCATTCTAAGAAAGGAACATGCTCCCAGTCAGCTAGCTCACATTTTTGCCAGTGTTAACTCACCCAGTGCTACTTTGCTCAAAGGGTGATAAGATGTCTGTTTACTATGTCCACAGCCAGAGAGAGAGAGAAAGAGAGAGAGAGAGAGAGAGAGAGATGCTTGGAAAAAAGAGAAGGTAACCATTTTGTTGGGTCCTTTCCTGAATTCCTTTCTACCTTTTGCATCAGGTTGTGAAGTGAACACCAACACATTTGGCACATGAGCACATTTGGCAGTTGTCATTATTCTTCACCCTTCTCCTTGCCACAAAAGCACAGAAAAAAAACACAGTCAAGTCAGAATGGAAGTCAGAATGGCACAAAATGTGAAAAGAGACACTGCAAGCAGGGATTACGCCCTTCTGTGAGGATAGTATCAATGAAGCAAAGGAAAGAGATGGGTCACAAGAGAAAGGGTGGTCACTGAGGGAAAAACTTGGAAGCCATATGGTGGGAGAGATGGGAAACCACTACAACTTACGTCAGTCCCGTGGGCCAGGGGATTTAAATTTGTTCCACTGGCACCTCTCTTATTTCTTCCATTGACCGCCCTTTTCATTTGTTTAAAACTCAGGTACGTGTCAATTACAATGATTTCTTGTCCCACATTTTGTCTGGAGAGAATCCACAGCAGCTTACTGAAAATAAATAAAAGCAAGCAACACTTTGCTAGCATGCTTGTCATCTAAAAGAAGCAACACGAAAGAAAAAAAGAGAAGGGAGGGAGAAGGAGCAGAAAATCATAGAAGAGTGCAATCAAATGGTGTGGGTCCTTCAGCAAAGTGCCCCCTCTCTCCAGGCCTTTGACAGGTTGACTGCAGGCTCTTGCTATGGGATGGTGGTGTTGATGAAGCTGATTTTCAGCCTGGATAACAGAACAGCCTGGCTTCCGGCATGTCCCTGCTACAGTTTGATGAGGGTTTGCGTAACATACAAGCAGGAAGCTAACTCACAGCTCAGCTTCCTGCTCAGTTCCCCCCAAACCCTTTCCTGCTTGGCTGAGCTTGACTGAAAGAAAAACACAGAGGGAGGCCATGGGAGTGGGGAGTTTAGACCCTTTTGGTCTAAAACAAACAAAGGAAAAAACCTCAGATTTGCTTTACACATTACCCTGGTGGAGCTGGGTTTAAAACCAAATGTATCTTGGTGTCCCACCTACTTTAAGATCACAACCAGATTGACACTCACATACTAGAGGCTAGCAAGCCAGCATGGTGTAGTGGTTTGAGTTTTGGACTATGACCCTGGAGACTAGAGTTCAATTCCCTGCCCGGTTTTGGAAACCCACTGGGTGCCCTTAGGCACACCACGGACTCTCAGTCCCAGAAGACCCTGTGATAGGCTGGCCTTGGGGTTGCCGTAAGTCAGAAATGATTTGAAGGCACACAACAGCAACAACAATGCTAGCGGCTGGCATGTTTCCTAGATATTTCCTGTGTGACTGTGAGAAACAGAAGGGATGTGCAGTTCTTCCATGTTCAAAGTCATTAGGTCCAACATGGCACAGGCATAGACTCCATGGCAGTCATCCATCCATCTTTTAACTTCCCTCAGTCTGAAAATTTTCCCTGTCTATGGGGCATCGTTTAGTAACATAACCAGAATAATGGATGATTTAGAAAGACCACCACCACCACCCAAGAGGACAAGCATCCCATCTACATGGGGCTTACACAGCACTCAAGGTGTCCTACAAAAACTGAAATAATGTATGAAGTAGAAATACCATCTGGTTCCACTTTTGTTGTTTTGTGCCTTCAAGACATTTCTGACTTATGCTGAACCTGTCATGGGGCTGTCTTGGCAAGATTTGCTCAGAGTCGTTTTGCTTTTGCCATCCTCTGAGGCTGAGAGAATGTGACTTGGCCAAGGTCAACCAGTGGGTTTTCCATGGCCAAGTGAGGGTTTGAACCCTGGTCATTAGAGTTACAGTCCAATGCTCAAACCACTGTACCATGCTGGCTTTCCTAGTTCCATACAGATATAAATTCCAGTTTCACACAAACAGAAACAAATCAGGACCAATTACACATTTAGATAATCCATGGTGTGCCATGCATATTTTAGTGTTAACAGTATGAACATAGTAGTGCAGATTACATTGTGAACAGAGGAGAAATAGGTGGACATAAAAACCACCTGCATTTTGAGTCCAACAGTTCCCTAATATCTGCAGCCCAAAATGTACATTTAGATTTCCCCTCTAGCATCTTGTGCCATTGTTCCATAGCATTGCCCTGTTGCCTATTATATTTCCCATCCTCCTGTCAGAGAGAGAGAGAGAGAGAGAGAGAGAGAGTGTGTGTGTGTGTGTGTGTGTGTGTGTGTGTGTGTGTCTGTCAGTCAGTCACACGTGTTAGCCATTATGGAAGGTGATCTAAAATCATGGTTGTTGTTTGAGTGACAGAAGACATTGTTACCCTGTTTACTGGCGGTCCCGTGAGGGACACCAAAATGTGTTCAACAATAGGTGGGGAAGATTAGCACTGAGCACTGCTTTAGCGTTACGAGAGGCAGAGTAACTTAGCAGGATCTTGAGGCCTATGTCTACGGGGTCAGGCCGAGTCAAGGAGCACACAGAAGTTAAAATAATAAACGTGGTTTTATTAAAAACACAATCAAACAGTGTATGCGGCACACTCACACAAGGTAACTAAAGAAATAAAGGTTGGAGTGGGACAGAGGGGTTTTTAGAGGAGTTGCTGGTTTGGGTGATACTTCATCTGTCCTGAAGCCCGGACAAGCCCGGAGAAGATGGGGAGCGTGGATCTCAGCAGGTGGAGCTGAGGGGAAGGCACGCTGGACAAAGCGACAGCAAGGAGGGATGGAAGCCAAGAGTGATCCAAGGAAGCACTCAAAGTCAGAGTTTTTTATAAGGAGAATTGTGACCACAGGCTAGTTTGGACTCGGGGAAAACAATGGATTTGGGGCTGGAGACAAAGCCTCCGAAAAGTCAGAATTTGAATGATTGAGTTATAGCCAAATTGTCAATAGGATAGCCGGTATGCAAACAAGGAGTACTTGAGCGTTGTATAGTTCGATCGTCAAGCTGCCAGTGCGGAGCAGAGGATCTTTTGAAAGTTGCTTGCATACCAAATTAAGGTACTTGCCTTGAGGTCTCCTAAAGCTGGTAGTTGGCTATTTCTGGCCTGCCTGTATTGTTTTGGAATATTACGGTGATTATCGGCCGAGTCTGTGTGCGTGCTTGTCCAGGGGCCTCGCAAGCACGTGGGAGGGAATGGGTATATGAGGCCGAATTAGTGATACCAATAGATATCTTTTTATATCCCCCAAAGCTCGGGCTAGCCAGGGCAGTAACAACATATGCATAACAATTAGTGTGGCCAATAGCACTATGAAACTTACAGTTTTGTTAACATCAGCCCAAAAAAGACATAATGCAAAGGACTGGTTTGCACTTCTTTCCCTCCCACCCTCTCTCTCTTTGTTGTGGCCACCCTATCCTTTCATAACCCCGGGTGTTGGGCTTTCCTGCCCTGACTTCCCTGAAGAAAGTTTTGTGACAAAAAGGCCCCAAATAAAGTCAATTTGATCAGAAGCAAAAAAAAAAAAAAAAAAAAGGCACTAAAGGCAAAATCATAAATTTTCCATTCAGAAGAAGAAAAAGGTTCTATTTTGGCAGGAGAAATGAAACTAACAGAAGGAAACATCTTTAATTACATCCCACTGAGACTGGGGAATAGAAACTGAAAATGAGCCAGCTGCGAATCAGTCACGAAAGACCATGGTGCCTCTCTAATACCACTAAGAAAGTCTGTAGGGTTTCTAGAAAGTTCTAAGAACTTTTCTCCCAGCTAAGCTCACTTCATCATACTTTTTACATCAAATTGCAGTTTCAGTATGTGTTCATCTCCTCTTCCTCCTCCCCATATTGCAGATGTTAAGGGATGGATAGCTATATGATTATTATGAACCTTTGAATTTTTGACCCACATAAATCTGAACTAGCAACTTCCTGTCTTATTTACTGCACTCTAAACATTTTAGAAACACAGAAAATATTTACTCAGAAATAAGACGTACTGCAAGGGTCCTCCAGATGTTATTGAACTGCAACTGCCAGCATCGCTGGTCAGCACAGCCAATCATGAGGAATACTGGGAATTCCAGTCCAACAGCATCTGGTGGGCTGCATAATTCCTTTCCAGAATGAAGTAAATGTGCTTATTTACTAACAAGTTTGCACTTACAGTCAAATACTTAGCCCATTCTAGCTCTCAATTAACTGGGTCTGGGAAGGGCAACAATAAGTGAATGTTACAGACTTAGCAAGTGTACAAGAAACTTGTGAAGATGATATCACCCTGAAAGTCAAGGTATCTATTGGGACAAGGCCATGAGAGTCTTGCCTGCAGATCTGTTCTTCATAGATATCATGCATCCTTAAAGCTTACCTTCCAGCATTTCACAGATGCTAATAAGGATATATGGGAATTTGTAAGGAAACATGAGGACTTGATTGAAAGGACAGGGTCAAGATATAAGCTATTGATGAGCAAGATTAGACAAAGCTGCACATTTTAAGCAATGGCACCTTTGGATTTACATACTGAATTGAGGAAAAAACCCTGAAAATCCCAAGTCAGTAAGTACAGTACTCTGTACAACTTTCTTTCAACTGAGCGATCTCTGCATGAACTCTATTCTCACCCACCCCATCTGCTCAATGTGCATTATATATCAGATTCCAATCTCATATGGTCACCTTGAGATAACTATAGCTTCTCCGTCTCGCCACTTAAGAGGATTGTTATTAGAATAAAAATAGGGATGGGGAAAAATAATATATACAAAATGAAATGAAATTAGTTAAAATACGTGCATTTGGAAATGCGAACCAGCTTCAACGTGTCCCTGTGCCAGGATGGGGCCATAGTGTGGAAATGGCCCAGGTCCCACTGAACCTTCTGGGGCTTACTTCGGAGCAGATATACGTACTGTTAATTTAAAAGGAATATTGATCTGTAGTGAGAGATCAGAGCTCTTCTGAATGTATTGGACCGAAATCCATTTACTGCTGTAATTGTAGCAAATGCTGAATGGTGAGACAACATTTACATAAATCTCATTGATTTGGTTCTGCTTTAATTGAGATTACCCATTGGACTTTTCATGTACAGATGACAAACTAAAGGAACATTTAATTATCTGAGGCCATTTCTGCACAACGTTACTGTAATGCTATAGCAGCGGCTTGTTACCAGTCCAGGGGCTGTGCTTCTGCACAACGTCATCACTATCCGGCTGCTATCCTGTCCCCAAGTGTCGCCAAATTGCCTCATTCTATTTCCAGAAAAAAACCCGTTAAGAGCCTCCTATAGCACTTCAATCTCACCAATTGTTGTAGTGTTGTACCGCTATAGAGCTTGATGGCGCTTCCTGTTATGGTGGATCCAGCAGTGGGAGGGCTGTGGGCATGCCCAGCTCCTCCCTCCCTCAGTGACTCCCATGGTGTGGTAACTTCCTATCACCTCTCCCTGTTTATTTCAAATGTCTCCTTTGAAGCAAAACTTTTTTAAAATACATTTTTAAGTCGTATAGGGGAAAAGCGCAATTGTGTACTAGCATGTCATGCTGTTGTAACATTGCTGTGTTAGTACAGCTTCCAGCCCCCCCCCCCCAGAAAAAACACTGCCCAATCAAGGGCAGTGGGGCAGGGTGAAGGCAAGGCATGGGAATCGCCAAGGATGCTAATACCCATCTATTACCCATCTGCTTAAGTGGGAAGGGGGCGGAAAAGAGAGTCATTAACCTGACGGTATCGCGCATATGGCAATGCCGCCATTATAACGGTATAACGTGCTAATGGTCTCTAGTTGTGATAACTGAAGCCCCTGTCAGAGCTGCTGATGACGAGTAGCAGCTGTTGGTCCCTGTGGCTCTGGCTGGAGATGAGTCCTGCAGCTCAAGAGCTCCCCCTGCTGCCATGGACCAAGCAGGCTTGGACGTTCCTCTGCCTGCTCCTTTAGGGCATCAGGGATCCGATTCTGAGGATGCTTTGGAGCCTGTGCCAATCAGCCCACAAACAAGGCGGAGACTCAAGAGAGCTGAGCAAAGGGAGGCTTCCTTGATGAAGTTCAAGAAGCAGTGACTAGCCACACCTGTGTCTTGGGCTATATAACTGCCTGCCTGGAAGCTTTCCTTTGCTTTTGGCAAACTTCTTTCAAGCCCTCCTCTTGCCTGGTCCTTGCTCCCAGCACCTGGTTCCTGCTACCTTGAATTGATCTCTGGACTCTTGACCCTTGGCTTTTGGAACTCTGACTATGGCTTTCACTTGATGCTCTGGTAAATGAACTCCCTTGTGTAAAGTGCTTGCTTGTCTCCTCCTGGCTGGACTTTGCTGGTTCTCACACTCCCTTCTCTGGGCTGGCTCACCACCCAGGTCTCTGACCTTGACACTAGTGTGGAAATGGCCTAGGTCTCCACTTGCAGTCTGAGGTAATACTGCTTAGATGCATATGTATCACTGTGCTGAATACTGGGCCAAAGACTTATTCCAGTAAGTCCACTGTTTATCAGGTCTTCTTCACAGAATAGCACTGGGAAATTTTCAGTTATTTAAGCCTTTTAGAAAAGGCTGTTCTTGTTACATCACACCATTCTATTTCTATTACTATTGATTATGGAAGAAAAATGATATCAACCTCAAGACAGGAAGATGCGATCAGCAGACTGAGGGAATCCTTAAAGTTGGTAGAAGCATAGAATGCCTTTGTGTTGAAACAAACCCTAAAACAGCTCAGTGAAGGCTGGGTATGCTTGGTGGCCATGGAAACCTGATCGACAGTTGTGTGTGTGGAGGGGGAAGAACCTAGAACTTGGGAGTGGTGGTACCTCCCACTGGCCAGCAACAGGTCTCTAGATTGGTTTACACCACCTCCTACAGTTCTTGCCCTCCCACTCCCTATAACCCTTTGTTCCTCCCTGCTAACCTTCCGACCCTTTCATACCTCCCTCCCCCACGACTTTGAAAACTTCTCAATGGAAAATATTTTTATTCTGTTAAGGTGAGTAGTGAGAATAATGTTGCAAATCCTGTTGGATTGCAACTCCCAGCATTATTCACTGCTGGCTAGGGCTACTGAGATTTGCAGACCCAGCGTAGTATTTTTATTGTACTGGTTTGAGTGTTGAATCGACTTTCAGTCATAGAAACTCACTAGGTGATCTTAGACAAGTCAGACTCTCTCAGCCTCAGAGGAAGCTAATGGCAAACGTCTTCTGAATAATAGATCTTGCCAAGAAAACCCTAGGAGAAGTTTGCTGCCATAAGTCTGAGTTGACTTGTAGGCACATAACAATGACTAATAAAGCATCTGGACAGCTACTTCCCAAGTCAGTTCCTTATCTTCTTCCTTAATTTATGCTATGGTCTATTGTGTTTCCTTGTATATTTGAATTTCCCATAAATTCTCTATTTCTATTTTGGCAGGCAATAAATTGCTAAAGAGAAGTTAATAAGATTATGGGGTGTTCTTTTATCTTTGGTGTACCTCTTGCTATACTTTGATGGTGATGCAACAGAATTTTCAAACTAGGAGGCCTGTTCTTCCTTCCACTCCCCACCTTAATTCACACGGCATCAGGCTCTAATGCAGAGAAGAGGTCCTTATGAACCAATTACTATTGCACTCAGGATTTTGAGGAGCACTTCAAAGAAGAAATCACACCTTGATCAGTCAGTATATGGAAAACATGTATTAGAGTGGAGAAACACTGTAAAGAGAAGAGACTTGTGCTGGAATGAGACCATAAACATTTCCTTTTAAGTACTGCCCTGCTGTTCTGTGCTTAGCTCATTTTTTTTTCTTTCACAGTTTGCCAAAGAAAACCTTTCCAGAAAACAGCAGTGCACTGTTATGTAACTTGATTAGATGATATACAGACTTTTGGTTCAAGAGAGAGGCAGCATGGACGATTGGTGATGACATCTGAGAAAGAACTGAAAAAAACTCTCCAAGCAGACATTAGGCTGTAAGTGGCCATTTTTTGTGAATCAACTTAACCAGCCTCAAGTAAAAGTTATCCCCCAAGGTATGGGGATGCAAGTTTTTATTAAGAACTCTCTAATGTAGAAAATAACACATGTTGACTGTGTACTTCCTCAGTCAATGAGATAATACTGCATAATACCATCTCACCATACCGTTGTACCATCTCACCATACCATTGTATCCTACACTAATGCATTTAGAATACCTACTGCTCCTGGTATATTAATCATATTTTTATCATGCTCTTCTTCTAAGAAGCTCAAAGCAATGTCACTCGGATTCTCTTTTTTACCCAAACAGTCCTAAAAGATAGGGTGACTGCAACTGGGGCTAGTTGATACACTCTTAGAAGTCAAAAGTCAGTGTAAGTATGAGACATAAACTGTTCTGAAGTTGACTGATTAGTGGTTTTAACTACTGAAGTGTTATTTTAATGGTCATATTGCTTATTTGGTTTTTAAATTATTTTGAATGATATTTATTAGCTGTCATGAGTACAACTTTGGTCGGAAAGATATGATAAAAAAAGTAATAAAAAGCAAAGCAGAATGTCACTTTGATGGTGTGCTTGCAAGTAAGCCGCAGTACTGCTGTCTCACTTTCCAGCCCTTCCTCCATGACTCATCCTTTGCCCTGTAAAAAGTCTTCAGCTTTGTTGTGTCAGACCTCTCCAAATGATGGGAGAGAGATTCAAGGCTGAGCAGTTGAGGCTCAAGGGCTGTGGGATACATTAATAATTATTAATGATCTGGATGGGATACCAGAATCTGATAAAAATAAGTAGTTTTTCTTTTTATGTAGGGGTTGGAAAGTAACCAAAGTAATACTGATGATTTTTTTAAAAAAAAAACAACAGTCAAATCATTTTGGTAAATTTGTGAAAAAACTATTGAAGAGCTAAAGACAAAGGAAGATTCTTGTTGAGGAAGAATGGGCTGGCTTTCTGCAAAACTTGTTCTTGTGTCCTTTTGTGGGCATGTTGGACAGTACTCAGAAGTATATTGATAGGGATGATCTGATAAGATATTATATATTTGACTTTCAGTAAATATCAGAAAACCCCTTGAAGTCTCCTGAACAAAACAGTAGTCATGGGTAAGAGAACAAGTTCTGTTTAGGACTGGTAACTAGCTAAACAACAAGGAAACACAAGAAGGAATAAATGAGCAGTTCTCCTAATGGAGAGAAGGACACAAAGGAATCTTCCAAGCAGTGGTACCTAGATAGAAGTGAGCAGTGAAGTGGTCATGTTTGCAGATGGTCCCAGTCAATTCAGGGTTATAGAAGCTAATATGAATTCAGAAAAAATGGTAGCTTGTGGACCCAGTGCAGATGGGGGAAGCTCACCCAGAAATAGTGGGGAGAGGCACCCTCGTTTGCCCACGAGTCGCTTGCACAATGCAGAGCTCCAAAAGGATGTCTCTGAATGGAATGAAGGGGTGGGGAGGAGGGGAAGCTAACAAAAACCCCTGTCTTTATATTTACAACAATAGGGTCTGAAGAGGCCCTGATTAAGAAACAGCTTGCACGATTGTGTTGCATATTCACTGATAGTGTCAACAAAATGTGCGGCATTAGTGAAAATGGCAAGTTGTATACATGGGAATCTTGTATGATGAGGAAAGATAAAGAAAAGTGTGTCAACCATTATGATAATGCTCTATAAAAAGTTCTTTACAGAACACTATACCGATCTGATCATCCAATCTCAAAAAGCCTGCTGTAGAAAAGATGTAGAAAAAGGCCAATCAAGACTCTTATACCCCACACAATTATAGCTCTTTGACCCCACTTTAACTGCTATGGTTACACCCTGTAAAATCCCAGGATATGCAGTTTGGGGAGGCACTAGAGCTCTCTGGCTGAGAATTCTAAATACTGCATAAAATTACAAATCTGAGAACTCCATAGAAGGGAGTATGGTGGTTAGGGTAGAAACTAAGGTCGTTTCTGCCTGAAGGGGCTATGCCGCTGTGGAGCCAGGATGGCAATGCTTGGCTGGTTGTGCTTCTGCATGACATCATTGCCAGCTCCCTGCCATCTTGTCCCCAAGTGGTGCATACATGCATGGTATTTGCAAAATAGTGCTTAAAAATTCGTTTTATACCTGCCATCCTGCAACGCTGCTGCCTTTCCTGGCCATGCAGAAAGATGGAAGCACACTGGAGACGCCTCCCTCCCCAGCACAGCAAAGGCAAGTGCCCAGCTGTGCTCTGGAAGGGAAGAGGCGGAGCCAGCGTGTTCTCCTCCTCAGAGACCCAGCAAGGTGTGGAGAGGAGCGTTCCTGGCACGCTCCCCTCTCTGCCAGGGCTGCAGCGGAAGGACTTGCCGGAGCCCTGTCGTGCGGAAATGGCCAGAGTGTTATCGTTGTGTTGTGTGAAACAGACCTCAGTGTCTAGAGAGTCTTCCTCACAGGGTCAAGGGTTGAGTCTCTGAAGGCACAACCCTATAACCAAGAGGCTCACTTGGTGCCCATATTGTGGCCTTTTTGTGCCAGGTGAACACCTTTTGTTCTTATTTTAAGCACTATTTTAGCGCTTCTACATCTTTTTATTCTTTGATGGGTTTGATTTTAATTTGATTTTATATATTGAAATGTTTTATTCTCTGCAACTATTTTTATCTTGACTTTATATTCTATTGTCCATAGTCATTTTGACATTAGTTTGCATTGCTGTATTTTATATTCCTAATAGATTGCCTGGGAAACTCTACGTGATTGTTTGTTTGAAAGTGCAACAAACACTTACCTGGAAGAAGAAAAAATTGTATGTAAAGGGCCTTATTTTTGTGTAGACATGTGTAGGAATGTGCTGATAATTCAGTAAAAAGGTGAGTTAGGGAGGAGGGCCTATAAAACTATGCATTGCGTGGAGAGAGTGGATAAAAAGAACAGCTTTTTCTCTCCCATAAAACTAAAACTTAGGGTCACCCAATGAACTTGATTGGTAATACATTTAGGACAACAAAAGAAAGTATTCCTTCACTACATTTTACAGAATTCACTACCGGAAAAAGTGGCAAAGGCTTCCGGCTTACATGGCTTTAAGGGGGCTCAGTTCAACAATGGCTTTTAGCTGTGATGGTTAAATGAAATTTTCATGTTAAGAAGGTAAACTATTGAACATAATTTTCTGGAAGAAATGTGTATGTATGCAGCAGGGGAAGTCTATAGTCTTCCTGTCATACTTGTGGGCTTCCCATAGGTATCTGGTTAGCTATTGTGGGAAAAGACAATGTTGGCCTAAATGAACTTCAGATCTAATCTAGCAGGACTCAAAATTTAGCCACACTGATTTTGAATATGGTAGGGCAACCAAAAAGTATAAAGGACTAACAAATCTTTGTCAATAACTTTCTACAACCTGAGCAGCTAGGAGACGTTCTGGCATAAAACTGGACTGACCTCTTCCTCTCAAGCATTTCAGTCTGAGATACTCCTTGTTAACTGTTTTTATATCATTCTCTTGGAGATAGTGAGCTTCCTAAAATATTTAAAGATGCCTGTTGCCACACAGGTCTCAGAAATGCAGGTTTGCTCAAGTTTTGTCAATCAGTATGGAAAACCAACTAAATGCAAAATCAGCACATACTCTTTCTGGGATAAATCCTCTTTCTTTGCCCCCCCCCCCACACCTTCTTTCCATTTTGCAGTTCGCACCCACAGAGCACAGAGGATGGAAATTCTTCAAACTGTCTCATTAAGCAGCAGGTTGAGGTGGTCATTCATTTACAAGTAGACCTGAATACAACAAACTGGATTAGCTACCAACAAGCTGACTTACATGCAGATAAGCAGTGCATGTTTTCCAAGAACCAAGATATGAGACACAAACTTTTTAAGGAATACTGCAGTAGTTGGAGCAATACTGCTTCCATGAGGTACAGCACCTAGAAGGGGCTGAAATATAAGAAGCGCCCTAATGGATCACAGCAAGGTTCATCTGATCCAATCGTGGCCAGCCAGCTGGCTCTTCACATTTACAAGCAGGGCATGAAGGAGATAGATATTTCCTATTTGTACTTAAAATCTTTTATTTAGAGGTATGTGGTTGCTTAATTTTTCCTGGAGGAAAACATTTGTGATATATACAGAATAATCTAAATATTGCATTTCTGCTCAGTGCGGAGCAAAGTTACTTTTGTATGTTTCCCAAAATTCCTATCTCCATTGGTTTTTCAGAACCAGCTAGAAACTTCCATATTACCTTTTTAATCATAAGGTCTATTAGATAACCCTTTCCAAAGAATCAGTTTCAGCCTCAAGCAGATTGCTGGATTATGAGTTACACAGAACCTTGCTACTGGTGTATACAATCTCCTTAAAAGGCTTTCTCTATAAATGTTCACAACTCTCCTCAGCTAAACTAAGCTATTCTTGCTAAATATTTAAAGCAAAGGCTCATATAAAAATGCTGGAAACAAGGAAAGCAGGGACAAGTTCAGGAAAGAAGCACATGTGAATTTGTGAAACTGCATCAGAATCATCTGTCAAGATGAAATATTTTCCCACGTTTCCTATTAGAAATCCAAGAGACATTCAGATTTCTTTGTTTTAACCTAGCTATTTAAAAAAGAAACCAGTTTAAATTGCTTATGAAAGCGCAGTAGTGATACTTTAAAATACACTTTCTTCAATCACCTGTAACTTTTGAGACATTACATCCTGCTAGGAAAAAAAAAAAGAGAGAGAGAGAGAGAAAACTGACAATTTATGTTTCATCAAATAATAATAAAAAATGCATTAGCTAACTGGACAGGAAACAGAAAGTCATCTTGCAGGCAAAATCAAACCAAACCAAACCCATTTAGAAGACCAATATTTCACTGCATCCCTACCAGCACCACCACTGAGAAACTATGAGTCATCACTGGAAAAATTATTCCTATGACCTGTTTTACGTTCTGTGCAATATGTAAAAAAATGAAAAATGGTGGTATGTCCATAAGGCCAAAATCAACCAAGAACAACCCAATATAAAGTTGCTCCAGGACCATTTTCATGGCTAATATGTTAGGAACAAGAAGGGGTAAAGTAGCAGTCAGCTGGAAGCAATCCAGGGAGATGCGCTTCAGTGACTGGATGAATAAACCATGGGATGATTTTGGTCATGGAAAAGCTGACATACTTCAGAAAGAACAAAGCTGAGCATTACAGTGAGGTTTTGGCTGCAGTTTCTAAGCTTCAGATAAACAAATGGAAACAAAATTAAGCACAAATCTCTCAGCACATAAACTATGTAGCAAAAAGAGGTAGCTTTGATTTTCCATCTACTAGCGTTGGCCCGTATCTGCACTAATCAGAAGTAAATTATCTTATTCAATATACAGTGCCCCCTCCATTTTCATGAGTGTTTGGGGCACAGACTCCTTGAGAAAGTAAAAAAGCAAACTGTGAATGACTCCCTCCTGCCTGAGTGAGTGCTCCCCCTCCCATTTCCTTCTGGGGCTCCCTCCTCCTATTCCCCTGCCTTTTGCCCAGGGGTACATGCCTTCCTTCTCCATGGCAGGGGGCAGCCTCACACACAGAGAAGGTGTGCAAGAGCTTTTGGCCCCCCATTCCCTTGCCATTTGCTTGGGCGTGTGTGCCTTCCTTCCACATGCCTGGGCAAAAAGCAAGGGAATGGCAGGGGGAGAACAGCGGGGAAGGCAAGTGGGAGCCTCACGACTAATCAAATTCATGAAGGTCAAACTTGTAAATGTGGAGGGAGGACTGTAGCAATCATTGAAAGCAGATTTGTTTTTGTTGTGTGTGTGTGTGTGTGTGTGTGTGTGCACACCTTCAAGTAATTTCCAACTTATTGAGACTCTAAGGTAACCCTATCATTGGGTTTTCTTGGTAAGATTTGTTCAAAGGAGGGTTTGCCTTTGCCGCTCTGTGAGGCTGATTTTTCCAAGGCCATGCTGTGGGTTTCTATGCCTGGGAGGGAATTTGAATCTTAGTCTCCAGAGGCATGGTCCAAAGCTCAAAGCACTATACCATGCCTGCTCTCTGAACAGATTATTTAATACTGCAGGAAAGAGGATGGTGGAGGGACTACTTACACCAGAGCTTTCCAAATGGTGTGCCACAACACGTTAGTGTGTCGCCTG
This sequence comes from Cyclura pinguis, assembly GCA_030412105.1. NCBI lineage: Eukaryota > Metazoa > Chordata > Lepidosauria > Squamata > Iguanidae > Cyclura > Cyclura pinguis. The sequence goes on from CM059599.1 coordinate 178,995,908, forward strand.
AAGAGTGTAGGTGTGTTGCCTACAATCTTGGAAATGTATGTTATTATTTATAAACCATATATTTTTAAAAATATATGAAAGGTTTTCATGAGATATGTTGTGTCCCCATACATTTTGTTATTACAATTTATGTATTTGTCTGTATCTCTTATCAGGCGTTAGTTTAACCTCCGGTTTGCTAGGAATACTGAATTACTGTGTCACGAAATGAGGTATGTCTAAAAAGTGTGTCACCAAAATGAAAAGTTTTGAAAGCTCTGACTTACACCCAACTGTATCCTGGACTAACTATATGGAATGTACTTAAGCTCCTCAAAATTTAACCTGTGAAGGCATTTTATGCAAATATTTGGCAAAAATCAGAAGACATTTATAAAAGTTTATTTAAGAGTTACTAGAGAATCATTAAATACAATATCTGCATGTTATATTCACATAGCACATTGTTTTTCCAATAGCTCTTATGCTGTTTCATAAAGCCATATTACATTGTTTATGGACATGATTGCAGCCTTCATAAAATGTCAGAGCAATGCTTTTCAAGCTGATGTGAGGGGCCACATAGGATTTTCTTTTTCATATGCCAGGGACCAGCATGACATTTGTACCCATTGGCTACAATTGTTTCTTTTATCTTGGAAACTCACTGCAGACTAAGGCTAATAGCTCATGGACTGGCATGGTCCACATACCATTACTTTGAGTAGCACTGCTTTAGAGAAAGGAGAGTCGGTGTGGTGTAGTGTTTTGAGCCTTGGATTCCACCTCTGAAGACCAGGGTTTAAATCCCTCCTCTGCCATGGAAACCTACTGGGTGACCTTGGACAAGTTACACTCTCTCAGCCTCGGAGGCCAATCACATCTGATGAAATCTTGTCAAGATAACCCTGTGAAAGGGTCACCTTAGGCTTGCCATATTAGAAACAATTTGAAGGCACACAACAACAAAGCCTTAGAGAACCACCGGAATTAATAGTTCAACTGTTATAAATTAGCAATTTTGGAGCCAAACCAAGTAGCATGTCACAGTGCTTTGCAGTCATAGCTACTGACTTTCTAGAAAGAGCGGCTGCACCTGTTATTCAGATATGAACAATGACAACTAGTAAATTATCTCCCAGAAGCTAGTATTTCCATTCTGAAGTAATGTTTTTTCACTGGTTAACTGATAACATGACAGATGCTGTGGTGTGAAGTCACTAAACAAGAATGTGACTGCCTTATCACAAATATTTAGTATTACCAAGAAACACTTGAAATACTTAAACAAATACTTAGCAGCAAATACTTCATAGCCTAGTAAACAATGTAGAAGAAGTGTCAGCAGTCGTGGTATGTCACTACAAGACAGTGAGAAATCTACCAGCCAAGTCCTGGAGGGCAAACTGGAAAAATTTGATTGTTGGCCAGCTCAAGACCACTACGACAGCATTTTCAGAAACATTTTCTGATCAATACCTACTACCAGCTAGAAGAGCAGAGGTGAAAAATCTAGATGTGTGGATTTAAATGATGACAACAGGAAGATTTTAGATTGTTAGATGCTGGGGACAATTTTGAGACAATACTAGCCTCTCTACTGGTGGACAGACTTCCCAGGAAAAATGTTGCTTTTTCAGCTGGGACAGTTTTGAAGAATTAGTTTTCATGTATAAGGATTCGTGAAGTACAGGGCAAAATTCTGGGGATTCCTTGTCTGATCTATAATCATTCAAAGGAGAATCTGAGGAGGCCTCTGAGTCAGGTCACTCCAGTACCAACGCCATTACCAACACTGGGATAGGTGCAGTGTCAAGGTTGACATCACTGGTACTGAGGACAGTTCCAATACCATTAGTATCATTCTTTGTGCTGTTGAAGGAGGTGGTCTGGAGACCGTGCCTGTGGCCTGAGGAGGCGGAATCGCTCAGGATGGACCCTGGTGAGGGTTGTCCAGAAGGCGAGATGCAAATCTTACCAGAAGGGCCAGTGGTATGGGAGAGTGATCATGATCAGGCAAATGTGGTGAAAGTGTGTGACTTTGGATAATGAGAATGAGGATCACAGTAGGTACCATGTCTCAACAGCAAACAGGACTGAGATCACCAGCGAGAAAGCGAGTGTGGCAGTGACTAACAGCAAACATCCAGGTGACACCAGTCGCAGTGTGCAGAAGAGTAGGAGTAGTATGGGCGAGGAGGCTCTCTCTACAAATAATGCCTGCTGTATTGGTCAATATATGAGATTGGGCTGAAGGGCAAGTCTTCCCATAAGCCAGCTGTTAGATGTTCAGGTTGGTGGTAAGGACAATCGCAATGCTCAGTGGACCGATTCCAACTTCGACATGGAGATTGATTGCCTGTGATGGGAGGTCAAGGTCAATGGTCCCTATGATTCCTAGCTGCAGTTGGTGATGGTGGAGGAGACATATGCCATTGATATTCAGGGAAGGCTGATGGAGAGCATTGTCCTGAAAACTCAGTCTCCACCATAAGAGTCAGTACTGAAGGAGGTGGTGTTGGTTAGGGTTGTGGCTCAACCTGCACTTCTCAATCCCCCACCAATGGTGTAGCAGCTAGTACTGGGGTTTGGGTTGGTACAGTCAGGGCCCCATGAAGTTTAGCTTTCTTCTTCTTCTTTGGGGCCAATGCTGGCTCTCCAGAAGGGTGATGCCTCTTTGCTGGCCTTGAGGGCAGCCTTATCCACAGCTGTGGAAGGCGGAAGCGCTGCCTTATCTGAAGGTGTGGAAGGTGGAGGCAGCATAGGGGTAACAGTTGCTTGGGTAGGTTGCTCCTGAACTGATGCTGGGTCCAGGCTGGCCATCGAGATAGAGGATAAAGGCTTTGACGACAGTTTTTCCTTACTTGATATCAGGTGCTTTGTTATCGAGGATGGTACCAATGTTGATACCAAGGTAGGTACCAATGCGGGAATGTGGCGAAAAGGCAAGGCTATGTCTTGCTCACGGGACAGGTATACCACCACCAATGGTGGTGGTATATAAAGCCTTATTGGATGCTGCTTGCTCTTTAACATGTAGAGACTGTTCCAAACAGTAACATCTCAGTTGGGAGGCCCTGTTCGTCAAAGTCTGGGAGGTGAACTCACAGCAGATGGAGCATACCTGAATGTCATGGCCCTATGTCTATGACAACACGGTAGACATAGAAAGAGGAAAGGGGGGTGAATATATAGATATCTATTTGAAGAAATAAGACAAATAGAATGGACAAAGTATAGAGGAGAATAGAGAGAAGTTTGGAAAGAACAGGAGAAAAAGAATTCTATTCAGCCAGAACACTGACAGATGCTGTCTGTTCGATGGACGGAGAGAAACTGAGGGGAAGGTAGCATGGTGGGCTTGACCATACTCAGTATGGAGCAGAGGAGGGGTTCCCACCAAGCTACTCAGCTCTAAAATCTTCTGAGAGTAGCTTCTGTGCAGGCATGAAGAACCCATTGTGTGAGGCACAGAGACCATGAAGAAGAATTGCAATATATACTGCCCGAGTAGGAGGAGAAATATGAGGAAGACCATGTGATGTTGAGATCAGATGTCATCAAATTATATGACAGCAGGATGAGTGGGCAGATAGCAGACACTCTATAATCTTGGCATCAGATGAAAAGGAAAAATTCAGTAAGCAGGGGGAGGAAGGTCAGGTTATTATGATTAAAGTGAAGTGGGGAGAAAAGAGATCAGGGAATGGGGGGAAGTATTACCAGTTCATCTGAGAAGAAATCGACAGCAAGGGGAAGGCTGTTGTGGAAAACCACATCTAAACTATGCATTGTTAAATGTGAGGCATTTCCCTCAATCTGTATTTTGCCCATTTTTAGGGGGAAAAAAACCCCTTGTGTTAAGATTAAGATACAATTTAGATTAAAATGGATTTAAATTGTTTAATTAAATGGTCTTGATATGTGACTGTTTCTCTTTCTTATTCAAGCTCTGAAGTTGATTAAGGCCATTTCTGCACTAGCCTGTTACAGTGCTATTATTTCACTTTCAACCTCCTATGGAATCCTGGGGTTTGCAGTTCAGGGAGAGGCCTGAACTGCAAACCCCAGGATTCCATAGGAGGTTGAAAGTAGAATAATAGCACTGTAACAGGCTAATGCAAAAATAAGCTAAGAAATATATTTTACTGTTCGATTTAAATGGAGAAAAGAATTTCTGATTTAACAAACTATATGAAGTTTTATGTTGAGGTTACAAAGGTATGGGAGGTAATCATATCAGAAGAAGGGATAGTGGATGTGTTTACTTGTTAATTTTAATATTCAAATATCAAATCTTCAAGTTACAGTCAGCCCTCCACATTCACCAGGGTTTGGGGTGCAAGGCTCTCATAAAAGTGGAAAAATCACAATATCAAAATGCATGTGTGTTTCTCTGTGGAAAGGTGGCCAAGGCATGTTGGAGAGAGCAGGCACCCAGAGTCCAAACCAGATCAGGGGAAATGGAGGGAAAAGGGGTGAGCTGGCATTATGGCCCCATACTTCCCCTCTCTCTCTTTCACCCACCTTCTTCCTTGGGTGGGTGGGCATCAGAAGACGGTTTGTGGTGCTGAGCAACTGGGCTGTGAACCATCCTGAGCTGGCCAGGCAGTAGCTGGTGGAGAAAGAGGAAGACTAGGAGAGGGTTCTTAAAGGGCTGTGTAGCCAGATTGAAACCACAAACAAGGAAGCTTCCCCTGGAAAAGAGGTGCCTGAGGTTGGGGGTGGGGCAGGGATTGGAGAAATTCACAGATAAATCCGGAAAAATCAAACCTGCAAATGTAGAGGGCTGACTCGATTTGAATTTTGAAGAATACAGTATTGTTTGTGTTTAAATAGAAGTAATTATTAGCATAAACTATTATTAATGAATAGATATAGGAGAGCTAACCTTTCATCAACTTTTTGTAGGATAATTATTAAGCATTAAGTTTTGTTTTATATGTGTATTAAAGAAATTGATTATAGAAAGAAGTGTACTTTTTTAAAAGATGGAGTAGGCTTAATTAGGATTGGTGTATAGCAACTGTAGAAAAAGATTGGAAGTCACTCATACCATTTCTTGCTATACTTGCAATCCTTTTTTTCTCTCTCTTCTCTTTTTTTCTATTCTTTTTCTTATTCTCTCTTTTCTCTGTTTTCTATGTAGGTCATATGGGATAATTCTGTGTAATTTTTTTTAAGGCTGTAGATTGTTTTCTTTACTACATTTTTATTCTGTATTATAAAATTCTAAGAATTTTTTTCAAAAGAACCATCTAGGATTTTAGAATGGTTTAGAAACATCTGGGGGATTGTTTAAAACAACAACACTCTATCCCACAAGGGGCGAATGTATTCCACAAAATTATGCATTTGTACAAATATGGGCATTGTCTGTCGCTTAACTTCAAGACAAAATGCAACCAGATATCTTTTCCTCCTGGTATTATTATTTTGGTAACCCCTCCTCTCCCTCTCTTTCAAATATTTTTATATTTTCATTATTAACACTAAATGTTCACTTTTTTTCTTTAAATACTTGTCTGTAGATAGTATATTTTTGATCATGAGTTAATTTTAAAATGTAGAAATCTTGTATGTATAAATAGTAAAAACTAAGGCTTAAAGTAATGTCAGTCAGAACTACACAATGCAAACAAACTTAAATATGAATTTTTAAATTAACATATGCTCCTGTAAGTAGTAGAAGTGGTGTCAGAATACAGTCCTCTCTCCACATTTGCAGGTTTGACTTTCACAAATTTGATGATTTGTGAGGTGGCCATGTGCCTTCTCCCCTTCCCATTCCCTTGCCTTTTGCCTGGACATACATGCCTTCCTTCTCTGTGGCTGGGCAAAAGGCAAGGGAATGGGAAGGGGGACCACCACAGCTGGAGAAGGAAGGTATGTGCATGCCTTTCCACCCACATGGCCTTGCCTTTTGCCCTGGTGCATGTGCCTTCTCTGTGCCCAGGCAAAAAGCGAGGGAAAAAGGGGGAGGCACAATGCTTTCCCCTACTTTCCCTTGCCTTTTGCCCAGGCATGGAGAAGAAAGGCACATGTGCCAAGGGAAAGGGCAAGGGGGGGGCAGAAGGGAATGGGAAGGGGAGCACAGGGGGAGGTATTTGTGGTTTTTCCACTTTGGGGAGGGTTCTGTGCCCTGAGCCCCTGCAAAAGTGAAAGGGCCAGTGTACAATGTTGCCTAGAGAATGTCCTACATAAGGGCATTCCAAAACTGCAGGACTTTTGGTGGTTTTAATGCACAGAGGGGTTGACATGGGAGGAAGTCTTCATATCTTTGGGAACCAGAGTACAGTTTTACATGTGAAAACTGGGTAAAGATTTCCTTAGAAGCAATCACGTAACAGCCTCCTTTGAAGTGTTCAAGACCACTCCCTCCCTCAATAAAATATTAATAATTTATGAATTCCCCCTAATTAACAAATTTCACAAACAGTAACTAGTCAAAATTAATCAGTGGTCAGTAATGAAAGTAGTTGGATCAAGCTATGCATCCTCCTTTTGCTGTATAAATTAAAATCAATTCGTAAAACCAGACCATGCAGACGGGATCTGTAGTGGGATAAAGTCAGAAGAAATACAAGAAACTTTCTTCTCTGAGCGCCTAGCAAACTTGTCAAGCAGGTTTTGTACATTCCAATGTTACACTCCTGGGCTCCACATGTATTAACACTTTTAATGACTTGCGAAAGCTCTGCCAGATCTTTAGCCAAGGACACAATGGAAGCTAAAAATTTGTTTCACTGCCTTCCTCATCAGAAAGAAGACAAAATAACATGCTCTTGTGCGAAACCCCAACCAGAACCCAATGAGAACTCAAACAGTCTAGAAATGGACGCTGAAAGGCAAATAACTTTTATGATGGCCTTCCCTGGATATAAAGTCTACAGAAAAGAGAGAGAAGAGCATTGCTATGAATTCCATAGAGGGCAGAGTCTAATAAGATAGAACAATTACGAGAAATAGCCTCTCCAGAGAAACTCTGGGCCTTTAAAGTAAATTAGTGCAAGGGATTTGGTTATACGCCATGGCCAAAATGCTGGAGGGTGTTATTGGAATGGAGAAAATTCAAGGAAATCCAAGGCACAACTTCTAAAGGTAGAGCATAAACTGATTACTAGGAAAAGGATCCAAGATAAAAGTGTCAGGATCATAATAGCTTTATGTAAGGGGTCAGGAACCTTTAGTTCAAGGGTTAGATCTGGTCCACAGCCTCTTCTCCCCACCTGGGCCTATTCCACTTTCCTGCTAAAGCCCAAGCAAACTGCCTTAAGGGCAGAAAGACTGCTCTGTTCCTATTCAAGAGCAGCTTACTTGGGTTCCATCACAACAAGAGAATAATACTCCTTGTTGTCCCAACTCAGTACAAAACTCTATTAGGGAACAGGTGGATCAATCTACATATCTTCTTCTGCTTCCCCAGGACTTCAGGCTAAGAGTTTCTCATCGCCACCACCACCACCACCACCACCACCACCTGAATAATAAATAGTGCACTGAATGCACACTTTCTTTCACTCTAGTATCTTAGGGCCATTTCTGCCCTACACTGTTACAGTGCTGTTTTTCCACTTTCAACATCCTATGGAATCCTGGGGTTTGCAGTTTAGAGAAGGGCCTTTAGAATTCTCAGCCAGAGAGCTCTTTGGCCTCAGGAAACTACAAACCCCAGAATTCCACAGGGGTTGAAAGTAGAATAATAGCACTATAATGATACAGTGCAGAAATGGTCTAAGTCTCAGAAACTGTAAAAGTTACCCTTTTGGACTGCAGTTCCCAAAATCCCTTGGCTAGCATTCTGGCAGTTGTAGCCCAATTTCTCCTCCAAGCTCTACTAAGTCTACCAAGTGAGTTAATAACAGTGTAATCTAGCTGACATTTTCTTATGTATTTTGAAAACAGATATGAGACTGGCATTGAAAACTGAAGTAGAACTTTGTGCTGAAAATATATAATAAATTTTATTTGAATGTTCAAAAGAGTTCCCTCATTAAATCAAACTTAAATACAGAGTGCCACACAATAAGTTAAGTTACTTAACTAGTTACTTTCTTTTTTAAGGAGAAGGGTACTTATAGAATTCTTTCTCACTTTCTGCAGGAAATCACCTTGCCATATTTTCCTTCAGGAAAGCCTTCGGTATCTATAAGTAACTTCATCTATTTTTGTAATTATGTAAAATGTCACTTTATGACATCGGCCTCAGTTTGCTTCTTTGTGCAAATTTCCACATACATGACATTTTTCCACCCAATGTGTTGCACATTTACATTTCATAGATTATTTCAATTGTATGATTCACTTAATTCCATTTAAAAATTAAATTCTGTAAATGATAGCTATGTATTTAAATCCAATTTAATAGGAAAGATAACTAATGGCTTAGCAACTAATTGATATTCTTGATGATCTTGATGTAATTAGATATGAGCAAACATTATTAATAATAATAGAAAAAAAACCTTGTGGCCAATTCAGAAATGTTTGCATGACAAGAATTCACAGGTTGTCACGGTGCTAAAGGCAACAAACAGTTCAGTGAGATGGGAAAGGTGCCTTGAAATACTTGGTCCAACTGACATTACAATGTACCTCTGCCTGCATGATGCCAAAGTGCTCCATTCACATTTTTCCTTCCATTTTTGCCCAAGAGAAACATGATTCTCAGAGCAGCTGTATATGTTTTCTAGGGATGAAAGTGTCAAGAATGGAAATGTCTCAGCGTGCTGCTTTATCCTATATTGACTGTGCATATTCTGTACTAAAATTAAACAGTCAGCAAAATTTGTCAGATCTGGCCATGATAACATATGCCTTGCTTACACTCTCTTTGGATTATTGTTAAAGCACTCTTATGTGGGGCAGCCTTTGGAAACTTCAGCAGGCCTGATACGTTGCAGCTAGACTGCTGACCAGGGCTGGTTAGAGGAAGCATATAATTCCCTTGCTGAAACAGTTTCACCCTCTAGGCACAATTCAAAGTGCTGGTTATGACCTATACAGCCCTGGTTTAAGTTCAGACTATTAGAAAGCCTGTAACTCCCCACAGGATCCTGCCTTACAATCTTTTGAGGAGGGCTTTTTCTCTGTTTCACTACCCTCACAGGCACTTCTGGCGGGGGAACAGGAGAGAGAGAGCCTTCTCTGTGGCTTCTCTTAGCCAATGGAACTCCCCTCCAAGGGATGCTCAGTTGCCCCCCTTCTCTGTTCTCCAGGCGCAGACCTTCTTATTTAGGTGGACTTTGACCTTTAACTGGTTGAGCAAGACAGAAGTGCAACAAGAGAAGTGACTAGCGGGGTGCCACAGGGTTCTGTCCTGGGCCCGGTGCTGTTCAATATCTTCATCAACGACTTGGATGAAGGAATAGAGGGCATGCTCATCAAATTTGCAGATGACACCAAATTGGGAGGGGTTGCTAATACGCCAGAGGACAGGATCAAAATTCAAAATGACCTGGACAGATTGGAGAGCTGGGCCAAGGCTAACAAAATGAAATTCAACAGAGAGAAGTGTAAGGTCCTACACTTAGGTAGAAAAAATGGAATGCAGAAATATAGGATGGGGGACACGTGGCTGGATAGCAGTACGTGTGAAAGGGATCTAGGAGTCTTAATAGACCACAAGCTGAACATGAGTCAGCAGTGTGATGCAGCAGCCAAGAAAGCTGATACAATTCTCAGCTGCATCAATAGGAGTATGGTGTCTAGATCGAGGGAGGTACTGGTACCACTCTACTCTGCTTTGGTTAGACCTCATCTTGAATACTGTGTCCAGTTCTGGGCACCCCAATTCAAGAAGGACATGGTCAAGCTGGAGCAGGTCCAGAGGAGGGCGACCAAAATGGTGAGGGGCCTGGAAGCCATGCCCTGTGAGGACAGACTTAGAGAGCTGGGTATGTTTAGTCTGCAGAAGAGAAGGTTAAGAGGGGACATGATAGCTATGTTTAAATATTTGAAGGGATGCCATGTAGAGGAGGGAGAGGGCTTGTTTTCTGCTGCTCCAGAGACCAGGACAAGGAGCAATGGATTCAAGCTGCAGGAAAGGAGATTCCACCTGAACCTCAGGAAGAACTTCCTGACGATCAGGGCTGTCTGGCAGTGGAATATGCTGCCTCGGAGTGTAGTGGAGTCTCCTTCCTTGGAGGTTTTTAAGCAGAGGCTGGGTGGCCATCTGTCAGGAGTGCTTTGAGGGTGTTCCTGCATGGCAGGGGGTTGGACTGGATGGCCCGTGTGGTCTCTTCCAACTCTACATTTCTATGATTCTAGGTGTGCTATTTTGAATACATAGTATGATTTTAAATGTGTTTTTAGCGGTTTCAAATTAATATTCTAATTGGATAGTTGTTTAATGCTTTTTATTTTTGTACTACAGATTGTTTTAATCTACAGTCTAAGCTGCGTAGGGTCCCATACTGGAAGTAAAGTGGAATATAAATCAAATAAATAATAAATAAATAGACACCAAGAAAATCCAATTTTTTCAGGCTGCTAAAATGTCCAAATTAAGTAAACTTACTAGATTTCTTATTGTTATTCTGCCTCTAGAATAAGAGCTATTGCAGAGCAGTGATGACTCAAATACTTACTCATCAACTCCTTCGGATTCTTGGATTTCACAAGGCATTTGCTACATACTGGCTCAATGCTGACAGTTGCCCAAACCAGTGTTTTTCAAACTCTGGTTGTATAGACGTTTTGGACTTCAAGTCCTAGAATGCCCAGGTAACATGACTCTGCTCAGGAATTCCAGGGGAAGAAGTCCCAGACACTTGGAAGACTAGAATACGAGAACCAATGGCCTAAAGCATGGTTTAGATTATGGGAAGCAACTGGGAGCCCTTCTGTGCTGGTGCCCTGGTTGCTGCCTTTGCCACTGAATTCACTATCCCATCAAACATTGCTGTCTTTTTTTTAAGTCCTAGGCCATTTCCAGCCAGCCCCTCACGAAACTGCAAACCCCAGGATTCCATAGGATGTTGAAAGTGGAATCATAGCGCTGTAACAGTCTAGTGCGGAAATGGCCCTAATCTCCTTGGTCTGCAACTCAGCTGTTTGGCAGGCTGTGGATCCTGTAATTATCTTTGGGAGAGTATTGCATGGGAACAATTCCTCCTGCATGCCATCCTCTCTCATCATCACATTGTCACCAACCCCAAAAGATACTGATTCACATCATCTTTCTGCTTGCAATCTGGCTGGCAATCTAATCGGTAGAAATCCTCAGAATTTGGTCTGCAATGAGAAACTTGTTAAAGTATCACAGTGCTATACGTTGCAACCAATATCAATTTGCAGCACAAGATGGGAATCTGTGGTTGTCCAGATACTGGTGGCTTCAGCTCCCACCCATCAGCTTCAGCCAGCATGGCGAAGAGTTGCCATGGAGGATGGGAGTTCTGGGGGGCCACAGATTCCCCATTCTTACTCTAAAAGTACTTAATGTACTTTAATGTAGCAGCAGAGCTGTTACAATCCTCCCTGTCAATCAGAGTGCGACTACCATCCCACGTATGCTTCAGCAAGGTGAGACATTTTAATTCTATGCTGCCTTATATAAAGGTATCCAACTGCTCATTGTTTCCTAGGTCACAGCAAGCTTTTTTCAAAATAATCAGGAACAGAATCTTACAGGGGACAGAAAAACATTTCTACTCTTGGGAAAATGAGAACTAGGAGAGCTTCGCACTTTGAGACAAAGCAAATTCAAAGGTGAAATAGAATACCTTGCATGCATAGTAAACTAGCTAAAACATTTAAGGACATGCTCAAAAGGAAGGTGAGGAGAGGAGGCCCAATGGTTTTAAAAAACAAGATCAAATCCTAGTGCGGAAAGTAAGAAACAATACTGCAATCATCAAGAAGCTCTGGAGTTCATTTGCTTGATCCTTTTAATTTTTCCCATACACACATTTTCTGTAAGATCTGTAATATCCAGCAAGACATTGCTTTTGAGATGGAACAGTTTATGCTGAAAACTCATTCTGATGTTCATTTACTTTCCATCTAAATTAAACTAATTAGGCTGGAGAATCATTTCTAGCATGAGATTCTGAGCAGCATCCTTGAAGTGTCAAAATACCCATATTTTGTTTCCCTGATACTACCTATCAGTCTAAAAAAAATTTTCCATGTACTTGTGGATACACAAAATAAATTTACCAAGAAGGTAAAGGGAAAGGTAGGAATTTTTTATTAGGTTCCCTCTACAGGAACACAGTAGGCATTGCTGCAACTCACCTGGAAAGGGGGAATATGTCCCCCCCCTTTATGATCCACGTATAACATAATTAGGGACTACACCATTAAAACTCTGAGTGTGTATGTGATCATCTTTTTCTTTTCCCTCTAAATGGGAAAAGAGTTTTAGAGATCATGTAAATTGGCCACAGCAAGTCATCTTTAGAACACCTGTCTCACAAGATACATTATATATATGGAATATGTAATTATCCATTATATATATAACAGGGCATCCACCATGCAGGCTGCAAAGCCACTTTGGACAAATGTCTGAACTTGGGTTTCTATCACTGATTGTTCCCTAGTATAATCTGTTGAATTTTCCTTCACCTCTTTTCTTAATTCTTTGTTCTTATTTAAGCCAAAGGAATTTTCTTCTTCCTGGTTTTAAACACTCTCATCTGAAAAAACACATAATAGCAATATTTTGGCTGTCCTGCAAAGCAGTACAATTAACTTTAATAGAAGTCAATTTCTCATTTTGATTTCAATTGGCACAGAACTATCTTTGCAAGTTTTCACAGCACATTTTTTCTCCAGCTATCTTTTTGCCTGCATTACGCCAATTTTTGCACAACAGAAAGAAATACAAAAAGTGTTATGACAAGTGTAATAATAACTGAAAGAATTAATAGGCATTAATGATGTCAACTTATGAGACACTTATTAATTAAAAAACTAGGATGCTTGAGTTAGAGAAGTAATGCTGTCTTCTATTTCTGAAAGCTTCTTCACCATTTGGTTCAGCTTCATCTCATCAAATTCCACAGTTAAAAATTCAGATTCCTGGAATGAAAAAAGAAGGTGAGCTTTAGAACATTCATTCACATCATAAACAAAACTATCACTGCTACCACCACCACAATCATCATTACTGAGAGACGAAGAATGATTGTTTAGATGATAATATTTTGGGAGTTGGTTTCAGTTCTTTTTTCTTCACAGAAATGTTTTGGAATAATGTCTTTGGCCATTTCGACACTACATTTGTTATAGTGCTATTATTCCACTTTCAACATCCTGTGGAATTCTGAGGTTTGTAGTTTACCGAGGCAAAAGCTCTCTCTGGCTGAGAATTCTAAAGGCCCCTCTGAAACTGCAAACCCCAGAATTCCACAGGATGATGAAAGTGGAATAATAGCACTATAACAATGTAGTTAGGAAATGGCTATTGGAAGATCAGAAGTAGAAAATAGTCTGTCAGAAGGAAAAATCCATATTGTTCTTTATTTCAAAGCCATGTAAGTCGCTTTCCATATTTTTGCCAGAAGAAGGAAACAGTAGTCCTGTGAGACTTTAAGAGACAAACAAGTTTGTCGTGCCTTAAACATTCAGTGGCCTATCATATGCAGAAATACATTTCACCTAATTAGTTTTCTTGACCCATTATACAATCTGAGAAAACTTCTTGCATATTTTACAAGGCAACATTTCAATAAAACAAATACCACAATGTAGATGCTGGAATTTGTCTCATGGCCAACATTTCATTTTTTTTTTTAACTTAAGGAATGGACATTTGTGCAGTCTTTCAAATGCCACAGTTCTTTCCCAAAATCTATAATATGAATGAAAAGGTAGTATAAATTTGAAACATTCAGTATTTTTTTTAAAAAAACTATAGACAGTTTTAAAAAAGCTCTCAGAGCAACTTATAAAAATGATCTGCACAAAAAAAATCCCATCAAAGCCACAGCAATTTCCCTAGTGGATGTGAGTAAAACAGTAGGGGTAGTGTGCTACTACAAGTCATGATGCTTTCAAAGAGGTCATGCTGTGCCTTGTCCTGAAGAGGACTCCTTAGACCCAGAGGAATAAAGGAACTGTCACCTCGTTGTTAATACATGAATGCAAAGTCACACAAAGCATCACGTCCCGTTACAGTCAATGGATGTGGCAGGCATGTGCACACTGTATCCATTGACTATAATGGGACTCTATGTCTCACGTTTTTTGTTAAGGCTTACTGCCTTAAGCCTATTATTGCCATTTTTATATGTTAAAATTAGAATCTCAGGGTATATTTTGGTATATTAGGGTGAAGTATAGTTTAAAAAGCTTATCTTAAATAAAAAATAAGTATTATACCTTGAAATGCAGCCAGGAATCTTTAATCAAGAAATGAAAATGAGGCTTAAAATTAGTTTGTCCACAGAAGCATTGAATTCTGGCTGAATGAATTCATCAGTACAACTGCTTTGGTTACATACCAAAAAAATTAATTTTCATTGTTATGATTTCAGAAGACAAGATTCAACACTCTGGGAGCTGCCCTCTATTCTTTTTATGCTACAGAAGAGTTTGCCAGCATTACAACAATCATGGATGCCAATCCCACCATCCTAATTTTCTTCTACAGACAAGTATGGTGGAACCACATCTCTGCAGAGACATGGACAGGACCCCCTCATATACAGTAGGCACAGTGTATCCTCTTTTGGGGCAAGGCAGTTGAATGTGTGGTGGCTGGACACCTTTAGATGTTTTTTGAAGAAACAGAATAGTTTCAGGTCAGGATATGGTAGTGGAACAGCCTCAGTTGCCCTGACTAACCACCCACTCCTGCTGAAAGCCATATAGGGTACTACCCTATTCTTCTTCCTGAATCTTCCGGTGGCTTTTGATAACACTGATCATGGTATCTTACTGTGTGATGGGAATGAGGGGCGCAAAGATTTCATGATCCAGTTTCCATCTACAGCACTGGTTCCAGAGAATGGCACTGGGGGATTTCTTTTCTGCCCCATGACTATTAAGCTGGGGGTGCACCATGATTCCATCCTGTCTGCCATCTTGTTCAATTTCTCTATAGAACTTCTGCAGGAGGTCCTTAGGAGTTTGGGGTTGGGTACCAAGGGGATTCTGATGACACTCAACTCCACTTCTCCTTGATCTTAAGAATCGATTAGAGCTGTGTAGGTGCTAGACTAGTGCCTAGACCCTGTAATGTTCTAGATCATAGACAGTCTCTCCTAAAATGGTAGATGTAAAGATTGGTGGTTCTTATGTTTGTGAAGGATGTGGGGTGAATACCTGCTGGGATGAAGTTGGAGAGAGTCTTCTTTATTGTGGCACTTTGAGTGTGGAATATCCTCCCCTTGGAGGCCCAAGTGATGCCCACGCTGACTTCATCCCCGTACCAATACCAAGCTAAAACATACTTTTTATTAACGCCTTTGTGGGAATCTATCATTTGTACACGTGCATGGTTTTAAATGGTCTTGTTTTAAACTGTCACAAGTTTAATATATTGTTAGACTATTTCAATAATCTTTTACTGTTTTAAAATTATTGAATTGTTTTAAATGGTTTAAATTGATTTTACTGTACACTATCCTGAGATCTTTTGATATACAGTAGGCCTAAAATAGAACCAGTGCGGTGTAGTGGTTTGAGTGCTGGATTATGACCCTGGAGACCAGGATTTTATTCCCTGCTTGGCCATGGAAAGTAACTGGATGACTTTGGGCATGTCACACACTCTCAGCTCCAGAAAACCTTGTGATAGGTTCACCTTAGGGTCACCATAAGTTAGAAATAACTTGAAGGCATACAACAACAACAACAACAACAACAAGGCTATAAACATTTAAACGAACCAACAAACCAGATAATATAAAGGCATACAGATATTTATATCTGATACACGCATGAGAATTTTTCCAAAATGTAAGCTTTCAATAAAATCTTTGATTTCACAGTCCAGCCTCTAGGGGAGACAAGAAAATGTGAAAGCTATTTTAGTCAGGCCTGTCAGTTCTGTTTTCCCAGATTGATAAGTGCTGTCTGCTTTAGTGCAGTCAAATATGTTTCTTATCAAACCCTTCAAAATGGATCTTTCTTTTCTTTGACAAGTTTCTTAACCTTCCACATTTTTCCAGTGACAACTAACATTACTTTGAAAGGAAACTGATGTGCTTTGCTTAATAATATTTTAGGCACCCATGACTCTTTAACCCCATAGCTGCACAGTAGTCTCCTCATAATTATAACAAAGGAGATCCTCTACTGTAGAGAGGACTCAGTGGAGCTCACATTTTACAGACTGGTTAACAAATGCAACATGTGAAGATTTCCCAGGTTGGAGGTATGCAATAGATTTTTCTGCCCTATTTATTCAGGTGTATCATGTGCTTCAGGTTTAAATACAGTGGTCTTGCTATAATGACTAGCTGTTAAAAAAGTGATTTTGACTCAATCTGACCATACCATGTCATAAGAAAATGGGTTATCTTGTTTGGGGAGTGACAGCCCCCAGCCCTGAATATGTATGTTTCAGGAAACCTTAGGAGTTACTGTTCTGTTAAGATTCCCTCTTCTCTTTTTGCAGGATTGCCCAGATGCAGTTGCTATGGTGCTAATATAAATGGATGTCAAAAACAAAGAAATAAACAAAAAATATAAATAATGTAGATAATGAGTAGTTCCCCAAAATAATAGATTTATTTCTTTTTGCAGTGCAGTAAAAAGAATAAAAACACAGACCATTATCACAGTGAGTGGTATCTTTCTGACAAAACTTTATTCTTACTTATCTAGTCTTTCCCAAAGGAACTTATCTCATTCTTCCTAAAGGAACATGATTTAGTCAAATAAGGTGAAAAAAAAGTATTGCCAATTGTAAAAATTGCACATTTCATATGAGAGCTCAGATAAGGCAGCACTGCAAACTAGCACAAAGATGGTGTGCCGAATATTCTATCATATGTTGCATCCGCAACAATCTAAGGACATCGTAGGTCCCAAAAGTTATTGAATGTCTATTATCATCCTGTGAGGTACAAGCAATGTGTGATCTCCAAATAAAAGCTATATAATCTCAAACATAATGAGAGAACCCCAGTCCTATTGCTCTTTTGGTTTCGTATGAATAAGAATCCTGGTAATAACAGTGACAAAAAAGGTGACTACTATTTATGTAGTTACCTTCAGAAATATTATGCCATTCAAATGCTCAAAACTGAAGATTTATCAATTATTTATTTCCAACAAGGAAAAAAGAATGAAAAGAGAAAAAGCATTTACTATGCAGCAGGTACTTTGGCTTTTCCTTGTTTGGGTTTTACATGATTTGGAAGGGATGAACAGCTTCTCTGTCATGTTACAGCAGGAGGGAAATAGTTACCCACTATTCAAGAGGAATTTTTCTTTAATTCTACTAATGAAGAATCAATCCTAAACTATTGCAGATTAAATAGAAAGGACTGGAAGGACTGGAGCAGGTCCAAGTACACAAGGAAAGCTTTCCATTTAGTACATTGAAGCAAATTTAATTTCACTGCTTTTATGATATTAAGTTCCTGAAATTTTTCAATCCATTATTTTATAGCTGTTAAATCAGAGAAGGATTATTTACTAGTGCTGAATGCATTTTAACCTTCTCAGGCTGAGCTCCAGTTACTGTGTGCAAAGCATTAGATACAAAGAACATGAAAAATGTATCCCAGTCAGCCACATGCACAATTCACCAGCCACTGTTTTGTGCAAGCCCCACTGGAATGAATGACAAACTGATGAAAAGCAAAAGTATGCCTTTTAACAACTCTTATTTTATGATAACAAAGGGCATGTTAGTTCTCAAGAATGTAAAGACAAGAGAGCACACATGATAGCTTTACTTCAGCAGCTTGTCATCAAAAGCTACCAACAGGGTTTTAAATCGTTTTCTTCCTCAGCCATCATTATTTAGAACAAAATTAAACTTCACTGTAAAAACAGATGTTAAAGGAAGGAATGCTATCAAATTTGCAGATGACACCAAGTTAGAAGGGGTGGCTAATACCCCAGATGACAGGATCAGAATTCAAAATGATCTTAGATTGTAGAGCTGGGCCAAAACTAACAAAATGAATTTCAATAGGGAGAAGTGTAAGGTACTACACTTGAGCAGAAGAAATGAAATGCACAGACATAAGATGGATAACACCTGGCTTGACCACAGCACATGTGAAAGGGATCTCGAAGTCTTAGCAGACCACACAAATCAGCAGTGTGATGCAGCAGTGAAAAAAGCCAATGCAAGTCTGGGCTGCGTCAATAGGAGTATTGTGTCTAGGTCAAGGAAAATGATAATACCACTTTATTCTGATTTGGTAAGACCTCACCTGGAATACTGTATCTAGTTCTGGGCACCCCAATTTAGGAAGGATATTGACAAGCTCAGACGTGACCAAAATGGTAGAAGGCCTGGAAACCACGCCCTGTGAGGAGTGGCTTAGGGAGCTGGGTATGTCTAGCTTGGAGAAGAGAAGTTTAAGAGGTGACATGATAGCCACGTTTAAATATTTGAGGAAGGAGCAAGCTTGTTTTCTGCTGCTCCAGAGACTAGGAAATGAAGCAGTGGCTTCAAACTGCAGGAAAAGAGATTCCATCTAAACATTAGGAAGAACTTCCTGCTGGTAAGATCCGTTTGACAGTGGAATATGCTGCCTCAGAGTGTGGTGGAGTCTCCTTCTTTAGAGTTTTTTAAACAGTGGTTGGATGGCCATCTGTTGGGAATGCTTTGATAGTGTATTCCTGTATGGCAAAGAGTTGGACTCAGTCGTATCCTCCAACTCTATGATTCTATGATTCTATGAATTTGGAGTTTCTCTGGGTAAAGGTACCAAGAGATTGAAGTAAATGGTAGTCAAGTATGGAGCAAACTGTCTACCAGTTCAAGGTCCTGGTGGTCTTGGTGACAGGTCTGCATCACTGTTATTGTCCTAGTCTTCCAGTTGTGATTGGCACCCTTCATTGACAGTCCTTTGCTGAATGAGACCAGCAAATGTGAAGACTGCGATCCAGGACATGATCTTGGATGAGCAGGTTAACTTGGCTGACATGGCAATCAGACAGACTTGGGTTTTGCCCACCTTAGTTCTCAGTGCGGTGGGCAAGATCTGGTAGGATAAAATGGAAAGAAGAACTGAAGTGGTCTGTCATGACTCCTTCTCCCCCACTGGATGTCCTGTCTCAGTCTTCCAGTTTTGAGGGTGTTTATTTACAGGCTTAGGAGAAAGAAGGATTCTGTTGGTGTTTGGCCTGCCTTCCCTAAGCTATCTGGCTGGTCTTGAAAGTGGTCCAGGCTGAGGCCACTCTGTCAGGAAAGCTCAGAACCTGATGGCCTGCATAGCAATGTGCTTTCTGGCCCAACTCATTTGGCAGGGTCCACTCTGGATATGGTTCTCTGCAATACATGGGATTGATTGAGATCTCAACCTGAATCTCAATGCAAGTTAATTTGCTGCTGCTAATGGATTTGAATTTTATTGTCTATGTTTTACTGTCCTTTGTCTCTGTTCTGCAGTGACCAAGGAGGAGAGTGGCCTCTGCCTACATTAATATCCTTCTAGATCATCTTAATGGACAACAGAAGTAATATCCGAGACAGAATGTAGGCCTGTGACTCTAACATCACCACTTTTCTTCTCCTGTATGATTTTTAACATCTTTGCCTGATAAAGAAGCTGGTGAAGCTTTGAAAACTTACATGATGTACTTGTGCTTTTTAGTTGGCCCAAAAAGGTATTTCTGTGTTTTGGATTTTGTTGTATGTTGCTGCATGGCGAACACAAGTAACTCCTGATATGTTAACTGGGGCAAAGTTTGGTTTTCCTGGAGGGTTAGCGAGTTGGGATGATGATAATTTATCACAGTCCTGTGGGTGGCAAGCAGGCCATGAAATCCTGAGCAAATCCATTAGAAGTAACCTTGTCATGAATATAAGGTCTTTCATGATCTCTGTCCTGGGCTGCTTCAGCTTCAAGGCAAAAATCACTTTATTTAGCTTCTTTAGGGAGGCTGTTGGACAGTAGAGTGGAAGGTACGGGAGCACCACCCCTTATTTGCTTCTTTGGCCCCCCACTCCAGATGCAAGCTGTCTGAATCATCCTCAAGATAGGGGAGCTTCCTGCTAAGGGAGATAGAGCTCCTATAGAATATGTCAACATCCATCTCCCTCTGAGCAGTGCTGGTGCAACAGTGACTATCTAGCTGGACGAAGCTGGATCAGATCAACTTCATGCAGCTTGCTCACCTAGGTCTTGGTAACACATGTCCAGAATCTAAGATCTGCTTTGGATGTCCTGCTCCTATGTCCACCAAGGAAATTGGTCCAGCTGATGAGAATGCAAGACAGATGGTGGACGCATTTTTGTGGAACTGTTTCCCAGTTAACAATCACTAAGTCTGGCATCCACTAAGTTCTGGCATTCAAGAAAGCCTTGAAATTGGCGTTTTACTGCTGATTTTCGGAAATGAATGTGATGATGTAACTTAGCCTTTCCCTCCATTCATTTAGTTGTGTCCATTTTATGTTTTTTGATTTGTCTTTTGCTTTGTAAGAGGTTAATCCCGAAAAGGAACTAATAAATAATTGGAATAAATAAATTAGTAATATCACATTTGTGATGTTCCATCTCATGTTTCTCTACATTATTGAAAAAGAATGTTTTGTCATATCCACTGTGAATAGCTCATTGTTGCTAGGACACTGTTCATCCATAATTGATTTGGATCTGCTAGTTTTTAAAGCTTGAGAAACAAAAACTGTTAAAAGAATCTCTTCATGATTTCACAGCACTGACAATGGAAAGCCTATGAAATGGAAGCGAGTATTTTGTGTGTGTGTGTGTGTATCTGTGTGTGTGTCTTCAAGTCGCCTGTTGACTTATGTTGACTGCATGAGTTTTATAGGGTTTTCTTAGGCAAGGAATACTTAGAGATAGCTTTCCCAGTTCCCTTCTTTGAAATGTAGCCTACAGCACCTGGTATTCATTGGTGATCTCCCATCCAAGTATTAGCTAGAGCTGACCTTGCTTAGCTTCCAAGATCAGACAGGAGCTGGTGCTTTTAGGATACGCACAAGTTGAATTTTCCTGATAAACACAGATGCCTGAAACGCATTTACCTCACCTGAGGTGCATACCTCAGCAGACAAAGCACAGAGACTTGAGACTACCGTTTCTTGAACATTTGTTTCTAAAGTGCATGCTGCAGTACAAACTGTTTCTGAAAATCAATTAAAGGGCAGACAGCATATTTGTGTTTACTATTCCAAGAAAAACAAGAGGAGGAGGAAATAAAAAGCACCTCTGGATGTGTAAGTGGCAGCCCTGTTTGCCTCTGTGATGCCTGAATAGCATCCAGTATTGAAGTGCGTAGTGGCAATTCAATGAGAACTTTCAGATAAAGGAATGTATCAACTGTACACATATGTTGATTCTTGTTTGAGTGATCATTGTTTATAGGTAATAGTCAAATCATTTTCAAAGCTAAAAATCTCAGTATCAGGCAGAGTAATTATAGTAACGTTTTGTCTTGGTTGGAGGTGCACAAACCCTAAAAGCCACTCAAGGTAACCACTGCTGTTGTGCCATCCCACTGAAGAGACCATCAAATCTAGCTGGGATAAAAATGAAGAAGCTGAAAAAAAAAGGGTGGTGGTGGCGGTTTCTGGGATTCCTTATGGGAATTCAGTACTAATTACATCCAGTTCTGCTAATGGCAGCCAGAAAGGATACTTCACCAAGGACGAGGAGCACCCACTGCAGCCTCAAATGATGCCCACTCCCCTTTCTCCAGTTCAAGGTAATTTGAATCCTTTGAAGAACAGGGAAAAGGGAAGCATGAAAGGTACAGGCTTACAGGGTTCAGCTTGTAACAGAATGCAATCAGGGCCTACAGCTGCACACAAGTTACTAAACAGATGTCTGTTTTTACGAGTATCCTATTTGATCTTTTATGTAATATCCTTGCATGGGCTTGGACTCTTACTCAAGTAGGTTAGGATGACATTATTGATATTATTCTACTTTTTCTTCCACCCTTTTAAAAGAAATGGGCATAGTATTCTAAGCCACTCAGAAAGTTTCATAGATGGAGAGGAATTTGAACACAGATCTTGCTAAGGAAGTCCAAACGTTCCATCCTACATAAGTTTTATTTATACCTCACAACACTATAAGCCACAGCTTGCTTGCATTTTTAGTACGGATGCTCAGAATTAGACTATAGTAATTGAAGATATTTTGAAAAAGCATTTACTCTGCTCACTTTGGTATCTAACAACTTCCAGTCCCAAACTTTGAAAACATCCTAGTTTATGATGGGGTGATGATGTTTTTAACCTACACACAAACACATAAGCTGTCTGCCAGCCAGTGTAAAAAGGATGCTTATTTTGTGATAGATAAGAACAATCGTTACTTCCCATCATATCTGATTCACTTGTAAATGTATGCAACTGGGTAAGGATCAAGCCAAAAACTGAAAAAAGGTAGAAAACAGCCTCTTCATTCTTGTGCTGTGTGAAATGATCAAAAAGTCAAGGAGGAAAAAAGCATTCCCAGACAGCTCGCGTGACATAATACAAGATTTCTGACTACATATTTAAACTATTTAAGTGTTGCCTTCTACGATCCATAAATGCTTTCAGAGCAGATTGATTGCCTATTCAATCAATTTTAAAGTCACACTGACTAATATACTAGTAGTGCCCCATATGAACATGCCTGGTTTATGTTAACTATCTGAACCCCTATTTCCCCCACTGGGGAAATGAAATTGTGGAGGGCCTTCTAAGTAGAAGTACTTTGGTCGTTGAATAGCCTTCCAAGGCTGGTTAAAATAGCTCCCTTATCTTGCTCCTGAAACCAACTGGTAAAAAAAATATATGTTCTGCCAAGATTTCACTGACAAAGATTGTTTTCTTATTTTAGAACATCATTTTATTGCTATATATTTAAATCAGCTTTATATTAGTTATCATATTAAATTGTGTTTTACTGTGATTATGATTATGTCACTGTGATTATAGTCTTATAGCTTTATATGAGTAGAGGGGCAATTCAGAAATATTTTTTAAACTATAATAAACTGTGGAGATAAATGATAAAATTATATACCAAATAAAGAAAGCATTTGAGAATCCATTTTTTTCCTTTCTCCTCAATAAATAAATATAAAGTATACAGATATCATTTGAAATCACTAAAACAAAGGAGATGTGCCTTCATCTTACAACAGCATTCCATTTCCTTGCTACTGTATTGAAGAAGTAACAGGTAACTGTTTATCATATATGATAGTTGCCTATAAATTACTTTGTGTTATGTTTTCTTATTATCTATAGCATCTAATATGGAGAAATGCAAATCTAATCACAATCAACAAGACCTTGAGAAAAGCAGTCAGATACTATTGACAATTGTCCTGCACAATCATATGTGGCTGAACATCACACAAAACTGCTTTAAATATAATGATCATATAATAATTCAATGTCAGTAATAATTCACCTCTGTTTAGACTCAGTATGACTATGAAGAGTTTCTTAAATTTAAAGGGCATCCAACTCATTCTTTGAAACATAAGGCCTTTCTGCACTACACTGTTACAGTGCCATTGTTCCACTTTCAACATCCAATGGAGTCCCGGGGTTTGCAGTTTAGGGAGGGGCATTTAGAATTGTCAGCCAGAGAGCTCTTGGGCCTCAGTAAATTACAAACCCCAACAAGTTGAAAGTGGAATAATAGCACTCTTAACGGTGTAGGGTGGAAAGGCTCATAATTAACATGATGAATAAAATGGAAGTACTGAGAAGGAACTCTACTCTGTAACAGTTGAGTGAATATTTGCACAGCGCAATCTGAAGCAAATGAGGACTAATAAAACAATTATGCCCTCCTTAGCGCTGATGACATCCTTTGGCTTAGAACACTAAAACTCAATTATGTTTTACACTTAATTGCACTAGCTTCCTTTTACCATTTTAAAATAATCACCCATCCATGCCTTTGAGTTCATTCTTCCTGTTGTTCACTCTTATATTAGCAACAGCAAGTGTCCATTTTTTCTTGTTTATAAAATTCACTGTTTTGTATCAGACACAATGACAAACATAACCTCTTGGGGTGCCTTTAAACAATTTATCAAAAACAAACTCACAAAGAAAATCAACGATGCCTGTTCTCCCTTGGCCTCATATATTCTATTTCCTAGATGTTTGTCTCACTAGCTGTCCAGGCATGAAGGGTTTGTGTGTTCTTGCCTCAAAAGATTCCCCAAGCTCTTTGCTGTGCTCTTACAGAAACAAAAAAATCCCTCTTGGAGAAAAGAAGAGGAATGAGTAAAATGTGGAATCCTTATCAGAAGTCACAAGAGTAACAAATATCTCTAACATTTCTGTTTAATTAGATAAGCTAAATAAAAATTGTATCATGCTTTGGGGTTTAAGAGTATGTACTCATGATTACTCTGTCCTTACACGTTCTTCTCCACCTTGATTGGGGGCACAAGAGGAACATTATAAAAGGTGGAATGTTTCCCATTCTTTCAATACAAGTGTGATTCTATGCTATTCTTATCAGTTGCAAACACAAAACTGAAAGGTTGGAAGGTAGGTATTTTAAGAAGGAGTATAAAAATGTGATCCTGTGAGTATATGAAATAATAATGCCATTATGGGAGGGAGGGAGGGGTCCTCTTTAGTTCACTAACATGAATGCATCCTAAAGAGAATAATAGTAATTATTGGACCAAGAGTGCATATTTTAGTTCACTATATAACTGAATGTTTTTCAGAAAGAGGATTTTTCTGCAGAACTTACCAAGTTAAATAATTTGTGCCACAGAAAAAAGTAACTGGCACCTAATTTTCTAACAACACTTCTGATTACAGACAGGCTGGTATGCTACAATAGCTGCCAGGTGTACCCCGGGTGGCAATGTTTTTGGGGCATCCCAGCTTGTAGCCACGCCCCCCACATGCCGAGGCCACGCCCCCACGCCCCACGGCCACGCCGTGCCTTAGCCTCCCCACATCCCCCCTTCATACACTCCAACCTCCCCCAGCTACAGAGTGGCATCCGCACTGATTCACTAAAATCTTTATCAAAGTGAAAGTTCAATCCCCCATGCCATATAACAATCTGATAGTACAATAACTGACTCTCATAAAACAAAACACCTTCCCATAAACAACACAGAAGCATTTAAAATTATCTTTGGTCTGAAGAAGGAACAACAGAAGCCACGCTGGTTCCAAAGACGAAGACCAGACTGTCATATTCTTCACCGAGTGGAAGATAAAACAACCTCGCTGATTCCATTGTTGCTGCCAATATTTCAAGAGATTTATTTAAGCGATTTCTGTCAGAGAGCTATAGATAGGCATTAAATTAACAGTCCACCCTTCCTTTTTTGAGATAGTTGTCCTTGTTTTTAAAGCCAAAGAGTATGATTAAACAAAACTCTATTAAAACAAATATAAATACAAAAGGAGATTTAGAAATACAAAAGCCTGCTGGCAGCATACAAACACAGTGCTTTTGGAGCTGAAACGAGTATTTGGAGAGCTACTCCCTTTAAGATCAACAAACATATTTTAGACTTAACTTGATACACTGTTGCTTCTGGGAAAACTGATGTTTCTTGCCTCACTTCTTAACAATTCATCCAGGTTGCCTTGACTTCCTTTGTATTTTCAAGCTTGCAAAAACACTGCACACATGGGTCCTATTGTGTCAACCTTTAGACAGCCAATCTTGTATGGATGCATGCACTTGACGCCCCCTTCTTATAAGATACAGTGACTGCATACATACAGATCATAGCTTTCAGTGAAATCACAGCAGCAGCAGTTCATTACAGCAGTAGTAGATCTCATTTCTAATACAGTACACATGTATGACAGAGGTTGGGGGGAGCCCTATGTTTTTCTAAATGCAACCTTGACTCCCAGATAGGCCCATGGAGTAGTGAAATTGAGCAAACATGGAAAACAAGTTCTGGTCAGAGGACAAAAGTGTGTTCTTTCTTATTTCTGAATAAGAAATCCGAATCTTTGATTTTTAAAGCACACATGAACAAGCTGCTTACCCACAACCATGATTCTTTGAGTGGTCATCAGTGCCCTCATACAAATGAGTCTGTTTGTGCGGAGACCCTGTTCAGAATATTCCAGAGCTGGGTAGCTTGGCAGGTGTCTCCACTACCTTGCTAACATGCACGTCCCAGCCCACTATGCCACCATTCCTTCAGTTTTGAAGTCCGCTGTGAAATTGACAAGGACTGGACAGCGGGTAGGGTAAGCAAAGATGATCGCTTGAAGAACGGCAGTTACAGGTGAGCAATCTGTTCTTCTTTGTGGCCTCAGTGCCACACACAAATGGGTGACTGAGAAGGTTACCCATGGCCAGAGTGTCAGGTCACTAGAGAATTGCAGAGACAACAGGACACCTGAAGCGAGCATCTGCCCTTACCCTGCAGGCAAGTCTGCAGTGCTGTATGAATGTGGATAGCTGAGACCATATCAAGTCAAGTTTATTGCATTTTAGCAGCCAGCCATTGCACAAAAATAAAAATAAAATAAAATAAAACAAGAAAGGATAATCCAGCCAATTTATATGTAATATATAATCAACAATAGATAAATCACTTTCCATACCCCTCTTTGTTCTTCATAGCACGTAATTGTAAAGACCATATCACAGCTCTACATAGGTTGGGTAGAGGATGCTGCCGCTGCTCTCATGGAATGGGCTCAAAGTGACAGTAGTATTGGTATCTTGGCTAGTTCTTAAGCTATTCTGATGACCTGGACCACTCATTTGGAAAATCATTGTTCTGATACATGTTGCCCTTTCCTGGGACTGCCACAACATATGAAGTTTGTTAGATCTTCAGAAGTTCAATGTACACTGTACATAATGCACCAGTGTGCTCCAGATGTCTAGGCAACAGAGAGATCTATTCAGGAGTGAGGTAGGATTCTGGTAGGAAATGGGGAAGACTAGATCCTGATCAAGGAGGAATTTTGAGACTACTCTAGGGAAGAACGCAATGTCTGGTCTTAGGACCACCCTGTTCCGATAAAACACCAAGAATGGCTTGTTGGTGTGGAGAGCTGTCAGTTCAGATGCTCTCACAGAGGTGATTGGTAAAGAGGAAGGCAACCTTGAGTATGAACAGCCTCTTCTTGATGGTTGCAAGAGGTTCAAATAATTTTGTCGTGAGTTGGGACACTACCAGTGAGAGTGATCACAAAGGCATGGGCAGGGTTATGGGGGTTATAAGTGGGCCAGGCCCTTCATGAACCTTTTAACAAAGGGGAGGTTTGAGAAGAAAGATGTTGCAGAAAGAGAAGTTGGCTGGTATGCTACAATAGCTGCCAGGTGTACCTTAAGGGAGGAGAAGGTCAGGCCCTTTTTGCATAGGTGCAGGAGAAAGTGAGGGACAGTCGATATCACTACAGGAGATGGGGACTCTGTCCTTGTGTGAGGGAAAGCAGACAACTTTGCCCATGTTTGGCATTAAGACTGTTTGGTTGAGTCCTTCCTTGATACTTTTAAGATAGCTTGGAGATGTGGTGATGTCAGGGCGCTATCCTCCATGCTGGGAATTGGAGCATATCTATATCTGGGTGTCAAGCTTGGCCCCAGGAGTGTGTCAGGAGTAGCTGTAGCTAAGGGAGTTGCATGACTTGACCCTTGGAGAGGTAGAAAAGTGGGGAAAATCAGGGTTGTCTGGACCAATTTGGTACAAAGAGTGTTGCACTTGACGAATCCTGGACAGTTTGACCACCACATTCCCTATCAAGGGAAAGGGTGGCTACAGGTAGAGGAGGCTGCTGGACCACTGGCACATGAAGTCATCTCAAGGTCAGAGACCTGGGCAGCGAGCCAGCCCAGAGAAGGGAGTGTGAGAGCCAGCAAAGTCCAGCTGGGAGGAGACAAGCAAGCACTGTACACAAGGGAGTTCATTTACCAGAGTCTCAAGTGAAAGCCGTACTCAGAGTTCCAAAAGTCAAGAGTCCAGAGATCAATTCAAGGTAGCAGGTGCTGGGAGCAAGGAACAGGCAAGAGGAGGGCTTGAAAGAAGTTTGCCAAAAGCAAAGGAAAGCTTCTAGGCAGGCAGTTATATAGCCCAAGACACAGGTGTGGCTAGTCACTGCTTCTTGAACTTCATCAAGGAAGCCTCCCTTTGCTCAGCTCTCTTGAGTCTCCGCCTTGTTTGTGGGCTGATTGGCACAGGCTCCAAAGCATCCTCAGAATCGGATCCCTGATGCCCTAAAGGAGCAGGCAGAGGAATGTCCAAGCCTGCTTGGTCCATGGCAGCAGGGGGAGCTCTTGAGCTGCAGGACTCTTCTCCAGCCAGAGCCACAGGGACCAACAGCTGCTGCTCATCAGCAGCAGCTCTGACAGGGGCTTCAGTTATCACACCCTGTCCTTTGCTCACTCTGGTGCAGAACAGTGGGCATTTGACACCGTGGCCAGTCACAAGGAGATGGATATCTGCACACCCCTACTTCACTGCCACCTGTGATAACTGAAGCCCCTGTCAGAGCTGCTGATGACAAGCAGCAGCTGTTGGTCCCTGTCACTCAGGGTGGAGATGACGAGCAGCAGCTGTTGGTCCCTGTTGCCCTGGCTGGAGATGAGTCCTGCAGCTCAAGAGCTACCCCTGCTGCCATGGACCAAGCAGGCATGGACGTTTCTCTGCCTGCTCCTTTAGGGCAACAGGGATCCGATTCTGAGGATGCTTTGGAGCCTGTGTCAATCAGCCCACAAACAAGGCAGAGATTCAAGAGAGCTGAGCAAAGGGAGGCTTCCTTGATGAAGTTCAAGAAGCAGTGACTAGCCACACCTGTGTCTTGGGCTATATAACTGCCTGCCTGGAAGCTTTCCTTTGCTTGTGGCAAACTTCTTTGAAGTCCTCCTCTTGCCTGTTCCTTGCTTCCAGCACCCGGCTCCTGTTACCTTGGATCGATCTCTTGGCTTTTGACCCCTGGCTTTTGGAACTCTGACTATGGCTTTCGCTTGTCACCCTGGCTTAGGTAAATGGTCTTCCTTTGAATCAGTGCTTCCTTGACTCCTTCTGGCAGGACTCTGCTAGCTCTCCCACTCCCTTCTCCAGGCTGGCTAGCCGCCCGGGTCTCTGACCTTGACACCAGCATTTGAAAGGCACAGTGTGATAGGGCTCATTCGTGCTGTAGTACTTGTGCCTGACTGAGGGAATCTGCCAACACATGCCCATACCTACCACATGTAACACAACTGGGTGTATTTGCCTCCTGATACACCAGCTCCATAATGTGGTTGCTAGGTCAAGCAGAGTGTCTGAGTGAGTGCCCTTTTGCTTGCTTATATAGCAGACAATTGTGGTGTTTCCTGATGTAACTTGAATGATTCTGCTTACCAGAGATTCCTGAAAGCCTCTAGAGACTTTGATGACCACCTGGAGTTCCAGTATGTTGATGTGGAGAATAGCTTCCTGCTCTCCAGCCAGTTCTTGAGGTCTCCATTGTCACCATGCATGATGACTCTGGGGAGCAGAACAGTATGCTCATGAGGAGATTGTGTTGGCTTGTCCACCATGGGAGTGAGTGGCAGACTTTGGTAGGAACCACCAAGTGTTTCAATTGGTGGTGTCAAAGGGGGTTAAAATGTCCCAGGAACCACCACTATAGTGGCCTGGAGTGGAGCTGCAACAGGTAGGTGACAACTGTGATGGTCGCCATGAGGCCAAGGAGCTTCTGTATAGTGAGGGCAGAGCACCTGGGACTGTGGATAAGTCATAGTGCCTACTATCTGAATTTCAGCACCCTGTCCAGTGGGAGATATGCTCTTCCACGTAGAGAGTCCAATGTCGCTCTGATGAAGCCAATAGTCCTGGTCGGCTCTCATATTGACTTCTGGGAGCTGATATTGAGGCCCAGTTGTTGAAGATGGAGAGACTGGTGTGGATGTCCCAGAAAAGTCTTGCCTGGGAGAACAACACCAGCAGCCAATGGTTGAGGCATGGGTAAATCTCTATGCCCCATGTTCTGAAGAAGAAGATTACCATTACCATACACTTGATGAATGCTCTCAGAGCTGTGGATAGGTTGAAGGGAAGGACTTTGTCCTGGTAGAAGACATTCCCCATGGCAAAGTAGAGAAACTTCCTGTGTCTAGTCTTATACTGATATGGAAGTAAACATCTTTTAGTTCAATAGAGGTGAACCTGTCCTTGTGAAGGAAAGGTAAGATGGAGTGAAGTGTCACAATCTTAAACTTGTGTGGTTTGATATAGCAATTCACTGTGCAAAGGCACAACATGGGACAGAGGCCCCTATCTCTCCTTGGTGCTGCGAAGTACCAAGAGAAGTAGCTGTTCTTCCTGCATCGGTCCAGAAGTCTCTCTCTTGCTCCTTTCTGGGGGCAATCAGAGTTTGGGATGGTGGAGTATGCTGGGAGGCACCAATGGTTGGAATACTTTAGAACTTACCGGCATAGCTAAGATGCACAATGATGAGGACCCAGGAATCTGTGTCAATGTTCCACCAAATGGAGGAATGGCAGTAGACCTTGGGTGTCTGAGTTGTTATGGGGCATGCCTGAGAGGAAATGGGCAGGGCAAGAACCCTGAGGTTGGTAGTGATGTCATCCAGGTGGAAGCATCAAAACCATGATTTTCCAGAAGATGAGGATTTCTTGGAGGTCAATCACAGCAATGCATACCGCTGCAAAGCTATCATTCCCAATATGGACGTGACTATGTGCCTGGAGGAGTGAATTTGCTGGGTTGCTAGTGCCTGTGATTCTTGGTGGAAAAGTATGGCTGCACTTCTCTGTTGCTCAGGGAGATGGGGAACGAATGCCAACATCTCCCAGAGAAACTTCTGGTAGGCAGCCACGCAAGCTTGCACATTTTCAGCTTTGATTGTGAGCATGGCAGAAAAGTAGAACCTGCACCCAAAGATGTCCAGCCCCTTTCCTTCTCTGTTGGCAGGAGTGGTGTGGATTCTCTCAATATGCTCTGTGAGGCCTCCATGATGGTAGGGTGGTTGAAGAGACAGGAGTCTTCTTCTAGAGTAGAGGTTCTTAAGTTTCTTGGAAGCTGGTGGTAGGGAAGAGGGCTTTAGCCATGACTGCTTCATCACTTCCACATCGCTGGCACAAGAGGTATCAAGGCAGAGGTGGTATGATGCACATTATCAGTACTGGAAGCACTGGAGTGAGAATATGAGGAACCAAGACAAAGGCAGGCAGGCAGGTAGGACCTGCACATTGCTGTTCTATCTACTCCAGCCATAAACTGGCAGGAAGAAGCAGAATATTTTCCTTCCCCCTCCGACACCTCTGAGGGAAGTATGCATTTAGATATTTTGGCCCCGTCTCTTCCAATCGGAAGACTACTGATGAGCCAGTTTGAATAAATGTTTGATACACTTTAGGGTTTTAAATCTTGAGTTAAGTCTTGGGGGTCCATTGCAACAATAGATATTTAAAGAGGGTCCCTGTTAAAGAAAAGGTTAAGAACCACTGCTTAAAAATATAATCAAATTATTGTAGCTGAGCCTTAGGAATATTTTATTTTGTAACATATGGTTTCTATAGATAAAATAAAGACTTTGTGAAAAATCAGACCTGATGAAGATTTAATGTGCTATGGAAGCACCAGATATCTCTGATAAAATTTAAACTAATTTGACTATCTACAAAAATGGAACCCTTACTATGAACCCAAGGAAGAAATCAGCAGAAAATTGCAGAGCAAATTCATACTGGTAGAAGATACTGCTATGGGTCATCCTGGGCTGTCTTAATGAAAAATATGTACAAATTTTACAACCTCCAGAGGTTTATAGACATCAGAGGAACCACAATGAGGAAGGAGGACTAGCTCCCTCCTCCTCACTGACAATCATGCTGTGCTCCTACAAATACCTTTGAAGTAGTCTAGGAAAAGTGAATTACAAGTGGGTTAATTTCACATCCAGACCTTTCATCTGAGTAAGAAAAACAGAGAAGTGATATTCCACTAGCAAATCGCAGTGAAGGTTGTGTCTGAGAGAATCCACTAGTGTGAGTTGAGAAGGGTCTTGCTGAGACAGTCCATCAACGTGTTGGAATGGCCCAGGACATGGACTGCTAGTGGAAGTATGGCTCGGTTGATACACCAGTCCCAAAAGTAGTATGACCAGTGCAGTTATGGTAGCCAACCTGGTGTCCTCTTGCTTGTTGACGCAGAACACTGTAGTCATCTTGTCTGACAGGACCTGGTCTCTTTTGCCCTTAAGTCTCAATAGCACTGAAGGTCTTGATGATCACACAAAGTTCCAGGGCATTGATGTAGAGGAAATGTTCTGCATGAGACCATGCACCCTGATCCTGGAAGTCCTGGCAATGTGCACCATAACCTTTGCCTGGATGGATCTGAAGTGATGAGGATGGTTAGCTAGAAGGGCATGCCCTTGGAGAGGTTGGAAGAGTGCAGCCACAAGTGGAGGGAGGAGTGAATGTAGTGTGGCACTACCAGCTGCAAATTGGGGCTGTGTTGTTGAGGGTTGAAGTGATGGAGAAACCACAGTTGAGGAGGGTGAAAATGCAGCCTGGCGCAGAGGGTGACCATAGCTGTGGCTGCAAAGAAGCCTGGAAAGTCAGTTTGGAGAGTACTCAATGGACCAGGGAGCAGATTGTTTGAGCCCTGGGTGGGGGAGGAAGGCTCTGGCAAGCCTGGAGTCAGCAAGAGCTCTGAGGAATGGATGATGCTGGGAGGGTAGGAGTGAGCACTTCTCAATATTGACTGGGAGCCTGAGGTTGAGGAAGAGAGCAAGAGTTCTGCCCACGCCCTTGCACAGTTGGGATTCCCTTGTGGTCATGAGGAACAAATTGCTGAGGTAGGGAAATACCCTATCTTGAGTTTGAAGGTGGAAAACAACCAACACATCACCTTTGTAAACATGCAACCATTGATAAGACTGAAAGGTAGGACCTTATATTCAAAGATGGTAGAGCCAACAGTGAAGCAAAGGTAACTTCTGAACGGAGGATGGATGCAACTGTGAAAATAGGTGCCCTGAAGGCAAATCAGTCTCTGGGTTTGAGGAGGGTAGGATGAACAATGAGGGGATCATATGAAATCTCCTGGGGCAGATATAGCAGTTTACCCCCTTGTTACCCTGTGAACTGGGGGTCCCGGGAGGGACACCAAAATGTGCTCAACTAAAGTTGGGGAAAATTAGCTCAGAGCACTGCTTAACGTTACGAGAGGCAGGGTAACGTAGCGAGATCTTGAACCCTATGTCTACAGGGTCGGGTCGAGTCAAGGAGAACACAGAAGTTGAAATAATAACTGATGCTTATTAAATACAAGCAAAACAGTGTATGCGACACATTCACACAAGATAACTAAAGAAAATAAAGGTTGGAGTGGTATAGAGGGATTTTTAGAGGGACTGTTGGTTTGGGTGATACTTCACCTGTCCTGAAGCCCAGAAAAATAGAGAGCGAGGCTGGGGTGCGATGTGGCTCAGCACGTGGAGCTGAGGGGAGGCTCGCCAAGCAAAGCGGCAGCAAGGCGGGATGAAACTCGGGAGCAATCCGAGGAAGGTCTCGGAATCAAGGGTTTTTATAAGGAGAATTGTGACTGCAGGCTGTGCCGTACTTGGGGGAAAACAATAGATTTGGAGTTGGAGACAAAGCCTCCGAAAGGTCAGAATCTGAATGATTGAGTTATCGTAGAGGTTCTCAATAGAGTAGCCAGTATGCAAACGCAGAGTACTTGGGTATTGCATAGTTTACCCATCAGGCTGCCATTGTGGGGCAGAGGCTCTTTTGTAAGTGGCGTGCATACTTAACTAGAGTACTTGCCTGGAGGTCTCCTAAAGCAGCGAGTCAGCTATTTCTGGCCTGCCTGTATTGTAGTTTGAATATTACGGCAATTAACGGCCGAGCTTGTTTACGTGCTTGTCCGGTGGCCTCGCAAGCACGTGGAAAGGAATAGAGAAGTGAAGCCGAATTATGATATCAAGAGGGTATCTTTTAATATCCCCAAAGCTTGGACTAGCCGGGGCAGTAACACCCTGGAGATCCATGATGGGTCAAACAGAGCCATCCTCTTTTGGTATGGTAAAGTACCAGGAGAAGAAACCAGTAGGGAAGGCCCATGGAAAAAAGGTGCTCAATTGCATCCTTTCAAAGAAGAGTGTTGATCTCTTGCCATGGGACCTCTGATGTCAGAGTGTGAAGGAAGACCCCCAGCAGAGGTGGATGTGTGAATTTGATCCCATAACCAACACAGATGATACGTCCCATGAATTCCAGCATATGTGTTATCACGCAAGAAGGTGGTCTGGGAGATAGAGAGGCAGTTGAAAGAGAAGGCGTTGGTGCAAAGACAGAGGCAGAAAAGGTGGGAGGCTCAAAGTCACTGTTTGGTGGCTGAGTGAGGCTTCTCGGCTGGAAGAGAAGTCTGGTGTATGGAGTGACTGGAAGAGCACTGAGACCACTCAGACTGAAAAGACTGATATGACTGAGGAAGTGAGAAGTGACTGAAGTACAGGGAAGGGCAGCTCGGTCTCCTCCAAGGAAGCTCTTGAAGGGTGAGTGGCAGCTCCAAAACCCATTTTCTTAGCTGTGGTCCAGACCTTGAAGACTGTATTCATGGCTGCATCGTTACCAGCACTGACAAGGCCTTCCCTATCAAAGAGAGGTCCTTGATCCAATTCCAAGCATCTTCAGTCAAACCTGCTGATCTTACGCAGGTGTGGTGGCAGAGGCTGATGGAGGTGCCATGACTTTACCGACACAGCTGGTGTTCTGACATGCTGTCATAATTTGCCTGGCAGCAAGGTGATAGACTTCCTGTTGGAAAAGGATGGCCACAATTCTTTGGTCCTCAAGGAAGACTCTTCTTCCAGAGGAGTTGTTTATACCCTGCCATGCAGGCTTGATAATTCACAACCCAGATAGCTAAGGTGGCAGAGGTGTAGAACTTCCTGCAAAACAGGTCAAGTGACAGTGTTTACATGGTGGGACTGACTTTTGAGTGGAAGTGGATTGAGCCACCTGGACAATCAGGGAGTTAAGAACTGGGTAAGGAGAAATGCAGTGTCCTCTTTTTGTACCCAGGAGAGGTTTTCCATATGCTTTGCAGTCAGAAGTATGGATGACGGCTTTGCCCGTGACTGCTTAACCAGTTCTGACAACGTTGGCAACACTGGTAGCACAGCTGGTATGGGGCTGTGAATATCCATCTTTGAAAAATGGGATCAAGAGGAGAATAGCTTGAGTTTTGACCTCGAGCCTGAGGGACTTTGTCAAGCTAAGGAAGAAGCTAGCATAAGGGTGCATATCTCCCAATTGTGACATACAGCCAGACTTATCTACCTCATTGTCTGGAGAGGAGAGGAAGGGAGGTTCACAGGACTCCACAGCTTCATCTCTGGAAGAGAAGTGTGGAGAATTGGTCTGTGGAGGGCCTGTGGCTTCCATGAAGTGGGAGCGAATCCTTTGGATGGTGGTTCTGGAAGTGGAGAAGGCGCCTGGTCCCCTACGTGCACAGAGTGAGTGGATGTGGCAAATGGGAATGCATCTGTGCAGTCATGAGAAGAAGCCGGTGGAGACTGGTGGGGACAAGATCGAACTTGGTATGATGTCGGGGAGCATAACCGATAATAGTGGAATCAAAGAGACATAGACAGAGACCAGTATCAACAATGAATCATTCCTATGACTGGCAGATAATGCCCTGTGTATCAGCATTGGTCAATAAGCCACCACTTTGAATAGTAACAAGACTAAAGAATGCTACTCATTAGTGGATTTGTAGTTTGCTGACAGATCAAAGCCCCAAAATACTCAACAGCTTTACAAAACAGTTATTGGCTATTTACCAAGCTATTGAATACCAGATCTTGGCAAAAGGTAACATCTACTAAAATGATCAGCTGTGGTCAAACAAAGTGTGATTGTGTTGGGGGGTCCCTGAAAATAGAAAAGATGTCTGTCATTGACTAGCAGACATAAATGGGGAAATGCTAGTCTCAGGGTGTCTTGTAGACACAACAGAAGTGTGGGAACTATTATGCAGGTATCTGAAATACATTCCAGGAAGTCTATAAACAGTCCTTCCTTGATTTCAAACCTATCTAGGCATTGCTAGTAAATGCAAATTAAATTAGTTTGCTGTGTCATTTTCAGGAACAATAACAGCAGCCTGTCAAAGTATCATCACTGAATATAATGATGGCTGCTGACATTTTAAAAATTAGACATAGTGGATTGCTACAGAAGCATGCACGCTGGTTCTCTTCTCAAGCATGCTCCTGTTTCTAAGACCTGTTTCTACTTCTTTTTGCCTCTCACTTTGTTTCTTTCTCAGTTTAGGTAGCCCCTTCAGTCCCACTGAACTTGCACAAACAACTTGGTTCACTGGGTTCCCGAGCTACAAGGGAGTACACCAGCAGCAGATGCAGGGACTTGGCAGGTTGGAGTGGAGCAGAACGTTATAACACACCAACAAGAACACAATCTTTATGTCATACTGAAGTCTCCCATTCTCCTCTCCCTCCAAACTGATTCCAAGAAAATCCTGTTGAGCCTAAGTTTTGTAACTATATCTGCAATCCTGATAACAGTCTTTTCTTTAAATTGCATTGTAAATCACAAAGAGAAGAGCTGAACAACTAATTAGCAAGTTAGTTAGAGTGATGGCTGACGCTGTCTACTTTTTCAAGCCTAATATGCACACATTTAACAAGAGGAGATTTTTTTTATTGCTTTACCGTAGGTTAAATTTTGACCTTTTGGGCAGATGTCAGATAAACAGCAGTCCTACTAGTTACTTGCATAATTAACTGGGCCTTTATGAAAAACAATTTTGAGAAAATAAATTCCACTAAAATGTGGATTAACCTTTTAATAGTGATTAGAAGCCACGTGTTCATTGCAGCTGGCAAAAAAAAAAAAAAATCTTCTTTAATATTTGGCTTGGGCTGTGCTATAATCTCTCCCACACCAAAGAACTACGGTGCATCCTTGATAAAGATCTGACTTTAACTTCAAATTGTTTGGTAGAAGACACAGCCTGTGGAAAGGTTTATTCCACTATATTGGCTCTATTCAACTTTTCAATAATTGTTCAATAAATTTTTTTACAAAATTAGGCAATCATACTAGGTAATATGTTTCACAAGACATCAGAAGCTTGCTTAAATCCCATTTGGGAGAAAGACAGGATATAAATTAAATCAACCAACCAAACAGTGCAATTCCATAAAACGTATTCCCAAACACAACCCTACCAGCTGTGCAGCTGAATTCTCTCACTTCTGCTGGTGAAATTCTTTTATTTTATACATTTTAGACAGCAATTCTAAAATGGTGTTGAGGCAGAGCTGGGGTAAACTGCCACATCCTCTATTACTTCCAAAGCTCTGTTGGTTTATACTCTCCTGGAGAGAGTTTTCCTATCAGAGTTCCCATTCTCTTTCTTCCTATTTATTTCAAAGAAAAGAAAATGGCTATACCACCCTGAGAAAGGGAAGGAGAAATCATAAGTCGCCACCCAAAGCATTCTAATGCCCCCACAAAGAATGCTATGTTTCAGCACGTAGTACCAGAGGCAGATTTTTGGAACTCGAATGTTAGTGGTGAAAAAATTCCACACATTTTGTTAAGCATTTGTTGTTGTGTCCCTTCAAGTCATTCCTGACTTACAGCAACTCTGAGGTGAACCTATCATGGGGTTTCTTGCCAAGATTTGTTCAGAGGGGGTTTCCATTGTGACCTGTCCAATGGATTTCCATGGCTGAGCAGGGATTTGAACACTCAAACCACTATTCCATCCTGGCTCTCTTATTAAGCCTCAAAAATCTTAATGTTATTATTGGATAGTAAATACTTCAAACATGCCAAATTGCAGATACAACTTTGACATTAAAAAACATAGGCTCAAAGAAGAAAATGGCACTGAGTTGACACATTGTGAGTGGGATATTTTGTCGCTGGTTCCTTAAAAAGTGCTCTTCGGGAGTTGCTCTCCTAAACCTGACACTTTCCTGATTTGCCACAATCCTATGTTGGGGACTGAGGATGTAGTACAATTTTTGGTCTGATAGAACTTGAAAATGTCAGGTTGGGAAAATATCCTAAAATATGGTAGCTAACGATCTTGGGAATTTGCCACTGACCTGCTGCATCCCTTCTCTCCTTCCTAGCCCTCCATTCTGATTAAACATCTTTTAAAATCCAGCTGGTAAAGGAAAGGGCTCGGAGAGTCCCCCATCTAACCCCACATTTTTCTAAGTAAAGCCTATAGAGGGGAAAAAATTGGAGAAGGTACAGGTCTGTCTCAGGAAGGTCCTTGGAGGAAATAGCATTTATTATTTCTGTCTTAGAAATATTTCTATACTGCTTCTCATTTTCAAAATAAATAAGCATAAAAATAAAAACCCCAAATGTTTCCAGACCCCATAGTAATAAAACAACCCACCAGAAACACAATCTCTCAACATATTTGTGAGTTCCAAATATTCTGTGGAGGAGGAAAGTCAAAGTTACATTTCCAATAAATCTACGAGGTCTGACCCACTTCAGCGGGGGAGACGACAGAGTGAGAACATGACTGGAAATACTCTTCTTCATGTACTTTCAAAAGCAATCTTCTCTCAGTATTAATACAATAACCTGACCGACTACTCTGTGAAAACAATCAATCTCTAGTTTCAAGTGAGACCAACAGAACATGGGTAGAAAAGAAAGGGAAAAGTCCACAAGTCAGGCCTAATTTCTACAAAACCATGGGATCCAATCAATGATGCTGCACATCATTATGCATAACACTTAAAATGGCTTCCACATAGATGTTAACAGGTGATTCTTAACCTGTGGTCTGTGCACCCAAAGGGAACTGCAATGTCCTCACAAGAGGCCCACAAAGGCTTGAAGAAATACTACAAGCTTTTACAGTTAAAACAGAAAGAAAGAATGAATGAAAAGAAAAAAGAAAGAAAGACAAATTTGTATGGAATCATTCCAATAAAAGTATTATAATAGGAGTATGCGTATTTACTTATTTCTCTTTTCTCTCCAAATCTTAAGATCCTTCATAACTTTGAATACCATAGATAACTTTTAAATCTTGAATGTTCCACAGCAACAAAAGACATTTAAAGTGGGTCCATGGTAAAGAAAAGTTTAAGAACTGCTGATCTATCCTATTCTCTCACATATTAAATACTGCATAGTCTTTTCTTTTGAGTTACACCCCATCTGATATACTTTATACACCACAAGCATTACAATATTAGCCAAAAAGCTCATGTATTGATAGATGGAATGGACATACATGTGGAGAAAAATGTTCTCATTTTCAAGCTCACAATGTGACTCTGCCATATCTAAAAATTCTCATTTTCTGATTCTTGTCTCCTTTAGTGATATGGACAAAAATTTGAACTGACACCTTACAATACTGTGTTTTTGTTGCTATGGTATTTAATGCC
This sequence comes from Cyclura pinguis, assembly GCA_030412105.1. Lineage (NCBI taxonomy): Eukaryota > Metazoa > Chordata > Lepidosauria > Squamata > Iguanidae > Cyclura > Cyclura pinguis. Next base: position 179,035,383 of record CM059599.1, read on the forward strand.
TACTTTCTAAGTTGTGTGTTACTGATATTTTCCAGTTATACACATTTCATTTTGACAAGTGCACTTTGGAAATAGCTGTGTTCAATTTTAAATAAAGGAGCTATACCAGAAATAGTGTCTTCTTATTGTTAGAGGTATATGGCAGGACAGGAATGGCAGATCCCTGCAGGTGGGTTTTTTTTAATATCAAAGTTCTGCAGGTGACAGCTTCCTCTCTTGCCGTGTTGTCCCTAGCAAACAATTGCATTTCACTGACTGGCTTCAGAGAAAAGTACAATATTTTAGTTAGAATGTTGGATTATTATGGTCTACTGTGCAATGGATCCAAATTATCCATTGAAATAAGTGAGGCAAAACCAAGTGTAGAGTTGGAACTGAATAGCTAGTTGTATAAGTTTTCAGCCTAAAACAAGCATAACCTTTTCCCCACATAAACGAGAACTTGGAAACCTTCACAATTGCAACCTGTACGATATTGAATCTATAGATATTGGTTGAGAGCCTACGTAACTGAACTTTTCATTCTTATAGCACTCATAGTTTCAGAGTGGAGTAAAAAGACTGTTGTCCAAAGTAGCAAGACATTCCAAAAAAAGTGAGCAAATACTCCAGCCATTCAAGAACAATATGGTTCAATATCCTTCTGTGCTGATACATCAAGGTTCTACCAACTTTCCCTGTTATAATTCCAACCCTTAACAAAAGAGGTTTATATGAAAACACTGCAAAAGGTGTATATGAAAACATCAAAACAAGGGAACCAGGTCTTATTATCAGTGACACAAGGCAGAGATTCATGAACAAAAATTTAAAAGGTTAAAATAGGGGAGGGGCAGTTCTTATGATGTTCAGCCATACTGTGGCCGGTATTTCTATTTAACAAAATTATTTTTGTAAGAAAATAATAACAAAAAATAACTGCTGTATGCCAATATTTTGCGACAGCAACATCCTCACTCAATGTTAAGAGCATACACGGTCAATTTGGTTCAAATGGTAAGGGAATACCACACTGTCTACAAAATGACTTAGGACTTCATAGAAGGATTAATCCTTAATCTTCCACTGTTCTGCAATTCAACCAATGCCAACACTGTTTTGCTGCTTTAGCTAGCTATGGAGAGCTCCAAATTCTTCCATGTCCTCATGGAATGAATTGTAACATACTGCCTAGGGAAACATAATATTTTTTTCATTTGTACACCAGGAAGCTGCCATTCCATGCCTACTTCATTCTTTTGTGAGTCTCTTTTTTCTAACATTAAAAATGGATCGTTGAAATCAATGCTATTCCGGGAGCTGTTATGCTGGGAGGCACTCTATTCTACTACCCTTTGGGGTTCCTAACTGGCTCTCATTTTTGTATTTCTGAATCCCTGAACTTGATGAAATTTCAGAAGGTCTTGCTAGGATACAAAGAGCCTGACCGATTTTGGACTTTCAGTTTTGGGCTTTTCCTTATACTCTACATCTTGATTTCCCCAGAAATCAACCAACCAACCAATCAACCAATCAATCAGCCTATCTACCTATCAAAAAGGTATTCAAGGTGATTAAAGATGCTACAGCTTTCTGGTTCTCCTCTGTGTAGCATAAGGGTGATAGGTATAACACATTTTTTTTCTTGATGGTTTTACTACTGTCATAAATGGAGAATCTCTTCCTTTTCTTCTGTACACTGAAGAATTACCATGAAATTTCACACTCCAATTCTCATTCTTCCTATACTTCTTCATGGCAGTCCCCAATAGTTATGCATAAATTTTATTTTAATTTCTCAACAAAAACATTTCTAGAGAAGCTCTGGTTTCATTTTTTGCTTCCACCTGAGCATCACACAAGGGCACACTCTTATTTCATTCCTAGTGCTACATGTGCTGGGTAAACATGCCAGTTTCTCAGTCAATTCTGCTACACTAATAGTTGTCCTGTTTTATGGCTTTTAAATTCCCAAGCCAGCAGAATGAGCCCTTTGGACAAGCAGTGGATACAAGGTGGTGGTGCAAGTAAGTTAGAGTCAGGCAGAGGTTTCATAGGGCTGTCACCTGAGGCCTCTGTCTCAGGCTTTAATCCTAATTCTCTCACCTGGGGCCTGTCCTGGCTCTCATCTCCCAATAAAGCCTCTTCTATGTAGAATATGTAGTCTGTTATCTGGCAGAAAAGACTCAGGGTGTAGCAGAAAGAGGTCCTCTTTGTGCCTGAGGAAACACCGGAGCAAAAATTCCTTTCCAGAGAGGAATGTATTCCCTCAACACAGAGAAATTTGAAGATGTATACAGAAACACAAGCCCTGAGCAAACATGGCAAGCATCCAGCCAGGTGCTATCCAGTATAGTATTGTCTCTATCCCATTGCTACTAGAGAGGCCACAACCAAAGCATGGAGACAACTCATTCTTTGTTCCCAGTGCGTGATATTCTAAACGTCTGATCATAATGGTTCCAATCAGCTATGACTTATTTTTATTTGTTTGTAAGATTTCTAGACAGCCTTTCAGACAAAGCTTCTAAGTAGTACCTAATAGGATAGCCATTAATGCAAACCTCCCCCAGTGCTATAAGTATTGGAGAAGTTCACAGAAAAGCAGTCTTCTAAAAATGGATAACATGTGGATTCATCCTAGGAAAACATGACATTAAAAATTATTATCTGTACCAGTTATTGCCGTCAAAGATGGCTATTATTTTTAATAATTTTTATTGAAATAAGCAGAACTTAACAAAATTCGAAAGAACAAAATAAAATTTGCAGACTCTCAGCAGAGCTTTTAAATACCAAAGCCAAACATCTGAAATGGGCCCTGCCTGAAATGTTAGTCAGTGAAGAGCTCTATGGGGACAAGAGACATGTGAATATTTATGGAGATTCAAAACAACCTGGATGGTACTGTTCTGGATTAAAACCAGAGAAGAAGAGAGCATGAAGGCAAACCTGCTAGTAGGCTTTTACAGTAATCCAGGTGTGACATAATCAAGGTCTAGCATCCAAAGAGCTCAAAGATATAAAATCTTCATTTATGTTCCTTCCTGCACACAAGCATGAATAATTAAAACAATTTTCTTCCTCTTCTGCATTAATATGAGAGTTCCTGCACAATTTTTGAGCACAATGCACACTTTAGAACTTCATTTATGCAAATATAGTTTCTGTGTGCAGAAAACATGTTTTGAGGCAGTTTGTATCACAAAATGCAAAAATTGCTCTTTGTACAGAAAACACAGGTGTTAAATCTATATACAGTTAGTCTATTTGTGCAAGCTGTATAAATTGACACAATATGTACAAATGCACTGATTCCACATGTGGTTTTCTCTGAGTATGTGTGTTTTGCACAAAACAGTATTTTTTGTGCAAAATACATTGCATCCTGAACAAGAACATTGCTCTTTGCACAGAAAATATAATTTCCAGGTCATAGTTTTGGCCAAGGAAGTCCTTTTGTACTCATATACAAAGAAATTTTATCCAACCAAGTCCCAAAGAGTGTCATGGCTTTTCTTTTGATGGGATCCCTCAAATTTGAGACCACTCACCACTCCTTTTTGGTCAAGGATGGAAATGCTAACAACACATCCTTGCTAGATATCCTTGTTGGATGTCAATCACATGAAAGATAAATTATTTATGTGTTTCTGATCATGCAGGTATACAGAAAAGAAGTTTGGAAGTTTGCCTGTCATGGCACAAAATGAAATTAGTAAAGAACAAAGCAAAAATCTGAAGTTAAATGACTAGAATTCTACTCTGGGAAACGAAATTTATTCATCTCAGGAAGATCAAAAAGATGAATACAGGAGATGGGATCACTCAAAACAGCTTAACTAAATGGCCATGAACTGTAAAATGTCTAGTATTATACAAAATCAGCTAATTTAAAACAGCAATGATTGGTAATAATAACAAATTTATTGTGGAATTCAAAGACATAGCTGTGTTAGTCTGGATCAGTATGCAAAGGGATATTGTAGCACCTCTGAGACTAATAACTGAAAGAGGTTTGTAGTATAAACTTTTATAGATTGGGCGTACTTTATCAGATGCAACACCATTTGTTTCCTTATTGTACATTTGCAACGTAGTGGCCTAGGAAAGCCAAATAGGACAATATGAAACTTTTTGAAAAGTTTTATTTATAGCAGTATTAGAGGTATTACTGCTAGTAATAAATGAAGATCCACAAATAAAAGGATTAAAAACAAAAAGGAAGGAAATAAAGTACAAAGCCTTTGCAGATGATGTAATAATATTTCTTGAGGAACCACAAGCCTCAATACAGAGGTTGAAGGAAATCTTGCAAAAATACGGACATATAGCAGAATATAAGATAAAGAAAAGACGAAGATGATGACATTAAATATATTAAAAAAAAGAACAAGAAGATGTGAAAAAAGATCAGGATACCAAATAGTAAGGAAAATAAAATATTTAGGAATAAACATAGCAAATAAAAATAAAGAATTATTTGATAACAATTACGAGAAGACATGGAAAGAGATTCAAAGCAAAATGGAAAAATGGACAAATATGAATTTATCTCTTTTAAGAAGAATAAATGCCTTTAAAATGTCTCTATTACCTAAGCTAATGTTTCTTTTCCAAAATTTGCCAATAATAGGAGAAGAAAAGATTTTCAAAGAATGGGAAAAAAGGCTATAAAAGTTTATCTGGTAAGGCAAGAAACCAAGAATAAGATTCAAAACATTACAAGATGTAAAGGAGAGAGGAGGTTTTGATGTGCCATCAGTCCCCTCCTTTAAATATCTTGGTGTGGTCTTTCACTGGACTGGTAAATGGTCTTCGCAGGTTCAATCAAGTACCCTGTTAGCTCAAAGAACATTAAATGGTTTATTAAGATTCTATCGCACAAAAGGGGGCAATATGATTCAACCCACTTTAGAACTCTATAGGCTTAGAGTCCTGCCAAAACTGCTGTTTAGAGCACCACTGTGGGCTCTGGCCAATTTAGATACATTAGAGAGAGCACAAAATAAATTTCTCCGCGGACTTGTGGCAGTTCCCACTTCCATAAAATTATCATTGCTCCATGTAGGGTTAGGTATAATGCCAATTAAAACAGAGGCTCTTAGATTAGCCCTTCTTTTTTGGTTAAAAATTATTTTTAAGCAGGTATATGAGCTCCTTCTGATATCCTTTGAAGAGCCTGGTCCAAATTCATGGATGCACAAAATGCAATTGGTTGTCATGAATTTGGGATTCTCTGTTCCTTTCTTCCTGGGTATGATAAAGGGTATGATAAAGCAAAATTACTTATACTTCAAAGACTCAAGGATATAGCGATGCAATCCCAGATGACTGAGATTAAGTCCCGCGACTCTAATACATTTTTTGTTTCCTACACTCTGCTAAACTCACCCCTTCCACATTACCTACTTAATCTTCCAACTTTTAAAATGAAGTTAGCCTTTCTGCATGCTAGATTGAATGTTCTCCTACTGGCAATTTGGATGGGCAGGTACAATAATGTTCCTATGAAGAACAGAGTATGTGTTTGCAACTCTGTTTCAATAGAAGATTTAATTCATGTTTTGCTTGAGTGCCCTATTTATAATGATCTTAGGAGCAAGTATATTTTTCCTTTATTGAAGTCTTTTAAGGGAAATTCCTCTTCTGTGAAGGTTTGTTCTGCTTTTTTACTGTGAAATATGTGTCTTTTAAAACATCTAAATTTCTTGTTAGGGTCTTACAATTACGTGCTATAAAGAACAAGGGCGGGTATGGAAAGTGATTTATTTATTGTTGATTATATGTTATATGTACATTGATTGGATTATCCTTTCTCATGCAATGGCTGGCTGCTAAAATGCAATAAACTTGACTTGATTTGACTTGACCTGCCATCGTTGAAAACCTATTATCAAGCATGTTGTTTAGAAACAATTAAAGATTGGATTCAAATGGAGAACACAACAATAGAAGAAGTTGAAGGAATAGAAAATAGATTTGGATGGCATGGATACTTATGCTACGACAAAGTAAGGTGAATAAAGATTTTAACAATCATTGTATCTGAAGGGCTCTACTGAAAGTGTGGATACAAATAAAACACAAATTTTATAGAGGGCTTCCGTTGTGGACCTCACCCCAAGAAGCATTTAATATTGCTCCAACAAAACAGGGAAAATTATTGATGTATCAAGAGCTGCTGAAAAAGGATGGTACAAAGTTAAGAATGAGTACAGAAGAGGAATTAAAAGAGCAAGGCCATGAATTAAACTGGTTCCCATGGAGACAATTAAAAGATTTAAAATGGACCAAAAATTATATGGGTTTGAAAGAAATGAAAATGAATTGGATGTATTGATGAAAGGGGACCAGAAAAAGAGAATTTCTAGATTTTATAAAATATTGCTACAACGAGAGATGGAACCAAAAACTGTTAAAAATAACATGGTTAGATGGGTTCAAAATATAGGACATCCAATTGAGTTGGATACATGGGGTGAGGGCGAGGGTGAGGGCATCAACTTTGAATTTAAGAGAAAATTTTTATAAAATGTTACATAGATGGAACATGACGCCTGTAAAACTGAAAAAAATAACAAGAAATGGAAATGGAAAATGTTGGAAATGTGATGAGAAAGAGGGATCCTTTTTTCATATGTGGTGGACCTGTAAAATAGCAAAAAAGTTTTGGAAAGAAATACATGATGAAATTCAAAGAATGTACGGTTTTAACTCTGAAATGAAGCCAGAACTCTATTTGTTGAATATGTTAGGGCAACAAAGAGAAATAAGATCTCATCAAAAGACATTGTTATATATAATAACTGCAGAAAGACTGACTTATGTTCAACATTGGAAAGAAAGAAAATATATTGATATAAGAGAATGGAAATTCAAAGTCCTGGATATGGTAGCGACAGAAAAGCTAATTTTTTCACTTAAAAATAAGCCAATCCAGGGCTTTGAAAGAGAATGGCGAGAGGTATTGAACTGGATAAAAGAATGAAATAGGGGAAAAGAAAGAAAGGCTGTGAGAAAGGTGGAAGACAAAATGAGGTGGTAAAAGATAAAATGTAAATAGTTAAATATAAGCCAAAAGTAATAGTTCATGATTGTTGTAAAATAGAGATAATGTACAGAACGGAAAGTTTATACGGAATGGAATGTTAAACTCAGATTCAACTGAGAAAATGGATGTCTGGAAGCAGGGAGGGTTTTTTTTTTATTGTTTTTCATTTAAAATTTTAATAAAAATTCTTTTAAAAAAACTTTTTGAAAAGTTATTACTCAGCTACTTCAGTTTAACAAATTCTTTTGTTGTAGAATGGCACCTCTCAGACAAGCTGTAGAGCATTCTGAGAAGTTAAAATATTTTTCCACTGCTTTCTGAATGGTCTAGGTAGAAAGCCGCAGTGATATATTTAAGTCCTTTACACCAAATCTCAAGTCAAGTCTCAAGTCTCTACCTTCAAGCCTCAAGTCGTGTCTCAAGTCCTTGCAAGGCACTCTCAAGTCAAGTCTCAAGTCTGGGAGCCAACTTTACACCGCAACCTATATTCCAGAATTTCTGGACAGAGTCAAATAAAATCAGTTTTAACAATTTAAGCAGCTGACTCTAAATGATTTTGTCATCTGCAGCTTCAGAAGTGGGAAATAGGATCCTTCTTACTTCCTATTTGTAAAGCTGGAGACTTTTTCAGAAGTAGGGAATAGGATATCTTTTTACTCTGCATTACTGAAGATTCAAGAGCTTTACACATTTTCTGTTCCCCTCGGAGATATGTGCTCTGCACTCTGGGCACAAGTCTTGCCTTCTGTTTTTAGGAAAAGTTTTAGAAAGCTCCTCCTATATGCAGTAGGGACAGGATGCTAAGCAGACCTCAACCCCACCTCAAGCCCATTGCCTAGCCCAGTTGGTGTTCCCTCTGAGAAATACGTCCGCACTTTGGGCTTGAGACAGATCGTCATGTGACCAGTAAGTTGTAAGGTTTCTAGATGAATGTGTTATGTTACTGAACCAAGGTAGCAAATCAGTCTCTAAAAATATGCAAGTCTCAAGTCGAGTCAGTGTGTAATTTTTGCTGAGTCAAGTCCAAGTCGAGTCACTGAAGTGACTTAAGTCTGACTTGAGTCCGAGTCAACTGACTCAAGTCTACATCACTGGAAAGCAGAGGGTCAGTGATGGCAGCAGATGGGATATATAATGCTGGCAGATGGACAAAAGAAAAAGTCTTGATGACCCAAAAACAGAATGAACACTAAAGTGAGCAAGGGAGCTAACATGATCACTTCCTGGTTGAAATCCAAGGGAAAGTGACTGAGTACATTACTACAAAGGTTCTCCAGCTATAGGAATCCCACAAGCCACAAATGCTTTTTTTCCTCCTACTAATTTCATTCCATGACAGATAAACCTCTAAAGGTTTGTTCTTTGTTGTATATCTCCATGGCCAAAGAATATATAAAGTATAAATACTGAGATTTTTCACATGACTGACATCCAATGTGGACATGAAGAATACTTGTTAATATTTGCCTCCTTGAAAAAAACGGGTGGGGGGGGAGTCGTCTCAGAACTTGAGACACCCCACCAAGAATAAGAAAAACTAGCTCTTGATAGGTTCACACATCATGATAAACAAATCACAGCCCTGGGTTTCTCTGGAATGCTGACTCGCTGTACCATCACCATTACAGTGTTAAGTACACTATAAACTGGTTCTGTATAGGTTGGATCACTCTGCAACAATAAGTTGTGTTCATAGCAAGATGGTTGTACATCACAGATCTGTTAAATATTGCAATAATTCTGTTTTTCTCCTGGAATAATTCCCCAATATCAGGATTAACAGTTTTGTTCAGAATTATATTTTTTTTTCTTATTTCCACAGCAGTAACAGATAGCCAAAAGAAAACTCACTATCATCATTAACAACAAAGCAAGGCGGTCCACAACATGTGTTCTACCAAGATAAGATGAGACTTTCAGCAGCAACAGCACTAATTTCAATGGAATTTTATGAGTACTCTGCTCAAGCTTCTTTAAAATTCTGGGGACACCAACCATTTTGTCACGTGCTCCCTGAGCAGCTGCTTGTTCTGCAATCTCAAGAGTATAGTTGCCGAGATGCCTGAGATGTCTGATGTTAGGAAGTAGTGGCACATACTGGCACTGAATTTTTGTCAGCCTTTTTCATATTTGAAAATATTTCTGTTCACTTGTGCTACATGTAAAAGGTAATACCAATAAAAATAACACAAGCGCATTATTAGAAGTGGAGTACCACTGAACCTACTGAAAGCTTTCTAACCTGTAAAATTCCACATGTGCTCGTATAGCCTTTATGCAAGAATGTGTGAACAGCCAGACATCTCAATTCACAATTAAGTTAGTCAAATAGGCAGAAACTGAAAATATAAGACAATAACAACATTGATCGCAAGCAAGGGAATTCAATAGGAAACGGTTGCTTGTAGGGTATACCGAACAGCCCCAGGTATCAGTTAATCATGAGTATCAGCTTTCTACACACTGGGGCTCCTCCCACATTCCACCAGAGTGGCTTCCGACAACTGACATTGTTGAAGAAAGCTTTGAAACAGATAAGGAGTAAGCTGGTGGCACATTTACCAACAAACATACAAAAAAAGTGATTGGGGGAGGGAACTATATCGGCTATGATAAAGCCATCTTGATATGGCACTAGATTGAGGCCAAATGTTCAGCATCAAGAGACACCAACTTGCTGTTAAATATTAAACAGATCCTTAACTGTTTAGTTCCTGCTGCTGTTCCCAAGCCCAAGTCAAAGCAGCATATTAAATAGACTGATTATTAATGTGAGATGACTAATACATTTTCCTATACAACTTCTGAATATGGGATCAGATCACTACATCATCTTTTGTTAAGAAGTGGCTACTCAGACAGAATCATAGAATCACAGAGTTGGAAGAGACCATAGGAGCCATCCAGTCCAACCCCCTGCCACGCAGGAACATACATCAAAGCATTCCCGACAGATGGCCATCCAGTCTCTGCTTAAAGACCTCCAAAGAAGGAGACTACAGCACACTCCCAGGCAGCATATTCCATTGCTGGACAGCTCTGACCATCAGGAAGGTCTTCCTGAGGGTCAGGTGGAATCTCTTTTCCTGCAGCTAGAATCTACTGCTCCTTGTCCTAGTCTCTGGAGCAGCCGAAAATGAGCCCGCTCCCTCCTCGACATGACATCCCTTCAAATATTTAAATATGGCTATCATATCCCCTCTTAACCTTTTCTTCTGGATACTAAAAGAGTAAGCTGGTGGTACATTTACCAACAAATAGTAAGATAGTAAAATATGTTTTTGTAATAGCAGCTGCTTTTGATTTGGTTCACCACTTTAAGTCTTGGAAGACAGGTTATTGATGATGATGACGATGATGATGATGATGACGATGATGGCAATTGATACTACCACAGCCGACAGTATAATGCATACTGACAGAGATTATAAAGGAAAAGAGCAAAACACCATCCACATTTTAAGTACTGCACTGAACTGTAGAATTTAACCTTTATTGCTGAATCAGTGTATCAGTTAAAATAGTTTTTTTTTAAAAAAATATACCTTGCTGAAATATATGTTTCCTTTTATAAATCAGTGAGGTTCTCACAACAGTTCACACAGTTTCTAGGAATTCCGGCTGGAGGTGAAGCCAAAATAATAAAATACTGAAAACTGAGATTAAAAGTCCTAACACCTCACACTCTCCTCCCTAAGAAAACATAGCACTAAAAAATGCAAGCTATTAAATTCTTTTAAATTAAACACGCACATGAAATTTGCAACCAGAATTAAGTATTTCAGCTAATCTTATTAGAATCTCAGTAATTAACAATTATTGAATGTTATTTGACAAGTACATGCTAGTTCTGCCACCATGGTATTTCACTGGAATGTAGTTGCTTTCAGCCAAACTCCAGCAACAAGCAGGAATTTTAAGTACAACTTGCACAATACGAAAAGACTGGAAGAAAAAAAAAAGAAACGGGTCATATAATTGTATCTGGGGAGCAAGATACCCCAGACAAACAGCCCCGAGGACCAAACTACAGATTCTGTCAAATGTGTTTTCACATATCATCAAAATAGTGGGCATGCACTGGATAGAACGAAGTAAAGAACGATCAGATTCAGGACTGTGACAGGAACACAGGGAAACTCAAAGGTTTCATTCTTGTCACAGTCCCAACAAAAATCTCCTCCGCACCTCACCCAAAGTTCTTTTTATGTTAGGCTGAAAGTCTATGGTGTTAATAGGAACTTTTCTCTCAATATCAAGAGCAACTGGTATACTATCAGACTGTCATCTTCCCCTCCCCATCCTTATACATTGCTTTAGAAGAAGCAACCTTTCCTATATCATTGTATAACAGGCAGATTTTTATCCAGAAAGAGAATAATCCGGCTGGGTTTCTTGTTACTTCCATAATTACCTCTAGTGGGTGGCTTCCTTTACTTCTCTAGTCAAAATGCAGGCTTTGAGATGACTACATCTTCCCCACAAATAGAAAGGCGTGAAGGAGGAAGCCAGAACCTGATGCCCTCTCCAGCCATGCAGATCTAATTTAGTGCTGTCATATTCCAGCCTCTCAAACCTGGGAATCTAGTTAGTAATGCCGTTAACGTTAATGTACACATGTTAATATACATGTTTTAATGTTCCAATTAGTATGCCGTATTAATTATTAGAGTAACATTTTAATTAGTCATGCTGTGGTTACTACGAGCCATGGGTTTCTCAAAACAAGTCATGCTATATTGATCTTTTTTTTCTCTTTCTCTTTTTTAATAGAGTTAAAAGCTTGGTAGAACAGGGGAGAGCTGTGGATGCACTGTAGTATATCTTGATTTTACTAAGGATTTGACAACGGCGCCATGATGTTCTGACAAGATGGTGAAATACAGGCAAGATAGAGCTACTATTTTTTTAAAAAATATTTTTATTAAAGTTTAAGATAGAGCTACTATTACATGAATTTATAACTGATTGACAGAATGATCTAAAATTGCTTACTAGTGGTTGTTCTTCATCCTGGAGAGAAGTAACTAGGAGGGTGCCTTTGAGTTTTATCCTAGACCCAATGGATATTTTTCCTCTGGCTAAAAACTGAGTATTGATGTTCCTGGAAGTTCCCTGTACCATTTTTTTGTTCTGTAACCCCTAGGTGTTGTTTTTTTTTTAAAACAGATCTGAATTTCTGGATACTTCCAGTTTTATTCTATCACTTGTAGTACGTTCTAGAGCCAAAGACTATCACCTGGATCCTTAAAGCTCGCCCACATGATCTACATGGATAGCATGTGGAAGATGCTCTTTACCTTCCATACAACAGTTAAGCAACTTGCCATATAGGTAACATAACATCTAGGCCATTTCCGCACTAGACTGTTATAGCACTATTATTCCACTTTCAACATCCTATGGAATCCTGGGGTTTGCAGTTTCAGGAGGGGCTGCCTGGCTCTAGTTTGGCTTCCTGGAGAAAGAAACATGTAACCACATAATAATTGGTGGAAGAATTAGTGCCACCTCATGTACACATAAAAAAAAAACACCACACATTTCAAAACTTCAACAAATATAGAACGTACCATGTTCCTTACCTGAGCACAAAAATTATTTGGAACATGTATCACACAGTGAAAACCTGCATTACACTGCACTACAATGCAACAGAACAGCATGCTTATAGAACAGCCATACTCTTGGTTGCTGACTTCTGCATGCCAGTATTCTTTCTTGGCCTATTGCTTCAAGATTGTTATACATGAAGTGTTTACCCTCCTTTAAGGAGAGATGTGTATGCTATTTGACAGAACTGCAGAGCAGAAGCATTGACAAACAAATTGGTTCTCCTCATCCCAATATCACAAATGAGAGGGTGACTGTCTTCAGCAGAGTGTATACCACGCTCTGCTGATGGCCACTCCCCAACTCACAGAGGGCAACTGGAGTACAGGGAAGAGGAGTAAGTGCATTTGTTCCTAATATGTCTCTTTACAACATCACTCCTGTGGGAAAAAAAAGATATCTGAATTTGTTGTCATTTCCAACAAGTCATTTCCAACTTATTGCAACCCTAGGGTGAACATTTCATGGGGTTTTCTTGGCAAGATTTGTTAAAAGGAGGTTTGCTATTGCCTTCTTCTGAGGTTGTGAGTGTGTGACTTTCCCAAGGTCACCTCGTGGGCTTCTATGGCAGAGCAGGGATTTGAATCCTGGTCTCCAGAGTCCTAATTCAACACTGAAGCCACTACGCCATGATGGCTCTCTGGTATTTGAATAGGGCTATAGAAATAGGCTGGTGTAACTGCTACTGAGGCCTCAAACATAGTGACAGTTCCCTAAAGCAGAGGGAAGTAATATTCTCCTCAGCACCTGCAGAGTTGCCTTCCTTTCTCTTCTCACTCTCTAACTTTATCCTGCCTGTCCATGAACTAATACGGTTCAGGGAATGATGTAAGATATAAGAGACATTATAACAAGATTATTTTAGATGCAAACACAAATATTGTGTACTATGCCAAACTCAGCTAACAAGATAGCAAATGGCATTAATTTGTGTGATGAAAACTGACTAAAAAAGATTGCAAGTAAAAATGATTACAGATTTATGCACATTTAGATAATGATACATAGCATCACTTTCTAGTGGGTAGAGTAATCGCTAGAAGATTATCTGCCAAGGGGTCACATGCTAGGGCTGAGCAGGGAGGAAGTCAATGCAGGACTGGGCAAGAGCTGGAAGGAAAGGATGCTTTATTTCTGCTACCCCTTTCTCCCTCTACATCTAGATCTAGCAAGCTGCTGGAGAACACACTGCTCTTTGCAGAGGATTGAGTTTATCACTTGCAGAAGGCTTTTCGACTTAAGACTGAAGGCTGCAAGTTTTTTATTCTGGTGTCGTATGATTTGTGTCTTTTTCCTAACAAAGGGTTTGCCCTCTTCTTTAACTAGTCAAGTGACTCTGTTCTGCAGGTTTCAGTACAGCTTAGACAATACTCCTTGCTTTTTCACTGATTAGCAATAAATTCTTTGTAGACCACTGTCTTTAAACACTTCTGCAATATCTTGTATTTCACTTCCCAAAGTTTGACAGGTGTAGTCTGCTAAGTTACTGACAAGCAACTGGTACAGTTTAATTTGAGCATGGAAAAGTGTCTGGATATGTCACATTTGCCTGGCTTAAGGCTGCAAGATTGCTTGTTCATTTGTTGTGGAAGTAGACCAAACAGCCTATTACTGCTGTTGTGACAAATATATTCACTCTTCAGAGACAAAGGCAGTGAGAGGCATTTTGTTTGTGACTATGTGTTTGATTTTCTCTGAGTTTGGGGCTACACTGCAGAATACTGTTCAGTCTGTTGTGTTTGCCTATAAAGCGGCTGAGCTGGCTATGTGAAGTTATAACCTGAGCCAGCTGGCCTAAAACAAGTGAAACCTGATTAGGAGGTTAAGTAAAGATGAGGAATAGGTAAGAGGAAGTCTGTTCCTTCAGAGCAATGAAAGAAGCCAGAAGAAGTTACTGGTAACGAAGGAAAGGAGAAACTGGAAAATAACCCCACCGCTGTGGGAAAACAAAGTAGCTGCCTTCACTTGGGAATTTACTACTATATTGTTCTGTACTTGACTTTTGAACTCTTACTTGTGTTACTTCCACATGAGCTAATCGTGTCACTTGATAAAAAGGCCAAACCCAGACGACCAAAGGATCAACCCACCTGCCTTTTCCATAGATGTGTTCAGAAAACAAAGATCAGTTGTTTCACAAGAAACAGCACACAACACTATTTTGCTTCCCTCCCCCCACACCAGAGATTTGTTGATAGATCTGCGCTACACGCTGCTAGTTCTTATGCAAACAGTAAGAACAAGCAATGGGGTAGTACGGGTTTTCCACATCACTTACATATTTATATTCACACTCAGTATATGACTTTGAAGATTCTGCCAGTTTTTCAAGGGTTAACTGCTATTAACAGTGCAGGGGTTTACTTCAATGCTACTTGATATTGTCTCACCAAAGGCAAGGATTATCACTGTTAAGCCAGTAAAACAATAAAAGGCAACAAACAAGGAAATGAATATGGTTGGTCAATTTGAGAAAAAAAATTGCACTGGTGGGAAAAACTACCAGGTAAAAGACAAACATGAATTATTCATCAGTAGTTCATGACATAGCCTGAAAATGACATAGAAAAGTATCTTGCTTATAAAACAGACAACACCAGAGCTAGATTGCGCTGAACTACTCAACTTAGCATGGTATTTCAAGAGATGAGAATTAGTTATCTTCATAAGTTTTTCCATTGGGAATTAAGGGGCTTCCATTCTATGTCCTCTTGGTGTAACCACGGGATCTTGCAGGAACTGTTCCCGCATACAACAACTTATTTTGTTTACCTTGGTTCTCAACCTTTGATCCTCCAGATATTATGGACATCAACTTCCCAAAGTCCTAGACACTATGGTCATTGTTCAAAATTCTGGGAGTTGAAGTCTCAAACATTTGGAGCACCAAAGGTTGAAAACCCCTGGTTTAGCTGGGTAGGCTAAGAAGGGTATAAAAATGCTTTTAGACACACTTTGGTTTCCTCCTTAGGGCTAAGAATGGACCCTGAGCATTTAGGGAATACATGGCCTTATAAGGATGTGGCAGCTGCCATGGCAGATGGAGGTGGAAGAGAAGCTTCCTTCTGCTATGAAACCTCTGCTGCATCCTTTAATGTAAAATAATGCCTCCTTTTATCATGAGTGACTCATGGTAGCCTTGATAATATGAATCTTTTGGGGAAGCCTGTAATGGATCCAGGCCAAGTTCAGAACAGATGTTTCAACAGAAACAAAAGGATCATGCATTCTGCAGGTAATATGCATATTTGTAGGAGGTTAGTCTCTTTTGCAAGCTGCCTCTTTGTGTAGTGAAGAGTAAAGAGAGCTTCTCTCATAGGCCAACTTCAAGGTAAGGTTCAGGATTACGACTGATTGCCAATACTGGCCTGCTTCTCAGAATGCATGGGTCCCAGTCTTTCACAGAGTCCCATTTGCTGGCCATAAGAAGTGCACTCTCATCTACTTTCTGGTGGGGTGTTCCCAGGGCTCCTATGTGGGGCTCTCCCAACAAAAGAATCAGAAATTTGTCCGGCTGGAGGGCCATTCTTTAGGAGTAGATCTGCAGAGAGAAAGTTTCCTCTCCCACCTGCCCAGAGAGTATCTAAATGCTCCCTGCTGTCATCTGGCTCACCCTTACTCCACTGGTTCAGATTCTGCATTCCATAGCACTGTGGATGTTGTTTGACAGAACTCTCTCATTGCTTCCTCTCTCCCTTTGCCACAACTCTATCGCAGGTAGTTTCACCACTGGGCCAGACTGATTATGGAAAGTGAGGGGCAGGACAGGGCTTGATTTTTTGCGTCCCCCATTTTTGGAAATCCTCTTAAGGGATCTTGGGCTTGAAGGTACACAGGTATATAACTGGTTCAAGAACTGTCGATAAGGTTTCACTCTCAAATGGCATTTTTAAAAAATAAAGTGGAAATATTTTTGCATATAACTTTGTTTGCTCTAACAATTTAGAGCAGAGGTGGGCAACTATGGAAGGCCAGAAGGTCTCACTGTTTCCTTAGGAGACTTCATGGGGTCACATGCCCAAAACGCACGTACACACACACACACACACACACACACACAGATGCCATTTTGGAGCACTGTGGAACATTTTTGAATGTTCCTGCAAATACTCTCAAACTCAAGCAATATGACAGACAGCAACCACAGCAAATCAGTTTGACCGAGTCCAAAGTTGAATTGGGTCACAACCACAAAGAATGGACAAAAGGTAAAATCAAAACTAAGCTCTAAAGGACTAGCCTAGCTACAGCAGGGATGGAAGTTAAGTACACTTTTATTGAAGCCACAAGGTCACCAAGACGCCTCTTGCATAACAACAAAGTGTTCCCACAACACTTTCCTGCTACTTTCGCATCCCCCTTCTGATCTTCTTCCTCCTTGCCCGGATACAAAGTATCATCAAACAATGCAGTGATGAACCATTTGGCATTTGGTGCCTTGGGATACTTTAGAAGTCCCAACCGGATACATGATTGAAAGCAGTAATTGGCAATTGATACACTGTAGTGCTTAGCAAACTATAGCCCTGTTTAATCAAGTGTGTTACATATACCAATACACATCCAGCATATTTACAACAGGAACCATGCATCCTGACAACACAACAGAAGTCCTTTGCAATAGTGGGAACTGAGGCAAACATACTTTTAGATCAGGCTTGGAGGGTGGAAGACAGAGAGAGAGAGAGAGAGAGAGAGAGAGAGACAGACAGACAGACAGACAGACAGACAGACAGACAGAGCAAGCACATACGTGGTATGGGACTCCTGTATCAGCAAGTAGTTATGTGTTTAGTTGAATATTTGAAGAAAACTATACTGACAATGGTCTTTTCCAATATATTTTAGCACTCTGCTTATTTCATACTGAATTTTAGATATATTGGGGGCTCTCCTTCTTATGCTAACATAGGGTGGGGAATATTTAAAGTCTGTGGAGTTAGAGTTGTGCAGTTGGAGTTGGTGAAATGTAGCAACTCTAGTTTCAAAATAAACACTTACAATTAGTATAACAATGTATGGTAAATATATCATTTATACTTATATTTTAAACTTAAACAAATAAATATGTTTTATGTGCTATCACTTTAAATAGCTTCATGATTCATGTAGCGGTGATGAAATGCCTTGCACAACCATTTTACCACAAGATCTATGTTATTCCTAATAAATATGCATTTGCCATTTATGAAGGGGTTGGAGTTGGACAGCAGAAAAATAGAAGAGCTGGAGTTGGAGTCAGAGTTGAATGTTTGGTGTACCGACTCAACAGCCATCCGATGTTTGACGCTTGCCAAGCACAAATGTTTTCTGGACCATTTTAAATTACTGCCACTCTTTCCACATCAAGCTCCAAAACCAATGGAAGATGTGAAAAATGAGCCCTGTAAACTTGCCACTGGGTATTTCCCAAGGATTTGCCAAGGAGAGTTGTACTGGCCTTCCCATCAGTTCTCTCCATCATGGGATATATCAACTTTTCCTTTCACAATCTTGACAACTGCAGGTTTAGAGACATATTTGTCAAATTAATGTGTTGCCCTGGCCAAATCTTGGTTCTTTAATTAGATTTTTGCAATATGAAGAGGGTATAGACAAACACTGACTGTGAAACAATGTATTTTGAACACATTAGCAAGTATTATCTGCTAGTATTTCAACTCTCTGAATGTTAATTGCTGTAAATTGTGTTTAACTACAATTCCTAATTGGAATTTATTATTAATATTCTTTTTGTTAAAGAGACAGCTACTTGTATATTGTCTACTTGCATATAAATGTTTGAGAAACTAAATGAATGAAACAGTATTAGAAGACAACATCTAACACAGAGTTAGGGAATGAGCAATCTTGCAGATATTGCTGGACTCCAACTCCCATCAGTCACAGCCAGAATGTTCAAAGGTTGGGAATGGTGAGAACTGTAGGTCAGCAGTACTTGGAGGGCCAAAGGTCTTCTACCCTTGGTCTAACATTAACTTCAGAAAAAGATGATAGTGAAGTAATACTTACGCACCAGTGACTATCTACAGCTGGTTAATAATTAATAGCAATTTAACCAATTAGTATTAATATTTTTCAAGTGAGATATTCCATTTATGAGTTAAAGCAGCATAATAAATGCAGATAAGAACCAACTGTTCTACAGAGTACTGAACACATAGGTAAAATGGTTCAAATTTCTCCTAGAGACTACCATTTTTAAAGCAATCTTCAGATAAGGTCTATTACAAGTGAAAGCAAAGTTCTCACGAATACATTTTAATATATTTCTGTATAGTACAGAGAAGTAGAAATTAATCACAAATAATCTAATGCAGTGCTTCTAGTGATATTTGAAAAGAAGGACTTTTGGATATGAGCATATGCATCCATTTTACTTTGCTGTTTTACCTAAGGTCAGAGACGTCAATCTACCATGGTTTGCTCCTAAATGTAATATGAGAAACTCTGCTTCCTTGGAATCTTTTGAGACACAGCCATTTGCAGAATTATTCAGTACCTGTTCAGTTCAAACACTGTAGTCTACTTGCAGGCTGAACGAGCCTTTAACTTTTCATTCTCCTAAAGAGACTCCTTTCAAGACTGTCAGGAATAAGAAACTTCAAGAAAACTACTGGTAAGTTCTCAGCTCTTATTCTGCAGATGAGGGGGGAACAATGCATGAAGTAACCACTGGCTTGTTTTAAAGTGTACCCCTTCACAGAAATTTTGGATCTACTGCCAAAATTCTGGACCTTTCTACTAGTAAAGGAAAATAAAAAAAAGAAATAAAATATTGCCAGGCCAGGATCTGATTGCCCATTTTAAAGGTACAGAGCAGATTTCGATAAAACTACACACTACTTTAATTCACGCAGCCCTATCAAGTGTCAGAATACTACTGAAATCTTTGGGAAAGAGAATTATATGGAGAAGCTATGAATAAAGAGGAATATTGGAGAGTGAAGTGGGCAAATATTAATAGAACTGAGATGTCAGGTATGGAAAAGATGATGCCTGACTGAGCGATTAAGCAAGACTTGAGAAATGGAAATAGAGGAGAAGAAAACTGTATCCACAGACTTTCACAACTTTGACTTGCAATTGAAAGCTATGCTTAAATGATCCATAAAACTGAGCATGTGAGGCAAGAATGAAAAAAAAGGAAAAACATGGTTGACAACCATGTAGCTACTACAACTATACCTCAGTTACAAATAACACAGAAAGAATAGAGACACGTTTCCACATCACAAAAAGAAGAGCAGTTCAATATGTTCCAGGACACTTTTTATTCAAAACTAACAATCTGCGCATGTGAAATGAAACAACCAGCTCAGCTAAGTTTTGCATATGTAAAAGAAAACATTTTGAATTTCTAGAGACCACTTGAAGGCCTCTTCTAAAATAAATCTAGGGCTGACTTTTTCTTTCACCAATTTCCACTTTTCTTATTATTTCTGTCCTGGTGCTCAAACCTACAGACCTGTGATTTTTTAATATGCAGGTGGGAACTGGTGAAGCAGGCTTATCTGCTGTCTTCTCTTCTCTCTGTTCATCTGTTCATGCATGCTCAGTGAGGGATTCTGGAGACAGTTGCTTTTTATTTTGCAGAAACCCATTCTTTCCTAACTAAAGTTTTCTTGATTTGTTTATCTCAGATATGCACCTGTGACCCACACTGAAAGTCTGTTTCTCCAGCCTCTTTTACTATTCCACTCAATACTGAGGAGGAAGATGATGGCTGGGAGAACACAGAAACACTTTGTAAAAAGGAGTTTCAAAGTCTTTGTTGACTGAGGCACACTTACATGTGTATCTATCTCTCACCTCCACTGCTCCTCAGCTGCACTGGATGTTGCTTGTTTTATCTAGCTAATGGGAAGTATTTCAGAAAGGACCTACTGAGAAGTAAAAGGTAATACAAATATTAATGAGTTTGCTGCTCCAGTTGTTACATATGTTTTCATTTTTCAGTGCTGAAAAGTGACATAATACAGGAAGAAAACTAACTACAGACATAGTGCACTGTGTTTAAACAATGCTTCGTATCCTAAAGCAGTTTTGTTCCACTTCTCCGTGAGCTCCTGTGAACCTTGCCCCTTTTTGGTTGTTGTTGTTCACATCTGACTTTATCCAGTTACATAACTGTTCCCTCTAATACATGGATTTCCAAGGTGAACAAAGCTCAAGTGATTACATTTATCCTGATCACTAGGCTGACCAGTTTCTAATAATTTTTATCAGGGAGACTGTATATTTTTAATAAATTGCTGCAGTTATGTCTGCTAATTGACTATGCTGTATAGATGATCTACTCTTTTTACAAAAGTGAGATTCCTGTACAGTAACACAGACATGGATTAATCTGGATTTACATTGTAGGAAACAGGAAAACATAATTACTCCTTTTTAAAAAATGCAATGTTGGATTTTATTGATCTACTGTGTTTTTGTTGTATTATTACTGCTTTAATTTTATAATATCTCTAATATATTCTGAAATGCTTAATAATGTTATTTATTTAATTAGTTGCAGTATTTCCCCAACTACTTTATAAAACATTTTATATGCTGTATAAACACAATTCCATTCCAGCCTTACTGCCTGCTTTGCTAAGGCCTCTCTCCTCTCCTTGTAGTTTTATTTAAGATTACCAGGGAGCAGTACAAGCAGTTACGCATCTTCATATAATACACAACTTATGCATATTTGTGGTATGTTACAGCTATTAATAATGCGTAATCACTGCAGAATAAGCATTTATTTCCACTAACATCAAGACTGCCTCTGTGAAGTAGGCCTTGGATGAGAGTTGGCGCTGTTGTGATTAGATGGTTGGGTTCCCATGTGCCAAACAACAGTCTCTGGTCTTCACTCTTCTGAAGCTCATTGGGCAAATCACAGGACATGTTAAGATATTTGAGAGGGTTAATTATACAGTTGGCCCTCCATATTTGCAGGTTTGACATTCACAGATTTGATTATTTGCAATTTTGTCCAATCCCTGCCTCCCCCCACCTCTGGTATTTCTTTTCCAGGGGTGGGAAAGAAATCTTTGGGAAAGAGAATTATATGGAGAAGTTATGAATAAAGAGGAATATTGGAGAGTGGAGTGGACAAATATTAATAGAACTGAGATGTTTCAGCAGCTTTCAGCAGCTCTAATCAGGCCATGCAACCTTTAAACACCCACCTCTGGTCCTCCTTCTCCACTATCCACTGACTGGCCAGCTAAGGACAGATCGCAGCTCAATTTCTCAGCACCATGAGCCCTCTCCAGGTACCCTACACACATCCAAAGAAGGAGATGGGGAGAGAAGAAAAAAAGGGCCACCATATGACCCACCTCCTTTCCTTCACCGTTCTCTGACCTGGTTTAGACCCTAGGTGCCCACTATCCCCATCATGTCTTGGCCCCCTTCCCACAGACACACACATACGTTTTGATATTTGCAATTTTTTCACATTTGTGAGGGTCCTGTGCCCTTAACCCTAGCAAATGTGGAGGGTCAACTGTGTAGTCTTTATTACAGTCCAAAGACCCAACAATATGGCAAACATATAAACATATAAAATACCTACAGGATGTATAAAACCAAATAAAAGTACATCAAATACTCGGACAGAATATAGATACAAAATGTAAAGACCAATTAAAACACTTCAAGTACAAAATAAATCGCAGAAGGCTTACTTTGAACCTTTATCTGATACAAACTGTTCTCTGATCCTGACTGCCTGAGAGAGAAACTTGGCAATAGCCAAAGTCACACGGAGAGACTTGTCAGCTTGACAGGGGTACTGCAAAGCTAAAATGTTCTGAAGTCGTTGGAAGAAGAGATGAGTAACCATAAGCATTCTGTTGGCCTGTTTTGCATTCTTTTCAGATTTTGTTCTTCTCACCTCTTACCAGGTAATCAAACAAAACATGGAATGTGACAACAAGTATATGTAACTGTCTATTTGTGGTAAAGAATTTATTATGTTATTTCTGCTTCTGAGAGCATTAAATCACTGAGAGTATTAAATCACTTAAATGTATCACCCTGTTAAAGTTAAATTTCCTCATTCTATTTTCCTATTGACAACACATAATTAAAATATAGATCTCTCAATTTACACTCCCTGACTTTGTCAAAACTATTTGTAATATCATCAATGGAATTTTTCTCAAGACCCTTTGTCAAATTGTTCATTGTAAAAACTGGTTAAAGTGGCCTAAGTAGTTCTCTCCCTACCCTTTGTAATATGTTGGCAGTTATTAGCATTAATATAGTAATATTTTCCATGCTATGTCCCTAGAAACCTTGCTATTCTTCAAAAGGTTCTCAGAGATTTCTTTCTGATTGACTCTAAGTGTTACTGCCCTGGCTAGCCCGAGCTTTGGGGATATAAAAAGATATCCGCTGATATCAATAATTCAGCTTCATATATCCCTTCCACGTGCTTGCGAGGCCCCCGGACAAGCACGCATACAGGATCGGCCGATCATCACCGTAATATTCCTAGACAATACAGGCAGGCCAGAAAACAGCCAACTTGCCGCTTTAGGAGACCTCAAGGCAAGTACCTCCATTAGGTATGCAAGCAACTCTCAAAAGATCCTCTGCCTCGCGCTGGCAGCTTGATGATCGAGCTATACAACGCTCAAGAACTCCACGTTTGCATATCGGCTACTCTATTGATAAATTCGGCTCTAATTCAATCATTCAAATTCTGACCTTTTGGAGGCTTTGTCTCCAACTCCAAATCTATTGTTTTCCCAAAGTCCGACCTAGCCTGCGGTCACAATTCTCCTTATAAAAACCCCTGACTTTGAGCGCTTCCTTGGATCGCTCCCGAGTTCCAGACCGCCTTGTTGCTGCTTTGCTTGGCGAGCTTCCCCTCAGCTCCACGTGCTGAGATACATCAAACCCCAGCTTCGCTCTCCATTTCCTTCCGGACTTCAGGACAGGTTTCGTATCACCCGAACCAACTATCCCTCTGAAAATCCTGCTATCTTACTCACACCTTTATTTTCCTTAGTTATCTGTGTGTTTGTGTTGCTTACATTGTGTGCCTGTATTTAATAAAGACCATTCATTATTTTCAAACCGGTCTGCTTCTTGACTTGGCCTGACCCCGTAGATACTGGGTTGCAAGATCCTGCTAAGTTACCCTGCCTCTCGTTTTGCCAGCTTGTGCTCTGAACTAATTTCCCCAACTTATAGCAATTTGGTGTCCCTCCCGGGACTCCCAGAAAACAGGGTAACATAAGCATTTATGACGTGGGATTGCACAAAGTTTCATGTTATCTCTCATGATTTTTTAATAACCAAGGGACATGCAAGATGGACATCTATTTATCTGTTTCCTTTCTGGCCTCAGTAATTCTAGTACATAATCTGCAATTCCCTCTGGTGTAGACATGCTGCTAATGAATGTCAGGTCAGTTAATGGAAAGACCACATGGGGAACTGGAGAATGGCTGGTGAGGAGAACTAAAACTCAACAGTTTTGCTATAACTTCCAGCAGCATTCAGTACCATCTGTCTAAGAATCTGCTGGGTTATCTGGCCAAAGTGAAACTAGGAGTCAATATTACAGTGGTTATGGTCTTTTGGTCTGGATGGGGCAGTGCCTCTTGGTAGTACTTAAGTTTTATTTCAACAAGCCAAAAAGTCACCTAGAAGTATATTGTCTATCAGTATATTGATGGCACCACTGCAATGACCCACTAATCCAATGGAAGCTGTGGAATTTTTAGACCTGTGTCTGAAGACAGTGTTAGGATGAATCAGCTGAACCTTAACCCCACAAGATATTGTAGATGAGGAAACTAACTAGCATGGCCCACGGTATTCAACCAGTTCTCCCTCTAGGACCTAGTTTGTAGTTTTGCATTGCTCCTGAACTCAACAGTGTGGAAGAACGGGGCCTAGGAATATTTTTTTTCAAGGTTAAGCATCCCTATCTATGAATGACAGGCAAGCCACATCCAATCCAATCTACATGGGATTGCTTTTGCAGATGTCTCAGAAGTTTCAGATAATACAAAATCCAGCTGCCCTGATGACTGTCAGTACTAGTTTTTGTAGCATGTTATTCCAATATTACATCAAGCTGCAGTGGCTATTTATCTACTTCCAAAGCAAATTCACTGTGCTGGTTTTGACCTTTAAAGTCCTAACAACACTTCTAGATAAAGAAGATTAGACAAGTTTGGGTTTGGCACCGAAACAGCCTAATGGATTACCTCTGTTCTCTGTTAGGAGAAGAACTGAGTGAATACAGCTTTTGATACAATTGGCCATTGTATTTTACTGAAACAGCTCTGAGATTCTTCAAGGTTTTATCCACTCTCCCATTAATATTTAACATCTGAGTGATGCCATGATGGGATCTGGAGTGAAGTTCCAGCAGTACATTGATGACATTAACTCTTCTCTTTCTCTGTCATCTGAGGGTACACACTACACTCTGGAATTTGTAATGGGCTAGATGGGAGCCGTAAACTAAACCGAATCCTGTTGAGAATGCGATGCTGCGAGCAAGTGGTTCCCGTGTTTACAAATTAGATGTGTATCTTGTTTTAGAGGAGGTTGCATGCTCCCTGAAGAGCAGCTATATAGCTTGGAGGGATAAACTTGGATCCAACACTTAGATCTTTGTCATGAATAGATCACTATTTGACAATTTACAGCATCTGCAAGGGTGGGGGATCTATTGAGACTGCACACAATATGAGCTGATAGATTTAGACAATTTCCTTATGATCCTTCAGAATTTTTGTTTGGTCATCTTGGCAGGTGAGTCTGTTTAGTGTACAAAATGGAATTGGAAAATGGCCCAGATAGTGTGGGAGACAGAATGAGTAGAATTGTGACTGACAGACGATTCGGAGTGAGTCTAACAGAACACAGACCAGAATGGATCTAATAATCTATTCTGTAGCAGCAATGTTGGTGAAGAAGTCCTCCTCTGTCACTACTGTGTGAGGAAGGATAAAGCTTCTTATCCAATACTCGTCATCATCCTGCACATCTCTTTCTAAAGAATATGGCAGCTCGTTATATATCAACTAAATATACCCTCTGCTATCATGTATCCAAATAAAAGATATCAGAGCTCAGTTATTTACTCCAATTTTTTCCCTAAGTTCTCTTTTCAACAAATCAAAAGCCTTCAAAAACTTTTACCATATCATAAAAATGAACATTTATAGCTATGAAAATATTGCAATTAACTTTTTGTTTTGTGTTCAAACAGCCCATTACAATTATTTCTTCCAGCAAAACCCCTATTTCATTTTTCAGTGTTGTAATGTGAAGGCAGTACCTCTCATCTTTGTAATGCACTAATATTGCTCCTCAGATGGAAGGACATGTAGTGCAATACTGGAAGGAAACTGAGCATTACAGGCAGTTGAGAGAAGTAAAACAAAATAATCCAAATACCAGAACAGTACAGAAAGCTTTTTGGATTGCTACATAATCCCTGTTAGAATAGGACATAATGAAATGGAGAACACTACCAAAAGTTTGTGATCAAGTCATAACACTGGAAAGAGAGCAAATCCTTGTTTGAAAAAGAAGGACTGGAATACCCTTACTATGTTAAAATATTACTTATGGCTAATAATCTGAGTTAGTTTGAATACTGCTATCTTGGAGACAGAACAGATCACTCTTACAGCTTGTAACAGTATATATTTTTAATTCTCTTTCTAATCATACCTAATATAGTTTGATTTTATTATAATTGTTAGTTGCACAGTGGGCTGCCATTTTCATGGAGTTCTCTACCACAATTACAACATCGCTTGCTGCCACTTTGGATCCAATTAGTATAGATGTGAAGTCTTTTGCCCCAGTGTGGCTCTCCCCCTTGCTTATATTGAACCTCACTTGCCATTTTACTGTCCATTTTCAGTTTGGTGAGATCCTTTTAGAACTATTGGTGATCCATTTAAGTCCTTGCTATCCTATCCTTTAGTGTCATCAGCAAACCTGGACACTTCACTTCTTACCTCTAAGCTCAGACAGAGACATTTTTGGAAAACTCTATAAGGACAGTGAGAACAGATGTTAACCTAACTGGCATATAGCTTCCTGAGTTGCCCTCTTTTTGTTTTTTTTGAACGGTGTTACCCTGGCCCCTCTTCATTGCTCTGCTCATTTTGGATACATTTTACACACTTAAATTAGAAGATCAGAACAACATGAAGGAACAGAACAACAACAAGAGGCAGTTCTCTAGCAATGAAGACAAATGAAAAATATTCAGTTACTCTACTCTGCATTCTCTGAATGGTACAACTGCCTGCTTCCTGCTCCTGATGCACTTAAAGAATAATATATTGTTTATGCTATTAGCAATACACGCCTCAAAGACCTTTCTTTTGGATCCCTCATGTTCTCCTTGAATTTCCTTTTTTCAAGCTATGTTCTTTGAAATTCACTTCATTTGGGCAAGAACTCCCTTTTCTGGAGGAAGTGTATTTATCTCTAATAACTTACTTTACATCTCCTGATAGCCATGCTGGTGAGATTTCCAGAGAACATGGAGAGCCAATGCCTCTACCCTAGTGTAGTTCTGTGTGTGTGTGTGTGTGTGTGTGTCTACCTGTGTGTGTAAGTAAATGACGACAGTGTTTTTATTGATTGGAAACCATCTCCAGTTGTAAATTATCTTCCCAGATCAATGGAAGGTCTAAGGGATTACTCCAAGAGGACTCCTTAACTCAGCAATTGTCACAGAAGCTGCACAGAGAAACTGTCTGAAGAAGCTGAGGATTCATCTTGCCCTCCTGCTGTTGCTCACCTAAAGAGCTAGAAAGCTCTTTCAAGGACATCAAGATCATAAATCTTCTTCTTCTAATTTATTTTATTGATTCATTGTATTTATATGCCGCCTTCCTACCAGGGCTGACCCAAGGCAGCTTCCAGAATGATTAAAATAAAAATTTAAACAATTAAAATCAACCACTAAAAAAGCACAAAATCATTATAAAACCATACAAAAGTGAAAAACTAAAAAGAAGATCCTGATAATTAATAAATAAATAAATAAATAAATAAATGGCTCTACTGCTCACACATTAAAAGCCTGCTTAAAAAGAAATGTTTTTGTCTGTCAGTAAAAGGAAAGCAGGGAGAGGGCCAGCCTCCCATGGATCAGAGTTCTACAGGATGGGAGCAGCCACGGAGAAGGCTCTCTCTCATGTCCTCATCAAGCAAGCCTGGGACAGTAGCAGGATCAAGAAAAAGCCTTTCCCTGCAGATTTTAAAGCTCCAGTAGGTTCATATGCAGAGATATGGTCTTTCAAATAGTCTGGACCTAAGGAGTATAGGGCTTTATAGGTCATGACCAGCACTTTGAGATGGTTGACTGCATCCAGCATCAGGCTGTGCTCTTGTGGCTTCTTAGACCTTGGGGATGGGATGAAGAAGTCTGGAGTGCTTTGGGAGAACTCAAGTTTGTAACCATTGGTGAGAGTACTGAGCACCCATAGATCCAAAGATGACTGTTGCCACACATCCACAAAGCCCTGATGTCTTCCCTGTACAGGGAGGCTGGCAACACACCTGCTGGTTCCTTTGCTGTCCTTTCTTGCATGGGTCCACATGAGCTCTTCCAGTTCCCCAAAAGGCATTCTGATTTCCCCCGCCCCCACTACCTGGAGCTCCTGAAGCTCCTAGGCTTGGAGGCTGAGGAGAACCTTGGGGAATAGCCAGTTTGTGAAGAATGACAGGAAGGCCTCCTGTTGTTTGTTTTTCTTCCCTGAATGGGTACCTTATTCTTGTCCTTGGTGTCATAAGAACTGGGCCCAAGGACTCCCCATATATCCATGGTGCTGTGGAATGGGGCTGACAAGAAATTGTGCCTGGCCCTAAAGTCAACATTCCAGCTCTTTAGCCAGATCTAGCATCTAACTGTGATAGCAATGGCTTCGACCCTTAAGAGAACTGGATGCCATTCAGACCTGTTTCTGTGGTGAAAGCTAAGGTCTTAATCAGCTTGTTGACTATCTGTCTGGCCTTGGCTGGCTCAAGCAGGAGGGACCTCAGCAACTCCTTGGCCCACAAGATCGCAGCTCTGGACATGATGAAGAGACTGCTGCCCTTAGACACAATGAGCCTCATAGGCTTTCTTGAGCAATGCCTCTGTCTGTCTGTCTGTCCTTGGTGCTGCTTATAGAATTCTCTCCATCTTTAGTAAAAGTTGAAGAGGAGTTGTCATGGAGCCACAGACCAACGGGATTTTTAATCTGGACATCACATTCTTGGGTAAAGCATAAAACCTTTTGGCACAACCCAGGATAGACCTGCTTGCAACAGGCCTCTTCCAATCCTGCCTAAGAACTGCCATGGAGTTTACTGGGAAGGGTGTGTGTGAGGAGGCTGGTGTTACCCTGTGTACTGGGGGTCCCGGGAGGGACACCAAAATGTGCTCAACTAAAGGTGGGGAAAATTAGCTCAGAGCACTGCTTAACGTTACAAGAAGCAGGGTAACTTAGTGAGATCTTGAACCCTATGTCTACGGGGTCAGGTCGAGTCAAGGAGAACACAAAAGTTGAAATAATAAATGATGTCTATTAAATACAAGCAAAACAGTGTATGCAACACACGTATACAAGATAACTAAAGAAAATAAAGGTTGGAGTGGTATAGAGGGATTTTTAGAGGGATTGTTAGTTTGGGTGATACTTCACCTGTCCTGAAGCCCAGAAAAATAGAGCGCGAAGCTGGGGTGTGATGTAACTCAGCACATGGAGCTGAGGGGAGGCTCGCCAAGCAAAGCGGCAGCAAAGCGGGATGAAACTCGGGAGCGACTCGAGGAAGGTCTCGGAATCAAGGGTTTTTATAAGGAGAATTGTGACTGTGGGCTATGCCGTACTTGGGGGAAAACAACAGATTTGGAGTTGGAGACAAAGCCTCCGAAAGGTCAGAATCTGAATGATTGAGTTATCGTAGAGGTTCTCAATAGAGTAGCCAGTATGCAAACGCAGAGTACTTGGGTATTGTATAGGTTACCCATTAAGCTGCCATCGCGGGGCAGAGGCTCTTTTGTAAGTGGCGTGCACACTTAATTAGAGTACTTGCCTGGAGGTCTCCTAAAGCAGTGAGTCAGCTATTTCTGGCCTGCCTGTATTGTAGTCTGAATATTACGGCTATCAACGGCTGAGCTTGTTTACACGCTTGTCCAGTGGCCTCGCAAGCACGTGGAAAGGAATAGAGAAGTGCAGCCGAATTGCGATATCAAGGGATATCTTTAATATCCCCAAAGCTCGGACTAGCCAGGGCAGTAACACTGGTACTGAGGAAGCATTCCCACTTGTGTGAAGTAGCTCTGGATCCAGAAATTCTGGTGCCTCAGCAAGCATGTTAAGGCCCCAGTTAATAGCCTTTTTTAAAATGACATTAAAATCCTCTTGCTGAAATGATCTGGCTGAGGCATTCTGCGGCACCTCATCATAGGAAAGCTCACCTTTCTCAATCTGGGTATAGCCATTGGCTCCGCCTCCTCTTTGCCATTTTGCTCATCCATCATACAATGCCAGCCTATGCCTCCTGAGAGGAGGGAGTGCTGTGTAAGGGCATCAAGATCCTTGGCTCCTGAGGAGTCCCGGCTGGAAACGTGCCCGACAGGTGTCACCCATGGCATGCAGTCCCTTCCTGTTGCATCTGCCACAAGCAGATGGGTGCTGTTGTTTGCTGATTGTTTTCTTTGGGCCCCATGCCTGCAGCAAGGATGGTAGTCACCGATCATCAGTGCAGGCTCATGGAAGAGAATGGAAGGGGACAGCCACCTAATCCTTTTTCATGCCTGCAGATGCCTCACCTGGATGGTCCATGATGGTCCATGATGCTAGCAGGAGCTCCACAAGGGAAATTCTCTGAGGACGGGGGACCTTGAGGGGACTGCTGGTAGACTCTTGCCTGTAACTAGGTTTCTGAGCCATGCTAGGAAGTTGGGGGGGGCACCCTCTTTGCAGGAAAAATCCTGAAATACTCATTGCTGCTGGTACGTGGAGGAGGTGCACCTTGCTCTGCCAAGTGGCAACCACACATCTGGACCATATGGGGGACTGCTGCTTCAGTCACACCCTCTCAGGCTTCTGTGGCCACTTCCATGCCCACCAAATGTGGGTCCTCTAGAGTGGAACCAGACTGGGGAAGTTACTCCACAACTGCAATGTTTCTGTCCCCACCTGGGATCCCCTCCCAAAGTCACAGCGTGTCCCTCTGCATATGGTTGCTACTGCAAGAAAATGATTCTCATTCTCTCTCTCAGTCTCTCTTTCTTTCTTTTTTTGAAAGAGAGAAGAGCTGCTGAGTTGCTTGTTGGATTCAAGACAGGAATGAAGACTGAACATGTGAAGTGGTTTGCTCCCCTAATGGACCCCCTTGAAAGAATTCTGTTCCTGCGTGTTGGGAAAAGTGGAGTCAACCTGATTCAGGACACTCCAACCCACCCCACTGGAAAACTTAGATCCAACTGTGAAACTGTCTGCCTCAGTAAGCTGCCTTCATTTTGAGAATAAAGACATAAAGCACAGTTTGAACTGGAAACAATAAAGTTTGTAATAAAAAAGAGTTAGAAATAACAATATCTGAAAGATCTGAAAGATTGAGTAACTTTTTAGTATTCGATTTAACAATTTTAAGCATTGTGGATTTATTAATTTTGGATTACAAGATGGACACAGTGTGAGGAATTCTACATATTTTGTTAAATGGAGGCACTGGATTTGACTGGAACGGACAAAGTTTAAAAACATAGTTAAATCTGTCAGTGTTTGTCAGTGGTTTGAGTGCTAAATCTGGAGAAATGTCTATTTTTCAAACAAAGAAGGGGGGAGCTTCCCCTTGAACGCAGCAGAGGCAGTGTTCTATCAAGTAATGTTTGATGAAATCAGAAAAATGCTAAATGCTATGTTAAAGTCATTTACAGAAGAGACTGAGTCTTTGAAAACAACGTATGCCCTGGACAAGTTGAGGAGGATGAGTTGAAGCATGAACGTTGCAAGATCTGTACGTGTTAAAGCAGAAAGATATATTTCCAGATGAAGGGAGGCAGAAAAACTACATAACATAGGAAAATACATCTGCTGGTGTATTCCTGATGATCGGGGTACCAGAAGAATAAATAGTAGAAATGTAACATTTAATTTTAGCAGTTTAAGACTTTAGAAGAATAGAAGATTGCTTTTTGTTATTAATTAATTATTATTAATAGATAGATTTTGGAGCTACTTTTCATTAACTTCTTTAGGTTAATTAGTTAGTATGACAAGTTATCTTTTAAATTTATGTTAATGAAATTGACAGATTATAGAAAGAACTGCATTTTTGCATTTTTGTTTAGTGATAAAAAAAGACAGAGGAAGTTTAACTAGGATCTAGTTATAGCAGCTGGGGAAAAGGTTAGAAGTCATTTTATTTTTTTCTTTATTTCTTTTTTCTTCTTTCTTTTCTTTCTTCTGTTCGTTTATCTTTTATTCTTTTTATATCTTTTTTTCTTTTTTCCTCTTTTTTATGTAGCATGTAGACTGTTTTCTTTGTATACTTTAGATTTGGTATTAGATAATTTTAATAAAAACATTGGAAAAAAAAGATAGTCATGCTGGTAACCTCTTGGACTTGCCACTTTCCTGATCTATGGTATGTATTTATTGTAAACTTTAAGAATGCTTGCAGCAAATATCCTATTGCTTTGAGATGTATTCAAGCTTATGGAGGAGGACAAAAGGTTGCAATGGTGTAATCAGATGGAGGAAACAATATTTTACTACTTCCTGTTAGGAAAGTGGTTTGGAATGCTATTATGGAGCAGAAATGGGAATGACAGGTTTGCTGGGAACTAGCTATGGCTTAAACAGAATACCAAATCATGGCAAATCATTTCATGCAAAGAAGGAGATTAAATATTGTCCCCTCACCCCCCGCTTTGAATCTTGTAAATGCTCTGTATTTGTGAAACAATCATGTCATGCAATGCCTTTCACCTGGACAACCAACAGAGCAGTGTGACTTTGGAAGAAAGATGTATATAGGTTTCAACAAACCAATCTTGGGAGCAGATTTCCTGTATGTTATTACACTGAAGGTCTTATCATACCCAGCCAGCCTGACTAATGATAGATGATTATGGGAGTTGTAGTCTAACATCTGAGGGAAGGCTACAATAGACAGTTTTCTGTAAGTTTGTACCAATAACTGACACATGCAGCATGACAGAATGATATAATGCTGTGCATATTCTTTTGTGTTTTCTCTTCATTCATATTTACTAGGTTGGATTGCGGCTAACATGTTGTACAAGCCAATCTTTAAATAATATTTTTGACACTGATGGAGCAAGGTGAACATTGCTTACCTGCCCATTTTTTCCAAGTTCCATTTCGACTATTGCCACAGGACTGCTTAACTGATCGATGTTTCTTGACTGAGACTTGAAATCGACTCTCCAGCTGAAGTTTCTCAAACTATTTTCCCATTTGCTTTGATTTATCAGGTTGTCTCGGATTTTCATTCTGTGGTTCCTCCAAAATTTTGTAATAACTGCAGCTTGATCACTTGTGATGCCTCCTGGTTTCTTCTTTTGGGCAGTCAAAAATGCCTCTAGTTGATTTGAATCCATGTCAGCTGAAGCTATTGACTGAAACAAAATAAAAAAATTCAATTTCCATAAACATAATCTCTTGTAACTGGTGTAAAATTCACTATCGTTCCATGTCAGATTAACCACAATATTCCACTGCCATATCTTTAATTATTATTTTCTCTGAATGCAGAAGAGTAGTATTAAGAAAGTGACAACAATGAACGAAGGCATAAACTGTTCTTTACATTCTCAGTACTTCATGCAAGATAACCAGCTATATAAACTACATGCTGCCATACCAACTTTGATGATTAGACCAAGCTAACATTTTCCCCCAGGTTCTGAGTTTTGAATATCTTTCCTTTTCCTACCCTTCCAAGCAAATGTCAGGTCCACTTTCATGTTCATTTGATTAAACTTTCTCAATCCAAAGGCAACAGGGAATTCTGTAGCCTCAGTGACACTCAAAGAATTATACTTAGGTTAATAGCTGAATGTGTTTAATCACAGAGGTTGCAGAGCATCTTTTAGCGTGCCCTCTAAGGACTAAGCTGACAGGATATTGACAGCTATTTTAGCTGAAAGATTGCAAAAAGTTATTTCAACTTTGGTAAGTCCTTACCATGTGGGATTTATCAAAAACATGGAAGGAACCAATAATATTCTATGGATTGTGGATTTGATTGCTTTAAACTTGGATAGAACTGATCAACCACGCATCATTTCTTTAGATGCTGAGGAAGACCGTTAATAAAATTTACAGGGCATTTCTTTTTACAGTATCAGCTAATTTGGGGTTTGCTAAATGTTTTTTTCTCATTCTCTTTTACACTGAATTGGGTTACAAGAAAGGGATGTCCACATTTTCCTTTAATATTCAGTTTGTGTTTGTAATTCTTGCCATGTGCCATTAAACAAAATTCCAGGACCAATGGATTTGTGCATTTGGTTTAGAATTTAAAAGTGCTCTTTTTACAGACGATCTTTTGTTGTTCATTCCAAGGGCCTAGCCATAAATCTCTGTTTTGATACAGCTGGTCAATAATTTTGATAAAATATCTAGGTATTGAATTAACTGGTCCAAGTCAGAACTACTGCTAGTGGGAGACAAGACAGAATTTAACATATTTAAAGCATCGTGGTTTTAACATTGCCCAAATTCTATTACTGATTTGGGTATAACTATCCCTAGGGACTTATCAGAAGATTAATCTTGATATAAGTAAGCTTATATGTATTAACATATGTATATGTATATGTGTTAAGTAAGACTAATATAGAGAGCCAGTGTGTTGTAGCGATTTGAGCATTGGAGACTAGAGTTTGATTCCCTGCTAGGCCATGGAAACCTACTGGGTAATCTTGGGAGCATCATACACTCTCATGCTCTACAAAACTCCACGATAAGTTTGCCTCAGGGTCACCATAAATTGGAAATGACTTGAAGGGACACAACAACAGAACAACAAGCTTAATACAAGTAAAAGATATTGCACAAGATTTTGAGAGATGGGCAGGTTTAAAGATGACCCTATGGTGTGTCACACACTCCCAGTCCTAGAAACACCATAATAGGTTCACCTTGGGGACACCATAAATAACAAATGACTTGAAACAATAAACACAAACACAATTAAAATGACTGTTATATTTAAATTTTTTTATGTCATTCATGGAATTCCTCTACTTATCCTTGCAAGTATTTTCAAAAACTAAATACATTTTTAAGGAGCTTCTATGGGAGTTCTCTAAAAATCTCCTCTCAGAATTGCAATGAAAAGGACGCAAATTCCTATCAAAGACAGAGGGTTCTTCCAGATCTTCTTACACATCTTTGGGCATACTGGTCTTGTATTAATTTTTGGACATATCCATTTAAAATAATTAATCCATCATAGTCAGCCCTGGAGTTTTAATTTCTGGCACCTTTGTTGAAATGGACACCAGTTGGTTTTCAATTTATAAAAAGGGCAGTGTTCTGACAACAAGTTCAGCTGTTAGAACTGTGTGGCAAATATTATCTCATCAACTGCAATTTGACCCATACACTCATGCCAAATTGACTTTAGGAGAGAATCCAGATTTGAACATTAGTATGGAACTTTTTTATGGAAGGTATGGCTGACAAGGTTCAATTCCTCGCTGAGCCACAGAAGCCCACAGGTTGACTTGGGCACGTCACGTACTCTCAACCCCAGAAAACCCCATGATAGGCTCACCTTAGGGTCACTATAAGTTGGAAATGACTTGAAGGCACACTACAACAAATGGGCCAACAATGGCATTGCTACCTTAAATCAGATACTTGGTGTTGATGATTTTTCCCTTTTCAATTTTACAAGAGCAGTTTAAATTACCTCTATCTGCCAAATGGCAATATTTACAACTGAAACATTTGTTACAATCCAGACTTGGATTGTAGACTTCTTTACAGGTGGCTTGCTTTTGCCTTCCTCTGAGGCAGCTTTAAGTGCATCTGAGGTTCTTAATATTAGAGACGTTACTTGAGGCCAACCAAGTATCCAAAC
Organism: Cyclura pinguis; assembly: GCA_030412105.1. Classification (NCBI taxonomy): domain Eukaryota; kingdom Metazoa; phylum Chordata; class Lepidosauria; order Squamata; family Iguanidae; genus Cyclura; species Cyclura pinguis. The sequence goes on from CM059599.1 coordinate 179,071,132, forward strand.
CAACAATGTACATATATATAATTTTCTGTTATCTATAAATAAATATGACATGAGAGATTTACAGAAAGAATGAAATAGAAAATTGCAATATCCAATTCTGTCTAATCAATGGCCATCAATTTATAACTAGTATGGCTATAGATCTCCAACTACATCCTATAGAAGAGAAATTGCTCTTCTGGGTATATTGGTCATCATAATCTGTATTCAGGAAAGAGCCTTCTAGATGAGCAACTTGTCGGAGATGTAATACTGCTAATACATCCTTAATCCATATGTTTTGGAGTTGTCCCACAGTAGCTACATTTTGGAAAGAAGTAACCACATGAGTAAATTTGGTTTTGGAAAGTTCCTTGATATTCAGGGAAGTGCATGTTCTTTAGAATTATTTACTTGTTTCTTGGAAATTAACAAATAGTCAATGGAAGTGGAATTTTCATACCCTTTTAATTGCTAAAAGATTGATACTCTGTTACTGGAAAGATAATTTTTCTCCACCTGGATAGAAGATCTAAGAACATTTGCAATGTCTGAAAGAATGATGTACAAATAAAATTCACAAATGGATTTATATTTGGATATTTGGTCAACTTTTCTAGAAACTTAAAGCTAATGTGGTTATTTTTCCTCCTTTTTCATTTTGCTGTTTTTGCTATACGGGCGTTATTGTATGTAACTAAGAACCCTTCTGAATGTAAATAAAAAATTCTTAAGGAAAAGAAATAATTGTTTCTAAAAACTATGTAATAAGAAAATTTTATGAAAGACAATCTTCAGTATGTGATCACTGCATTTCCGGGTCCTGATTTCCTTTTTTCAGTACTTTTTACGGAAATAAATACTTTCTGTCTACATGACACAGTGAAAAACTAGAGCAGATAAAGTATTTTTCTCTGGTTTACTAATGTTGGTTGCTTCTATTTTTATTGTTTTTCTTCCCGGTCTGACAAAATGACATAACCAAACAGGTTTCTTACAGTTCAAGTGTTTGTGCCTTCAAGTCATGGGCAAGCCCATGAATTTCATAGGGTTTTCTTAGGCAAGGAATACTCGGAGGTGGCTTTGTCAGTTCATTCCTCTAAAATGTAGTCTACAGGATCTGGTATTGTTGGCAGTCTCCCATCTAAGTACTAATCAGAGTTGACCCTGCTTAGCTTTCAAGATTAGATGGGATCTGGTGCGAAGAGACCTTTGTAAAAAATAAATAAAAATTTCATAGAGGTAATTCAATTTGGAACTATTGTCTGAACTGTACTTTTAACAGTTGTTGCTGTTGTGTGCTTTCAAGTCATTTCTGACTTATGAAGACCCTAAGGTGAACCTACTATGAGATTTTCTTGGCAAGATTTCTTTAGAGGTGGCTTGCTTTTGCCTTCCTCTGAGGCCGAGGGAATGTGACATGTCCAAGGTCACCTAATGGGTTTCCATGGCTGAGCAGAGATTTGAACTCTGATTTCCAAAGTCATAGTCAAACACTCAATTCAAGCACACACACTTCCCATTTCCATTTTTTCTTAAAAACTGGGACATTCTCCCCATGGCTTCAAAATTTTACATCTTTACAGCAGAAACAGACTGGAATGGAAAAAATCAATATGATATGATTATCCCTAGATGTGAGTTTTAAGTAACTAGTTACAAATAAATATTATTTATAATTAATTTCTTTTTGAAAGAGCTAAGTCAAAACTAGGGTACACAATAACTGTAACATATCGTGAGATAACATCATTCCTTTCTCCGTACAACTGTGACATTTATAGTTACAAAATGCATGTGTCCTCACTATGTAGGCGTACTTTGTACTACAGGCCAGCCTCATGTAGCCTTCCGGCAGTATTCCAAAGACTAACACAAAAAAACCAAACAAACTATACGGTCATTTAAGGGGAAAAGAAATAGTTTTTTTAAAAATAAAAATAATTATAATAGCAACTAGAGTCTTTTTTTTTTTCAGCCCTGAAATAACATTGGCAAATTACTGCTAAAGAGTAACTTTTAAACGTCCAGTACTCTCTACAGAATGAAGAGAGACATATAGATGGTACAGTTCTCCACAACACAGGAGGATTAGATTCCCAAAACTAGGTAATTAAAGAACAGATTTCTCCATTAAACTGTTATTAGTAAGACCAGGACAGAAAAGAAATTTAGTACTTAGGACAAATGATTGCTCTCCTGACCTAAATGCTGAAGGTAACTTTGAGAGAAAGAAATCAAGGAGGCATCCATACCAGAGAAGGATTGCAATATGTGGTGAATTAATTCTTCTTACATAGACTGCACAATGTTTGGACAACAGGGATGTTTCTAGATATCTAAATGACTGCAGTGCTATGCAGACATTTGTGAGTAAAATGTAAAACGTTAAAACTGAAGAGGGGATATGGGTGTTCTCAGAGGTCCTGGCAACAACTTCCACATGGACCCAGTTGCTCTTTGAAATGTTTAAGCTTTTAGTACAAAGTTTGGAAAGGGTTTGCAAGTGCATCCAGCTAAGTGTGCTTATAAACATTCCCATGATGAGAAAGTCTGGTCTAAATTTATGCTCACAATGAACCTACACCAACATTTTCATCCTTGTGAGCCTGCTACAGCTTTCAGTTCCCAAGGCCATACTATCTGTGGACACAGCACTTCAGAAATATGAAGCCCTTATGCTGAAAGAATATTTTCAGAGCTCCTCAAATTTTGAGTTGTCTTGCTAGCCAAATCCATTATATGTTGTGACCATAGGCGTGTCCTTTTCCCTAGTCTTGAGAAAAGGTGCTGATAACTTAGGGGTTGGAAGGGTACATGGCATAATTTGCACCATAATCTTTCTGATATGCCCTTTCTCTAAAACTCCATTAGAAAATGGGGAATCACTGTTTCTATTCCTTTTTTTTCTCAAATAGGCCCTGGAGAAAAGGAGGTAATCCTCCTTCTCTATTATTTCGTTTATATAAGGAGGGTTCTTCTTACTAGAAAAAGGGAAGAGTGGCACGGAATTTTGAATATTCTGTTTTCAAGTCATAATGAAAGAAAAAAAATGATAAAGAACTTTTAGGAGTGAGAAAAGGCTTGTTTACTATTCCACCAAGAGCAATTTTAATGTAGTATGATCAGCCAATAAAATAATCATTATTTCAAATGCGACTTCCATAGTGGAACAATAACGGATCAACAAAATCACTCTGTATGGCTTCATTTTTATTAAGTTGAAAAGGAAAGTGGCCCCAGTACACACACAGAGGGAAATACTGATATCAATTCTTGATTTACCTTAAGAGCCTGACAAGCATGTAACGCTAGTGAAAAAGGACAATTGGTAAAATCCAGGTAAAAGAATACCCGTAGTTTCCAGAAACAGAACTTTACATGTAAACAGCTGTGCCTGAGATCCAGGCTTTGGCAGGCCAAGCCATGTATGCATTTTCATTAGCAGACCTTCTAAACTGCAGATTGCTACAATTTGCAATACAATGAAATCAAAAGAAACAAAAACAATTCAATTTCATATATCATAGAGCTTTCCAAACTTTTCATGTTGGTGACATACTTTTTTTAGACATGCATCATTTTGTGACACAGTAATTCAGTTTTACTAGCAAACTGGAGGTTAAACTAACCCCTTATAAGAGATACAGACACATACATAAATTGTAATAACAAAATGTATGGGGATACAACATTTCTCACAAAAACCTTTCATATATTTTTAAAAATATATGATTTATAAATAATATCATACAGACATAACATTGTAGGTGACACATCTACACACTTCAGGCGACACACTAATGTGCCGCGGCACACTATTTGGAAAGCCCTGATATACCATATCAACTGTTTGCTTCTTTGGCTCTCTCACAGGCAGGGAAATGAGTGAGAAAATAGCAGAATACTTGAAAGGGCTAAAATAATCTTTCAAGTAGCATTTCTCAAAACCTGGAGAACTACATTGCAGATCCCTTTGATTTGCCAGATTATCAGTCAAGGAAAAAAAAAGAAGTTGGTCAAACTTTAAAAGCTGAATTCAAAGTAAAATCCCTTATTAACTTTTGGGTGGACTTCAGTAGAGAATATGAACAACTTTCTGACAAGGCACTTAAGTTTCTGTTGCCATCTACAAATACAGAGCTGGTGAAGAGGATTTTCTCTTCTTACAGCAAATAAATAAATAAATAAATAAATACTGTAGTAAGCTTAATGTAGTTCCAGATTTTAGACTGTATCTTACATCACTTGAACCTGATTTCAAAAAACTATGTGCCTCAAAACAAGCTCAAGAATCAAACTGAACATTTGTTATGTATAAAATATTTGTTATGTATTTCGTGAATATTATTCAAAATATACTAAAGTTTTTCAATTATTAATAAACTAAAGAAACAAATGTATTAATGTAAAGTAATATTTTTATGTATGTGATGCATTTACCTGAATTCAAGTTTTGAATGTAAACTTATATTCAACCAGGTCACCTTACTATTCCATTGCTTTCTAATCCTATTATTTGGCTATTTATTTACAGTTCCATATCACAGTTACCACATATAACTTTGAAATAACAACAGCTATACTAATTAGAAACATTTTGCTAATACGAAGGGCACAACTTCTTGAAATGGGCTGCCAAAGGAAAAAATGTGAAAAGTTTGGAAACCACTGGCCTAGACTGTATGAACTTGTCAATTTGCAAAACTCTTCAGAAGTAAGGCAGTTAGCAGAGACACTGCCATTTCTGTGAGAGCTCCAAATTATGAAACAATATTCATACCTTTTTGCCTGACACCAACTTTCTTCCTGAGGAACAACTGTAGCTTAATTGTAGATTACATACTTCACATATAAAAAGAACCCAATTCAGTTCTTTGGACTGAGGGGATGAGACTGAGAAAAAGCCCTGTCCCTGTCTGGAATTCCAGAGAGCAGCCAGTGGAGGCAGCAGCACTGTACCAGCTGGACCAATTTCTAAGGTAGATTTCAATACTAATTGGTTTTGAGCACCTGGAAAAGTCAGCCCTGTTTCATCTTATCTAATCTTACTCTATCGGACAGTCTTGACTGTCTTGTCAGCTTTCACCCACTTGCGCTCCTGGTTTTACATTTTTTCAAGAATTACTCTTTATTATTATATTGTATATACTCAACTATAAGTCAATCACATGGATAAGTTGAGAGCAGGTTCCCAAAAACCCATGGATAAGTTGACCTCCCCCCCCCAGCAGCATGGCAGCATGGCTTCTCCAGAGGTCCCTGAAAAATCACCCAGCTCTTTGGGGACCCTGTGCTGGGGGGGGGGGGTTCAAAGGAATGAATTATTGCAAACTCCTCTTGTCAACCCACTGCCTTGACCTTGGCAGGGAGCTCTGGGATACTTATTGTACTTGCGTGTAATTCATAATATGTGGTTGGATTGCAATTCTTTTCAGCCCTAGTCTAACAGATATCAGAGAATATAACATGGTGAAAGAGCTTCACAGACTACAATTTGGGAGGGGAATTCAGGGTGCTGGCATTACCCTATAAAATCTATCTAGATAGAACAAATTAATGGCATCAGATATGCCGTGTTCTTCACGGAGGATTATGTTGTTGTCGTCGTCGTTACTGTTGTGTGTCTTCAAGTTGTTTCTGAATTGTCAACCCTAAGATGAACCTATCATAGGGTTTTCTGGGGCTGAGAGTGTGTGATGTGTCCAAGATGGGCTTCCATGGCTGACTGGGTAATCAAACTCTGGTTCCCAGGGTCATAGTCCAGTGCTCAAAACACTACAGCACTCTGGCTCTCTCAGATTACATGAGAAGTGGTAAAAATGTCATTGAATAGAGCTTTGATTTCCTGCTTGAAAGGCACATATTTCAAAGGATCCAAAAGAGGCAGAAAGAAAACGTGTGGGAAATGAGAAAACTGGATGCAATGGAACTTCCAAGTGACCTTTACTGCCCTGGATAGGTCATGTGAACTACTCTCCTATCATCTACTTTGCAGAGAAACCAGGAGTACCTATTTATTACATTGCAGGAAGCATTCTGGGAAAACTGCTTGCTCCTTTGGTCTACTACTCAGTGTCTCGTCTTGTTTCACTTAGAAAGCTAAAAATAGAAGATGGGTCAGCTCATGTTTTGAAGACACAAGGGACAGAAACTTGCAGTTCTCTTTGGCTAAATTTAGTATAGCAGTGATCACACAAGGTTATTGTAGGCAATTACTGCATATTTTGCAAGTATTTTTTACTGCATAGTAACGAACAACAAATATGCATTCTGTTCCATGAGACAGTGGAAATATTGCACTATTTCAGAGAAAGGCAGGAATGTCCTTAATAATTTCCAGTTATCCTGTTGCCAGCTGTTTTACATTTACCTGAAATTAGTATTATCTCAAAGTCTGTGTACATAGTAATGGTCAGAAAGAAAAGGTAATCATTATGTGTGCACATGATGTTTAACATTACATGCACACCACAGTGCAGTTACGCATGGTGACCAACAGGGCATATAAAGAGATACTGCAATCTATGCCCCAAAATGAACTAGAGATCATTCTAATCTGCAAGCCTTGCCAGCCAGTGAAATCAGAAGAAAGTCACTGGATTGACTTCTGAGCAGACATGTCTAGTGCTGCAAAGTTAAACTCAGTTCCTCACTTCACTATGAAGTTAGATGACACCGAGTCAGCCGCATACTCTGAGCTGATTCTATCTTATAAGACTTTTGCTATGATCATATGGGGAATGGCCCGACTAAATAGATGGTCATGTATTCCTTGTAATAACGGTGCAGCAAAAATCGAAATTAGCAACTGCTGCCTTTGTTTAAAGCAGGGCCCCTAGAAGCAAGCAAAGCAGTCTAAGAAAAACAAGCATCCTCTCTTCACCCAAGGATCCTTAATAAGCAAAGCATTTCGGATTGAGCAGGAAGCCACAGTTTCCTAGCCTGAAGGAGAGGACGTGTGGCTACCAGCTCTTCTTAACATGCCCTGCTTGCAGCAGCATGGAGGATGAGAGGGAGCTTGCTGCTAAAATTCTGGTGGCAAACTACAACAGCTCAAAAAAAAAAAAAAAAAAAAAAAGCCCACTGAGATAGCGATAGGGGAATCTGGTGGGTACTAGGTGGCACCAAGTAGGCACCTTGGGTGTTCATGTGTGCCTGGGACCATACAGTTCTCTCTCCTGCTTTATATTACAGATGTCAATTTCAAGAAAATGTATTTTGGAACATAAGGTCAACTGCTACTGATGTACATGCCTAGTCCACAAACATATCCTGTGTATTTTCCTTTCTTCTTCTTTTCTCCTTTCTTTGTATTTATCATTTCAGTATTTTTAAAAAAAGATTATGGGAAGCTGGTCTAACACAGCTGGCATACGAACCACTCTTGACACTGATCACGTTGTTATTCTTGGCACTACTATGTTTTGTGGGATATATGTTCAATTGAACTGTTCTTGCAAGAAGACATGCAAGCTCAGTTAAAATTTCATATATACCCAAAATAAAATTAAAAATATAAATAATTTAAACTTTGTTTATTGGTAAAAACTGAGAAATATTTTATAACAACTCCACAAATAGCTGACCATGGGGGGGGGGGATTGAGGTGAATTGGGAGGCACTGGATGGCCACACTGGAGGGCTTTGAAGGGTGCACATGGCCTAAGAGTTGTAGGATTCTCACCTCATCATCATAAAGATGCCAACACAATTTAAGATCCTTAGAATCAGAATGGATTTCATTCCAATGCTGCAACATCATCAGGAGCTGTTTAACCAGAACTAGCTGCTACTCAGATACTCATCTAGTCTAGAACATCAAAAGAATCTTGTTCCACAATACTTCCTTATGGTAGATTGTGACATGTTAATCACTGTTTTGATGAACCCACACAATACTAGTAACGATTTCTTTATTCAACTCCTCCCATTCCAAAAGAGCTTTTGCTATCCTTTGGATTCAAGAACAGTTTTCAATAAAACAGTGGTGTCCAACCTTTGGTCCTCCAGGTGTTTTGGACTTCAGCTCCCTGAATTCCTAACTGTTAACCAACTACCTAGGGTTTCTGGGAGCTGAAGTCCCAAACATCTGAAGAACAAAAGGTTGGACACCACTGCAATAAAGCATTAGGAGTCTGGTGTTAAGACAAATGAGGAAAGTTCCCCTGGTACATACTAGTATCTTGGTTATTGTTTAGGCATATAATCATTCCTTTAAACAAGATCTAGTCACTTGTATGAGGAAGTCTGGATCCAAAATGTCACAGTCACAGACAACAAGGAGGGGAAAAGTTCTAATGCGTTTTAGATTTTGGAGATAATGCTATATTTTATGAAGATGAATTGCACAAAGAAAAGCTTTAAAGAATTTCAGAGATAATGGGCTTTCAAAATACTGTAGCTAGATGAGCTTCTTCATGCTTAAGGTTAGAAAAGGGAAAGATAAATAAGAAAGTCATCTTCCTTCTAAAAGGAAAATTCATTCAGAAAAGTATTTAATGAGGTCTTCCTGTCTTTGTGGGGAAAAAAGTGCCATAACGCTTTGTACTTCAGAAATCAAGAGAAAGCAGATCTTAAATGGAACAACAGAACAGAGAGACAAGAGAAATGCAATGCACTTCCTGTCAGTAATCTCTATAGTGCTTAAATGGAAACACATTTGGTCATCATTAATTTATACAACATGTCAAAATTGAAACTGTGCTTCAGAATCTCTAGTGAGTGGAAAAAACTCACTGTATTCTGCAATCTCATTAAGCAATACTGGAGGACTGCAAAGTCTATTCTTTTAAGGTTACATCATACATAGGCTTATATCTTGTGTTATGTGCCTTCAAGTTGGTTAACATTTATGGAGTTTTCTTGGCAGAATTTGTTCAGAGGGAGTTTGCCTCTGATGCTCAGAAAGTGTGTCCTACCTAACCAAGTGGGTTTCCATAGTCGAAAGGGGATTTCAACCCTGGTCTCCAGGGTCATAGTCCAGTGCTTAAACCACTATACCATACTGGCATCTGTAACGTGCGGAAAAACCAGCACCCATCAGTGCCGAGTGCGAAAGGCACACCCAAGCCTCGCACTCAAGAACTGCTCAGCCTGACACCTCTTTGTGATCAGAACTGAACAGTCAGTGAGGTCTCTGAATCAAGCCAGGGCCAGGACAAACGGGTCTGCCTCATTTCTCCCTTTCTGAGAACGCAGTCCCTTCCTCACTCTTATCCCTCCTTGACTTCTTCCTGTCAGGACTCTCCCCCCTTTACTGCCTTCCCTAAATCTGCCTTTCTCCCAAATGAAAGGATCAGCAGTGATTTATATTTTCCACGACTGTGGTACTGTTGGCACTAAGGTCAAGATGGTATTATTGGTAGCGTGTATATCCCAGGATTCAAAATAAGATTCTAGGAGACTGTTATATGGAATACAGAACTTCAAACATTTATTGTAACACTGCTGCTTAAATTTGTTTTGTATCTCAGTGTTTACAAACAGGACACCCTTCTCTCTCTCTCTCTCTCAACTCATTCACTATCTTCCGTACACCCAATTTCTCAGTTCTCTCTCGCACAGAGCTCTTCAAATCTCCAACCTTCCCCAAACACACCACAAATCACACTCCTCTTCAAGCACCCACCAGGCAGTTAAAATCCGCTATTTTCCTCTTTCCACCAGCCCCTCCCCTGGGCTATCCAAGGTTCCGTTTCACCAGCCAATCAGCTCAAACACTCTCAGTTGCCAAGGAGGCTGGCAACTATTAACCCACGGACTTTTTCACCAGATACCCTAAAATCCTGGAATGACCTGCCAGAAGAGAGCTGATAGCTGGATATGCTGTCTGTGTTTAAAACAGCATTAAAGACCAATCTGTTGTCAAGACCCCTTCCCATCAGGTTTGTCACAGCATCCTATACTAGCACTCTTAACCTTCACTGGAAATATCAAGACTTGGCAACTCTAGTAAATATATAATTAGACATGTTTTAAAAGACTAAAATAAAATAGAGATTAAAATAAAATAGGGGAAGGTTGTCAGAAAGAAGAACTTAGGATTGAATTAATTTAAACACCACCTCATTGTCTTAAGTACGTTGATGATGCACTGTAGATTTCTTGCTTTTTGATTGCATTTTGTTATCTCCAGAGTTTTGTGAAGGGGCATACTATGATTTTAGTTTTTTCTCACTAATTAAAGGGATAGTTGTAGCTCAAACTTTAATTCCTATTTTTATTTTTATTTTGGTCCTGAAAAAAGGTGGAAGAGTAGAATTAAATTTACACCTGCTGAGACTGTGCTACTATTCTGAATCTTTTGCTGTACCACCATAATAATTAAAATATTTATTATTGAATAAGCCTTGTGGATTGAGGCAGAGAACAACAGACTGAAATACAACAATAAATAGACACATACACAGTTGAAATCACAAACACAAATTAAAATACATACTCGGTTAAAAGTGCATAACATCAGTTTAAAAAGTATACATCCATATTAAATTCATAATTTTAAAACTAGCAATTTAAAAATGATCTTGATAACTCAACTGGAAAAGATTGGTCTTTAATGCTGTTTTAAACACAGACAGCATATCCAGCTATCAGCTCTCTTCTGGCAGGTCATTCCATGATTTTAGGGTATCTGATGAAAAAATCGATGGGTTAATAGTTGCCAGCCTGCTTCTGGCTGAATGAAGTAAATGTCTCCCAAGAAGACCTGAATGCATGGGATGGATTATATGGGAGAAGGTAATCCCAGAAACAATCTGGACTCAAACCATGTAGGACCTTAGAAGGTAACAACCAACACTTTGTACCTTGCCTGGAAACTAACTGCCAGCCCATGGAGTGATTTAAATATACAGTTGTCTCTCCATATCCATGGATTCTGTATCCATGGATTCAACCAACCACAGCTTGAATTTTTTTTTGAAAAAATCCCAAAACCAAACTTTTGCCATTTTATATAAGGGACACCATTTTACTATACCATTGTATATAATGGGACTTGAGCATCCATGAATTTTGGTATCCAATGAGGGGGTCCTGGAACCAAAATCTAGCAAAAATGGAGGGCTCACTGTTGGTGTAATACGATCACACCTAGATGGATCAGTAATCAATCTGGCTGCCATGATTTGCACCAACTGAAATTTCTGAACGTGTTACACAGGTAGCCCAATGTACAGCGCATTGCAGAAGTCCAGCCTTGAGATTACCTTGAGGCTACTTGAGGCAATACCCTCTTAAGGCGTTCCAGCTCCAGGCAGGGGTACAGCTGGCGCATCAGCCAAAACTGACTGTTAGCACTCCTGGACGTCAAATCCATCTAGGTTGTCATTTGAAGCCCCCCCAAGCTGTGAACACACTCTTTCAGGAGGAGTGTAACCCCACCCAAGACTGGTGCACAAGTCCAATCCTAGGTTAGGAGGCTTAACAGTAAGCACCTCTGTCTTGTCTGCATTTAAGTTTCAGTTTGTTTTTCCTCAGCCAGCCTGTTACCTCCTCCAAGCATTCATTCAGAGGAGATTCACTATCCTTAGCTGGTACTAAGGACAGTAGTGCCTACAGAATTAGATGCAGAGGCAGAAATGTATTACACACATTTCCTCTCCCAGTCCAAAGGCTGGGAGAGTCCGAAGACTCTCTTGCAGTTCCGTGCTGAGGCAAATTATTTTTTCCCTGCTTGTCTAGCCTTCACATTTTCCCACCGGTACTGAACACAGAGCTAAGCCCTGCGGAGCCACAACACCCCTTCTGGATAGGCCTTGGGACTATCAGCAAGCTCTGTTCTCCTAGGCTTCCCAGACACTAAAGTCACAGTCAGTATCCATGCATGTGCTTGTATATATACGCACAAACATAGTCAAAAGAAGCTGTTTTTTGTACAAACACAGAAAGGTTTTTAAACATATCTTAACGGAAATTATCTAAACACTTCATCCATGGCAGAAAACTCAAAACACAAACATGAGCTCGCATTTATCACTTCCATTTCCACACTAGACAGATGAAACATAAACATACATTTTAAAAAAAAACCCTTTTTCTTTTAACCCCCTTACCCCTTGCCCCCAAAAGATACAAACTGTGTCAGAGAAATGACAGCAAAACAGAAGAATGACAGAGGCCAAGCAGCAAAAGGAGCACTGGGCCAGTGAAAAACAGAGGCCATTATATCGTTAACAATTCAAAGTCTCCCTAACATGCAAAATGGCCAGCTGAGCATGGTGCCTGTGTGTACACATTTACATTCATTTGTATCAGAGAAAATATGTAACCTAATCTATTTGGAAATCTCATAGATACCATAGGGAGAGAGCTAAATCTTGTCCTTGCCAACTTCTATAACTCATACTAAAAATTCAAAATTTGAAATATATTATCTTACTTATATGGTTGCTGTCCTATATGTGAACTTCTCTCCAATGCTACTTCACGGACCCCTCAATTGTATTCTTCTTAAAACAAACATGAGCCCACGCTAATAGTTATGTGTAGTTATGTCTCGCTTTGTTAAACAGTGCTTTAAAATGCTGCAGTTGAAGTTGTCACCATCACTCCACAGTTCCACCTTGCCGCTTTCTGCCAATGAATGGTTAGGTCTCCTGGGCAAAAATACTACTGTAGAGAAGTGGGTAAGAGAGAGGTTTCCAGGTATTTTGAGCTTTAGTTCTCACAACCCACTGCCAACATGGTCAATGTGGAGGGACTGTGGTAGTTAGTGCCTAGAACATCTTAGACAATAGAATCATAGATCTGGAAGAGACTACAAGGGCCATCTACCCTGCCTTACAGGATATACAAAACTACAACATTCTGAATGACAGCTAAGTGTGCATTTGAACCCTGGTCTCCAGAGTCGTAGTCCAATATTCAACCACTATGGTATACTGGCACACCGAATAATGGAGCACACTGAAGAAATTCAGGAGAAAATCAGTCTGTGCTTTATAGATTGTGGCAAAGCCTTTGATTGTACAGATCCTGAAGAACTATGGATTGCTCTTTAAAGAACTGGGTGTCCTACAACACTTGATTATCCTGACATGTAAACTGTACTTGGGAGAAGAGACAACTGGTTTTCAATTGGCAAGAGAATTTGGCAATGTTCCATATTATCATCCTATCTGTTTAATTTGGATGCAGAACGTATCATACATAAAAGCTTAACTTGACTTGGAGTCTCAGTGAAGCTTCCTTCAACAGCTCAAATGGGGAATTCATCAAAGCATTGAGCACCAACTTAAGATCCCAAGAAGAACTTCTTGTGGACTGTGGGAAACGATTTTAGGAACTTTTTATATACGGATGCGCAGTCAAAGACTCCCCCTATAGGCTCAATACTGCTGACTGCCGCTACTCGTACTTTAAGAGTGTTTGGTCTTAACCCTTTATTGATACCCTCTTGCTGGAACTGTAAAACATGAGGCACCTTAACTTCATTAACTTGTACTGGTTTTGCTCTGTACCATTTCAAAAACACCTTCCATGTTCTATCATATATTTTCTGAGTGGACTCTCTTCTAGATGCTAAAATGGTTCTCACCATCTCTATGGTGTAGCCCTGATCTCTCAGATATTTCTGTTCAGTCTCCACATAGTCAGATGAAGCCATTCAGGGTCTGGATACCATACCAGACCCTGACAGAGCAAACCTTCTGGTATTGTTAAATGCAGTGGTGGCCCTTGAGCCATTTGCATTAGCAAGCAAAACCATGGCCTCCTTGCCCAAAATGGTGCCACTAGCAAAACAGAAGCCTTCTCCTGTTGTACTTTGAGAAGTGCCTTCTGAGCAATACAAATCGACAGAAAGGCATAACAAATTCCCTAAGGCCAGGGAATCAACAGTTCACTGCATGCCTCTGCAGTCTGTCTCCATCTATTGAAAAGAAACGCTTTGACTTGGCGCTCTTTCCAGATGCAAATATATCTATTTGCAAGAGTCCATACCAGTCCATCAGTTTTACAAATATTTCCTCATTTAGGGACCGCTCTACCCGACGTATCCGATTTCTGCTGAGGTAGTCCTCTTGAACATTCAGGATGCCCTTCACATATGCTGCCTTGATTGACTTTAAATTTTTTTGGCCCATTTGAATAGCCTTGTAGATTCTGTTACAAGCGGCACTAAATGCAGACCCCCTTGCTTGCATACATATGCCTTTACTGCATGTCTATGCCTCCTTTTGCAGAGTCTACGGTGCAATTCTTCAGCCCTTCACACAGCATCCAAAAACTGCTCCTATCTGCAGCTATCAAGCCTCAAGAGGGGCCATTACCAAAGGGAATGGAGAAGAGGGTACAGTCCATCACAAAGTCACTTCTATTTCCTTCTCCCTCTCTGCTGAAATGAGCTGGTTCTTCATAATCTGACTTGCCTCCTGGCTGCCTCTCCTCTGTAGGACTAGAGGACAGCGCCTTGCATCCCATCCAAATAAAAGACATAGGGAGAGGAAGTGTACATGAAACTATGTAAGCAGTCTACATGATAAATGATGTTGGTCATTGCTGTAATCTGCCTTAAGAGTCTAAAAATTCAAAAGCAGTGATAAAAATGCCTTCAGTATGTAAAAAACATAACAATGCTGCTAATTATACTTTAAATATTACTACCCTTTTACTGATGTAATGTAGTAATTGATTTCAGCTAAATATCAGAAAGAACTTCTGATTATAAGAGCTGCTTGACACTGGAATGGCAAACCTTCGAGGATGGTAGACTGTCCTTTATAAGTCTTCAAACAAACAGCCATCTATTAGGATTGCTTTAATATGTATTTTAACTTTAATTATTGCCATTTGTTTAATTAGTGTTTTAACTTTTGTACAGCATGTTTTTTTTGACTATGTGTTCTTTTTTAAAAGTTGTAAGCCACTTTGAGTCCTCTCGAGGAAAAAAGCAGGATATAAACGAAGATAATAACAAAAGCTGTGCAAGGAGCTGAACTAGATGCCCCTTGCAGTCACTTCCAATTCTATGATTCTCTGTAGCTCATTAAGTATTCTACCAGGGAAGTAACAGAATGCTATAGATTGTTACAGTACATCAGCAGCATAATACATTTGCACATGTGTGTATACACACCGTCAAGTCATTGACAGACTTCTGCCAAACGCATGAATTTCATAAGTTCTTTTAAGGCAGGGTATACTCAGAGGTGTCAATTCCTTCCTCCTAAATATGGCCTACAGCACCTAATATTTGTTGGCAGTCTCCCTTTCAAGTACTAACCAGGGCTGACCCTGCTCAGCTTCCAAGATCAGAGGGGATCTGGTGCCTTTAGTGTATTTAAACCACATTTACACATACTAATGGATAACACAGGTTCCTTTGTCAATGAATTCCCTGAGTTTTACAGGTACTGGGAAGAGAATATAGCTATGCTAAAACTGATGTTGTACTGCCATCTAGAGGCAGGAAATGTAATCATCTCAAATGGTAACAATTATGGAAATGAAGAGTAGGATCTGCATTAGGTAAAAGTGGTACAGTCAACCCTCCACATTTGCAGGTTTCACTTTTGTGGATTTGATTATTCATGGATTATTTGCTGTCACCTCCACTGCTGCCCCACAACATTTTTAATATGGACTGCAAGCCTTCTGAAACTGAGAAATTACAAATGAGGCTTGTAAGTCCCTATTAAAAAATGCTGTGGAGCAGCAGTGGAGGTAGCAGTAAGCTCCACCAGCCACCCACTTCTGCCTTGTGAAGGAACCCTGATGACTCAAAAGAATCCATGGTGTGTTTTTGTGTGTTAAATATAGTTTGGGAGGGCCTTAGAATCAGTCACCGTTTTTTCACTTTCACAGGGGGCCTGTGCCTCTAACCCTAGTGAATGTGGAGGGATGACTGTACTTTGTACTTTCTTTCAAAAATCAGCTTGTCCATTCCTGTATTCTGTCAGTGTGAACATTCCTTATGTAATCTACAAAATTAAACTATTGGGGCACTCTGTACAATTTCTTCGGTACATGGATTGATCAGCAACTGAAGCACCTACCACTGCAGCACCTTTCTACTTTTATTCTCATAGATGGAGAGCTACTGAGCAAAGAAGTAGCTGCGTCATGCACCATAGCGGCCAAGAGAAGGCAATGGATGCTTGTCTCTAAATCTGAATTGATATTTACAATGCTTTCATAGATCACTCTCTGTGCTGATAAATAAATAAAGAGATACAAATCTAACATTTTAAAAATGACAACATTCAGAATTCAGTGGGAAAATATAGCACAAATCATTCCTACTGGCCTGAAAATCACAGCCGTCCACACAAATGAATTGCAGTGGGAGGTTTCAGCATGAAACTGATCAACCACAATTAATCTGATCTTTTTTGTTTATGACTCTATCAGAACTAGAATTGTTTCCCACTACTGACGCTAAATGAAAGGCAAGAAGACAGCACAACTGCCAATTACTGCTAGTTGTTACTGCAGTAGTTAGCCCTCTCCCGGGGTCTACAATTTGATATTAAATTATATTTCCACATACTTGAGAGGGTCCCCTGGACGAGCACGCAGGCAGGCATGGCCGAATGCCCGCGATCAGGAAAAACCCGGTCTGGCCAGTATACAATCTGTCACATAGCTCCAGGAGCCCTCCAGACATGCACACATTAAATTATACAAAGAGTCCTCTACCCTGAGAAGCCAGCTTGACAGGATTAGCGATCCTGACAAACAGCCCGTCAAGCGAGAGCAATTTGCGTACTGCCACGGCTTTTGACAAGCCCGGCAAAAACCAATCAAACTAAGAACCTTGACATTTTGGAGCTTTGTCCTCCTAATCATGCACATTTCGGAGCTTTGTTTTAGCTCCTCAACCCATTGTTCTCCCTGGGAAAGGATTAGCCCTCCAGGTACATTTTCCCCTATAAAAAGACCCGTTTTTTTCACTTCCTGTCGCATGGCGGACGCGAGAGGCAGCCCGAAGCTTTAGCTCTGCTTCGAGTTGCCACACGATGTGGATTAACCGGGAATTAAGTCACCAAACCCGGTGGAAGTACCCTCCCGGTAAAGAGGGATCTAGTGGGGTTCGGAGGGGGTCCGGATGCCGGCTCCCAGCCCCTATAGAAGGCCTGCGAAGACTCTGTAGGAGTCAACGGAGTGCGAGGGGACTGAAGAGCCTCCCACACCCATGTCGTTGTCGCCGAAAACGGCATAAAGCGCCGCTACCGACTTTTAAAAGCAAACTTCAGGAAGCCTCAACCTAAAAAGAACCTTGACAGAGCAATAACATTAAGACTCATCGGATTTATACACAGTGACTGTTTGCTTATGCCCTGGACAAAGTAAGTTACTTTCATTCCAGTCCTGAACATAAGACTGTTTTTTTTCTTCTTTTAAGCGTTATTACAAAAAGCCATAGGAATGTATAGACTATACAAGAACATCTCTTTTTTAACATCTGATACACTAAGAGAGGAAATCTATTGAAGATGAAAGACTGGAGTCCACAAATTAAGATCGTTAGGTGGACTTTTGAACTTGCAGACATTGGGAAAATAAGTTGGTAGAACAAGTTCCCTTACTCTGTTCTCTGCCGCCACGTGGTGTACTATCTATTGCCTTCGGATTAAAAATACAAGAAGGGGAAAACGGGAGAAAGCAGGACTTACAAATATTTTCTTTTATGAGCATCTGAGGATATCCTTGGATTAGGCTCCATTCTGTGTTTTTTTCCTTCGGGATTGTACGAACCATGCTAATTTGGGAGATGTAAGGGGAGAGAAGAATAGAGATCTCTACCTTGCTACAAAGCGCCATTAACACCATTGAGCAACAAGTGAAGAGACTGCGAGAGACTAGGCAGCAGACAGACTTTGAATCCGGCTAGAGTTGGAAAACAATGTAAAGACTGCCGTAAAACTTCGTGACTACAGACTTTTTGCCCTAATTTAATTTGGATCTGTTGTCAAGATTTGCATAAAAAAGAGACAGATATTTTATCGAGGATCGAACTTTGTATAGATTCAATACATGAGGTAGAAAGCATGTGGTCTCCAAAGTCTGATTCTTAACGCAACTGGTGGATTACCCTCCCCCCCTCCAAGGACAAGCGTTCATGTGCTTTTTATATTGGAAATAAGAGTCGATTGCTAACTGATTTAAATATTAACTGACGAATTAACTGTTTAACTAATAGGTTTTCTTTTTGATTAATTGAACAATTGATTATCCGACTGGATTTAAGTATCGTATACATAGCTAATAGAGAAGTAACAAATAGTTAGAATTAATAGTGCATATTTGATTTGTTACATATTGCTTATCAAATCATATATTTATAAACTGTCTATTTATTAATATATATACTTTTCATCTACATATACTATTCATATATACAAAGACATACACTGCTTATACATACACTGTTTCTATTGATTAATAAGTGTTTATAAATAGTACATAGCATATAGACGAACTGGATCGAATTGAACTGAATGGAATGGAATGAATTGGATGAAATGGAATGAACTGAATTGAATATTGAATACTGAATTGAAGGAACTGAATTGAACAGTGATTACTGGATTGAAAAATTGATTATTGAATAGCGAATATTGAACGAACTGTTTGCATTTGAATATTGAGTGAACTCTATATATTTGAAGTACCTAGTTATATAATGAATGATTTGTTTTTTTTTTCTGAATGAATAGACTATACCTGAATGAACTGTTTAGATTGAATATTGAATGAATTGTTCAGAAGAACAGTCCACAAGAATTGTTTACAATAGGTACTAAAATTGTATATGAACCGCTTATACATGAGTAACTAAATTGGTGGAGTGGACATAATTTGGACATTGACTACTGAGAGAGTATTCCAACAGTGAGACAGTACCGAAACAAACCACTAGTGAATCATATTAAGATGGATCAAAGAACTAGAAAAGGGTCAGCAAATGTAGCAGTGGCTACTACCACAACTGCAACCGTTGCGAGAAGGACATCAATAGATGCATCTACAAAATCAACTGAATTGATGATGCAGATGCTGGAAGAGTTTAGAAGTTTCAAAGCAGAGATCAGAAAAGATCTAAAAGAGACAAGATCCGAATTACATGCAGATATGAAATAAGAGTTGACGGTTATAGATAAGAAGATCGATAACATAGTTAAAGACACAACAAAACTAAAAGGAGAAACGAAAAACATAAAAGAACAAACAAAACAGTTGGAGGAGTCAATAGGAACGCTCAGCAAACAACAGGAAGAGGACAATTACCGGATTGAAGCTCACGAACTTCGGTACCGAGAAAGATGCATAAAATTGAGAGGACTGCCAGAGAGCACTTCGGGAAACCTTTACCAGATTTTGATACCGGCATTGGCAGAATTTATTGGAATTTCAGAAGGAGATTTGGAGATATCATTAGATCGGATGTTCAGAATTACATCTAAAACAGCAAGAGAAAGAAAACTACCTCGAGACGTAGTTGTTTCCTTTACCAGAACTATGATAAGAGAAAAGATAATTCAAACCAGTTACGAGAAGAAACTAATGGTTGGAAACTTAGAACTTAAAATTTTCAAGGATATACTCTATCAGATTCTCAAAAAGCAGCATGATTATAAGCCACTAGCAAATTTTTTGGCAAGAAATAAAATTACATACAAATGGGAAAAAATCGAGGGAATCTCATTCTCTTACCGTCAGAAGAGGTATAAAATTAATTCAATACATAAGGCACAAGAAATGTTGGAACGATTGAAAAGAGACATTAAACAAGCAGAGGCACCCAAAAAAGAACAACTAAAAGGACAAAGTACGGGAAAAAATTACATGAAAAGGTCCGAGGAGAACAAGTCAACTGACGAAACAAATACGGATTTGGGAGCAAAAGCATTTGTTGAAGATAACGAATATCAATCAGAAGGTGAGGTACAAGAAGAAGAAGAAACAGAAGAAGAAGAAGAAGAAGAAGAAGAAGAAGAAGAAGAAGAAGAACTGGAAGAAGAACTGGAAGAAGAACTGGAAGAAGAACTGGAAGAAGCAGAATCGTAAGTTAAAGACAGGATAATTTATCAAGACCTAGATATCTATCATCATGCCTTTTAAAATTCAATCTGGGAATGTTAAAGGGATAAATTCGGAGTTCAAAAGAAGACAAATATTTCACTATCTAGAAAAACAACATCTTGATATTATATGCCTGCAGGAAGTGAAAATATGTACGAAAGATCTGAAATATGTAAGAAATCTTAAATTGGGCCAGTGCTTCACGTCAACCATTGATAAGAAGAAAAGAGGTGTAATGATGTATATAAACAACAAATACCCTGCAAAAGAAATCTTTAAAGATCAAAATGGACAGTATATTGGTGTTGAAATCAGCAGTTTACAAAACAAAATTTTAATCGTCAGAGTATATGTATCTAACGGTGCAAAAGGAGACTTTTTCCAAAAAATGCACCAAGAACTTATTAACTATACGCAAAATGCCAACCAAGATAATCTTGTGATTGTGGGGGACATGAACGGTGTCATTAATCCCATTAATGACAGGTCAGCCCCAAAAAAATCGATGCGACAAAATGGAAAATTACTAAAGAGTTTTTTTACATTGATGGATGACTCTTCCTTGTTGGATGTATGGAGATATAAAGAAGGAAATACCCCAGGCTTCACATTTTACTCGGAGCGACATAAGACAATGTCTTGAATAGATATTATACTAGCATCCCCAAATCTTCTTGGAAAAATAATCAATATGGAAATTTTACCAAGATTATGCTCCGATCATAATCCAGTTCAAATAGAATTGAAATTAAGAGCAACTGAGTGATTCTGGAGACTAAATGGAGAGATATTACGTAAGGAAGAATATATCCAACGAGCTAAGACAGAAATCAACAATTACTTCCAAGAAAACATTACATCGGATGTCACTACGAAGTGGACTTGAGATACAGGCAAAGCTGTATTCAGGGGTCTTTTCATAAAATGGAACTCCGAATTAAGGAAAGAAAAGAACGTGAAAATGCAAAAAACTTTAGATCAAATGAGGGAAGTTGATAAACAATTACGAAAAGACCCATCAAATGTGAAACTAGTTAAGGAATTTAAATATCTCCAATCACTATTAAACGAACAGAATCTTCAAGAAATAGAACAACAAATCATATGGGCAAGACAAGTGTTTTTTGAATATGCTAACAAACCATCAAAATGGTTAGCGCATAAATTGCAGAAAGAAAAAAATAAGAGAATGATTTTGGAGATTAAAAAAGGGGAAACAAGAATTACCCATCAAGAAGGCATCAAACAAACCTTTTTTGAATATCACAAAAAACTTTTCAATGCAAAACCAGTTTCACAGGAAGAAACTGAGAAAATAAGCAAATACTTGGAAAAATGTTCTATAAGTAAGATTTCTGAAGAAAAACAAGCTATACTTAACCGTTCAGTATCTATGGTCGAGATAGTTGAAACAATAAAATGACTGAACAACACAAGGCCCCAGGGCCAGATGGTTTTCCGGCAATTTTTTATAAGACATTCGAACATGAACTCGCTCTTCTGCTTCAAAAAACCATTAATGAAGCTTTACACACTGGAATACCACAATCTTGGAAAGGGGCAAATATAACACTTATACCTAAGGAGGGCAAGGACCATACAGATGTTAAAAATTACTGACCAATATCCCTATTAAACACTGACTACAAGATCTTTGCAGCGATATTGGCAGATAGATTAAAATGTATATTACCAGAGATAATCCATGAAGATCAGAACGGATTCTTTCCAAAAAGATCTTTAAGAGAAAACATAAGAACAGCAATCGACATAATCGAGTATTACGAGAAACATAACGAAAAGAAGCTTGCAATGATATTCATAGATGCCGAGAAGGCATTCGATATGCTTAAATGGCCGTTCTTAAAAGCGGTACAACGGAAAATGGAAGTCGGTGCGAAATTTACAACCTGGATAGAGGCAATTTATCAACAGCAAACAACTCAACTAATCATTAACGGAGAAAAAACAAACTCAGTCATGGTCACAAAAGGGACGAGACAAGGATCTCCACTTTCCCCGCTTCTCTTTATAACATCAATGGAAATACTAAACAATGTAATACGTAACGATCAAGGAGTGAAAGGCCTACAACTTAAAAAATACCAATTCAAACTAAAAGCCTTCGCTGATGATCTTGTACTGTTTTTAGACAAGCCCCTAAATAGTATTAATCGGATTAATGCACTGATGAGCGAATTTGGCGAATTATCTGGATTCAAGGCAAATAAAGAAAAAAACGCAATCCTGACAAAGAATACAACCAAAAAAGAAGAAGAGAAATTAATTGAGATAACGGGTTTTAAATTGGCCAAGAAGATCCGATACTTAGGGATTTGGATTTCCAAACAAAATAATGAACTTTACGAAAATAATTAGGGAAGAAAATGGAAAGAAATTAAGAAAAACCTAGAAGATTAGACGAAACAGAAACTTTCATTTATGGGAAGACTGGCTGCCATTAAAATGAGCGTGTTACCAAAGATGATATTGCTATTTCAAAACTTACCCATTATAAGTAATAAAAAACCATTTATGCAGTGGCAAAAAGACCAAATTTATCTGGGAAGGGAAGAAACCACAAATCAGTTGGAAAATTCTGGCAGATTTAACATCTAGAGGAGGAGCAGGAGCCCCAGACTTTTATACATACTATGCAGCTGCTGCAATGTCTTGGATAGCAGACTGGATCAATCTAAGCAATGAACAACTGCTAACGTTAGAGGGTTCAGACGTAAGAATGGGATGGCACGCGTACTTATGTTATGATAAAGCCAAGATAGACAAAGATTTTTCACATCATTATGTCAGAAAATATCTCTTGTCAGTTTGGAACAATTATAAGAGAATATTCATTAATCGGATTCCAGGCTGGGCTTCTCCGCAAGAAGCATTCTATGGAAGATGGAAGGATACAAATAACTGGCTCAGATATGAAGACATAATCACTGAACAAACAAATGGAACCGCAAGAATCAAGGACAGATCTGAATTGGAAGAGGAGGGGATAAAAATAAATTGGTTCCCCTACCGACAGCTGAAAGAGAGATTTAACATTGATCGGAAACTGTATGGCTTTAATTTGAAAGAACATCATGAAATAATAAAAATCATAAGAGAGAACCCACCAAGAATAATTGCCAAATTATATAAGTCATTACTACTCTATAAGAGAGGAGACTGTAAAAACGGTAATGATCAAATGGGCTCAGAATATTGGCCATACTGTGGAGCTTGAACACTGGCAAGAAAGCTGGAAGCTAACACATAAATTCACAGCTGCTCAAAGTCTCAAGGAAAATTACTTGAAGAGCTTCCACAGATGGTATATGACTCCTTCTAAGCTCCAAAAGATCTATAAGGTGGGATCCGGTAAATGCTGGAAATGTCAAATTGGTACGGGCACGACATACCATCTCTGGTGGACTTGTGAAAAAGCAAGAAAATATTGGAACGATATCTATAAAAAAATAGAAGAAATTCTTCAAACCGAATTTGTGAAGACGCCTGAAACATATTTATTAAATACGCTACATATGACAGATCCAAATATTAAGAAGAAATATGCTAGGGTATTGTTATACATGATAACCCTAGCGAGGGTAGAATATGCTAGGTTGTGGAAAAAACATCAAACACCGGATACTGAGATCTGGATTCATAAATTGCAAGAAATTAAGTTAACAGATAACTTGACACAAAGACTAAGAGGACATATAGAGGGGAAAATAGAGAGAGAGTGGGCTCCAGCAAATCTGTTTCTCCAAAACTGGAGAAATTCTTAATATAAGGAGAGAATTCTAACATTACTGTATGGCGTAATAAGGACGGATCGAAAAGACAAGGATTGGAATGAAGCTACTATAAACAGTTGAAGCTATCATGATCACATAAGGTAATGGATAAAAATGATTTATGTATATAATCTGTATATGTTATATATGTAATTTACGTACAAAGCAAAAGTTACACTGAAGTTTATAAAGGTGAAGTAGCTATACTACATTAGCCAAAAGATCTGATAAAATTTACTCTGTGAATAACACATTGGGTAAAAATACTTAAGGAATAGAGGACAACGTATAAAGTGCAAGAATAATTATTTGCTCCAGAATAGGTTACATGGAAGAAAAATGTATATATTGGATAGGATTGTAAACTGTACGCAAATTTTCTTTTTTTGTGTTTATTTTTTATTTTGCCAAAACAATAAAAATATAATAAAAAAACCCCCAAACCCTGGTTTTTGAACGGTCCCTTGAATCACTCCGGTTTCCTCTTGGCTCCACGCCACTCTGTCCGGCTATCCCCTCAGCCATCCATGTGCTGAGCCTCTTCCCTTGCTCCACCGCTGTCTCAGACTTCGGACCAGGTGCAGTATACCCCGAAAGTACCTCTTCAAAATCCCCTATCAATTTTCCTCTCTTCTATTTTTTGCTAAGGTCTGTGTAAGTGAGTGCATAAGTGCGAACATGCGCAAGGACTGATTTTTAAATGAAAATAATTTAATTAGCAATTTGGTGTGGTTTTTGGATTGGCCTGACCCCGTAAACATTGGGTTGAAAAGATCTCGCTAGGTTACCCTGCCTCTTGTAGTGCCACAGCTTGTGCTCTAGCTAATTCCCATTCCCCATTGATTGTGGCATATTAAGGTGTCCCCCTCGGACCACCAGAAATCAGGGTAACAGAGTGTGTATTTCTCCTTCCCTACTTTTGTATATGATTGAGTCCTGCTACATTTCATGACGTTGTGGCTCCAATGGTTATAAATCCTTCCTAGCCTACCCATTCATAAGGCACCAGGAAATGTGTTATGGAATTGTTGTTGTGTGCCTTCAAGTCATTTCTGACTTATGGAGATGCTAAGGGGGAAAGCTACTACAATGTTTTCTTGGCTGGATTTCTTCAGGGGGGCTTTGCCTTTGCCTTTCTATGAGGCTGAGAACATTTCAGTTGCCAAGACCACTCAGTGGGTTTCCATGGCTGGGGATTCAAACCCTGTTCTCTTGGGTCATAGTCCAAAATTCAACCCACTACACCACACTGGCTCCCTGTGCTATGGAATACCTGTAAAATTCTTGGCAACATGATGGAAACAGAGCAAAGCTCCTTGAAACACTGTGTGTGTCCTGCCCCATATCCAAGAACTCACAACGAATCCCTCTTGAGAGATAGCAAAAAAGGGCATTTGTGGCGAGGGGGGCTGCAGGGGAGAGATTGTGGCTGTTTAACGAAATGCATATTCTCAGAGCAGACACAACGTCCATTTGAAAGAAAGGTTTAGCATAGTACAGAAAAGCACTTTGTCCACACTTGGGGAATTCTGCCATTAGGTACAAGTATTTTTGGAGGACCAAACTGTTACTGCCCTGGCTAGCCTGAGCTTGGGGATATTAAAAGATATCTTGCGATATCAATAATTCGGCCTCACATACCCATTCCCCTCTATGTGCTTGTGAGGCCCCCGGACAAGCACGCATACAGGCTCAGCCGATAATCGCTGTAATATTCCAAAACAATACAGGCAGGCCAGAAATAGCCGACTCGCAGCTTCAGGAGACCTCAAGGCAAGTACTCAATTATGTATGCACGCAACTTTCCGCGCTGGCAGCCTGACAATCTGACTATACAACGCTCAAGTACTCTGCGTTTGCATACTGGCTACTCTATTGACAATTTGGCTATAATTCAATCATTCAAATTCTGACCTTTTGGAAGCTTTGTATCCAGCCCCAAATCCATTGTTTTCCCCAAGTCCGAACTAGCCTGCGGTCACAATTCTCCTTATAAAAACCCCTGACTTTGAGCGCTTCCTCGGATCGCTCTTGGTTTCCATCCCGCCTTGCTGTCGCTTTGTCCAGCGAGCCTTCCCCTCAGCTCCACGTGCTGAGAGCCACGCTCCCCAGCTTCTCCGCTTCTAACCGGGCTTCAGGACAGGTGAAGTATCTCCCAAACCAACAACTCCTCTAAAAATCCCTCTATCCCCCTCCAACCATTATTTCTATAGTTTGTCTGTATGTTTGTGTTGCACACACTGATTGATTGTATTTTTAATAAAAATCACTTCGGTTATTTCACTCTGGTTTGCTCCTTGACTCGGCCTGACTCCGTAGACCTTGGGTTCAAGATCTCGCTACGTTACCCTGCTCTCGCAGTGCTAACTTGTGGTCTTTGACTAATTTCCCCAACTTGTATAATTTTGAGAGCAATTTCGTGTCCCTCCCAGGACCCCTAGGAAACAGGGTAACAAAACCCCATTCCCACAAGGAAGATACTGCATACATGCTGAGAGTCGCAGCTCACAATGCTGGAATTCCTGAGTGGAACATTCCACAACTCAACGGCTTCCAAATTTGGCTCTTGCACGTCCCATTCTGCCTGCCCAGCAAGAGAGCGACTAGGCAGCAGCACAAGCCCTTCCTTCCTTCTTTCTTCTTCTCTCTTTCCAGGAAGCATCAGGGGTCCCCGCCCCCTTGCTTCTCACCTCGCCTGGAGAGAAAGGCCATTTCTGCACTGAACTGCTCCTAGTGCTATTATTCCATTTTCAACATCCTGCGGAATTCTGGGGTTTGTAGTTTACTGAGGCCAAAGAGCTCTCTGGCTGGGAATTCTAAAAGCCCTTCCCTAAACTGCAAACCCCAGGATTCCACAGGATGTTGAAAAAAGGAATAACAACACTATAATCATCCAGTGCGGGAATGGCCAAAGAGTGCCAGAGCCCACGACCCCTCCCCCAGCCCGGCCCGCTCGCCCTCTCTCTTGGAGGCGGGAGGCGAACGGCGGTGCCGCCGCGAGACTGCGAACTCCTTCCGCCGAAAGGCACGCGGTCAAGGCCTCCTCCCCAGCGCCCTGCTCCTGAAAACTGCCCGTCAACAGGCGCGCGCGGATCAGTGTCGCATCGTTTGCAGCATCTGTTTCCATGGCGCTTTACACGAACTGGTGCGACAGAGTCTGTGATTTCAAACCTGCGGCCCCCTCGGCCCGGCTCCACTCTCCGGCCCTCCCGCCCAGCCAACCTGCCGGCCCCGCCCCCGGTCCGTCACCTTGACGATTCCCGTCGCCTTGGCCAGGAGAACTCCGAATTCCTGCGGCGCCGTCTCCGGATAGAGCTGCTCCCGCAGCAGTTCCTCCGTGATCTCGGGGTTGCCATAGTAGGTGGCCTGGGCGATACCGTTCAGGAGCCCCAGGAAGGGCTTGGCGGCTTCAGGGGGGGCGTGCTCCGCGGAAGCCGCCATTTTAGTGAGGGGCGCGAGGCCTCGAGCCTCGCAGGACGGGAGCCGGGCGCGGACAAATCAAGGGCTCTACGCGCGGATCGCTGGCTCCGCGGCGACCCCTACTGGCGGCTCGAAGAGAAGAGCGTCTTTGCTGCTGGAGTAAGAGCGGCGGCAATACGAGCGCGGAAATGTTAGGCCATTTCTGCTCTAGACTGTCATAGCGCGATTATTCCACTTTCAACATCCTGTGGAATCCTGGGGTTTGGAGTTGCGGGAGGGGCCGTCCCCTCCCGAAACTGCAAACCCCAGGATTCCATAGGATGTTGAAAGTGGAATAATCGCGTTATAACAGTATAGTGCGGAAATGACCTAAGACGAGAGTGACGCAAGCGGTGAGACGCTTGGCCGTTGCACCTTGGGTGAGGGACTTTTCAGGGTACCTGCCACGGCGGGGGAGGGGCTTGGAGGACCAGCCCGTGTTCCTGAGGGCGACCAGCACTGGGACGTGGAGCCAGGCACTTTGGTAACATTCTTTGAAAGGGGACATGATACCCATGTGACAGCATTGGTAGGATTAGCATTCACATAGCACAGCAATGATAGTACTTTAAATGGTCTGTTTGCAGCCATTCCACGTCGTCATTAATATATAAGCACATGCCATGATCATCCACACTAAAAAGTCTGAATGCTATTTTTTCCGTGCTCTATATTCTTTTGACGATAGAGCAGGGCAATGGCATTTTTGCTAGACTGGTAAAATGGTGAATGAGAAGCAATGCCAAAACCAGGGTCATGTGAATGGCTTTCTGTAAAATGGCATTCAGATTACATTAATAATTAAGATAACTGCCCTAAAAACCTAGCAAATGGGGGAGATTTCAGCAATTTCATCTTTTAATGACTATAGCTTAGCAACTGAATACAATGCGAATGTTAACCTCAAAGATACTCAGATAACAGTCATGCTGTTCTGGGAACCTGTCAATCTCCCTTTGTAATGGTGTCAAACTTTGGCCCTTTCCAAAGAACATCATCGTCCCACATTGGACATGGGAGAAGGATGGCACCCAGACAATGCTTATGCTCGGTATCATCCATGTCCCATTGTTCTCCCATCGCCAAGCAGCGCAGTCTTGCCACAAATCATTAACATGTTTTACATCAATGACCGATGACCATGGAGTCCTCCTGCTGTCCTCCTGCATTTAGCTGCAGAGGGTCAGGAAGCACCAGGGCCGTGCTTCCTGCCCCAGCGCAGCCTGGGAGAGTGCCCGGCTGCGCCGGAGAAGGAAGAGAGGTGGTCATCGTGCCTCTTGCATTCCCACAGGGAGCCATGCTGAGGGGAGCACTCCTGTCACGCTCCCCTCCTGGGAGAGGCTCTACCAGGATCCCCATGGGACACCTTAATAATAAAAATATACCACGATTCTCTTAGTTATTATTTATCTGTTTATTATGTTAAAATGTGCTGTTGTTACATTTACTTACAACTCTCTGACTATGTGCTTATTTAAAAGTGCCCCAAGAAACAGTCAGTTCTTTTGTGTGTCCAGATTCATCCCTGCTGGAGGAATCCTCAAGTGGGGATGACAAATATTTCTGCCTGTTCGTAAAATTCATTCAGCACCTCTGCTAAATGTTATATGTAACTAAGAGTGTGTCTGTGAGAGAGATGGGACACAGAAAAGGAAAGTGATACTCATGACAAATAAGTTGGTAACAGGCTGGAGGCAGGCCAGATGTTATGGCACCCAAGAGAACTTCAAGTGAGCCACCGATAACATCCGATACCAGACAGAAGGTGTTTATGTTCTAATCCTCCTGCTTCTCAGACTCCACTCCTTCCTTCAAAGTGGGCCTAACTCATTCTGCTGTGGGGGTCTCCAGTCTGGCCTGTAGAGATTCCACGGTCATTCTTTCATGAAATCTGGATCCCTCAAGAGGGAGAAGGGACAGGAGGCAGACAGCAGAGTCAGAGGACCTCCAGTCATGAATGAAAGGGGAATGTTGAAGGTAGAAGAGGGTGTAACATTTGTTGTCACGCTGAGATCAGCTTGAGTCCTGAGATCAACACTGAGCTGTCTCTCACAGTACCAGCTGGGAGTCTATCATTGCTCATTGCTTGCCTTCCCAATGTTTTGAAGGCAAGCAAGGAGCAAAGTACCTGTGCTTCAAAAATTTGCTGAGTGCTGAGGTCTTCCAGCACTGACTACGTATGCTTTATTGCTAGTTTATTTTCCTATGGGGAGTAGGGGATGAGTGGGAAGTGATGGCTAGTCCCTGCCCAAAGTGGAAGATCCAGCCGATGCTTCTGCCAGGGGAAGTCAGGGGATGTGACTCCACATGTGAATGTCATAAATCTGTTTGAATATATGTGTTTTCTTGTAAATAAGGAATATATGAAATGCATGAGTGGCCCGGCTTCCCACCTGAGCAACTACAGATCAGATTTTTAAAAAAATGTATGTTATGTTTTATAAATGCATAAACAATCAAACAAGTAAACAATTTCCCCCCCCAAATAATGAAACATTCAAAATTCATGAAATAGAAATTAAACAGGTTACACTGCGCAAGTAGTTCAAGTCATACAGTTGATAAATCTTCTTTGTTTTGTTTAAAGGATTCATATCTTGGAGGAGTGGTCATTATTGGAGAGATCTGAATCTAAGTTTAGAAGGTCTGTTCAGAGGCCCAGATGGTGTTCAGGAGGTTACAAAAGATGTCCTTTTATACTAATGAATCAGTGAACGGAAACCAATGTTCAATAAAGCTGTATCTCCTTATTTGACTCTTGTAGACACAAATATTATCCAATATTTTTTTCCATTAAACAGTAATCTCATATCCTTTCCCGCAAAGTTTCTATTAGGGCATCTCTGGTTTTCTAGTGTTTTGCTATTTCTATACAAGTAGCTGCAATTAAAAAAAAAATTGTGTGTGTTTCAAGTTTAAGTAGCAGATCAGGGCAAAACCAAACTCTTTGACTAGAAATTTCAGAGATTATTTGAAAAAGTGCCAAAATTTTTTTTATTTTGGGGCAATCAAGCCATTAAGTGAGTAAATGTATCCTTAGCATTGTGTTATTGCCCTGGCTAGTCCGAGCTTTGGGGATATTAAAAGATATCCTTTTGATATCACAATTCGGCTTCACTTCTCTATTCCCCTCCACGTGCTTGCAAGGCCACCGGACAAGCACGCAAACAAGCTCGGCCATTAATCGCCATAATATTCCTGGACAATACAGGCAGGCCAGAAAATAGCTGACTCGCTGCTTTAGGAGACCTCCAGGCAAGTACTCTAATTAGGTATGCATGCAGCCTACAAAAGATCCTCTGCCCCGCGATGGCAGCTTGATGGGTGAACTATACAATTCCCAAGTACTCTGCGTTTGCATACTAGCTACTCTATTGAGAACCTCTACGATAACTCAATCATTCAGATTCTGACCTTTCAGAGGCTTTGTCTCCAACTCCAAATCCATTGTTTTCCCCCAAGTACGGCATAGCCTGCAGTCACATTCTCCTTATAAAAAACCTTGATTCCGAGACCTTCCTTGGATCGCTCCCGAGTTTCATTTCGCCTTGCTGCTGCTTTGCTTGGCGAGCCTCCCCTCAGCTCTACGTGCTGAGCTACATCGCAGCCCAGCCTCGCTCTCTATTTTTCCTGGGCTTCAGGACATGTGAAGTCTCACCCAAACCAGCAATTCCTCTAAAAAGTCCCTCTATACCACTCCAACCTTTATTTCTTTAGTTATCTTGTGTGAGTGTGTCGCATACACCGTTTTGCTTGTGTTTAATAAAACATCATTTATTGTTTCAACTTCTGTGTGCTCCTTGACTCGACCCGACCCCGTAGACATAGGGTTCAAGATCTCACTACATTACCCTGCCTCTCGTAACGTTAAGCAGTGCTCTGAGCTAATTTTCCCCATCTTCAGTTGAGCACATTTTGGTGTCCCTCCCTGGACCCCTAGTACACGGGGTAACAATTGCACCTTAAGATTTAGGTGTGACATTTTTGACTCATCTAGCTAGTTTAGTTGGGGTTAGACATCATTTATAAACAATCTTAAGAGTATTCTCCTTAATTAGGGTTGACATAGATTTGAAAGGAGCAGAAGTCCATAAATGGTAGCATTCATTCTCTGTTATTTTCAAGGTGCTTCTGAAAGTAGCACTGAGAGAGTAGACAGGTAAGTGCTTCTTTTGAAAGCACCTACCTTATCTACTCTCTTGGTGCTCTTTCAGAGGGAAACAGCATTTTTTTCACTCTTTCCCTCAAGGGAATACTGGGACCCTCACTGCTTTGCTTCTAAACAGCCACAAGAGTAAAGGAACTCCCTTCTATTCTCATAGCTGCTTGGAAACGAAGTTACTCCACACTGCCTGGCCCTGGCTCAAGCAGCATTGACACACTAACCACACAAGGCCTAACTTGGGCATTTTCTCTTGTCTTCTGGGCTCTCCCCTCATTTTCTCACTTTCTGGGCTCTGTGGCACACCTATGCAGTAGCATCTGGAGCCTCGAGTTCAGGATGAGATACCTGCCAGCCTGTCATTGCTGATGGTGCCGCCAGTATCACTGCTGCCTTTGAGGAATTCAAGACATGCTTCATTAACTGACCACAACCAGCTGGTTCTTTTAAATCTGTGATTTTCCTCATTTTCTGAGATGAATGGCAACCCTACATGTGAAGGCTCCAAGGACCTCAGGTTAAGAACCATTGTCCCAGAGTAAGGCTATTTCCACACTACACTGTTACAGTGCTATTATTCCACTTTCAACATCCTATGGAATGCTGGGGTTTAATGTTTAGGGAGAGGCATTTAGAATTCTCAGCCAGAAAGCCCTTTGGCCTCAGTAAACCACTCAGAGAGGTTAAACTGGCATCTTCCTTGCTGTCTTTCCATAGGCAGACCTTTTATTCCAGCAAGCCTTTCAGAATTTGGGGAGGGACACGAAGTGTATAAAGCACTGGACCTTTACTTGCTGTTTTTAAATAGTTTCTGCTTTAACTTTTATTTTTAACTATGGGCCTTTCTGCCCTATACTGTTATAGTGCTATTATTCCACTTTCAACATCCTGTAGAATTCTGGCATTTGCAGTCTAGGGAGAGGCATTTAGAAGGGACTTTCAGAGCCTAGGAGCAGCTACAGCAAAGGCCGTCTCCCATGTTCCTACCAGGTGTACCTGTGAAGATGGTGGGATAGAGGAAGACTGGCCATCACTCACATCTGTAAATCTTCCATATTTTTCAACTCTTTTCATCTTTTTACTTGTGCACTCAACACTTTATTCTTTCCAAATAAACTAATGATGGAATAGTTGTTCATTTCTTTTGACTGGCAGTACTTGGATCTGCCAGCCTGAAAACCTTAAACCCTTCTGGGGAGCAGTAGGACCTGTTTCTGACATTATAAAACACTTTGCATTCAGGAGATGGGTGAGTTGTGGCCCTCCAGATGTTTTTGGACTGCTACTCCCAGCATCCCTCACCAACCAGCTATGGTGGCTAATGGGAGCCTCTGCATAAACACATCTGGGTTGCAAGTTGCCATCCCTGATGTACATAGGTGACACTACATAAGCAATGCTTAAGATATGTCGTTTGTTTTTGTGCAAAGTGAATTCAGGTTGGCTCAGACAAGAAAATATCATTCACCAAGAATATCTACAAATAAGAAAATTTTCATTAAAAAGTGGAGATGGAAACATTAAACAATAAGATCAAGAGGAGTCAATTAAAGGCGTTCTGGAATAGCAAAAACTTTCATCAGACGTCCAAACGGTCTTCATGATAAATTAGGCCATTTCCGCCCTACACTGTTCTAGTGCTATTATTCCACTTTCCATATTCTCTGGAATCCTGGGGTTTGCAGTTTAGGGAGGGGCCTTTAGAATTCTCAGCCAGAGAGCTCTTTGGCCTCAGTAAACTACAAACCCCAGAATCCCACTGGAGGTTGAGAGTGGAATAATCGCATTGTAACAGTGTAGTGTGGAAATGCCCTTGGCGATACAAGAATTTTACATCCTTAACGGAGATTCGGAGTCCCCTGCACTGGAGAATCAACGGGCTTTAGAGGACCATCGCGCCCGCAGGCGCCGCCCTTACTCGAAGCCCCCAGGGCTGTGACCCAACAACCGCCTACGCCGCAGCGCCAGTCTTCTGCCTCCCACGGCGGATATTCTGGAGCGCGGGGGAAAGGCAGCTGCGATAGACAGCCCCTCCGCGTGACGTCATATCCCGCGCTGCCGTTAGCGCCTGGCGGAGGGCCTTTCTTTCTTTCTTTCTCCGGCTGAGAGCTCGGCGCTTTCTGGAAGCTTCGCGGAGGCGGCGAGCTTTTCGGTGGGGCCGGGGCGAAGGCAATCCGTCTCCATCGGGCCGTTTCGGAGGGCCGGTTGGACGCAGCCATGCCGGAGAACTTGAGTGCGAGGGGGGGCCTGATGACTGCGGCCGCGGGGAACCGCAACTCCGGCGGCAACCGTGGCTCCTACCAGGATCGGGATAAGCCTAGCCAGATTCGGTTCAGCAACATCGCTGCCGGCAAAGGTAACGGCGGCCGCGAGGAGGGGGAGGAGGAGGAGGAAGAAGGCTGGGCGGGCGGCGAGGCTGCCCCGTTCTGTTTTTGGCCAGTCAGGGACGCCCGGGTCCCTCCGGCGCAGCCCCCGGCCCTCCCCACCTCCCTGCCCTTTTGTCGCGTGGAGCGAAAGAGGGCCCCTCTCCCTGGAGACCCCGTTGACGGAGAGGAAGAAGCTGCCTCTGTGGAAACCCCGCGTCGCGCGCGCCCAGGCGGTTCCCGGTCTTTGCCAAGTGTTTTTATTTTCTGAGAGGAAAGGGACGCATTTGCTGCTGAAATTAGGGGCAACATCTACAGGGCCGGAAAGAGCTCAGTTGCCTTTGTAACTGTTACTGCAGTTACGGGAATGCAGTACTTGTTGCACAAAACGTTGATTGTCATAGCTCCGTTCTGAGGAATCCTGGGATTTGTAGTCTGATGGGCACTTAGAAAATTCTAACGTACCGCGAGAGAAAGGGAGTTTGCGGTTAAATCACACTTACTTCCAGAGCACAGTTGCAGGATGCTTTGCAAATTGTATTTTAGGGCAGAGAATTAGAATACTGCCTCGTTAGAGTAGAAGCGACAGAATTATTCCTTACGCTTTCATGACAGTTCAGGTGATAGAGGAAACTAATTTTAACAGTGTAGCACAGATAACCATATCTTTGAGGCCCAGTCCTGTGTCTGCTTATGCAAAAGTAAGATGCACAGATTTCATTGCTCCTTTTTACCCATCTTGCTTGTGTGAGGTTGCAGTCTTGGAGATGATGTCTCACATGTCAAACAGGGCAGTCTGTTAGGTATATAGATAATGCGACGAAAGCAGTAATAAATTAAAATTTGATATTTGGATGTGTTGGAGTGGGCGGGGGTAATTTTGAGATATAGATGCAAGAAGACCTCTACTTCTTAAGTGAAAAAGGTCCAAATGTGGATGGAAACAGACCATGAGTGAAATAGCATTTTTCTCTTGTGTTTTGAAACAACTGGTACAAAACTGGCTCTGATACGTGGAGGCAGCATATAGGCAAGCACAGCTGATGGCCTCAAACTCTGAATTTGTCTCATTCCCTTTACTGAGTTACACAGATTGATTATGACCTATATGAAGAAATACACAGAATTATTGAAGCCTGGTGTTGGAAGGGACTGCAAGGGGCATCTAATCCAACCCCTTACTGTATAGGAAAACGTGACTAAAACACTTATGAAAGATACCCCTCCAGCCTTTGATTAAAAACCTCCAAAGATGGAGAGACTACCAGTTTCCAAGGCAGCCTGTTCCACTGTTGAACAGCTCATACAGTCAAACGGTTCTTCCTAATGTACAGGTGGAATCTCTTTTCTTGTAATTTGAATCCATGTGTTCTCATCCTTGGAGCAGCAGAAAACAAGCTGGCTCTTTCTTTATATGTCATCCTTTCAGATATTTAGATAGCCATCACAACACCTCTCAGTCTTCTCTTCTCCAAGCTAAATTTACCTGTCTCCCTAAATCATTCCTCATAAGACTTGGTTTCCAGACATTTGTTCATCTTGGTCACTCTCCCTTGAACACATACCACCTTGTCAATATCCTTTTTGAACTTGATGCGCAGAAGTAGACACAGTATTCCAGGTGAAGTCTGACCCAAGCAGGATAGAGTGGCACTACTGCTTCCCTTGATTTGAACATTGTGTTCCTGTTTATGCAGCTTAGAATTGCATTGATCTTTTTGGCCATTGCATCCTACTGTTTTTCACACATACTGCTTTCAAGCCAGGTGTCACCTGTCCTCTATTTGTGCATTTTGTTTTTCCTTCCTAGATGTACTACCTTACATTTATCTCTCTTAAAATTCATTTTGTTAGTTTTGACTGAGCTCTGCATTGTGAGTTCTCTTCCTATCCTCTGGTTATTAGCTACCCCGCTTAATCTGCAAATTTGATAAGCATGCCTTCTATTCCATCGTTTTAGTCATTTATAATGATGTTAAAACAACATTTATAAAGATGTTAAACAACATAAATACTTCTGCTTGCCCAGGATCGCCCATCTGTCCAAACTTCACAGGATGATCCTATGTTCTAATAGAGTGAGAGAGTAAGAAAAATCTCTGTCTACTTTCTCTAAATTGAGCATAATTTCATTATGTCCCCACTTACTTGCCTTAAAAAAATGCGGTAAGCCTTGTAACTTTGCTTTGTAGAGTAATTGCTTCAGTCTATTCATCACCTTGTTTTCCTGTCTAATGCATTCATTTTCTGGCTCTACAATACTTTCTTAAAGACGTGGCAAGCAGTACTGTGTATATTATTTGAAGTGTGATTTGAAATAAAAGTCCCTTTTTTTGAAGATGTCATATGCTTAGTTTTGTCCTGCTAAATAAGATATTTTTTTCCTTCCTAATTCTTACTTTATATTTTTGTGGGGGCCACAGTGGTTATACATAGCACTTCCTTTTTACTGTTTTACAGAGGTTTAGTTTATGTGTGCTAAATAAATGAATGAATGAATGAATGAATAAACCACTTTGAGGTAGTGAATTTTCTTTTTTAAGGTAACAATCGCATAAGAAAATTGCAAGACTGGCAGACTTAACTGTTGATTTGTAACATTGCTATGCTATCATCTCTATTTTAGCGGTTGCAGATGCTGTTAGGACAAGCCTGGGACCAAAAGGAATGGATAAAATGGTAAGTCTTGAGGTTAATGTGTTTAACAATCTAACATAATTAGTTTACTGTTTTTTTAACAGTTCCAGCCCTTTCCCATACCTTCAGTCATTATGTATATTGTTGTGGATTTGCTGGATGTTGGTTGAATATTCTTAGTGTTGGGTATTCACTGGTAGAACACTTATGAAGCAGATTGCATGCCAGGAATGATTGAATATATTGGTTAGCAGTAATTGTGCATGGCCAAACAAGCACAAAGGTATGTGCATGGCTTGGTCATTCTTTGGCCTCCAGGTCACTTGTGACCTACTAAGGCCTTTAATATCCCCCTGAGCCCCTCAGAAATGTGACCCAGGGTGTACCTTGGTGGGTCTGTTATACCCTTTTTTTTCCAAAATGAGGTTGCTTTCTGTCATTAAAAAAAATGGGTGATTGCAGCTCCTGGGGTCTCGAAGATGGGAGATTGTGGATTCCAGACCTTCTGTGGCTGCCAAATCTTTGTAGCCACCTTCCAAATAAGGTCAACTTGTTTGAAAAGAAGACACATAATTGGATGGATGAAAAGGCAGAAAGAGCACTGTGAAAAAAAAGTGGCATAAAGCTCACTCTTCATGAATGTGCAGAAAGAGCTGCCTCATACCTTAGTTGTGTTTCTCACAAGAATACTATTTTTTCGCTCCAGTGAACATACCGACTTGCATTTTTAAATGTGTGGGGAGTGGCTTTATAGGTCATGGCCAGTACTTTGAATGGGCTAGGGGAAAAGAGTAGTAGTCAATGAAGCTGTTATATGAACAGAGTCTTGTGCTCCCTGTAATGTGTCCCGGTTGGCACATTATATTATTATTATATAGTTATTATATATATTATATGTATGTGTGTGCACCTTCAAGTTGCCTGTTGACTTGTGGTGATCCAGTGAATTTCATGAGATTTTCTTAGGCAGGGAACATTCAGAGGTGGTTTTGCCAATTCCCTACTCTGAAATATAGCTTACAGCACCTGATAATCATTTGTGGTCGCGCTTCCAAGATCAGACAAGATCTGGTGCCAGAGTATTTAGGCTCTGTATATATATTCATTGAGAGTCAGTGACCCTGGAGACTAGAGTTTGATTCCGTGCTCAGCCATAGAAACCCACTGGGTGACCTTAGGTGCATCACACACTCTTAGCACCAGAAAACCCTGTGATAGATTCACCTTAGGGTCTCTGTACGTTGGAAACATTTTGAAAGCACACAACAGCAATAATGTGTATATTCATTATGGTTACTGAACACATTTCAAAGCCATACATGCATAGAACTTGTTTAGATAGTTTGAACATGATGTATGGCGTGCAGATTCAGGGCTGAATCCAGGACTGCACCTAGACTGCAGACTTGAGTCTTTGTGGGAGTGTAACCCTATCTAGCATAGACTAAACCTGTTCCATAACCTGAATGGAAGCATCACTCATCTTTTCTGGATTAACCTTCAGTTAGTTTACTGTCATCCTTTCTGTTCATGTCATCAGAAACAAGACACTAAGCTTGGGACTCTGCTTCCAGCAGGTAGAAGCTCCTGACTGCCACTCAGCAGCTAGGATTGCCTTCATGGTAAAAGTGACAATCAGCCAGATCTCTGGCTGCAGTAACTCCTCTTGGATAAAGGGGGAATGAAGGATTAAGCATTAAGGTCTAGAATTCCCATTATTTGTGTTTACTCACTAGTAAACATGTTACGAATGGGAAGGATGAAGGGAGTGAAATCTTGCCCTTACTGGGAAACACAGCTGTTTAAATTGGAAGATCTGATGGCCCTGTGTCGGCAACCTGCTTTTTTTAAAGAAGAAATTTCTGATTAACTTTAAAGTTAAAAAGTAAAGAATCCTTTGGATTAAAATAGAACAGCAGAGCCTGCACAGCTTTCTTTTTTTCTGCAGTCAAGAGCTGAGGAAGTCTGTTTTCCCCACATGATTGGGACAAATGAATTAGAAAATTGGGGTTGATGTCTGAAAAGAGAATACTTAGGGATTTAAGTGCATACACCTTGTGAATAGACTGAATTGCATTTTATTTCTAAAACAATTGGCTTTTTACAAGGAGAAATTACAGGGTGAGAGTACTGATGTTATCAGTTAGATGTTGATAACATTGTCTCATTGGCCTCTTCTGGCTAGATACAAGGGAAGTGAGTTGTTAACTCTGTAACTGCTGGACTAAGTGAAATATAGGAGTTTTGCAGGATCATTCTGAGGATGCTTTACAATGGATTTTGGAGGATTTATGCCTGGAATTCCTAAACTGGCAGAAGAACATGATAGAGATTATGAGGAAGGAGTTCAGCATCAAGGAACTGTAGCGGGAGTTAACAAGAAAGAGACACAGAAGCTAACATGGATGTCATATTGGGGAGCTTGCAGGCTTGTTTTCCGCTGCTCCAAAGACTAGGACGAGGACCAATGGATTCAAGCTGCAGGAAAGGAGAGTCCACTTGAACCTCAGGAAGAACTTCCTGACGGTCAGAGCTGTCCAGCAGTGGAATATGCTGCCTCGGAGTGTGATGGAGTCACCTTCTTTGGAGGTTTTTAAGCAGATGCTGGATGGCCATCTGTTGGGAGGGCTTTGATGTCTACTTCTGCATGGCAGGGAGTTGGACTGGATGGCCCCTGTGGTCTCTTCCAGCTCTGTGATTCTATGATTCTAAGTGAAAGAAGGCAAAATGGAGATGGAGACACAAGCCAAGTCAATGGAGGGAATCAATGTTTTGGGAGAGATTTTTGTGATCAGTAAACTTCTGGTTTGTGAAAGGGAGATCACAGTCCAAGTGGAGGAGAAGGGGGAGACAAATTTAAAATTGACCTGCAAGCAAATTATTCTGATGGTTGAACAAAACCAAGTTGATTGAGCTTGTATGATTGAAGATATGTGACAAAGAGGTCAAAAATAAGGTGCTGTCTGAGGACAGTGATCCTAAAAAGAGTAATGAAGAACAAGGATGGGAATTTGGGGAGTGTATAGTCCATGGAAAGGATGGCTGTGAGGGAAGTGGGGTGTTACATTCAAAATGAAAGATTTGGCTTAAAGTAGATTAGGATAAAGTTACAGATTTAGGATAATAGCTGGATTTGGTCTATGAATTCTGTAATGGATTTAATGTAATACAGTGTAAAATGGTATTGGAATATCTGGATTTAGAGATGTCATAAGAGTACAACAGATTTACAGTTTTAACCAGTGTAAATACTATGTAATTAAGCCAACAAGTAGCAGTTGATAAAATCAGCTTCATTAATATTATTTAGTAGTATTAATATTATTTAATGTGTAATGATATTTATCATCTAAGCAATTTGTAATGGATGTAATAGAAATATCCAACCTTCTTATTCTTCTCCCTCCCCCAGTACATGCTTTTAAGAAGAAAAGGCAAATGAACTTTCTTCTATCAAAGGTTAATGTATCTAGGATAATCTCTCTATATTAGTATATAGAGAGTATATTAGTATATAATGTATCTAGGATAATCTTTCTATATTAGTATATAGAGAGATTATCCTGGATACATTAACCTTTGATAGAAGAAAGTTCATTTGCTTTTTCTTCTTAGAATTATGTATTAGGGGAGGGAGAAGAGTAAGAAGGTTGGATATTTCTTTTTGGGAGGCTTGCATTAATCTGATTGCTATAATTGGTTTAAAGGAAGGAGGGAGGTTGGTTCTTTTCCTCTCTTTCATTTTCATTTAATTTTTAAGTCATACGCTTTTTATGTTCTTCTTCATGTTGTCCTTTTCTTTTAAGTTTTTGTAGTGTTTTTAGTATTTTTGGAATTTTGGAAAATGTTAATAAGTATACTTTTAAAAAAGAAAGAGAGGATACTAAGCTTCAAATCTCTAGCCAGTCATTCATAGCGGGTTCATGTATATGCTAAGGAATTCAGAGGACGAAACAATGTTAAAGGAGCTCACACACCAATGGGCAGGGTATCAAACAGGAGTGCCCTAGTGGTTCCAAGTCTTTTCTGAGAGAGGTGGCTTAGAAATGTAGTATGTTGATAGTTCCAAAGTCACCAAAATACCAAACCAAACCAACAGGGGAGCACTCCATATATCAGGTATGTAGATTGTCAGACTAGATAGGTAAAGGCTATTTCTGTTCAATAATGAGACTTGAAGTAAAATTGAAAGGGACATGGATAATCTGTTTTCTCTGGAAACCCTTGAATTGTAGATATTACATATTTTACATATGTACCCAAATATGTGATTATGAAGACTGGCCAAAAATTATTGAATACAATGGGTTTCAGCAAGGGCCTTCTCTGCAAAGGTCTTGCTGCTGCTGCTGCTGCTACTTGGCACATGGAAGCCTGGCTATTTGTAAAAAAGTGTTCTGTTATCACTAGCCAGTCTTCCTTAGAGACTTCAACCCAGGACAGTCTAGGACGTGGGTGGCCGATTGCCACAAGTAGTGAGGTGGGTGCTGCATTGGCTCTACAGAGAACCATGAGAAGAAAGTTGATAAAGCACAGAGGCAGATAGAGAAGGGCAAAATACTCTTAGCTGTTGGTGATATTTGATTTGCAGATTTTTCTCTCCTTTCAGTTAGTATCCAAAAGTCTTTGATTGTCTTTTTCTAGATCCAAGATGGCAAAGGAGATGTGACAATCACAAATGATGGTGCAACAATTCTGAAGCAGATGCAGGTTCTTCACCCTGCAGCCAAAATGGTAAGTAATACTTAGTTTCAGATTTCATATTGGACCCAGAAATCATGACAAATCAAGCAGATATTTATTCCTGTCCAGTTTTTTATCCGTCTTCTTTAGGAAATAACAGCTTATAATACGTTGAAAAGGCACCTGAGATTTTGTGCTTTTGCGTGTGATGAATTTACTACTTCTGCAAGACTGTGATAATATCAGCAATTTGCAATTTCATATAATTTTTTTTTTGGTCGTATACAGCTGGTGGAGTTGTCCAAAGCACAAGATATTGAAGCTGGAGATGGCACTACTTCTGTTGTGGTCATTGCAGGTGCTCTCTTGGATGCCTGTTCCAGACTTCTTCAGAAGGGTATGTTTGAACTACTACAGCCTTGGAGACCAGGGTTTGATTCCTCATCCAGCCATGGAAACCTACTGGGTGACCTTGTGCACATCATATATTCACAGCCCCAGAAAACCCTGTGATAGATTTGGGTTATAGTCACCTTAAGTTAGTAACAAATCAAAGGCATACAACAACAACTACTTGTAACTTTTGTGGTTATTCAGAAAGTCAGGTAGTGTGTATGCTAGACTTGGGTGCAGACACACGCTTTTGTGCATTCTGATTGTTGCTTAGATAGTTTTTGTGTTTCTGCTGTTCTCACTTTGGTATTGTGTTTTTCCTATTCTGACTACTGCCTTTTTTATATGTGTGTGTGTGTGTGTGTGTAATACTTTTGTAGTCCTCTAACAGTCATTCTTTTTTGTGTCATCGCGATCTCTGATAGGTTTGAAGTGTTGCTTTAAGTACTGTGTGTTCATAGAAATCATAGAAATGTAGAGTTGGAAGAGACCACACGGGCCATCCAGTCCAACCCCCTACCATGCAGGAATACCCTCAAAGCACTCCCAACAGACGGCCATCCAGCCTTTGCTTAAAAACCTCCAAGGAAGGAGACTCCACTACACTCCGAGGCAGCATATTCCACTGCTGGACAGCCCTGACTGTCAGGAAGTTCTTCCTGAGGTTCAGGTGGAATCTCCTTTCCTGCAGCTTGAATCCATTGCTCCTTGTCCTGGTCTCTGGAGTGGAAGAAAACAAGCCCTCTCCCTCCTCTACATGGCATCCCTTCAAATATTTAAACATAGCTATCATGCGCCCTCTTAACCTTCTCTTCTGCAGACTGAACATACCTAGCTCTCTAAGTCTATCCTCATAGGGCATGGCTTCTAGGCCCTTCACCATTTTGGTCGCCCTCCTCTGGACCTGCTCCAGTGTTAACAAAGATAATGTTGTATACACACATGCACCAAAGCTAAACATTTTTAGTCAAGGCAAAACAGATGAACATACTCCTTTTCTAAAGAAATGCAGCACTTATTGGTAGAAGAATTGGAATGTTGCTAGGGTTTGTTTGTAAAATAATGTGTAATACATGGAAGTGAAGGGAATATGCAGGGGGGAAATATATTAATATACAGCACATCAAAATGCACACTCGTTCAACTTAAACAGTTTCTCAGGCTACATGCTATTTTTCGAAGTATTAACTTTGGTTCAAATCAACTTGTATTTTAAACTGTAACTAGGAATTCATCCCACCATCATCTCCGAGTCATTCCAGAAAGCGCTGGAGAAAGGTGTTGAAGTGTTGACCACTATGGGACAGCCTATTGAGCTGAGTGATAGAGAAACCCTACTTAACAGTGCAACTACAGCACTGAATTCAAAGGTAAGGATATAAAACAAAGTTCCTGGGAAATGTGCCATTATATCCCATTCAGTGCATGTTCCAATTACAGATTACATTGGATTAACTGTCACTCCGATTGTAATTACAGATTGTAATGGTGAATATATCAATAATAAAAGGCCCATGGTGCCCTTATATAATTTTAAGAGGACCCAAAAGATACTCTTTTTTCCTCCGGGCATCTGCTTATAGGTAAAGGAGTGGGGACTAATATGGACTGCCCCAGTTAGGCTCACAGACATTCAGAGATGGATTTGCACTTCGCTTTGAATGGTCATGGCATCCCAGCTCATTTGCAAGTTGCCTATGCAGTGGGAATTTCAGCAGGTTCATTTCTTCAAAATGTTTGACATTGGGCTCCTGTCAGGTTTGATCTATGTATGGTCAGCTCTTTTGGGCACAGAAGCACTTTCATCTTTCTGTTTGATAATTTTGTTAGATAGATCAAGGAGTTCAGTGAAGTAATCCTATTCAAGGGCCTAAATACCCTAAGGGCACCAGATCCTGTCTGATCTTGGAAGCTAAGCAGGGTTAGCTCTGATTGGTATTTGTATGGTAGACCACCAGTGAATACGAGATGCTGTAAGCTATATTTCAGAGGAAGGAACTGACAAAACCACCTCTGAGTATTCCTTGGCTAATACAACCCTATGAAATTCATGGGGACTTATAGACACCAGACTTATACACACAATTTTGTTCAGGAAACCAACATACTCTACATTTATTCTTATAATGGTTTCCTCTGATTCTTGAACGCTAAAGGTGATGGCTATTACCACCTGATTCCATTTGACTGATGGAGTATACTGATGATCTGGATTTGTCAGGACACCCTCTATTTGTACTGCAGTGTCCAGAGAAAGAATGTTCATTTGCACAAATCCGAAATGGTGGTAAGACATGTCAAGTAGTATAGAAAAAAGCAAAAAGCATAGCGTTTCCTATACAGTCTGAGGTGGCACAGAAAAAAAGATGTTCTGACCTTAGAGCTAAATTTGTTTAGTCCTATTCTGTTTCATTGGGCTGTTTCTAAGCATTGTGGCAGGATGGGAAAGATGAGAATTACCCAAAACATGAATAAGTGATGCAGATTGGATGTCTTCCATCTGTAATGAGTCTACACAAGAGGTAGAACATATGCAACAGAATATTCTTTCCTTGGATTTGATCTGTGGGTATTTAACATGGGAAGTTAATTATAGTGTATCTTT
Organism: Cyclura pinguis; assembly: GCA_030412105.1. Taxonomy (NCBI): domain Eukaryota; kingdom Metazoa; phylum Chordata; class Lepidosauria; order Squamata; family Iguanidae; genus Cyclura; species Cyclura pinguis. Next base: position 179,115,238 of record CM059599.1, read on the forward strand.
GTTGATCAACACTTTGTCTGGGGATTCAGAATGAAAATGAGAAGCCGCAGTAAGAAAACAGAAAGTGACTGTTACTTAGGGCTTTGAATTTAAAATGTTAATTTTTTGTTGATTTTGAGAGGTACTGAAAACCAAAGGAAGCTAAGTTAAATGTGGTTCTTCACTAAATCCCTGCAGGTTGTATCACAGTACTCCAGTCTGCTTTCACCAATGAGTGTAGATGCTGTAATGAAAGTGATAGATCCAACTACAGCCACTGGTGTGGATCTCAGAGACATTAAAATTGTTAAAAAGCTTGGGTAAGTAGTAATATTCAAAAATCCAAATTTTAGAATGAAATTGTTTGCTATTTTGTGTTTGTATTTACTCAAGTATTTGTTTATAGAGGAACAATTGACGACTGTGAATTGGTTGAAGGGCTGGTCCTTACTCAGAAGGTATCCAATACTGGTGTTACCAGAGTGGAAAAAGCTAAGATTGGTCTCATTCAGTTTTGCTTATCAGCGCCAAAAACAGATGTAAGTTGGTTTGGTCAATATTTTATTTATTTAATTAGTTTTATATTGTACCATTCGCATGCTAAGGGGGACATAATAATTGACATAATAATTATAATTTTATATACAGTAAATTTTTAAAAGTTAGCACAGTAAGTGTGCATTATATTACATTAGCTCATTTTCCTAGTAGTGTGCCAAAGGGTTAAAACAGAACTAGGGTCACTTCTCTGTGTTTGGTGATCTTTTGTTGTTTAAGCCTGCAGTCCAGACGTAGGGCTTTGGACTTAAAATATCGATTTTTGTTGTTGAATTTTTCTATATTTTATATTTTGAATTAATTGGAGCTAGCTTTTGAATAGGTAGGTATAGGATTATACAAACAGTAGCTTTCCTATGCTCCATTCTCGTTTGTTGAATTTGTACAGCAAGGATGCTTAAAGTGTGCTTGATCTGAGAGAAGGGACTCTGTTATGTAAGAGCAGTGGATATACTGCTGTTTACCTATCATGTTGTGGGCAGGCATGTGCAGCTACAGTAGGCTGGCCTAGAGCGGAATCCCATTCTTTCCCAACTCGTGCTTTATTGCATGTACTCCAGAAACTTTATTGCAACCCAGCACTGAAGACCTGTCTTTCTCTAGCGCACCTACACCACCATTCTAATGCTGATGCTGTTAAAAAATAACCCTTCCAGCTAGACAAAGGACAAGGAGAAAAAGTTGTGCTGGACAGGGATAAAAAGGAGCTTCTTTGTCAGGGTTTTGTTAACTGAAGTATGCTTATACTTAAAAGTTCTTTCCTTCTCTTAGATGGATAACCAGGTAATTGTTTCTGACTATACTCAAATGGACAGAGTCCTGCGTGAGGAGAGAGCCTACATTCTGAATTTAGTTAAGCAGATCAAGAAGACAGGATGCAACGTGCTGCTTATTCAAAAATCTATTCTACGGTACATTTATTCCACTAATTAATACAGATCTTACTACTAAATAATAAACAGTATTTAGGAGTAAAATTGTACGTGAGGCAGCTAAGCAATAAGACCTGACAGTTTCCCTGAAATGCATTTCATTAAACTCTTTTAAAAATATGTGCATTTGGAAACTCAGTTCTTAGAGCTCTAAGAAATGCAATTTCTATAGGTGTTAGTGTTTACTTGGTTTGACCTGAGTTCATACTCTTAGAAAAGAATAATGATGATGCATAGTTCCAATTTTTGTTTTGACTGGATGCTGACAGCCTTTTTGGTTTGAACAAGGTTTACACAACCACAGGAAGCATGAGAGGTGACCCGTTTTCAAGCTCTCTCATGTTAGCACTTATTCTAACATTTGTACAAGCATCTTTTTTCCTTAGCATGAAAAAACTAATCTTGGCTTGTCATGTGGGCTTATGTGAAATACAAAGTGAATACTGTTATGCCAAAAGGTTTCAGGTGCACCCCACCCACCTGCATACAACCCCTCTTTCCTTTCTTTTTCTTGCCATTCGCATATTGGTACTGGTAAAAACTTGTGGTACTGGTAAAAACTAGGCCTCTTCTTTTTCTTTCTCGTATCTTGTGTGCTGCTGTAGCTCTTAGGACTGCACTAAAGTTAGACTACATTTATGGGAGTGAAGAAATATCTCCCACCAATCTCCCATTGGAACAGCTAGCCAATTAAAGCAGGGAGAGGGAGAGGGCTTAGGCATTCAAGAAGATACGGGAGTGATGATGTGCCTAATGACATTCTGTTGGGCTCAGAATAAACAAAGCTATATTCTGAATTGTTGGAAAATTTGAGCCTTATAGATTTTGTTGGTCATTTACTGTATTTATTTCAGGGATGCACTAAGTGATCTAGCGCTACATTTCTTGAACAAAATGAAGATCATGGTAATTAAAGATATTGAAAGAGAGGACATTGAATTTATATGTAAGGTAAGAGGTAAGATGGGCTGATAGATAGTTTTGCTTTCATTGTTTACACAATTAATTTAAACATCTTGCTAAAATGTCGTTGAAATGAATGACAACATTCCATGACTGTGTTTTGAAATTAGTGGTGCAGTTTGTACATAGGATTGGTAGGAAAAAGTATGCAAAAGAACTACCTGTTGCCACCTTTCTCATTTCTTACTATAGAAATAGTAACTGTGTCTGTAAAGCTAGCTTTTGTAAAAGCAACACTGATCTCTTACAGTGCAGTCCTCTGTATGTGTACTCAGCAGAAGGTCCCATTGATTTTAATAGAACCCACTTTTAAGTGTATGATTATAACCTTAGTTTGTGTAAAGTAGAACATACTGAATTGTAACTTGTGCCCCTCTTTATATGTTTAGACTATTGGAACTAAGCCAGTTGCTCACATTGATCAATTCACTGGTGATATGTTGGGATCTGCTGAATTGGCCGAAGAAGTAAATTTAAATGGATCTGGAAAACTAGTGAAGGTAAGGAGAATTCATGTTTAGCTGTATTTTCTGCTGCCTTACGACACTCAAACCAAATGAAAGATGCAAGTCATTAAAAAGCTAAACTTTATTTTATAGAATAGTATTTCTCCACATTAAAATGAGTAAAGTGTTACTCAGGACTTAAGGGCATACCAGCTATGATGACTATAGTTTCCCCAGGACCAAGAGTATCTTCAGATCATTATTACTTTCATGATTTCTAGATTCAATGTCATTTACCTGTCTGTAGCTGGTCTCTTAATGGTGCCAAAGACAAATGCATTGCCAAGTTCTATTGTGATTGCTGGCATGAGGTTCCTTTTTTTTTGTAGGGAAGCTTTAGAGTTGATATATGCTTTGCAAGAAAGAGGGAAATTTAACTTGTGGTTTGATTAATAGCGCTATTCGTGTGATATGCAGGCTGACTTACACTGTTTGTAAAAACTTTCAATGTAGTAAGCTAATATAGAAACCCGTTGAGCTGCTTAAAGCTGTTTAATCAGCTTGGTCTACCTTTGAATTAACCCAAGACTGAACTCCTTTGGTTCTGTAGCCAGAAACCCAGTGTAGCAATGGTCTAAACATAAAGGGCGTATAGAGATATGGTGGACTCCCCCTTCACCTCTTGAATGTATTTCTTCAACTAGCAAAAGAATAAAAGGAGAACAGACAAAAATAACTCAGTTCTCGTCTCCAGCGGTGGGAGAGCAAAAGAAGAAGCTTCTGTCAAAAACAAACTTACTAGCCAGAGACTGTCAGGTAGACCTGCCATTTTCCAAACAAGGTAAACCTCACAAATCCAATGGGAGTATGAAAGAAGGGCCTCCTCCCCTGAATTTGGCAGTAGCAATTCCCCTGTATGGGACTAAGCTAATTAAAGAAGATGCACAATCTCCTAAGAAGGACAAACACTGTAAACAGGGGGAGTCAAAGCTAAAGCAAGCCCCTGAGTTGAGCAGTAACGTGTGAGACACGAACATGGAAAAGTCATGCAGTTCAAACAAGCCAACTTCTGAATGCATTGCATGGATTGAACAGTGGCTCTGTTCTTTATCCAAAGATACTAACTCCATTGTTCTTGTAATTGTATTTGTAAGTATTTACAAGAGACTGAATATAGGTGAGCAGGTTGACAGGGTATTAAATGCTGGTATCCTGCAATCAGATAATGCAAATAATTCTGCTAACCTGGCCAAATCAAATAATAAGTGCCCTTTGTTATTTTAAAGAGTAGGTAAGAAGGCTGCTAAGAGTCTGGAGAAAAGTAAGAATACATGCACCCAAGATGAATTTTGAGAAGTTCTTTGACATGTTATTCAAGGAGGCAAAATCAGAAACAAACCTACCCAAGAAAATAAATAAAAAAATCTAGTGATAACAATTTGTGCTGGTTCTAAGCTAATAACTAGTGCATCAGTTGACTAAAAGCCCATTGCAGGATCCTTCGGTTGCTCCCAAGAATGTAGGAGTAAAATGTCTCTTGCCAGATGGATTTTCCTGGAGTGCAGGTTCAGAGGTCAGACTCTCAAGATCGCTGGACTGTAGCATCAACTGTTAAGCAAGACTGTCAGAAAGGAAATACAAAGGTCACTGGTTGGCAGCTTGTTCTGGCACCTCAGAAACTGGTGTTCCAGAATTAACCCAAACATTAGGGATTTTATCTCAGTATAAATGTACGTTCTGTTTTACACAGTTACTGGGTAAGATGTCCATTGACCTTTGTACCATCAAAGGCATAAGAATGGAATATGTATTTATTTTTTATTATGCATATGTGAGTGCTGTGATTATTAGTTGGATACTTGAGAGCAAAGAAGAGTTTATACACCTTGGTATAGCTATGATAAAATTGTTTGAAAATCAAGTACTGCCACTGCGTTTAAAGGGAGATAACACAGCAACTAAAATTTTTTGAAGATTTGGTTGACTTAACCTGTGAAAGTAGGGACAGTGAAAAATCCAATCCAGCTGTCATTCTAGAAAAAAAGTCAAAATAACTTTAAATTATTCATTATTAAAGTATTATTATCCTTATGGTAAAGGAAATGTTCTGAGGAGGAGAAAGCTCTTCTGAGTTCATTTTTCTGCCTTATCTCTTAAAGATCAAAATAATATTCTAAGGTGACTGGGCACTCTGAGATTGATTCTACTACTCAAGCAGTGCTCAAACACACAACAGATAGTTACTGAGGAAGAGTTTATGAAGGAAGAATCTGTGCACCCAAACAAGGAGAAAGTGTATAAGAATGAAGAAATGTATGCCTTAATTTATCAAGAAAAAGATCAAGAAACTACTATTTTAACACACGTAGCAAACCTGAGAATATGTCTTCTGCTTTAAATGCAAGACCTCCATTATGGACAGAAATGAGATTCCTGGAAGACCAAGAATTAGGACAACCAATACAACATGGTGAATCTGCATATCAGTCAGTGATGGTGACTGTACGAAGAATTTCAAATATCAGCAGACCCTCCCCACAGCTGGATTTGATTGAAATTTTGGAGAAATTGTGTGAGTGCTCAGAGGGTGGTGAAAGAAATCACAAAGAAGCTTCATCTTGCAAATAAATGTGTAAACCCATCCTCTTTCCCTGCAGTGCTTGTCAAAGCTTCATGACAAAAAGTGTGCCCCCAAAAGATGCTCCAGTTATTACTTCTGTCTTGGAACATTACAGGGTGGTCAAGAAAGGCAGCAGAGCCTTTGCTTATATAAATCATGTAAAAGTATGATATATTTCTCTGAGAGACTTAGGTTACAATGAATTTAGCTGTTAATGGTTTCTCTTCATATACTCTTAAAGGTATCCCTAGAGTATACAAAGAGGTCTGTGTATTTTGGTGGCAAAAAGATTTGGGCCTCCTTTGATAAATTGGTACCTCTGAATCATCTGGCCACTGCCTTGTTAGTAAGGTGCAGATTTTACAACCTTCTATTAATTAGTGTATATATTCTTTAATGAGACTTCGATATGAGACGTCCAGATTCACAACTAAGCAACATATCTGGGATGTGGATTTTCAATGTCATCTAGGCAAAATGACAAAATGGCCTGGTGCCTGAAAATTATAGATAAGAGGAGATTGTTTACTCCAGAGAGATATTCAAGCTAGATATTCTGGAGTTCAGGAAATCCTTCATCTTAGCCAGATCTAATGGGTTGCCATCAGTGTTCCTGCAGGGTTTAGAGGCATACCACATCTGGAAAGAGTATGCCCTTGTGGACAAAATGAAGTTGAAACTGTTGGTCATGCTCTGTTGTCATTTCTACAGGGATACTCATTGTGCACTCATAATTCCTATTGTGCAGCAAATCCCAGGCAGATATGATGAATACTGTTTAAAATATCTATTGGAGGATAGGAAAACACAAATTGGTTTAAAAGTGGGTAAGTTTTGTACTACTGCTGTACAAAACTTAAGGAGACAAGTTGTGAATGATCTTAGTGGATCATGTGTTAGCTTATACATTCTAGCTATTTGCCTTACATACCATGCCTTAGTTTATAAAATCCAATCATGTAATATAAATTTTGATCATGTGTACGAACTACATTTCTTATTTTAGCTTACAGATGGTAATTATATTTTATTGTATTGTAGGCATCGTATTTTAGATATGCTGTGGTTATATTGTAAATACATTGTAGACTTTGCTGTTTATGTATGGTTTGTATGTCTGATCTGTGACCAAACTAATTAAAATTTGATTCAATTAAACCTTGTGGTTTGGTTTGCAGTTCTGCTGCAGGGTACAGTATTTGTGGCAGTCAGAACATGTTTAGTGGAGGAATAGACCAAAAAATGTTCTGTCTCCATCTCATTTTCTGCTGCAGTTGAAAACCCTTGGTATACTGCAGCGTGCTGTTGAAGTCATCTAGATTGATTGCCCTGATGATACTAAAGCTGAGGATCTTAAGGAAATAATGCGGTATCCCAGGTTGTACTGGGCGTTAAACACCGTTTAGTGGAAAGTCAGCATATAAATTCATTTAATAAACAATAGCTCATAATACTGTGTGACATTTCTGTCACAGTTACATGCTAGAGCAGAAACAAAATGTTATTTTATTCTTATACTACACTATTTGATAGGATTTGTAAAAATAACTATACTTCATTTATTTTTGTTAGTTGCCATTGTTGTTTTCTTTACAATGTGATTGTAAAAGTTCTGGTCCATAATAGGAACTATGCTAGTGAAAAAAGATGTTGCAGTAATAGTGTTTTTATGCTTCAGATTACAGGTTGTGCAAGTCCTGGGAAAACCGTTACAATTGTGGTACGTGGCTCCAACAAACTAGTGATTGAAGAAGCTGAGCGTTCAATTCATGATGCGCTGTGTGTCATTCGCTGTTTGGTTAAGAAAAGGTACTCACTACAGCTTCAAGGATCAGTAAAATCATACTGTATCTAACAATTGCCTCTAACATTTCAAGCTGCATTTTTTTTTTATTTCAGAGCACTTATTGCTGGTGGTGGAGCACCAGAAATAGAATTGGCATTACGCCTGAACGAATATTCTCGCATCCTAAGTGGCATGGAGTCTTACTGTGTCCGTGCGTATGGAGAGGCCCTGGAAATCATTCCATCTACCCTAGCTGAAAATGCAGGCCTTAACCCTATTTCTACTGTAACAGAGTTGAGAAACAGACATGCACAAGGAGAGAAGACTGCTGGCATCAATGTTAGAAAGGTAATATGCCAAGTGGAAAGACAAAACTAATAATGCTGTATATGTCATTTGACTCTTCTGTAGAATTTTGCCTTTTCATGTTGGAATTAACTATTTTCTAGATCTAGTCTCTCATAAGTTGCTCTAATATGTGTAACTTAATGCATTGTTTAATACTTGCCTTGGGCTTCTGTAGCGCACGGGCAGGGGTGGGTTCCTTGCTCAAGAAGTCTGTACAAAGTAGGTCCAGGAAAGCAATTTTTTTTTTGAAAACACTGTTGTAAATTGTGGTACTTGCTTTGCATTGCTACTACACAGAGATCAAGTTATCTTGAAGGTAATTTATCTCACACTACTAGTGTGTGTTCATCCTCTTTCTCCTTGCTTTGAATAAATATGAGGCTTGAACCTTGCCAGTATGTCGGTAATTGCTCTCAGTTGTTAGCCTCCTCTTCCACATGTTCATCTTGTTTGGAAATAAGTAACATAAAGGTCACTTGCCTTAGGAATTTGGGTGTTCTCAAGCTTTGCTTTGTTTTGCTAGGTTAAATATGACAACTCTTAAATTGGAGCTGACAGAAACATCAATTAACATATAATCCTGATCCTTTTGGTTTCAAAAATTTATCCTAGATATGAAGTACTTAACAGAAGTTCGTTTAATTTGAAAAATGCCAGCTGCAGTTTTGGAGATTCACTATAGGAATGATCCATATGCTCAGAGGTTGTGCATGCTTGGAAGGGCTTATTTTTCATTGGATTTATATCCCATGTTCTCCTACTCCCTAACAAGACCACTGAGAAATGAATATTAGTAGTATATTTTCTGCTAGTAATTTCTTATAAACTAAAGTTGCAGTTCTTAAATTGTAGGGTGGAATTTCCAATATCCTGGAAGAATTGGTAGTCCAGCCATTATTGGTATCCATCAGTGCTCTCACCCTGGCTACAGAAACTGTACGCAGTATTCTTAAGATTGATGATGTGGTAAGCCAAGTTTCAAAACTGACAACTGTTATCTCAAATATTTGCTTCGTTATTATCCGCAGATTTGTTACTGCAGCACACCCTCCACAGACGTGGAAGTTTTATTCCAGGAACCTCCATGTAAAAGAGAAAAACATAAATGTGCATGTCCAGTTCTTTTCAGTGGACACAGTGTGCACATGGACACAGCAGCACATGTGCAGTAACATTTTAAGTATAGGAAAGTGACACTTTGTATGAGATGGAGATTGTGTACACAGAGGTCACAGTAAGGGGGGGCACTGTACCTTGTATCAAAATGACCATTCCAGTGACAGTGTTGAAATGCTGAGTTTGTAACAACAACTGATGAAATAGTTGCAGTTTAAAGAGACATTGTAATTATTAATGGAAATGTTAGGAAACAAATGATATTGGATGTACTTGGAGAGGTTAATATAGTGGTGAAGTTACAACATATACAACAATTTTTTTTCATTTTTCAGGTAAACACTCGATGAGAGGTATAAAGAAAAGGACAATACAGCTTAGCAACATGTCAGAAGTTTTGAACAAGATACCTTCAGAGAAACTGTGTTGAACATACTTAACTCCAAGTTACACTCTACTTTTTTCGATTTGAAATTAATAAAACCTCAGATTCTAAAGGCAGAGCTTTGTTTTCGTTTTTTTTAACAAAAGATTTGAACACACATTGCATTTGTTGCTGAAAACTGCTTCACACTGGCTAGATTATGTCTGTTTTTAGATCACACTATTTTAGCTGAAGACACCTAGGCACATTCACTTCCTTTGAAATTAGTGGGATTTAAGAAGCGCTTTAATTTCTGTCATGTCTTGGGACATAACTATCTGTTAGCTGTCAGCAGTTGAATCTGCTAAGTCTAGGAGATACCTCAGCAAAGGTATATTTAATTTTGTGTTGGTATAAATCTGGCATTAGTTTTTGAGGACATGATTATCACATGTAAAGAACTGAAGAAAATTAAAACCAAAAACAAAAAAATATACCATTTTCACCCCATTTTGCTAGTTGAGGGCTGTGTCTGGAAACACATTTATTTACAGTACTAGTTGTCACTTCTTGTAACTTGTAAAAGTTTAGTAAGGGTGCAGTGAGGCTGGGAAAAGCATTATTGCTCTGAAGATTGCTCAACCAGTACAGCTGTCTTCTTCCTTCTAAAACATAGGATGATCAGTTTTACAAAGCTATATATAGAAGTTTCTGGACATACAAATTCCTCCATTGCCTTGCTACTAACATTAGTTAGAATAGTTTGACTTAATGTGAGGTGGAACTCTTGCTGTTCCCCATAAACCCTCCATTTTTAAGAAATTTTCTAGAAATCATGTCAAACCCTAAACTTTGCTAGATCCCTGAACCCACCCACCTCCAGTTGGCATTTTGGCCAACATAAAGCAGGGGGAGGGGTTTCTGGGGCAAATTGGCCCTAACCCCTCTGCAGTTGCCAATACCTGCTGTAAGGCCTCAATAAGTACATAAGGATCCTGAACGAAAAGGGGCGTGATAATGTTCTCTGATAAATATTCATAATAAACTACATCATTATTCAACTTTCATGTGTCTCAGCAATGAAAATGAGATCACAAAACGGGAAAATTCTGAACAGGCAAGGTTAAATGACATTAAAAGACTGAATAAGTGAATTCCTTCAGATTCTGGAATACATCTGCTTAAATATTTTTCAGACTGTTGGGAATGCTGGGATTCCTCAGACCTTTTACCGATTCCTACGTAAGAGGCCTAAATACTTAAAGGCACCAGATCCTATCAGCTAAGCAAGGTCAGCCTTGGTTAGTACTTAGATGGAAGACTGCCAATAAATAGCAAGTGCTGTAAGCTTTATTTCAGAGGAAGGAACTGATAAAACCACTTCTGAGTGTTCCTTGCCTAAGACAACCCTATGAAATTAATCGGGTTGTTGTTAGATGACAGGTGACTTGAAGGCCTGTACACACACATGAAAAAAATGAGTAAAGCTAAACAAGATGCCTAAATACAAGTTGCCAACTAGTGTTCTTTCCCTACACTAGAGCGGGCCAATTTCCAGATGTTTTTGGAGTGCATTTACCATAATGTTCTTGGCTATGCAATCTATTGCTGGGAACTGTGGTTGCAGTTGCCCACTGGTGCTGTATTGTCCAGGCAAAAGACATGTTCTAGGATACACATAAGTTTGAAATAACAGCTAGACTGAACAAACCAAATGATGCGTCTAAGTTAAGGGAATGACCCATATGAAGGGTGCGTGCCAGGGTTTTTCAAATTTGTGAGAGAAAATGACAAGCATAGATGGTTTCAGGACAGCTACTACATACTGTATAATCTAAAACAAACTAAAGACGAAATGGGCTCAAATAGTCTCACTAATTAACTGAAACCAATAGCTCTTGACTAAGATGTTCATGATTACTTTGTAAAAGAATCTAGACTAGTTCCACCTGAAAGACCAGGTGGTGAAAGGCTTGGAGCCCTTCTGAGTTAAGGGAACGATACCATACTAACAGCATACCACAGCCAACAGTGGAATGATACAGGGGGACTGTGAGAAACCCCAGATAAATACCTCATAAATTGCTCACCATAACTTCACTGCCGATCCCTGCTCCTCACCCTAGCTCAGGCCACTACCCCATGCTGGCTCTTTCCCCTTAGCTAGCGGGGTCAAACATTGCTGCTATGGCTGAAGTAGGTATGGATGGATGGATTTCTTAGTCTACTGTCCTACCTAAACGAAACGGTGGGGGGGGATTCGTAGCCCATGCCCACAAAATAGTCATGACTCGTATGTTCCTACTCTATAACACCTGAGGCCATTTCCGCACTAGTCTGTCACAGTGCTATGGTTCCACTTTCAAGATCCTACGGAAACCTGGGGTTTGCAGTTTAGGGGAGGAGCCTCAAAGGCCTCTAAGGCCCCTCCCGAAACTGCAAACCCCAGGATTCCATAGGACGTTGAAAGTGGAATCATAGCACTGTGACAACCTAGCGTGGAAATGTTTGGATAGCACCAAATCTCCTCTTACTACTCTTTTAGACAGGTGACCAACTACAACCAAATCGCCGCTACACGCCCTCCAACATTTCAGATGAAAACCAGGACGGATGTGGCCAAGCAACATCAGTGTGGTAAGGATGGCAAACGTTATTAATAAAGGAGAACACAAGCCACCAGAGGAGGCAGCAGTTTGTTTTTCTGCCAGCCTGGTGCAGTGGTTTGGCAGTTGCACTACGACCCTGGAGACCAGGGTTCGGTTCCCCGCTTAGCCAGCGGGAGACCCGGGGAAGAGACCCGTCGCGTCCGAGGCGCTAACAACGCGATCCCGTGCGCGCGCACCTGCACCCACGTGTCCTGGAGGTCCCGCCTTCAGGTAAGGCGGTCGGGTCACGTGCGCGGCGCGGCGCGCCTTGGCTCGCCAGGGAGGGTAGAGTGTCCTGCGAGAGGTGCCGTAGCGTCCCAAGCGAAGCGTCGTGGTAACCAAGCTACGGGAACGGTGCTCGTTCGTCCGTTCCTGCGGGGCGGGGCGGGGGGCCGTATGGACGCGGCCCACCGAGCGGCTTCGCTCGCCGTCTCCTGTCTCCGTCGGCCGGTCGACCCGCGGACGAGAGCACCGATCGCGCTATACGAACGGGAGCGGGGCAGGCCCGCGGATGGGCTCGAAAAGTGGCAGGTCGGTCGCGGGCGGCTGCCTCCGTTGCCGTCGCCGGGCGGCGCGGGGCGAGGCTACGAGGAGGCCACGTCGCTCCTTACGAGGGGCGCTGAGGAGGACCGAGGGGGTCCCCGGTCTGCAGGGCCGCTTCCTCGGCCGCGAGCGACGGCCCGGGCGCCCGCCCGGCGGTTCCTCGTGCCGGAATAGATCGATGCCCATCTTCCTAGGCCGTCTCCGCACTAAAGCGCTATTATTCCACTTTCAACATCCTGTGGAATCCTGGGGTCCTCAAAGGCCCTTCTCTAAACTGCAAGCCCCACGATTCCGTAGGATGTTGAAAGTGGAGTAATCGCACTGTGAGAGTGTAGTGTGGAAATGGCCCCTGTCGTGCAGTCGTGAGAGAGAGGAGGCTTTGAGAGAGGGAAAGAGCATGCGCTTCAGGGTGGGACTGAGGACCTTTCTGACTGCAAGCCCCAGGATGCCATAGGCTGTTGAAAGTGGAATAATAGCGCTATAACAGTCTCGTGCGGAAATGGCCTGAGTTGGGTGTCTCGTTATTCATGCATCTGTTGACGACCCCCTAAGGAAGCAGACGAAAGCACAGCCTTCTACGTGTTCACAGACTAAGATTTCAGGCTTGTTTTGGAAATGTCCCTTGGTAGCTGCCCGTTGTACCTGGGGAAGACATGTCTCTCCCTTGTTCTTGGGTGCCTTCAAGTCATTGCCGACTTATGGCAACTCCAGGGCACCCTATCACAGAATTTCCTGGGCTGAGAGTGTGTGATGCGCTGAAGGTCACCCAGTGAGCTTTTATGGCCGAATGGGAATTGAACCCTGGTCTCCGGGGTCGTAGTGCAATGCTCAAACCGCTATACCGTGGTGGCTTCTGTCTCTGGGGCTGCTACCACCTGTAAAGCCAGAAAGATGATTCATGAGAGAAGTTTCTCTGACTAAGCAAAGTAGCTTTTGTAATTAATTCTCTGAGAGCCAGCGTGGCTTGAGTGATTTGAATGTTTGAATCCCCCCTGGGACATGGAAACCCACTGAGTGACCTTGGGCCAGTCACACTCTCTCAGCCTCAGAGGAGAGCAAAGGCAACCCCCTTCTGAACAGATCTCACTAAGAAAACCCTGTGATAAGTTTGCCTTAGCATCACCGTAAGTCGGAAATGACTTGAAGGTATACCACGGGAACAAATTAATGCTCTAGGGAATGTATTGTAATGCCATCTAAATGGGCTGTAGTTTGCAAGTAATGCTGCTGCTCCCATTCTGACAAGTTTGAATCCTGGATTCTTTTAATCAGCTGAGGAGCATGAAAAAATTCGACAAGTGAACCTTTCTGGTCCGCAGATACTCAGCTATTGAGGAAAACTTCACCTTCTGGCTTTTGTTTCCTGTTACACAATTAGGAAAAGATTGATATATGTATTGGAATATTCTTGTCAGAATCAACTATGCGTCTGCTCCCTCATACAACTGAGAAACTAGAATTCATTTAACTGATGATGCTTTTCTGAACCTGATGAGAGCTTAATGGGCTGGATTTGTGCCTGTGCCTCTTGTACACTTTTGATGTACAAAGTACAGTTGATTCAGTTTAAATCAAATTGTTTGAAATCATGATTTAAATTGCTTTTCTGTATGATTTAGTGTTAATGATTTAAATTGCTAGTGAAGAATATCTTGTGTAATTTTTTTTACTAGGAGCATGTTACTGTTAAATATAACATATTTATATTCAGAGATTTAGCTGTCACAAGAAATCTAGGCAGTGCTGAATTGTTTTCAGATTAATTTATGGTTCATCAAAAAAGGGATCTCCAGTCTCAATATTATACATTTATATCCATGTTCTGCTGTGTTCCATCTTCCTAATTTCTGTATTCATTGACCTTCTCTGTTGTGCAGTTAGAGACAAGGGTCTGAGAAAAAGCACGCACTTCACGATAGGACTGATCATGTTATCTTTCACCTTCATTAACTTCTTTTAACATATTCAGAGAATATAGTTAGAAGCTATATATCTTTGATCTAGACTCTTTGTTAAACTGAACTGAACTAAACTAATCAAGAAAATTTTGAGGTCTAATTTAATATTTTTTAAAAATCCAATTTAAATAAAAAATATGTTGATAGGTAGCTTCAACTTAAGTCTAGAAGGCTGAAATGAACATTTACTTTAAAGAGTTATATTCTGTCATTATAAGAATAAAGATTTACATTTTAAAGTTGGCTGTCTGCAAAAAGTCTGTAAGTGTTGAAACATTCAGCATTCTTTGGCTTAAGGAAAAAACAAAAATAATTCTTAATTTTCTCTGATGAGTGATTTTCATTATGTTGGAGGAACATGCTTCTGATAACACAGTACAGTGGCATCATTATCACAAGTAATGTTTCTGGTAGCATAAGTATCACAAAAAATATAGTTTAAACAGTATGTAAGTGTTTAGAAAAATAGACTTGCTGTAATGGAACCATCTGGCATCTGTCTGTATCTCTTAATGAGCTTTACACAGAAAGACCTGAAATGCGATTATGCACCGCTTAGTAAAGCAGTGTTTCAGTCATCATTGACATGTGGTTATTTTTTTTTTGAAGTATTAGAAAGACCATGGGATAGATACATTGCTGTCCTACACTTTCAGGGAATTCCACAGGTCCTGCTTTATAGTCTGTCAGTGTTGGCAATCACTTTCAGAGTGAGAGTGACTGGTTCGTGGTCACCCAATGTTCATAGCTGCATAAAGACTGGAAAGTGGACCTCCTAAGTCATGGTCTAGGTCCCAGTCCCACTGTCCCAAGGCCTAAGCCACTACACCACACTGATATTCAGTAGAAAGTAGGGCTTTATTGTGGATCTATATGTTGTAAAAGGTGGACTGTGCTGACTTGGAAGAACTTACTACTGTCTGATCTTCCAACACAACTTATGTGAATCCTGTCTGGTAAGTTTATACAGATGCGTGTACTACACCTCCTGCAAACTCAAACCCTGAAACATGCAGAGGATTTTTACAGCTGGCTTTTAAGAACCAACTGTTTGCCAAACAGTCAAACTAATTTTATCATAAAAATTGTGATAATTGTCTATTTTTAGAATAGCTTGCATCCTGAGGGAGAACAGAGTTCTGGTGGGCATACTGACTGCAAAGACTGGATAGACATGTCCAAAATGTATCTTTCAAACCAAGAATATTACTCAAAGCTGGAAGAACTTAAGAATGCTCACCTGGAGACCATGGCAAAATTGGAAAGCATGTATCAGAATAAACTGTATCTAAAAGGAGTTCAGCCTTTAACCAACACAGATACGACTCATAGCATGAGTTACAGGTACAGTGTATTGCAGTCTGTACTTCTTTGTTTTGATCCAGATGAATATAGTAATTACTACAGACAAATTGTCAATTGATCTGCAGGTTGATAATCACACTGAAATGTTTAAATGTTTTGAATGCCAAGAGAGAAGGTAAATAAGGGCTTGGATTTTTCAAAATTAAGAAAAATCTTTAAGTTTTAAGCATACTTCATCTGTCTACATTCTGAGCCTGAAGATTGCCCATTGCTAGTACAAACAGGATTTTACTAATTTGTGTATCAAAATGACCAGTGTACTTCAATGTCACTAATCTAAAATTAGGATGTTTTCGTCATGCTTAATACTGAAATTTACCAAATAATACAAATGTAAAACCCTGATATTTATAAAAAGACAAAAACTATGAATTTTGTGCAGGTAAGTTCAAGATTCCTTCTGCATTTCAGACTCAAAGGAATTCCTCATAGGAAAAAACTACTGCATTGAACAAACTCTGTGAAGTCGTTGCTTCTCTTCTGAAGTGGGTGGTGTGTTTAACTTTTGTACAAGAGTGGTATTTCTCTGACTTTCAGTAAGGAAGGTGAGGAGCTGGGATATATCTGTCAACATACTGTACTGGTAAGATTCTGTAGAGTTGTACGATTTTCTGTAGGTGCTCTGTCAATTCTCGTACTCATCAAAACAGAAGGAGCCACATTTTTTTTATTCAATCCAGTTCTGTTTTGCAGCATTCAGAAAACTAACCTTAATATTTTTGTTGCATTTAGATCAACATATGGGATGAACTCATTTCACAATGAGAAGATACGTATGTCATTTTCTGAGCCTGATTTAAACAATTATTTCCATTCAAGTTTGTCTGATACATCTGATGAAGAGTTAGATTTGGCTGAAGATGACAAGGAAAAAGGATTACTAACATTTCAAAAGGAGCAAATTGAAAATGTGTGTGATAGGTGTTCTCCAAGGGATTACTCTTACTGCACCGAAAATATCTCATCCATATTACAAACTTTGAAAAAAACTAGGAAGAAGAAAAAGAAGAAGTGGTCCCCAAAGATCACAGTACCTCAGCCTTTCCAGATGACTATTCGAGAAGCTAAGAAAAAGCAACAGAACTTCAAATCAAAGTCACTAATTGAACTAGAAAATAACTTGCTAAAGAAACAATTGGAGGAAGAAGCAGAGTGTCAGAAGAAATTCCGTGCCAGTCCAGTGCCTGCTTATGTCTTTGTTCCTTTGTATCATGAGATAATGCAGGAAAATGAAGAACGTAGAAAATCACTTAGAGAAAGGAGGAGAGAGGTCCTTCTAGCTATGCAAAAGCCTTTCAAATTTATTGAAAGAGAAGCACAAAAGAAAGAACTGAGGAAAGTACAATTGAAGGACCTTTCCTTGTCAGAAAAGGCAAAAATATTCAAAGCAAAGCCTGTTCCTAAATTTATCTACAGTTCAAAAATCAGTGAAAAGCTAAAAGAAGAAGAGCTTTATAGAGAAATTAGAATACAGATGAGATCTGAAGAGCTTTTGCGTAATTCATCTCTTCCCAGCAACAGATTAGGAAATAAAGGTGCCAATAAGCACAGGGAGCAGTGCTGCCTTGATCATAGTGAAGAACTGGAATCCAAACCAAGACCCAAAATCCAGGTCCCAGATTTTGAAACCTTGCATAAAAAATTCCAGAAGCAGCTTCAGAGACAAAAGAACGTGAAACACACCACAGTCTGTGAACCCTTCAGTCTCCACACTGCTAATATCTCTTCCAACAAAGAAAAGATTCTTGAGGACATCCAAATGGATGAAGAAAAATTAAAGGAAACACGTTGGCCCTATGCTTCTTCAAGATATATTCCCCAAATGAGAAATCTGAATACAAATTTATTTCCTTTAGGCTGTGAACCCACGTCACCAAGAATTACGGAATCTACTAGAAGACGATTACAAACCACAAGGTGAGTCTTTTATTGGGTTGGGTGGTGTAGTTAAATTAATCCCAGGTTACTTGTGGTAAGTAAAAACATGTTGCTAGGATAAGATATTCAATAGTGGCTTTACTTGTTCTGGTATTTCTTCAGTAAATGTTTACTAGCATTGCTTGTGTCTAGGGCTGCTGTGGAATTGTCCTAAAAGCCTGAAATCTGAATTCAAAGTATTTGAGTCATGGCTCCATAGATCTTTAATATAATTGGTAGGTCCTGTTGTTGTTGTACCATTTCTGACTTTTGGCTACCCTAAGGTGACAGTATCACAAGGTTTTCTGGGGCTGAGAGTGTGTTGCACCCAAGATCATCCAATGGGTTTCCATGACTGAGTAGGGAATCAGATCCCGGTCTCCATTGTAGTCCAATGCTTAAATCATTACACCATGCTGGCTCCTACTAGGAACTATACTATATCAAGTCTGTAACACAGTGACTGAGAGAGCAAGACAGATTTTCAGATGTTGCAAGCCCACCAGATTTACATCCCTGCTTTTCTGTACATACAGTGAAGGTCAGTATCAATATATAGACAAATATGTGTGAACAAATCATTATAATGTTTGAGAGAAAAAGAGTGAGAATGTATTCTTCTCTTACTCTGCTTTGACCTTTTTGTGTGAATGGGAAAGGGCATGATGAGAAGGAAATCTCCACCCTCTCCTTTTCTTCCTCTTATATCATCTGCTGAGTTCTTTTGTGTATAGGACCTGGACTGAAAAGAAATGGCATGTGAAGTGGGTTTGAGAGAGGCAGAATACTTTCGTTATGCAAGTGTGTATGGCATGAGAGTGTAAAGAGACAAATTTGCTGCTAGATGAAAGTCAGTAAACTCAGGGATTTCTACCCCGCTCCCTTTAGATGTGTGGCCAGCTTCCAGAGCTCCTGCTGGACGTTGAAGGGTGCACCTTCTTCTCTCACCTTCCTGCATTTTTTTCAAAATTGGAATTCCTCCCCACTTCCTCCCCATACCGAGATGTGACGAGAAATTTCTTCTAGTTTGCCTGGGCAGGCCCTAACAAGTGTCATACAAGGGCTGCATCAGTTCCCCTGGAGGGTGCTGCATTCAGCCAGCAGGTGACACTTTGCCCAGCCCTGTTTACAACAAGGACCTTGCAAATACATTGTGCCTGAATTATTCCTGATCAGCCTACCAATTTTTCCAGGCACAACAGATTTCATGCAAAGGTAGGTCTGTGGCTGTGCATTAGATGCCACAACATGACCAGTGGGGCTAGCAGATTCCTGAGCCCTGTGGCATGGCTGCAATGGTTGTGGCAGTGGCTCTCCTTCTGAGAATACTATGCATGGCTGGCTGTGTTTCTTTAATACAATGAAGAAACCATCATTATGTATGCTTACAGTTGGTGATTACAGCATACATTATTTGTTGATCCCTGTGGCTGTGTCCTGAAGAAATTCTTACAAAAGCTTTTCAGTTTTTAAATTTATTTAGTCTAACTTTATTCTCTCATCCAGGGATTCAGCTGTGGAAAAAAGGAAGGTGGAAGAAGAGCAGAAAAGGAGGAGAGCAAAACAGAAACAAAGAACAAGAGAACTACAGAGGCTTATAAGCATCCGGGCTGAAGCAAATGATCCACATCAGAGCTTAGCCCAGATGTATACATCAAAGTTAAAAACATTCAGGTATCCTGCAGTGTATCTCCCAGTTCTTGAACATCTAGACGTAAGACCTAGACGTAGCAGGCAGTCATGACTTGCAACATAGTCTAGAATTATCCCTTTTTATTTTGTTTAAAAACCTCATATTTAAATTCCATACCATTTCCATGTCATGGTATATTAAAAAACAGGAAACATGAAAAGCAGAGAATGAAAGAATATCTACGGGAACTGGAAGAAATGGAAGAAAGGTTGGAAAAGAGGCCACTGTTGTTGGAACAAGCAACACAGGTTATTGACCTATTAATCTCTTTGCTAAATATATCACCATTATTGGGATTCTAGCTTTTCTTTTTATCTTATGTTCAAGAATTGATCCTGAGATGATACAGTTTATGCCACTTGCCCTGTCACTATGCCAGCTTCATTTCTGTTACAAGACCTATTTTTCACCAGCAGTGATTACTGCCTTTCTGCTTACTGTGATGTACAGTAATGTTCCAGTTATGTCCCACTGAAGGTATCTTGTTTCTGTCTGCAGTCATGACCCATGCAAGTCACAGGCAGTATGAGGCACCTAGGAGATTCTGCCCAATAAAATTGTGGTTCCTTGCACAGAGATATTTATTTGAATTCTCTTATGCCTTTTTATTCAGACGGATCCTAAGATGGTTTATGTGAATTAATACAGTATAATAGCATTGAGAAAACATCTACCACTTCTGGGACAGCATGCCACCTTTTCCCCAGGACTGCAGGTGCTTGTACTGCCTGTGGATAGGGAGGCAGGATCCAGGTGTAACATCTCACAGCATATAATCTCATGTGTAAATATATGTGTAT
Organism: Cyclura pinguis; assembly: GCA_030412105.1. Lineage (NCBI taxonomy): Eukaryota > Metazoa > Chordata > Lepidosauria > Squamata > Iguanidae > Cyclura > Cyclura pinguis. The sequence goes on from CM059599.1 coordinate 179,135,274, forward strand.
CAGCCAAGGCTATGGGTACCAAATTGAAAATCCCACAATTTGAACCAATATGTTGTCTGAACATATGGGATATCTTATGGCTTTTATATCTTTTGTGTTCTGAAATAAGGGATGCTTGATAACTACAGAACTATATATAAAAATATATAGAAAGTAGTACTTTTTGAACTATTTTTGAACTTGGACGTACATTACTGATGTTTTAATTTTGTTATTCTTTTCACTTTTCTTAAATGTAGAAAAATGCACGGATAGCAGCAGAGAAGCATTACTCTGATATACTTCATGAGTTGGGGCTTTGTGAAGAGTTTGTCTCAAAAAAAGGACAATCTGCTACAGAAATGCTTTTGCAGGGCCATTCCAGTGATGGCTCTGAAACCTTGGCAGCAGCAGATATCAGAAGGTAGATATTGGCCAATGGCTTTCTCTTGACATTTTAAGCTAGGAGACTGATAGTTTTTTACTTGCTACTCTCAAGGAGGAACAACTGTTTTCCAAACAGCATTTTTAGAGATATCGTAACAGTTTTGAATTCCTTAGTGCAGAGCCTCATATACATGGTGCTTTTTTTGCCTGTAGTGCTTCCTTCATTGGAAAGTATGAAGAGGTTGAAAAAAGCTCTTTGTCTGCAATTGAATAGGTTGAGGAATTGGTGAGTAAAAGTACTTGGGGCGAGTAAGATTCTGTGCAATCCCAAATGGTCATGGATGTTTTTAATAGCTTGAATTATACTGTATCCACCTTTGCCTTAGGTCTTCTATAGGATGATTTTGCTGGAAGAACAATTGATGGCATGGAAAAATAGTCATATACTCACAATGTTTTGCTCCCTGCCCAAGAATGTGAACAATAGCATTGGGGTCTTCTGGTGGGCAGGCAGTACCTGCACTTGTTTCTCGACAGTGGTGGCTAGGAAAGAGGAGTTGCAAATGGTCTCCACTCGAACTGTCACCATCATACCTAATTGTTGATCCTCTGGACTCAAAAATTTTTAAACCAGATTTAACCAATTTTAACCAGAATTCTGACCTTCTAATGTCAAGATTGATACAGATGGGTTAGTGGATTGTGTGTTCTGAAACTGTATGGCAGTTTTCTGGAGTGAGGTTTATGAGTTTGAGAACCAGCGAAACGTTGGAAGTTTCATCTTAAAGCCAGACTAATCTGTTGGCTTCCTCAGATGTGCTGTTTGGGGATTTTCTGTGGGGTGTCGTTATTAAAGTACAGAAGGAAGTTTTTTTAGTGTGCTTTTTTTCTGTTGTCAGGAAAGTCTGAAAGTCTTGGTAATTGTTTACTTGCTATCAGTATCTGGGAAAGAAGAACTGTTAAAGTTTGTTTGCGCTTGCAACAGTTTGGTTGGAGAACGAGTTATACCTACCTGACAGAATATAAGAGAATCTTAGGGAAAACCCAGTTTCCATTTTAAAACCTGTTTTAAATGTTTCCATTTCCAAGCCTGAGAATATCATCTACCCCCCCCTTTTTTTCCCCCACAGTGAGCACTAGGACCACTGTGCATTTTATGTTAGTTACTACAGTTGGCCTTCCGCTTTCTCAAGTTTCCCTTTTGCAGGTTTGATTATTTCTGACTTTGTAGCCCTCTCTCGTCTTGCAGGGTGTGAAGTAAGAGAAGGTAAGGGCTGGTTGTGCAGGAGGACAGGGGACTGGGGAAGAATGAGAAGTGGGACTGAGAGGTGGATTGTGGGGTTAGAGAAGGTATTAAAGGACAGGACAGGGGAAAGAACAAGAAGTGGGGCTTAGAGGTGACTCATGGGGTGTGAAGTAAGAGAGGGTAGAGGAAGTGCTGGTGGAGGATGGGAGATGAGGAGAAAGGGGCGAGGAGCTGGACAGGCTACTATCATGGCCAGCGATTGCTTAGTCCTAGGAGGTGGATGGGTTTTTAGAATCTTATTTGAAATTTTCTCACTTTTGTGATGGTATTGTGCCCCTAACTCTCATGAAAGTAGAGGACCAGCTGTGCAAGTTGATTTGGGGAATTATGGCCAGGATCTTATAGGTCCTCCGTTGTTACATGGGTGGCTCTATCCCCAGTCCTCCCAGGCTGAATGAGAGGGCTGTTTCCAGTATCAGGACTGTTGTTTTTACTGGTAAAATCCAACATACTATGTAAAGTTAAATTTAACAGTGCTTGAATGTGAATCCTTAGCATCAACACCAAATTGTGCTAGTTGATAAGTACACAAATATTTCCTTATGTTTGTTATCTGATGTTTATTTCAGCATTTATTTTATAATATTTTTAAAGGAATGAACTGTCCTTCTTGCATCTCCCCTTCCCCGTGTAGTGATAATGAAGACAAAATAGAAGACAAACAATCCCAGGGAGTGGAAGAGGAGGAGTCTCAATTCCAGTCCATTCAGCCTCATGGGGAGGAGGAGGAGGAGGAAGAGGAAGAGGAGGAGCAAGAGGAGGAGGAGGATGCAGAACAGGAGGATGCAGAGGCTCAGTCAGATCATGGAGACCAAGATGCTTCTGAATATGAAAATGAAAACTATGAAGAAGATTCAATAGGAAAATCCAGGGATTGTGAAAATTGATTAAAATGCACTATTGCTTCTATGTTGCTTGGGTTGTGTTGTCTGAGTATGAATCTGATGCTTGTACTAAGATGTGAGATTGTGAGATGGGGTGCTAGTAGTGTTTTGGTGTTAATGTGCAGGTCTTCTCTAAGGTTTTTAATTGAAATACTCAAGTTACTTTTTATGATGATATCATCTTGCATAGGAGCTGGTGTCTGTCAGAGTTTCACCTTCTTCTATAAGGGTGCTACTCAGTTACCTGATCTATCTACTGACTTTGCATAATAGTTCCCGCTTCATCTGCATTTCCTTTCCTGGAATTCTAAGTGTCCTGTCTTAATTCTGATACTATATGAAAGTGTACACATTAAGAAAAATCAGTTGTTGGGTGTTTTGTGCAGCGTATTTCTAGTAGCTCCCAACTCTTCCATTGACTGAGGCCTGAAAGGATTATAGTGAAAATTCTGACTTTTTTTTTCTCAGCCTTGATGCCTTATCTGAATGACAGTAATATTTAATGGCTTTGCTGTAAGTGTTGCTGAGAGGGACCTTCAGGGAAACAATTCTGCCCTCTAAACCCTGATAGCTCCCCAATCCTTGTGCAAATATGGCAAATCCATGTATCCCAAGAAGTACCTTGTTTCCCTGCAGTAACCCAGTACATGAGGAGAGGATGTATTATCTAATGTGGGAGAAATGCTACAGAAGTCATGTGACTCAGTACGGCTGAAAAAAAGTGTGGGGAAACTTGCAGTAGTACAAGTTCTTGCCAAATGATTGATTGATCTATGATAAATCTATCCAGCATCTGCACACATTACTCACTCCAGAATGATCAGAGGGTAATGATTCATACAATATTTCATATTTAATTTATAACATTTATTAATTCTGCCTCCACATCAGAGGCATTCTCTTCGCATCTTAAATGCTTTAAATTGTAAATTAAATCATTTCATGGGCAAAGATTTTGCTTGACCGACAGACTGGGAATGATAGCTGAGATTTAACTTGGGTCATTTGCATTAGTCTTTTTATCTCTGTGATACATTGCCTGTCTTTCATAGCAATGTGGTTTCAATGTTTGTTTTGTTTTTTAAATCCAGTATTCTAAAAAAGAATTGTGAAATTGGTCTCTTTCTTAGGAATGATGGATTGGAAAGTTAGCCATACTCAGAATAGACTCACTGAAACCAACAAAACTGGAGTTAATCATGTCCAGTTTATAATCTGCTCAGGTCTGGATCGGTCTCATGCTTCTGATTACCAACTAAAGCAGAATTATAAAATCACAGAGAATAAGGCTATCAGTGGCTGCTGTCATGATGGCTAGGTATTACCTGCAATATGAGTAATCTGTGTATACTAGTTGCTGGGGGACATGAGTGGGAGGGGGGTGCTGTTGAACTCACAACCTTTTTATGGACGTCCTGTTGATGTCTGGTTGGTCACTGTGTGAACGGGATGCTGGCCTAGGTAGATGTTTGTTCTTATGGTCTTAACTTCAGAATTAAAGATGTTTTGGAAAGTGATGTAGATATTATATGCAGATTGTTCACAGTAGAATAAATTACTAAGATTTAATCAGTCAGTAAAAATTTGAGAGTTTGACTGAAGTTGTAGAGATGAACAGCAAAGCTGAATATATTCTGTGTAATATAGAGGTACACCTCAAATAATGAGGTAGATTGTTTCTGAGTATTACTTCTTTAACAGTAAATTCAGTACCAGAGGCAGAAATAGAATGAAAGGGGATAGGTTCTTGTACTACAACAACAATTTTATTCTTTTTATTCAGCTTTTTATTCAGAATGAACAATATGCTCATGTGAAATTAAACAACCAGGTCAGGTAAAGCTTGCATAAGTAAAGAAAACTTTTTCAGTCTTCTAGAGACCAATTGAGGGCTTCTTCCAAAAGGCATCCAGGAATAATTTTTTTCTAGCAGTCTCCATTTTTCTCATGTTTTCTACCTTGCTGCCGTATTTGTAGATTTATGTGAGGTTTTTTTTTAAAAAAAACATCTTGCATACATGCTTATCTACTTCCCCTTTTCTCTCTGTTTTGTTCCTACAGGAGCAGAGAGTCTGAAAGCAACTGCAGTTTATCTTGCCTGTGCAGGCAGTTACCCAGCTGCAATAGGATCAGCTAGAGTAAAATTTCAGTCTCTTCCAGCTTTATTGCATTGCTTACTGCAGACATACTGCTGCAGCCTGACATTGAAAGTCTTTGTTTCTCTAGCCCTCCATCATCCTCCCTGTGTGATGCTGCTGAAAATCTTCCAGCTAGACAGAGGATGAGGAGGAGGGTTGGGAATGAGTAAAAAGGGGAGTAAAAATGGGAAAAGGAGCTACACTGTCTGAGGCTTTGTTGATTGAGGTATGCCTGTAACCATTTTTGCTAATTCTATGTCTAGTGAACTGGGAGTATGATTCACTGAAGCCCAATAAACCACTTCTCAGTAGGCATGTGCACGATTGCACTGTTAAAGAATCTTTGAGCACTGCCTTGTCAGAGGTAATTACATCTAAATTCAATGGAATAGTAGTCGATTCTTTTTTTCACCCACTAAAACAGGCCTCAACTATGCAAAGTTCATTTCCATATTATTTATTTCATTTTTAAAATTCTGGTTCTTGAAGGCTGAACTTGGATAGCAGTGATGTAACTTTTGCTGTTAGATGGCTAGAACATACTTCTGTTCCATGCTTTTTCTGAGAATGTATTGTGTTTCGTTTTCTTTTAGAATGAAGTACTATTGTAATGTCTGTTAATTGACTTTTTTTTTCTGTAGGCAGCCAAAGGACTTTTAAGTGTATGGCAATAAATGCCTAGATGGACATAATATGCGGACGATTAAGTTTCATTTATCTTATTTAAGATTTATTTTTTATTTATTTTATTTTATTTTTTTTGCTTCAGCAGCTGTGCTAAAATTCTCCAAGTTTCTGTTCTAGTATATGTTCAGAAAAGCCAAGCTTTTGACTAGTAATAATATTTTCAGAGTAGCATGATGATAGAATTAAAAGTAGGCAAAACATACTTGAGTAGCGGTGCAGCACCTTAATCAGTGAGAGTGTTACCATTGATTTGAACACTGTGACCTATATCTATTGCATTAGTTTTGTTGTTGTTACTATTTAAAATACAGACAGTGTGTGCAAAAAGCTTATACTGTATAATACTTTTACTGTTGAGATACTATTAAGATTTTAACTAGTTTCCAGTAAATAGTTAGGCAGTTTGAAACATTCTCTTGCCAATTAGGAGGTATCACTTCTATATGTCATCATATAGTATTTTCAGCAATTATGTAACTAAAATGGTGCCACACGTCTACATGAACGAGCTGGATATATTTAGCTTGGAGAAGAGAAGATTAAGAGGTGACATGATAGCTGTATTTAAATATCTCAAGTGGTGTTACGTAGAATATGCCACAAGCTTGTTTTCAGCTTCTCCAGAGACTACACTACCAACCTGTGGATTCAAATTACAAGAAAAGAGATTCCATCTAAACTTCTTTACTGTTAAGAAGTGTTCAGCAGTGGAATAGACTGGCTCAGATAGCGGTGGACTCACCATCTTTAAACAGGTTGGATAGGCATCTTCCAAGAGATGTTGTGTATTCCTGCATGAGTAGGGTTGGACTAGATGGACCTGGTGGTCCCTTCTAACTATGAATCTATGAAGGAAGTGACTCCAAAGATTTTCAACACTACAAAATTTCTTCAGGAAACACACACCTTGCATTCCAAAAGGGATCTTAATTATATGCAATAACGTTCCAGTAGAACAAAAGCAGGAGAATAAAAATGTGAAAGGAAGAAAAATAACCACATTCGTTGTAAGTTTCTCTAAAAGCTGATCAAAGGTCAAAATATAAGCCTGTTTGTAAATTTCATCTATACATCATTATTTAAAATGTTGCCAGTGTTGTTAGATCTTCTATCCACTGGATCACAGATGGAGAAAAATTATCTTTCCAGTGACAAAGTTTTAGCAAAAAATCCACTTCCATTGGCTATTTGTTAATTTCCAAGAAACAGGTAAATAATTCCAAAGAATATGCATATTCTTGAATATCAAGGAACTTTCCAAAACCAAATTTGCGTCCTCCCAAATTGCTATTGTGGGACAACTCCAAAGCATATGCGTTAAGGAAGCATTAGCAATTTTATGTCTCCAACAATCTTCTGATTTAGAAAGCCCTTTCTTGACATTTTGGCAAGCAATATATCTGAAAGAGCAATTACTGCTGTATTGGATGTTGTTGGAGATCTGTAGCTATACAAGTTATAGATGTTTAAACCAATGGCTGTTGATTAACCAGAACTGGATGTTCCAGTTCTATTTCTATTCATACTGTAAACCTGGCATTTGATATGTCCAAAAATTAATACAAGATAATAGATATACCCAATGATATGTAAGAAAATCTGGAAGGCTGGAAGGCTCTTTGACTGGAATTTGCATGCTTTTAATTGAAATTCTAGGAGATTAGACCCTAAAAAATCTCAAATGCATTTAGTTTTTGAAAAATAGTTGCAAGTTATAAGTAGAAGAATTCCACAAATAGCATGAACAATTCCAGGTATAACCAGTGACGTATTTAAGTCTTGTACTCCAAGTTTCAAGTCAAGTCTCAAGTCCTTGAAGATCCTTTCAAGTCAAGTCTCAGGTCTGGAAACCAACTTTATACCCCAACGTATATTCCAGAATTTCTGCACAAAGTCAAGTAAAGTCAGTTTTAACAATTTAAGCAGAGATACTTGCAAGATACATTCAAGTCAAGTCTTGAGTCAAGTCTCAAGTCCAGAAGATAACTCTATACCCCAACCTGCATTCCAGAATTTCTGGACATAGTCGAGTAGTCAGTTTTAACAATTTAAGAAGAGTCAGCCCCCCACTTTTGTGATTTTGCTGTCTGGAGCCACAGAAATGGGGAATAGGATCCTCCTTCTTCCTCATTACTGAAGTTTCAAAAGCTTTAGAAGGAAGGAACCTTCCTCCTGAAGCCTGCTGCCTAACACGCTGTTCCCCTCTGAGAAATACACCCTGCACCCTACAGGCGAGTCTTGTCTTATGCTCTTAGGAAAAGTTTTAGAAGGTTCCTCCGATATGCAGCAGGGACAGGCTGCTGAGCAGACCTCAGCCCTACCTAAAGTCTGTTGGCTAACTCATTTGCTATTCCCCCCTGACAAATGAGCCCATGCTTTGGGCTTGAGACTGATTGTCATGTGACTAGTAGGCAAAAAGAGATGGAAGCGTTTAGAGTTGTCAGGTTTTTGGATGAATGTGTTTTGTTACTGAACCAAGTTCAGCAAGTCAGTCACTAAAAGTATACAAGTCTCAAGTCGAGTCGAGTCAGTGCCTCGTTTCTTACCAAATAGAGTCAAAGTCAAGTCACTCACGTGACTTGAGTCCAACTTGAGTCCGAGTCAGATGAGTTGAGTCTACATCACTGAGTATAACATTCATTTTAATTGTGTTTACCTTCCTGATGTGACAGGATTTGTTGCAGTTCCTATTGTGGTGGTGAGAACCAGTGTGGTGTCATGGTTTGAGCATTAGACTATGTGGAGATGCGAAGGAAAAGGGGGCCCTCCTCCCTCTCAGTGCTGACTTTTGCCTTGACTAGGAGCTAGGGATTTCCTCCCAAATCCTCTTAATGCCGAGCTGCCACCTCTCATTGATTTAACCCACTCTACATCAATGCAGTGGGACATTACTTGTGATTTCACAATCTCTATGTTCCAAGATCCTTTCCCTTCCCTCACCTCCCTCTTCTGAGTGAGAGGAATCCTATCCATGCGTGTGCCGAGGAATGTGTGGGAATGGAGAGGGAACGGAGGCTTATAGAAAAGTATTTATTTTAAATATACAAGGTAAACAAGAAAATAATACTCATGAAAGGGCTTCCCCCCCTCAGGTACGCTTGATAGTTGCAAGTAGTTATAAGTACAGATAGATTCTCAAGATCAGTCAAACTGTCCAAAATAACAGTGTTCTAATGTAGCTAAGCAGACACATTCTAAGCTACTCACAGCAGTTGGTCACTTCTGAGATGGTATTTTGGGGAGGGCCAAGAGGCGGCCTTGTCTGCTTCTACTGGCATCCCTCACCCTCCTCGAGGTCTCTTGAGGACTTTTTTTCCCCTTCTCATCGAAGCACCTAGAAGATTATCTCCTCGTCTCCCCTGATTGTGCAACTATCTCATGTAACCACCAATCAATGTAGCCTAAGCCTAGCAGTCTATGAACCCTTTGTATGCCTGAGGGAGAACTATCTCCCTTAAGCTCTGTTACCTGGATAATGGGGAAACTCCATTATCACAGACTACGACTCTGGAGACCAAGTTTCAAAACCTCACTCAGCCGTGGAAATCCACCAGATGACCTTGGACAAGTCACACTCAGCCTCGAAGGAAGGCAAAGGCACACTCCCTCTGAACAAAACTTGTCAAGAAAACCCTGTAATAGGTTCACCTTAGGGCCACATGGGTCATATACAACTTAAAGGCACACAACAACAACATCCCACTGTGGAGGTGTGGGTTTGGGGGAGAGGTTTCTAATCTGTGTGTTGCAAATCTGAACTGCTGCTTCTACAGACCATCATCATTTGCTATGTGATTAACACTCCCTCTTTAGGGGGAAAAAGGAGGTCAATATTATTAACATAAGTTATGTTGATTTATGCTTAGATTGAACATTTAAATTATGTAAATGTAAATTTAGCATTTCAAAAGCTGCTAAAATGTTATGGTGTTAAAATGACAAAGTTGGGAGTTGCAGTCCAACACATCTGGAAGATACCAGGTTGGGGAAGGCTGGTTTAAATGTTGAAAAAGAGTTAGTATCTCCAACCAGGCATAAATCCATGTTGTTGCTGTTGTATGTGTCTTAGAGTGATTTCCAAGTTATGACAACCCTAAGACAAAGCTTTCACGGGGCTGAGAGTATGTGATGCACCCAAGGTCACCCACTGGCCAAGCAGGGCATTGAACTCTGGTCTCCAGGATTGTAGTCCAATGCTCAAACCACTATACCACTCTGGCTCTCATAAATCTATGTATACAGGTTAATATACAAAACCTGAAAGTACAGTCTGCATATTTTTCCTAATGAGATTCACTTTTAGTTTATACTGGTAGTTAACTTCCCAGTGAACTGAGTGATAAAATTTCATTTGATTTTGGTGAGGCTTGCTTGCACTTTAGATCCTGGAGTAAACCTAGATTTCCCATAGGTACAAATCCAATATTTCCCAAGATGTTTTGTAACAGGTATTCATACTTAAGGCCATCCAGAATTACAAACAAGAAGATAATTAGTTCACTCTTAGAAAATACTGTTTCTCAGTTTAGAGAGAGAGAGCATCTAATCAGCAATAAACCTCACTGTTCTGAAAGATTAGGATTCAAGAAAGTTCACATTTATAGAAGACTTTACATCTTTATTTTACGTGAACAATAGACCACCTAGTTACTAGACATATGGCAGGAGCACTTAACATTCATTGGATTGTTAAATTACTAAGCATGCTGTGGGAACACCTAAAGTTGCGTAAAGATTAAATTAAACACAGTGTTTACCTGATTTGAATTACCATGATCACGTGATTTGTAACCAATGAATAATTTCTGAAAAAATAAGTAGCAAGCGCAGGGTACTCAGTCTGGATTGTCACCAACATAGGGTGGAAGTGGGAAACCTCATCCAGATTTGGCTTTTTTGTTGGTGCTTTTTGCGTGGTGGCTGATGAGAGTTTCTTTTTCAAGCAACAGGACAAAAACACAGTAATTCTTGAACATGATATTGATAATTCATGCAACCTACTTAACTAGAAAAGACAGGAAAAATTTAGAAAAAAAACTCCAAATTCACTTGTCATGTGATGACAGTTGCTATTTCATTACTTCTGTAGAGGAGACTATGGGCTTTATCACACAAGGCAGGTAAATTACAATTACAGGAGGATAAAGGTGTCTTATCACATGACGTCATTCCTCTTCTGTTTGTCTCTTGCTGGGACACCATTTGGAAAGCATTTCTTTTACAATGGAGGACATTAATCTGTTAATGATCTCTTGAGAACAACAGAAGAAGAATGGTGTGATGTGATAAGTCCCAGCCAAAGATGCTATTATCCTGCTGTCACTGCGATTTGTGTGATAAGCCCAGAATCAGGCAAGTGAGTTCTTTACATGAAATTGCTGCTAATTCAGTAAATTTCTCTGTCCTCAGCAAATGCCTATCTAGAATATGGAGTGTCTCTCTAAATGATGCCCAAACTCTTCATCCTCATTAATGTATTGGACAAAAGGGGAACCATGTTCCCCAAATGAAGCCTTTTCTCCTGTTCCTTGTGCGGTTTTAGATATATAAGTTAATTTTCCCTTTGAGGCTGTGCGTCACAGCTTATTTTAAACTCTTAATATTTAAATTATTTAAAAGATTTTGAGTACAGGATTCTCTTGTAAATATATAAGGGGATTCGAGATGGTAGTGGAGGCAAAGGCTTGACATGCTCCTTGCCACATTTCACATGGATGCAGTGTGGACTCTCTCCTTTAGACTTGGTAGTTTTGAAATAATCATTCATGCAATCACAAAACCATGAATGGAGCCCTTTCTAGTTTGAACCTTGAAATATTGGATTTGTACCTATGCAATTTCAGTGTTTGTAACTATGGACTTGAACTATCACCATCTGTGACAAAGCTATATGGGGACATGGTGAGCTTCACCTCTTAGAGAACCTACATAAAATTGGGCTGCAATGTGTTTACACCAGTTAATTTGATGGTCTTAACTGTATAAGGATATGGGTGCTACTGTGTCTATTCTTTTAACCATTATATTGTTAAACCTGTGAGTTGTTACTGGTTAAAAATTAGGTTAATATATAAGAACGTGTAATAGAATTGCAATTGCATACCAATATTATAGTCAGACCAGAGTGTAACAATTAAAATATGAAAGCTGCAATGCACTTATGGTAAGACTTTCAGGCCTGGCAACAATGGCTGAAAACAGCGGCTTGGCTCGAAAGAGAAGTTAAATTTAGGACCCACCTAGAAGGAAATGATGCTTCTCTTCTGCTTCCCATTCCTGCCTCCATTGCCTAAGCAGCCTCCTCAGGGCTCTCCAAAATACTGTGGGAAAGGAGAAGGGGAAGGGGCTTTTCTGGGATGAGGCACTTTGCATTGTTCTGGCAAAACTATTCAGGGGTGCAGTAGAAGCAAGGAATGGGAATCTTTCCTCCCTGTCTTTTTTATTTGTATTGTATTATTATGTATTTGTAGTTTTATGTATTGTTACATAATGGTGTTGTTTGTTCTCTCTCTTTTTTCTGTTTAGTAATTTTTTTCTGTTTAATAATTAAAAAAAAGATTAAAAAAAAAGTCAAAAGTCTCCTTCTTTGGAGGTTTCTAAACAGAGGCTGTTGGGGGTATTTTAATTGTGTATTCCTGTATGGCAGGAGGTTGGACCCAAAGGCCTTTGTGCTCTCTTCCAAATCTATGATTGGCCCTTTCCACGACTTACCTCCTTGCAGCATTGTCTGGTCGGGATCCTGGCAGTGGCTCTGCCGAGAAGGGAACTTGACAGGAGTGCTCCCCTCTGCACTGGCTGGCTCTTTGCCAAAGGAAGCACAATGGTCAGGCCTCTTCCTCCACAGCGCATCCGGGTACTTTCCCAGGCTTTGCTGGGGCGGGAAGCAGAGCCATTGTGCTTCTGGGGCTTCCACAGGACAGGTGAGTGCAGGATGGTGGCATGATTGTGTGTCATTGATGAGGAAAACCCATCAGTGATTTAATCCACAATCCCGCTGCCTGGGGATGGGAGAAGGATGGGACCATGGTGACGTCATGCGGAGGCGTAGTCGCAGTCCTGTTCTCCTCCTGTCCCCGTGCCAGGATGGGAGGGTACTGCAGAAACGGCCTACGATTCTGAGAATGAGCTGAGAAATAGCATCATTATTTGACTTGTGCCCCCACATCTTTCTTTCTTTCTTTCTCTCTCCCCCTCTTGGAAGAGAAAGAAACAGAAGCATGCATTTTTGAAAATCATGTTTCTCATCTATGCCTCCAGGAACTTTACTCTTTCCTTTCCTATCTTCCTCCTTTGTAATCTCATCTTATTCTTCTCTCCACTTCTTTAACTAACTGATTTCAACACAACAACAAAATTCAAAATCCACAAAACAGCAGTGCTTTTATTGACCAACCAAAATGCACAAAATACATAATGCAAGCTTTTGAAGATTCACTGGCTTCTTCATCAGGTGTTAAAAGTCATAGCAGAGAAGCCGTAGAAGTCATAGAAGAGAAGAAACGTGATGATGTTAAAGTCTTAGGCCGTTTCTGTACTACGCTGTTATAGTGCTATTATTCCACTTCCAACATCCTATAGAGTCCTGGGGTTCGGAGTTTAGGGAGGGGCCTTTAGAATTCTCAACCAGAGAGCTCTTGGGCTTCAGGAAACTACAAACCCCAGAATTCCACAGGAGGTTGAAAGAAGAATAATAGCACTATAACAGTGTAGTGTGGAAATGACCACAGACTTATATTCTGTTTCAGATATTACTTCTGTTGTCAGTTAAGACGCTAGAAGGATACTTATGCTCTTTGGCCATGTACAGATTAGGAACAAAGAACAAAAAAGGCAGGTAAGAAAATTTCAACTTCAATAGCAACAGAAGCAACAACATTAGCACTCTGAGTTTTTCTGTATGCCTAAATCTCTTAATCCTCACAACAAGAAAACTTGCAAGTGGCTGAATGGTCAAGCTGACCATTTCTGGTTTTGAAAAATTGGTGGTTTTGATTTTAACTTGAGTGTTTGTGTAGCCTATTAAAAGAAGGCTTCCAGAGGTGGCACTTCACCCCCCCCCTTTGTTGTTGTTGTTGTTGTTGTTGCAAAACAGGGCAATCAGATGGGGGAGGGGTCGGAGGTTGCAGGGATGCATGTGGCTGCACCTCTCCTGCCTATGTATTGTTACATGCGTATGCATGTACTGTGGAATTGGGCCAACAGTGAATATGCATCCAGGAGATGGCAGCATCATTTTAGTTTTCCAGAACTAAAGCTTTCAAGCAGAAGTAATAAATTCAACAAAGGGCTGAATGGCCAGGCTGATAACAGAGAAGTTATTTTTTAGTTTTTCAAGCAATACAAACACTTTGAAGAAAATTTAAACAATTTTAAGAAATCAAAGGTTTGCTAAAGGGCTAGAGCAGAGCTGAATTATCAAAGGTACATTCTGAGTCACAGTCCAAGTGGCAGGTATTTGTGACTTGCTATATAACATGATGCAGCTTTATGTTCAGCTTATTTCTTGTTTTCATCTCTTTTCCACTCCTGCTTCTGACTTGGAAATCCTCTTCCGTGAGGTCTCCTTTTCTGTCGTGTTCATACTGGGCACTTTTGGTGCGTGGAGGAGGAACCAGCATGCTGTGAGTGTCAGCATTCTGTGGGTTCTGGTGTTTGTTTTCTCTTCTTTTATTTATTGGGTATTCTGACTGTTTTGATTATGTTATTTCCTTGCTGAGCTGAGCAGCAGGGCTTTGGGTGGGCCCTTCTCAGTGGGTTCAGGTGCAGGCTTGATTAAAAGGCTTGGAGGCAGGCTACAAAGAGAAGAGTTAGGAAAAAGGTTGTTTAATTACATCTGTTACATTCTGCTTTAACTGTAAATTATTTATTTTAAATATTTTCCAATAATTTCTCAAAGCTGATAAGCTGATAACTGATAAGCCACATGTTGTTCGTATTTAGTGACTCTGAAATGCATTGTGTGTTGCAGAGATTTTGAGGCCCAAAGACAGAGACTGATATTTCTGCACTATTCATATATTTGGAATGATTGTTGTTGTCCTGTGCCTTCAGGTTGTTTCTGACATATGGCAACCCTAAGGTGAACCTATGAACCATTCACCCTAAGGTGAATGGAGTTCTCTGGGGTTGAGAGTGTGTGACACACCCAATGTCACCCAGTGTGTTTCCGTGGCTGAGCTGCGGCTTATCCCTTCGTCTGAAGTCCTTAATCATGACCGATTTGGGCTGCTTAAATGTAACCAGTTGTCCATGAAGACTGAGATCTTTTACGTTCAGAGCTTCAGTGGGAACCAAAAGGAGAAAGTGTTAGTCATCAGAGTGACTAAGAGTGCTGAATGTTTACCACTGTCCTCTAACTTGTTCTTGATCTTTATTGATGGGTTTTTCAACCTTTTTTGTTCTTGTAGCTTTGTTTGTGACCCTGGTTAAAATTCTACAATCCAAGATTGAGGGAAGTAATACTATTAGTCTATTCTGCTTTGGTTAGTCCTCATCTAGAATACTGTGTTCAATTCTGGGCACCACAGTTCAAGAAGGATATTGACAAGCTGGACCATGTCCACAGGAGGACAACAAAAATGGTAATAGATCTGGAAACCATACCCTATGAGGAGAGGTTTAGGGTGCTGGGTATATTTAGCTTGGAGAAGAGAAAGTTAAGAGGTGACAATATAGCTATGTTTAAATATTTGAAGCAATGTTATATGGACGATAGAGCAAGCCTGTTTTTCACTGCTTCAGAAACTAGGACACAGAGCAATGGCTTCAAACTTCAGGAAAAGGGATTCTACCTAAATGTTAGGAAGATTTTCTTGATGGTAAGAACAGTTCAACAGTGGAATGTGCTTCCTTGGAATATGATGGAGCCTCCATCTTTGGAGGTTTTTAAACAGAGGCCTGATGACCATCTGTTGCGAGTCTTTTAATTGTGTATTCCAGCATGGCAGGGGACTGGACTGGATGGCCCTTGTAATCTCTTCTAACTCTATGATTGTATATGATTCTAACATGAGTTGGGTGAATCAATTTAAGAAAAAGATCCAGTAAGACATCTGTTTAGAGGTTTAACTGTAATGTGGCAGAAGACAATTAGACCTTTTTCCTTTGCTGAGATCTGGATTGAGTCTGTTTGCTGCCGCAAAGGGGGCTGATACTGTGCAGGGGTGGCCCCCAAGACCCAAACACCTCAGTATAGATGATTTCTTAAGCTTTTTTGATTTGTGGTTGTTGTTGTGTACCTTCAAGTCATTTCCGACTTATGGCGACCCTAAGGCAAGTCTATCACACGGTTTTCTTGGCAAGATCTGTTCAGAGGAGGTTTGCCAATTGCCTTCCTCCAGGAATGAGAGAGTGTGACTTACTCAAGGTCATCCAGCAGTGGCTGTGGCTGAGCAGGGATTCAAACCAGAGTGGTAATCCAGTGCTCAAGCTGCTACACCACCATGGTTCTTGCTTTTCTGGTACCACTGGTATTAATGAAACTTTCCAAGATGACCGTTTGTCCCAACTTGATATAAATTTGGATGACCTGGTCACGTCTGCATCATGTGATTTGATTAACTTGGATAATGAGAGTCCCGATCTGAATGTCTCTCTTACCAATGTGGCCTTAGATATTTCATTTGGGGAACTGTAATTAGAGAGGAAGCATGCTGGTAAAAGCTTGCCTTTTTACTTTGATTGCTCTCTTAGCAATTATTATTTGGATAACTCCAATCCCAGAGATTAAGTTTAGAATTTACAAATGCTTTATTCAGGAACAGCAGAGAAATAGTAGCTCATTCTGGCAATTGCCAAGACTAAAAGCCTTTAAGATTTACAGTGCCTTATAGGAAGTAACATCACCAATTTGCATGTGCAAATTCAGCAGCTAATTAAAATACCTCTTTTCCCAGGATCACATCCTACCCTCTAACAGCCTGAGCTTGTGTCTGCATGTGTCTTTGCTCTTATTAGGATTTGTTAGAATAGCATTCCTTCATCCCCAAAACACTGTTTTTCTTATTCGCTACCCATAATTCACTTCCGGCCCTCTTGTTCTAAACATTACATGGCATCAAACATCAAAACTCTATATAGCAACAGAATGCATAGCAGGGAAGGTAAAGCTGATGTGACACTTTCTAAACATTGCATTCTATTTTGGATTGGCATACCACCTGCACAGCTGGATTTTACCAGTACTCTAGGAATGCCACTGTTGCCCATTTGGACTGTCACTTGGGCAGGATTCCATGCTTTTTTTTAAAAAGATACATCTTTAACCCTTATAGAAGCTGAAATGTGGGATGAAATAGTATCATAGAATCATAGAGTTGGAAGAGACCACAAGGGCCATTAAGGCCCCCTGCCATCCAGGAATACAACATCAAAGCATTCCCAGCAGATGGCTATCCAGCCTCTGTTTAAAAGGAGAAGACTTGATCACACTCTCAGGCAGCGTATTCCACTGTCAAACTGATCTTACCATCAGGAAGTTCTTCCTAATGTTTAGGTAGAATTTCTTTTCCTTAAAATTGAAACCATTGCTTTGTGTCCTAGTTTCTGAAGCAGGAGAAAACGTGATGTCCCTTCAAATATTTAAACATGGCTATCATGTCACCTCTTAACTTTCTCTTCTCCAAGTTAAATATACCCAGTTCCCTAAACCTCTCCTCATATGGCATGGTTTCCGGGCCTTCTACCATTTTGGTTGCCCTCCTCTGGACATGTTCCAGCTTGTCAGTATCCTTCCTGAACTGTGATTCCTAGAACTGGAAACAGTATTCCAGGTGGGGTCTGACCAAAGCAGAATAGCGTGGCACTATCACTTCCCTTGACCTAAACATTATACTCTTGTTGATGCAGCCCAGAATCGCCTTGGCTTTCTTAGCTGCTGCATCACACTGCTGCCTCATGTTCAGCTTGTGGTCTACTAAAACTCCTACATCCTTTTCACATGTGCTATGGTCAAATGAGGTGTCACCCATCTTATATATGTGCATTTGACTTTTTCTGCCCAAGTGTAGTACCTTACACTTCTCAGTGTTAAAATTCGTTTTGTTAGTTTTGGCCCAGGTCTCTAATCTATTATGATCATTTTGAATTCTGATCATGTCTTCTGTGATGTTACGTACCCCTCCTAATTTGATGTCATCTGCAAATTTGATAAGAATGACCTCTATTCCCTCATCCAGATCATTGATAAAAATGTTGAATAGCACTGGGCCCAGGACAGAACCCTATGGCACCCCACTAATCACTTCTCTCCAGGATGAAGAGGAGCCATTTGTGAGTACCCTTTGCATTTGGTCAGTCAGCCAGTTGCCAACCCACCCCAGTTCTTAGATTTTCATTTCCTGATGAAAACGCTATGTAATTATCTGACTCAAAATGTCCCAATCCTGTCCACTTTAGCTCACTCACCCCAAGTATTATAATGTTTATATGTTCCATTTCTTGTTTTACTACATCTAGCTTCCTCCGATTCATGCTTCTCCTATTCCATGTTCCTGTAATATGTGTTGTGCAGCATCAGACTTTCCTTTCCGTCTGAGCAACTTCCAACCTTGATCAAGCATAGTCATTTCTCTCCCCTTCAAAGATATTTCCCTGGAGCCTGCTGCTGCCTTCGGTACTATATTTACTTTTTGAGTGGTGCTGTGTATTACCTTAAAATCCAAGGATCCCATTGTTAAAAGGCAGTGCAAAGCTCCCATGACCTCCCAACCATGCCCAAATAATGTTCCCCCAACTCCAGTTCTAATCTGTTTTAGAATTAATTAAATTAAATTAAACTTACAGTCAAAAATAAAAAGTATGGCCTTGATCACTTGACAGACCTGAAAAGTGGGCCTGTGCCCTACTCTACAGAATGGTCATCAGTGTTTTCAAGATGAAAGAAATCATTCTAGAATATGAGCACACTTTTACTGACATATCTGGTAAAGTTGTCAATAGGGTTCGCATTTGTCCTTGAACTATAATTACAACAAATCTCAGGTAATTTTCCTTAAAATCATCACCGAGAACAACAATCTTAAAGAGGCAGTGGATTTATCCACACAGGTCAAGCTCTTTCCCCCAGCAGGAAAAGAGGAAACAGAGCAGTCTTTCTCCAGCTAGGACTTTGGCAGTCTTAAATGTACCTGTTAAGTATGTGTGTGTGTGGGATGAGGAGAGGTGAGTTGAAAGGAAAGGCGCTCTGGGAATTGCTTAGCAAGGAACGTGTTGATTATGGCATAAGCATTAGATAATGAGAACTCACTTTAGCTGATGCGTGGAGTGCATTCCTTCCTGCATCTGAGGACATGGTCACCAAAGACTTATGATATAATGAAAACATTAGTCTTTCACATGTGTTTCCCAGGTCATAGTTGCTTTTTTGCCATGACAGACTAAGCGTGACTAACTGTCCCTCTGGAAGTTGGCACGTAATTTATATGAGCTAATTATCTGAATGAAGCTGCTGATCCAGACATCAGCCCTTCGAATTTGATTTACATTGATCATGGAATCTGGTGGCTCTGGAGTCTGTGGGTTTTCTGTGCTGCAGCCTGAACTTGAAAGAAACTACCCACTGTGTTGAACCTTATGGCAAAAAAGTTTCAGTATTTTGGATAACTCCTTAAAAGTGTGGGCAACCCCCCCCCCCCCAGAGAACCTTACTGACATAGAAGCTACCACTGCTGTAGATGTCTCAGTGCTGGAGTGGGTTTTCTTCTTATGGGCTCTTGTTTCTATGCTGTTCCACTGGGCCCCAACCCTTTGTTGGGCCCTTTGAAGCTCTCATCTTTATGGCTATGCTCCTTGGGTGCTGTGGATGGGGCACTGGAGAAGAGGTTTGTTAGGGAAGGGGCATGCCATGCCCACCTGCCACTGGAAGTATATACAGGCCAACTTCTTGTGTGGCTGAAGTCTGGGAAATGCTCTCTGGAGAAAGAAGTTTGAATTTCAATCAAAGCCCCAATTTTTCATCTGACATTGTAATGGCTGGCAGAACAACTTGCAGAGCTTTGCTCTTGTAGCAGTCACATCCCCCTTTGGGGTGAAACAAGCTTCCATTTCTTCTCCCAGTTTCCCACTGATCTAGAAGGCAGCTTCTAGTACTTGTTCTCTTTAGTGTTCTACTAACTGTGAACCAACTATGGGCCTCTCCATTGCGAAAAACAGTATGACTAGGGTTCCCAGTATACTTTTGCCACTATACCATACTCTCTGAAGATTTCATGTAGGAATACACAAATAGTCCATATGTTAACTAGATGCCCTGTCTTTTTTTTTAAAGGGAGGGTCTTAGAGTTATTTTATATTAAAACGTGTTTAAGGAAGAATAGTAATTATGATAGCCTTATACTTCATAAAAGCCATGGGTGACTCCATTGGTCCACTTGTGATTAATGCACTGTTAGGGGTAGGAGTGCATGATGTCCAAAATCTTGTGTTCATAATTCCACCTTGGTAGAGTAATACCAAAAATAAGCCTTGTTCACACACAGCTGAGATTCATATATTTCTGAATTATTCTGTCAAATTTGTCAGAAAAATGAACAAACTAGGCAGTTTCTAGGTCATTTTGGGTAGTAATGTTTCACAAATGATTATATAGCTGATGCTCTTTGGGCATACAAAAATTAATATGCATATATTAGTATCAGTAATGTTAGTTGATATAGGACTAGGCTCTTCCAGTATCTATGTTGTATCTCATAATGAGAATTCAGTTAGTGGCATATTGTGTGTATTAAGTAGGGCTTATGCAGCCCTTTGCACAAGGTTTAAAGCCTCTTCCCACCTGCAGCTGTCCAGCCCTGATAGGGCCTGTTGCTGCTCCTGCTGACTAGTGAGGAGGGGAGAAAGGGGAAGGCAATTCAGATGATGTGGCTCCAAGGGGAAGGGGTAGGAGGACACATTCTGTCTGTAAGTGTGCTCCTGTTTTGTTTCCCCCGAGCTAAGTCGGTTCTTCATCCACTAACTTGCCTCCGGACTCCCTCCCATCTCCACTTGTAAGCAGCAGCAGCCCTTCCTGGAGCTTTACAAGCTGTGGAGTGGGGCACAGGGAGGTTTTGGATAGTGTGTAAGGACTAGGGCATAGACCCTTTCACCCCATTAAAATGGGGGGGGGGTTAGACATGGAACTGCATGGGTGGAGTGTTACACTCTGCCTACATGATGTAGGATCTCAGCTCATATTTGTTTAGAAAACAGCGCAGGTCTCTCTTTCATGTGTATGTGCACACATGAGCAGTGTTGTGATTGCTGTGGAATGGCTTTGCCCTTGTCTTTGGTATGGCACTGGAATCTCAGGAAAGAGGAAGCTTCTGACATGGCTGGTTGCATAAATGTCTAGGGGGAGCACTGTTCTTACACCAGGACTTGCGTTCATTCCTTGCAGTGTATGGATTATCCGTGCCTGCCTCGTATCTGCTAGCTCATGGTATTCTGTTCCTTTGTGGACCTGGATGTATTCATGCCCAAGGGAGGACGGCTTGCAGGCTGCAATTCAGGCCTGAGCTCTGCTGGCACATCATGCCAGCATAAAAACAGTTATACAAGAAGCTGAAATTTCTCAGAGCATGTATAAGATCAGTGTTAAGAGGAGCACTGCAAGTACACATGGAGCCCTCCCTCTCAACTTTTGTCTTGGTGGGTAGGGAATTAATTGACTATTGCGCAGTGGGTGACCTTGAGGCCTTGGCAACCATTTTGCAATTGGTTGCCTAGCTATGCAACCTAAGATAATTATGTTGACATATATTTACAGTGAGTTCTTGGCCTCAGACACCTGCCTGTGAGAAGGGCTGTACATTGTAGCCATGGCTACCCACTGCTGCTGTTTTGCCCACTTCACGTTCTGTTCTGCCCGATGCTCCAGGGTAGTCTGCTCTGCAGAGGTGCCGTGGTCCAAGCTTGCCTGAACCTGCTCTCGTGTTCTGTGTCTTCTAGAGCGTGTGGTTTGAGAAATCCATCACTTTGGGTGGATTGGCACCTTCTCTGCATGGGTAAAATGGGCGTCATCTGTGAAAAACTGTGGGTTGACAGCAAGGTCACCATGTTTTCTGGGTACATGTTCATTCGTATTGGAATGCTGGCGTTCGTGTCTTGCTGGGGATTGTTGTGGAGTTGCTTCAGTTGATGGCTGAGGATAGGAAGCTTGAATATATTACATCTTGTGGTGTAGCAGCAACTCCTACCAATGTTGTAAGATTGTACTGTAATCCACCAATCTTGTATTTCAGGTTTCCAGTATTAGCATTTAGCCACTTGTATAATGAATCTCTCTTGGAATGTGTTGTGCACATGCATGTGTGTTCCTGACACTTTTGATTTTTAAATTTTTCCTTCACTACCACCTTTGAACACCCTGTTAGATAATAATGCATACATGCAAAACATTTATGAATCTTAGTTTTGAAAATATATTTACAACTTTCAGTTGCAGTTGATAGTCCAGAAGATACTGAATGATGGAATGATTTTAGTGGCAGTGTTCTTCGATAAGGAGCGGATGATATGAAGATCTTCTATTTTATTTCTGTGGTGCACAGGCAAGAAGCAGGGCAATTCGTCTTTACTTCTGGAAGCTTACATCCAGGTTTCTTTGCTAAGTCACCACAGTTGGAGTAGTTATCTTGATATTTGCAAGGATTGGCTAAAAAGGAAAGAACATCAAAATCAACATTAACAAAAGTGAAATGCACCAAAGAGTCAGTCTTCAAGAAGTCTTATTTTTTAAGTACTGCAATTTTTGAGCTAATGTGTGAGATCTTAAAATGAAACATGGAGGTTCTTTAAAATAAAGAGAAGTTGAGATCTCTGAAAATATATTTAACCAGTAGTTTAAACAGATATAGTTATTAAATTAGTAAATAGTCAAACAGGTCCAGTCAAAATCCAAGGAATATCTGGCATGTTTTTAAGTGGACAGTGTCCAGGTCTTAGGCGTATTATATAGAAGTTCAACACATACTTTAAAATATGGAAGCTTCTGTTTGGGAAATTCTCTCTCTCAGTCTCACTCTTCCACCTGGTTAATACTATGGGAAGACGTTTTTGGTTTTTTGAATATCTGCTTGTTACAATAAGTCACACTATTACTCTGAGAAATAGTATTGGCCTCAATATCCAGGGATTTTCATAAGCACCTGTGAATCTCCACCTCCCTGCTTACCAAGGGTGAATGTCAGTTTGGGGGGGCATATGCAGTTCAGAAGCATTGCCAGTGCAATTCCAGCTGTGGGACTCGGGGCTTCCTCACCACACTACCCTTTCCAAGTGTGCACGCAGGGAAATTCAGAAGTACAGTCTGTAATCAGAAACGGGTCTTCTTGGTGCATTGGAGCACATCCTCACCCACTCCCTTCGTTGTATAACACGGCGACAGTTAACTGGCCACTCTCTTTCTGTTCTGTAGTTGCCATTTATTGTTCACTTTAAAAAACTGAGCTTTATATTTGAAGTTAGTTTCACTTACTGCATAGTCCCTTGTCACACGCAGAAGGGCAGTCCCCGCAAGGTGGTCCTGACTTATATGGCGTTTTAAGTAAGCCTTTTATGTTTCCTCTGAATGATAAATGTGAAGAGTAACATACAGTAAATGAATATGGATGAATTTATGCTTACTGCAATACTGCTTCTTACCACTAGACAGTTTTCTCGGTTAGACAGACATGCATTCATGACACAGCTAAACATAGAGATAATTCAGTGCCATAGAGCTGGAAGCGGCCTCAAGGGCCATCTAGTCCAGTTCTCTGCTCAGGGCAGGATCTCCAGCTAAAGCATCCCCAACAAAGAGCTGTCTGGGCTATGTTTGAAGACATCCAGAGAAGGAGACCCCACCACCTCTCTAGACAATTGATTCCATTGCTGAACCACTTTTACTGTCAAGACATGCCTTCTAATGTTCAATTGAAATCTACCCTCCTGTAACTTAAAATCACTAGACCTGGTCCTACCCTCTGGGGCAGCAGAGAACAGGCCTGCTCCTCCTCTCTGTGACAGGCCTTGAGGTATTTACAGAGTGCAATCATGTCACTCTTCAGTCGTCTTTTCACTAAGCTGAACATGCCCGGCTCCTTCAACTTTTCCTCATATGTTTTGTTCTCTATACCTCTATTCATCCTTGTTGCTCTTCTGTGAACCTGCTCTAAACCTGCTCTAATATCCTTCTTAAAATGAGGTGCCCAAAACTGAATACAGTACTACAGATAAGGCCTCACCATTACAGAATATAGCGGAGCTATTACTTCCTTTGTCTTGGAAACTATGCTTCTATTAATGGAGTCTAAAATAGCATCTGTCCTTTTTGCTGCCGCATCACACTGCTGGCTCATGTTCAATTTACGATCAACAATAATCACAAGATCCTTTTCTCACCAAAAGAACTGCCTGGCAAATGTTGGCTAAGATACTGTATTAGGAAATATAAAGTTCCAGTATGATGGAATTATGGTATGTCTCCCTTTTCCCCACTTGCAGGACTTACCTTCCTCCTGATCTGCCGTGGCCATGTAATGGATGGCGGAGAGTAAGGGGTTGCTGAGAAGCATTTGGCTATGTGACTATAGCCAGATGCACAACAATAACATCATTCCTAGGAGGCTCTGTAGGATCTGCACTTGTCTATAGTCACGTAGTAAGATGCATCTCAGATATCCCCCACTGTTCACTGGGCCCTACATGGCTGTAACGGTGGGGGACGGGGAGGCAGCATGAAAAAGTTGGATTTTAAGGGGGCTTGGTCATTGTGTAAGGGACATAGAGAATTTGATCTCCACAACAACCAAAAAAGGGGACAAACTCAAGCGTAGGTTGGACTTAACACCTGCATGTGTCTCTAACAGGATGCCAGTTGCTATGGACATTGAAATTTCACTGATTTCTCTTCCTTTGTAATCAATTACATTTTAACAGAGTTATGACCTAGATGTGTCAAAATCATGAAAATTATAGTGCATACATACGCAGGGCAATAATGGCAAACATAGTAGTGCTTAAAGGTGGCTTTGGGACAGGAAGCAGCAAAACATCCAATTTGGTAAGACCTGTACCAAACCACCTGTAGATAGAAAAGCATACACAAAAGAAAACATTTTGGTATCTGTTTTAATGCTGAGTGATGAAAAATGCATGCAATAAAGACTACTAGTTGTACAGCTGTGAATGAAATACTGGCCTAAATCCTGTTAGTGGTCCCAAATAGAGTAGCCCTACTGAGTCAGTTGCTGAATTGTAAGTCAGTACTTGCGTAAATTCTTTTGATTCACTGGGTCTAGGTATCGGATTCAATCCCACAAATGTCTGAAGGAAGTGCTGAAGCAAAGAAATGTCAGACATAATGATACACCATCATCTAATGTCGTGTTCCCATGTGAAAAATGACTGTCCCATAATATGAACTATCTAGCAGACTGCACAGACTGATTCATCAGCCCCAAGACAGCCCAGTTCACACCAAGATGCTTTGATATTCTTCCAGGGTTTTTTATTTTATTTTATTTTATTTTATTTTAATTTTATTTATTTATTTATTTATTTATTTATTTATTTATTTATTTTGGTCTTTCCGAGATCAGATGGTCTTGAATACATGGCAGATAGAATCTATTTCATCTAGATCACCTTCTTCTAAAAATATAAAACTCATGCTTAAAATATCTCCCTAATCTCATTTTTAAAGTGCCACCTTCCCCAATATGTTTTTTACCAGTTCCTGTATTCATTTGATGATTTTATCAGCTGAACATGCATTTGGCAGAAGATATGAAATGGGATTTGGGCTACCTGAGTATAATGGCCGATTACGGCGTTTGGAGTTACTGGTCCAATGCTATACTTGAAATCTTTCGCCTCGTTGTACCAGCTCTGGATGACATCAGGTCATGCAGTAACTGCACTTGACATGTAGAGATTTTCACCACATTGTATTCCATCTAGAAGAAAATAAACATGAATAAAACCCTGTGGTACAATCACTTATGTGCAAAAGGGATGCTTTCTAGTAGGAACAAATTTGTGGTCACTCCAATTCCCCACCCTCAAGAGTTTCACCTCATTCCCAAAAGTTAGCTGAAAGAAAACAGCAAATTTTAAAGTAAGTGAAACAACTGACTTATTTTCCCGTAAATATGGCCCAGCCCTAATTTTCTGTCCCTCTGACAGTGATAATACAAGAACCAGCTTGTAAAAAGTGGCAAAGCGAGTAGCAATTTTTAAAAAGAAAAGTATTGGCCAGGCAGGGATCTTATGCATTATGGTAGGGAGTTAATGCTGCAGGTAAATGCCCATAGATGTGAATAAGTCAGGGAGAAAGGAAAGACATAAATATATAATAGAGACAAAAACAGACCTTCTGGGGCAAAGTGGAGCTGAAAAAAATGGTCTTTACTTCCAAAATCCCAACTTTTCTTTTTCCTCCTCCCACTCCCCAACTGCTGCTGCTGCTTCTCCTCCCCTTCCTCCTTCTTCTTCGCCTTCACTTCATCTTCTTTGTATTTCAGGTTTTGAGCAGACAGGCCTAAATCTGCCAGAAACTTGGGAAAGCACCATGGTTTTGCCAGACCACATGCTTTAGTTAGGTAAGGATCTAGAGGTAATCCCTGAAATCTTTCCAATCTTTCCAATATTTTCTTTTTGTATTTTTTTTTTGCTTTATGTACTGTTATTGTTTGAATTTTTATTCTCCTGTCTTCTTTGTTATTCTTTTTATTATTCACTAAAAAATTAATAAGAAAGAATAGCTTTAATGTTTTGTGCATTATTACAATTGTTTGCATCTAATTGCAAACTATATAATATAGTGTATTTTGAAAAAAGTTAAGACCTGATAGGGCATAGTGAAATGCAGACAATCCAGTGTGGACAAAATGCATTCCTCATCTTTGGGGATACCTGACCTTTTGGTCTAAACAGAGGTCATGTATCTCAAAAGATGAAGTATGCATTTTTATTTAGATTCATCCTAGCAGAGTAAGTGTTTTTCTCTAGTTTCCCTCCTGATGGTTTTAAGGGGAGCGGATTTTCCTATGCCAGCTTCAAGTGAGCATAGGTGAAGGACTCAGGTGAACTTTCTCTTAGGGCAGTAGAGTTTGAGAATAGGATTCATTGTGCCTCAGTGGTTCAGATCTTATCTCTCAGGTCAGTTCCAGATAGTGGAGCTTTGAGAGAGCTGCTCCTCAAAAAACAAAAAATAAAAAAGCAGCTGTTATAAAGCATACCAGAAACAGAAACAATGCTTTTTAACATCTGCATGAAACTGATGGAAGAGATCATCTGGAGGCAAGGAGCAGGGTGCTATCAGTATTCCAATGACACCCAAATACACTTTCCCATGACTGCAAAAATAATATTGGCTAAGAATAGTGTGTCTCCCCTGAATGAATGTCTAGAGGAGAAGATGAGCTGGATGAAGAAAAATATTCTTTTAAAAAAATTAAATATATTTAAAAAATATAAGACCACAATTAAGGATTAATAATAACTACAAATTATAACTACAAGCTACACACAACATACAACATAAACTATAGAGACACAGGCCATTTCCACACTAGACTATTATAGTGCTATTATTCTACTTGCAACATCCTATGGAATCCTAGGGTTTGCGGTTTCGGGAGGGTCCAGGATTCCATAGGATGTTGCAAGTGGAATAATAGTGCTATAACAGTCTAATGTGGAAATGGCCACAGATGAACCTAAACAGAGACTGGTCGTTCTATGATATGTTGGTACACTTCCTTGAGGCTAAACGAACCTATAAAATAGTCATGTACTGAATAACTCACAGCCCAAGAATGCACTCTGATAGCAGAAGTAGTTTATTCATGGGATTAACACAAGCAACAGTAGCACCATTCCAGAGAAGTTGCTGAAACTGATTAGCATAGACAGTGTACATCCTTTATAGGTTATCAATACAAATCTAAGTGTGCAAAGCTTTTATTGTTCAGTGCAGCATGGTCCATTCCCCCTCATACTTTTCTCAGGTGGGTGTCAACCTCTAGCTGATTTGCCCTTGAACAGTAGTTGACTATCTATGTGCCTGCCCCAGTTGTTTCCGTATCACTCCATTCCCATAATATTCTTGCACCAAGTATTTCTCACTTTCATTTTCTAGCCTTTACTGCTCTCCCCTCATTCATCTGATACAAAGCAACAGCATGTAGTCTGTTAGATATGTTGCAGCAGCAATTAGGAGTTGCTTTTGTATGGGATACATAGTGGCCCTTAACATTGGTTAAATAAATTCTAGCCAGTTTGCAAAGAATACACATTTGAATCCACGTTCAGTCTATTGGCATCTTATTTTATTGTTCCTCTCTCTTCTCCACCCATTACCATGGGATAGATGCTCTAAGTTTATTAAATATCTTAAGGAACTCAAAAAGAGGCTTTATAAAATTAATCACTATAAAACTTACCGTATTCATTCACTTAAGATTAATGTACGACGTGATAAATATGATGTTCTACAATATTATTTCTAATTGTACTATTCCCACCCTACTGTTTCTGTGCCCCCCCAGAAACATCTAATTTAATTTGTAACCTTTCCCCACTCTTCTTAAAATTTGAAATTTATTCAGAGAACCTTCTTTAATCAAAATAGTCAATTTATCCATCTCATAGAATCATATCATAGAATCATAGAAATGTAGAGTTGGAAGAGACCACATGGGCCATCCAGTCCAACCCCCTGCCATGCAGGAGCACCCTCAAAGCACTCCCGACAGATGGCCATCCAGCCTCTGCTTAAAAACCTCCAGAGAAGGAGACTCCACCACACTCCGAGGCAGCATATTCCACTGCCGGACAGCCCTGACCGTCAGGAAGTTCTTCCTGAGGTTCAGGTGGAATCTCCTTTCCTGCAGCTTGAATCCATTGCTCCTTGTCTCTGGAGCAGCAGATCTCTGCTGTTGTCAGATTTTTCCTAAGCAGTTCTTGTCTATGTGGTCATCAATCAGTCCCAAGAAGAAAATTCCTGGCTTCATTTGAATTTTTATCTTCAATATATTTTCCATTAATTGATTATTTGCACCCAGAACTTCCTTGCTTTTCCACATCGACTACATATGATAAAACACCCTTTCAGTCTGTTCACACTTCCAACTAAGACTGGAAGGTCGTTTATATATTTTAGACAATTTCTCTGGAATTAAGTACCATCTATACATCATCTTGTAGAAAATTTCTCCCAAATCATTAATTTAATGTAAACTTTAAATCTTTAGAGCACATTTTCCCATTGAGCCATCTGGAAATGTTTTGGTCCCATTTAATCATACACTCTTTTTACTTGTTCACCTTCCATTTCAGTCTTCAATTACAGTTTATTCATTTTGGCTATTAAATGATCATCGTCTTTACACAGTTGTTCTTCAAATTCTAGTTTTAAAACTTCAAAGCAAAATAAAATTTGACTATTTTTAAAACAGTCAGTTAACTGTCTGCTAGCAAGCCATCTAAGTTCAAAGCCATTTTGAATCAATTACTCATTTGTTTTCATTCACAATTGGCCTATATCGACCTGCAACATATCTATATATGTTAATCATTTATCTTTAAAATTTATTTCTCTTGTAAACAGAACTCCATGTGGAGAAGTCCTCAAAGGCATTTTAAAGTACAATCATATTTTATGTTTATTCCAAACTCTTAAAAAATGCATGCCTTATAAAATAATTATTAAAGTTTACATTAGCTCTAATTTTATCATTCGATAAAAAGATATGCCATCCAAATTTTAACTCAAAACCTTCTGATTTCTTCCCTTTTTCAAAATAATCCAATCTTTCAACCACACCATACAGGAGTCATAATACAGCTCCAAACCTGGAAGGCCAAGCCCACCACTTTGTTTAGCATCTTGTAAAATCCTAAATATTACTCTTGGTTTCTTTGTCTCTTTGGTAAGACATTCATTGTGATAGCTGATGTCTTGGCTAGGGATGACCATCTCAGTTTAGTCCATCTTTGTAAATCTTGCTTGATTTCATTCCATAATGTAACATAATTATTCTGGAATGTTTTTGTATTTTGATTTTCATAAATGATGCCTAAACACTTTACTTTCCTAAAAATTTTAAATCTCATCTTTGTAATCAGTAGTCTTTGCTGTTCTTTCACTATATTTGTTGTCAGTGTAACGCTCTTATCTGCATTTAATTTGAAACTAGCCAGTGCATCAAAATCACTCAATATCTTAAGTAACTGTTCAACACACAGCAACAAATAACAGTAAAAAACACAGCAATTAACATTCATAATTTAAAACTCAAGGTGTTCCCCCACTTTGATCCATAGGGACAGGAAGGTAAGAAAATAATAATAATAATGATAATGATAATGATAATGATGATAGTAATAATAATAAATGGTCATAGGTGGTTTACAACTAGAGAAGATGGGCTGTTTCAGTCCAATATTTCAGGCTGAAGCACCTTCTGCCCCACTGCTCAGACAATGAGCCATCACTGTTATTGGTATTGCTTCTGGAGTATGTTTTAAGAATCAAGACTCATTGTAAGAATTGTAAGTCAGTGCCACCTATATGTGAATGGCTTATCAATCATACTTGTACTGTTGTTGTTTATAACTTGACTTACCAACAGTCCTTTTTTCTGGTGGGCTGTGAGAGAAAGTACATTTACTTGCCCATTGTTTGGAATTCTCAGCTGCTTTAGGATTCCATACCTAGATGGAAGAACAGACCCCAACAAACTCCTGAGAAGGCATAATGTAAGTATACAGAAGGTAACAGTGATCTGACTGTTTGTCAGTTTCAGCATTCTTCAAAATTTGAGGGAGAGGGAAATTTTTTAAAATCCTGGCTCTGAACATTGCACTTTCTGAGGAAAGATCTAAAAATTATGCTATACTAGATTATATTTCTCACAGAGTTCGGACGAGTTACTTTTTAGACTATTCTTCGCCAACTCCAATAAGTAATTTGTACAAGTCTGTTTTGTTTGTCAGCACAGAAAATGCTAAAAAATTAGTTTGGGGAAATTGGTTGATTCAAAGTAGCTGATTGTGCTCCAGTTTCTGTTATATTTACACAGGTAACATAAGTCTAGCTTTTGGCAGCTAATTTCAAAATTTCTGCAAGATCCAATCAGTAATAATAAAGTGCAATAAGAAATTGCTTCCCTACCTCCAGGAAAATGAAAGCTGTGTGGATACTTGGACTATTATACAGTGGGCCCACCATATTCGTGAATGGTTGGTTCCAGGACCCTTTGCAAGTACTAAAAATCATGTATTTTCAAATCCATACAAAAAATGGCACAGGGCATCAGTGACTGCAGCTGCCATGTCCCTGACGAAGTCCCAGGGTGGCCACCAGCTCCTGGCTGAAGCTTCTGGGTGCCCTGTTGGCAGCGGCAGCAGTCCCAATCCTGGTAGTTCATTCACAAGCCAGTGCCCAGGATCAGGACCAACCTTGCCACTGTATCCCTGCCTAAGCTCCCCCCTACCCTGCCATTGTTGAGGTGACAGAGCAGCACCACCTCCAAAGGAGCATGAAAGACGTCAAAACAAACTATGGAACATATATAGTTTAAAATATCTAAAATATCTACAGCATATCTAACTAGGGCCATTTCCGCACTAGACTGTTATAGTGCTATCATTCCACTTTCAACATGCTATGGAATCTTGGGTGCCTGGCCCCTCCCTAAACGGCAAACCCCAGGATTCCATAGGATGTTGAAAGTGGAATGATAGCGCTATAACAGTCTAGTGGAGAAATGGCCTAGGATGTGCAGCACAATATCTTAAAATGTAAGAGTA
Source organism: Cyclura pinguis (assembly GCA_030412105.1). NCBI lineage: Eukaryota > Metazoa > Chordata > Lepidosauria > Squamata > Iguanidae > Cyclura > Cyclura pinguis. The sequence continues at coordinate 179,166,428 of CM059599.1, forward strand.
AAAATAAGTAAAAGACTGATTTGTTTAAGCTAGCTAGGAATTGTAATGTGTAACAGCAGCAACAATTCAGAATGTGCTTAGCAGAGGAAATTCCTTCCTTTGTCTTTGTTGCCCCCCCTCCCCCCAAATCCAGCCATTGTTTCCATTTTAGATTTGGTCCCATCTGCCAGTAAGCAGGCCAAATACCACACAAAATCCTTTCTGGAAATTTCGTGGAAATAGGAATTAACAACCTGATTTGCTCATAAAAACCACACACAAAAAGCATGTGAGCCAAAGATTCGACAGTCCCTCTCCCCATAGTGATACATGGGCATCCAATTTGTCTTGCAAAAACCGATCAGCCCTGGGGGAGAGGTAAGTTCTCCAGACAGCTAACAGGACTCTCTTGGGAGACAGGGAACAAGTCCAAATGAAATAAGGAAAAATTTTTCCAGGTGATAGACACAAAGGATTGTTGTTGTTGTCATTGTGTGCCTTTGAGTTGTTTCTGACTTATGGCAACCCTAAGGTGAACCTATGGTAAGGCCCCGCTTTGAGGGTCTCTGATATTAGTATGGTTTGGATGGGCACCATACCTAATTGGCATCATATGTAATTGGCAACACACTTTAATTGGCACTAATATCAAATTCAAGCCTGAGAGGTGATGGAGAGGTCAAACCTAGTGAGGGAAAGAATTTGACTGTAAATGTGAGGATAAGTCAACTCTAAACTTCCTCCAGGTAAGACTGAGTCATTTGTCAGGCAAATACACACCATTCCTGTGGATAATAGGCTTAAATAGAAGCTGGAATTTTCCAGGGAATCCAACTGTGAGGAGCCCACCAGGACACTGACTGACAGATATCCATCCCTTGTACATCTGGATTCTTTCCTCTTTCCTCACAGCACCCACAACAGACAGCTATTACAACACCCATCATGTCTTTGATAATCAAAGCACTAAGCTCATCAGCAGGTGAAAGACCCATTGTCCACAACAGGTTCCCTTTGTCTTGCATCTGGAAACTTCACTACCACAGGCTATTTTCAGGGTACAAATACGCTTGATTTCAGGATGCCCAGTGCAGTCTCTCAAAGGTCTACCCTTCACTCTGTCCGTCTGGCTCCTGAATGAGAACTGTCCTGAGGTCCCACCTAAGCCAAAACACATTTTTGCCCTTCATTACTCTTCTGGACTGGTAATTATAAATCCCCCAAACCCCTCAGCCGTTCTATAATTTTTCCTCCCTTTTCTTTCAGTTAGCTCTTGTGTGAATGTGTGATTATGTGTATCTTGTGTGCATGCATGAGTGAATTCCCCCCAATTAAAACACATTTTTAGCTTACTTTTAATCTTTGGCTGGTTCTTTTCCTGCGTGTGCCCATAAACACTGGTAGGAAGGATCTCGCTAAGTTGCCCCCCCTCTCGCAAGCCTCTTCTTTAAGCTAATTCATTCCCCACCTTTGCAAGGAGGCACTGGCATCACAGGGTGGCCCTTGCGGCACCCACGTTTTGGGGTAACACTATCACTGGGTTTTCTGGGGCTGAGAGTGTGTGACACACCCAAGGCCACCCACTGGGTTTCTATGGCTGAGTGGGGAACTGAACCCTGGTCTCCAGGGTTGTAGTCCGGTGCTCAAACCACTAAACCATGCTGGCTCTCATACACAGAGTGCTAGATGTCAATGTCCTTAATCCGTTGATGGATATCTATGGCAGCTCCAGAGGCCAAATTTCTGCTTCAGAAGCTCCACACTCTTCCAAAATTGCTAAAATACATTAAATTGGAAGAGGCCATAGTCTGTTCCTGGTTTTGAAAGTGGTGGCTTTTTAAAAACTTAAGTAGGGTAGCCTTGTAACCTATATACATGGCAAATTGCCAGTTGTGGTAGCTTTCAGGAAAGGCAATTCATCTTGTTTTGGGAGAATGGGAACAAAAACAGTAATTCGGAGAGTCTGGAGGGGTCAAGGGCAACAAAAAAACAGCCTTGGGAGCTGCATGAGGTCCCAGGGCATCAGTGTGCTCCCCCCGCCTTAATTGACAAACAAGAGTTGATTTCAGTGGAAGATAACTTACAGTGACCAAAAGATTTCTGGACAAAGCTGACTATTGTTGCTGTTATAATTATGATTATTATTATGGCTAATTTTGTTAGCTGCAACTGATATAAAGATCATGCTTGAAGAAGGATCAAAAGTTCAAATGATACAGCAGTACAAACCACCTTTAGCTGGAGTTTAAAGGCAGCAGGGCTGCTTGTCTTTAACAAAGTCACAGTACTGCTCCTGATATACATTTGCTTACACTATAAAGTGAATACAAAAAAAGAGAAGGGAAATACCCATTTGATTCCTGACTATCCGAAAAACAATCTCATCATCCCAACATGAGTACTATAAGATAGCTGTGCCAAAACTTCAGCTTGACGTATTTGGGACCCACAGGGATCAGCCGCCTTTTCTCCATAAAGACAAAACTGCATTATAACTTTAGCACACACTGAACACAAAGGATTTATGGAAACCCCACAGCAAAGAAAAATACGGAATGCTTCATCAATTTGCCTGTCTTTCTGGTGGCAGGGCCATGCTGATCTTCTCTGTACTGATCCAATTTTAGTATATATCTTCTAGCTTGTAATGGAATAATTTCAAGAAATTGTCAAATGCTACTGAATGGCATCATTAAAAGTCTTGCAATCTGGACTAAGCTAAAAATTGTCTTGGTTAGGTAATTTTTCTATTAAAAAATGGTAATTTGCCTAAAATTTCTATTCTTATTCACAACCCTTTCCTTACTGACTTGGAAATTTTGGGATATGAAAGGCCTTTTGTTCACCAATGTTAGCAAGAATCAATTCTGACATTTTGATTGGCCTTCAGAATGAGTATAGATTGACTTTTTACTTCTTGTTATCTTATTTTGATATTCTTATTTTGCAGCCATCTGGCTATTATAGCAGAAGTCTTATTTTAATCACTAGAGCCTGGACTCAGTTTATATGCTGGAATAGGAATGTGCTTGTAAGTACCTTCAGGTTACCTGTTGACTTATGGTGACCCTATGCATTTCACAGGGTTTTCTTAGGCAAGGACTACTCAGAAGTGGCTTTGCCACTTCCTTCTTCTGAAATATGGCTTACAGCACCTGGTATTCATTGGCGGTCTCCCACCCAAGTACTAACCAGAGCTGACCCTGCTTAGCTTCCAAGATCAGACAGGATCTGGTGCCTTTAGGGGGTTTAGGCCCTGGAATAAGGATACATCCTATTATATGGTCTTTTGTGTCTAGGCAAAAAGGAAGTACAAAATACAATTCATGCTAAGATTATTCCACGTATAATTTTGTCAGGGTTATCACATTTAATATCATTTGCTAGTCAGACATCTTTTTATAAGCAAAGAACTGACCTAAGTGAAAGGGGAAAATATATAGTAAGTGCTACAGGCCATTGGATTTGATCAAGTGCACTGGGATACTTTCCAGCAACAGACTGATTAGCAACAATCATAAATGAGTGTCTCCTTAGTTCCAACTGCTTAAATATAATTGTTCCTTTTGACTAGAGTAGACCTGCTGAATCACTAGGAACGTCATAAATTGACACTCACACATTTGCTAAGTTGATGTTTAAGGCCATTTCCACACTAGACTGTTATAGTACTATTATTCTGCTTTCAACATCCTATGGAATCCTGGGGTTTGCAGTTTAGGGAGGGGCCTTTGATGATTCCGTAAGATGTTGAAAGTGGAATAATAACACTATAACAGTCAAGTGCAGAAATGGCCTAAGTTTCCTTATTTCAGTAGGTCAGTGGGTTTATCTGAGACTGACCACTGAATTTAGGGCCAGTATTTTCACTCTATTGGGGTACAGAAAACTATGCAGGCAGACATCCTGATTTGAAAATGTTTTGGTACTAGAACAAGGGAAGGGGGGAAATCAGCTATATAAGCTATTTAATTCCTTTAAGACCTTGAATATCCTTATAACAAGAAACTATAAAAATGAAAAGGGGTATAAATTACAGCGTGGAGAGGAGAGATATCTGTTTCCAGACACAATTTAAAGATCCTGGTCATGACCAATACAGCCCTATACAGCTTAGGTCCAGACTATCTGAAAAACAATATTTCCCCATATAAGCCTGCCCAAGTTTTTAAGATCCTTGGGGAAGGGTTTTCACAGGCACCTTTGGTAAGAACACCAGAGAGAGCCTTCCTGAGAGAGATCCTGGCTGCTTCCAGGTTGTGGAAGTCTCTGACACAGGAGACCAGGCTGGCCTCCTCCTGCCTCCTCTTCTGCTGGCAAGTGCAGATCTGAAGCTTTGGCTTCATGAGGCATGACATTTTGACCCTGAGTTATGACGGCACTCTCTGGTAAATAGGTGTCGTCTCGGCTTCTACTTAATTGTGCCTTTGAGAAGCGTCTGTTCATTCCCCATACGTGCATGGACAGCAGAAGAGGAGGCACAGAGGAAGGCAAAGCATACATGGAGATCCCCCCACAAGGGAGCAACAAAAAGAAGGAAATAGAAGTAAGCAAGAGTGTTGACATGGAATATGAATCTAACAGATGAGGAAATATATCAATGTGTTTTGAGAAGCCTCTACCCTATAATTATTATTGCTTCTCATCAAGCTCAGCCTTGGTTGTTTAAATTAAATTTGCATGACTGACCTATACTGACAAACTCATTCCTGTACGACAAACTTAGGACACGTAAGCTTCTTTCCCCATTGGTATGTAATGCTTCCATGGAATCAAAAAGTTTTATTTGTGTCAGTTGCTGAGCAAATATCAATATTTTAATAAAAAAATAGTTTACAATCCTTACTTCATCTCTCTTCACAGGGAATTTTAAGAGGTTGTTTCACAAATGAAGATCAATTTTCTCAGTGCAACCCAGAGAGCTCTTAGCATAACCGGAGTTTGAAAGCACAACTCCTAGATGAAGTCTAGCCCTGAGTTGCACTGTTTTTCAAGCAGCACTCATAGAGTGCTGCTATCTTAGCGTAGAAAGACATCAGATTGCATCTGAACCTTTCATGTAGTCCATGAAAGCTTATGGTAGTAATTTCCTGGATTCTTTACTGTCTTTCATGTAAGAGAAGAAAGCTCCAGTAAATAGGGCATCATGCTGTGGTTTCAGTCCTAAGCAGAGGTGCTATGGAGCAATTGAAACTGAACTCAGTAGGATTAAGTTCTGACTGAAGTTAGGATGAAGTTAGGACTGCATTGCATAAGAAGTGTACAGTTTTGTGAGTCTAGTCATGGGTTTGTTCCTGTGCAACACTTTCAGCTGAACCAAGCATGTACCAGTCAAGCTTTTTCTTTTTTTTTCAGCCTTACCATCTTCAGCATGTTCCTGGCAGTAGGGTTCACTCCTCTACGCAGGGCATTATGCTTGTCAACAATTGTCTTTTGTTGATCTGCTGCATGCGTCTAAAGTGACAGGACAATTAGTATTTCACTCATATTTATTTATATGAATATAAACTGTTTTTCAATATTTTAGCCTTCTTATTCTGATAATTATAGGCAAAGTGAAAAAATAACCACATAGGCCTCATTGGCTAGCTGTAGTTTCTTTTGGGATACATGAAATCTGGGTGGGAAATTGTATAATTTTGAGGTGCCCTTAATTACACAATATGGGAAAACTTCTGGCAATAGAGTTGAATTAGAATGTGTTCCTTTTTTTCTGTGATCCAGAAAGGTACTGCACAGAGTGCTTTTGGGTAGTTAAAGGCCCTTTCCACATGAGGCACATGAAGCTGTTTGCGCTGTTTCTTACCATGTCTTATTGGATCCAAATAACACGGGCTTTCCCTCATTTGCTTCCACACAGATCCTTGGTATGTTTCGTTTTGATTGGGAGGAGTGCGAGTTCATGCATCCGCACTACTTCGGTGGTGGCCACTCCCACTGCTCCTCTCACCCTGCCCTGGCTGCTGTGATTGGCTTATTTTTTTTCTCTTTTGGGTTGGTACGTTTGTATGTACCTATGTACCTATGTAGGTACGTATTTGTCGGTGTATAATGGGCACTTCCCCCGCCCCAAATGTCTTCTCAAAATGGGGTGTGAATATGGTAACTCCCCCACCCAGGCAGATCACCTGGCAGAGCAAAGTTGGGAGTGCAATCTCAAGCTCCTCGCTCATCTCCGCCCCACTGCGAGCACGATCCTGCCCCAGAGAGGAATGGGGGGAAGGAGCTTCTTACACACACACACACATACACACACACACATACACACTGCCTCCCTCCTTCCTCTTCCAAACTCAGCAGGAAAGTTTCCTCGCGAGGAGGAGAGGAATGGGGAGGAAGGGGCTTCTCATACACACACACACACACACACATGTACACATGCACACACACACACAGAGCCTCTTCTTTCTGCCTGGGCAGGGAGGTCCTCCCACCCAAGCAGATAGGACAGGATCTGGGAACAGAGTACTAAAGTATTTTTTCCTAAATAATATAGTCTGAAAATAGGGTGCTCTTATACGGCAGTGCGTCTAATGCTGACAAATGCAGTAAAACATTTGCAAAATAGAAAACAGCTCTCTTCTTTTAACATGCCTGTGCCTTGTTTTGTCTGGTTACTCTGGCCCTTTCCACATGTGGGGGGGGGGGGGGACGGTCGAAAACGGCCAAAAATGGAGCTTACCGGCAGCCGGGTAAGTCCGTTGCGACATGAAGCAGCGCGAGCTCGCTGCTCCGCAATCCTCCGGCGTCCCAAATGGTGGCTTCCGGTTGGTGGAGGCTCTCCACCAACCGGAGAAGCTCGCCAGCTGGAAGCCCGCCCCCAGCAGATCTGCAGGCACGCACTTGTGCACGCCTGCAAATCCGCGTCGGAGCCAGGCGACGGAGCGGCGTGGGGCTGCACGCTCCGTGCTTTTTAAAAACCTCGAAAAAGAGGTTTTTAAAAAACACGCAGCGCAGCTAGTTCCGGCCGCTCCTGAGTGGATTCTGGTGTGGAACTACAAAAAGTAGTCCACCCCAGTCCACTTTACGGTGTAGAAGACCTCTGTGAGAGGTCGCTCTGCACCGTTACAGCAGCCCGGTGTGGAAATGGCCTCTATTTCCTAAAGTTTGCTGAACAACAACAAAAAAAAGGTGCCTGCCTGTCCTTTGGTGGGCGGGGACAGCTGGAGAAGGTGAGCACACCCACAGCCCACTGTCTGCTGCCCACCAATTTGCATCAGTGCGAATGTATGTGTCTGCACCACTGCAAAAGTCCAAATTTGCTCGATCTTGAAAATTGTTTCAGATTTTTTCCGGTTTTCAAATAGCACGCTTTCCCACTGCATGGAGGCGCATTAACTCAGGATTACATGTGGAATGATGGTAAATAAAGCGAACCTAATTTGCGCTCACGTGCAGAACAGCTCTGTGCCAAAATGCAGTGACCCCCGTGTGGATCCAAGATAACTCTGTGTGGAAAGGGCCAAGGTGAACATTTTCGATTGGCCATGATCTAGCCTTGTATTTGAAAACCTAATGAAAAGTTTCTGTCCCATTGGTTTTGATACAATTTCGACATAAACCAGTATTGCTATCACTTTATGCAAATTTGAGAAACTTACATATCCAGGAAATAGTTGCAGTACAGTAGCAAGACATAGCAAGACAATGAACAAGGCCATCTCTGAAAACAAAAAGCCAGAAAAGTGTTTGTTTACATTTCCTGTCTATACAATATATCCTGAAACTGAGCGTATCTTTTGTTTGTGGTGGCTTAGATTTCAAAATGCTTACATAGCCTTAGCCTACCATGAAGTAAATGAGTACCAAATAAACCGCTCTCTTGGCCCTTCACCTTCCCTAATATGGGCCTTCCCTTGCTTGGCTTCTTGAAGCATTGGCACATTGGCACTTTTCTCTATGCCCTGTGGATAGTTTCTTGGCAAATTAACTAGAAATGGTTTAAAATCTCCCCATGGCTCCTCATTACTTTTTCTATGTTGAACTTAGTGTATTGAAAGATACCATTTGGAACATAAATCCCAGCAAACAGAGTGGCAGGCAAAAATGTCACCGTTACACTTTCGCATGCTGAGAGTGTTCTCTGGGTGCTTGCTTATTATCTCTGCACCAAGAACTTAGAACTGCCAGGAATATGGAGCTTGTCTTTAAGGTATTGCCACAACTCAGGCCCTTTCCGCACCTTACCTTCTTCTGGCGCTGGGGTGCGGGGATCGCGTGAGCAGCCTCTGGCGAGAGACTCTCGTGTCTGGGGTCCTTTGGCTCCGCATGAGCTGCCTGCTCGAGTGAGAGCCCTGCCTTTTCCTTCTGCAGCGCAGCCTGGGAGTTTTCCAGGCTGCACTGGGCAGGAAGCGCGACCGGCGCGGCTCCAGAGGCTCTGCACACCAGCTAAATGCACGTGGGACCCGGGAGCAATGCGTGATCACGCACCGTTTCCGGCTTCTAGCCAAAAAGGAAAAGGTGTGTGATCGGCACGTGCTGGCCTCTGGAGCGTCACGCAATTGTGAGTGCGTCGTGCAGATTGCTCCTCACAATCGCATGATGCTCCAGGCCCTCTTTCGCATGGCAAATGCCGTGCAGAAAGGGCCTCAGTCTCCTTCTTCCATTTCTCTGCCACATGTACTTGATCTTGTGATGGTGTCACTGAACTCCCTGTACCAGTGATGATTTTATGACAGTAGCGCAATACTAAGAGGGTTTTTTTTTTCAGTCAGCCCTCATTTTGGAAATGTTGAAGCTTTGCTTTCTTTTCATTTTCACTTTCCCCAAAGCAGAGATGGGTGTGTGATGTTCAGTTGGCCTTCTGGTTCCTTATGCTTGCCAGGAAGCAATGTGGGATCAGGCTATGTGGGCACACAGATACCATGTAATTAGTACAATCCCAGAAAGACATGGCATTAAGCAAAATGGTGGGATTGTGGTGCAGTCTGAATATAGAATGGGTTTTGCTGTAGATTGCACCGGTTCGCAAGCAGTAAGATAAAGTGCAGATAAGTCATATTTTACTAGCTCATTTTCTCTCAGGGAGAAATGTAGAATATCGCTGTCTTGAGGTAAAAGAGTGGTAAAAGAAAGTTTAAATTTCTCAAAGCATTATCTATACAATAGATTGAAATGTATTCCCATAATTATTTATTCATTCCATTGCAAACATCTGATATTTTGTTAGTGTTCTTATGTGCCTTTGAGTCAACTCTGACAGAGACCCTCTTCTACTAGGCTTTGCTTGGCAAGATTTATTCAGAGGAGGCTTGCCATTGACTTCATTGTTGGCTGAGAAAGTGTGCCTTACCCCAAGAGCATACAGTGGGTTTCCATGGCTGAATGGGGATTTGAATCCTGGTCTCCTGAAATCCTAGGCCAACAACTGTTACACCATGGTGACTCTCTCAAATGACATAACTGTATTTCCACAAGAGTGTGGATAGGACTACAGCTTTAAAACTGCTTTAGCAGTCATCCAGGTAACTTAACTTCTGGCTGTGCATGTGTTAGAGAATTCCAATATAACTGTGAATGACTTTACCATGCACAGTTTCTAGGATTCTCTGAAGAAAATCCTGACAGTTTATTGATGTTGTTGTGTGCCTTCAAGTCATTTCTGACTTATGGCAACCCTAAGGTGAGAGAGATCTTGGTAGAATTTGTTCAGAGGGGGGCTGCCTGTGCCTTCCTCTGAGACTGGGAGAGTGTGACTTGCCCAAGGTCACACAGTGGGTCTCCGTGGCTGAGCAGAGTTTCAAACCCTGGTCTCCCAGTGTACCAGTCCAACATTCAAACCACTGTCCCACGCTGTTTCATGACAGTTAAAAATAATATATTGGTAGAGTGGATATATCTTCAGATTTACCATCAAAGTAGAGAACAATAATGCTCTTGTCAGAGAGTTTTTATACACTCTTCAGTGGAAATCTGATGAAGAAAGTGCATCTTCCTAAATTTCTTTTGTGAAATCTTCCTAACTTCTTTAATTGCTAACTTTTTTGTAGCTGACTGTGGTATAAATAAGTAAAAATAAAAACCTTACCTTGTTGTCTTGAGGAAGATTGGAAGAAGTTTCTTTGTAGCTCTGAGGAAGATATAGAAGTCAGTGGATGATGATAGCATCTTTATATACATCCCTGGTTTTTTTTTTTTTGCATTGTAGAATGATTCGGTGTCCAATGGTAAATTGCCCAGTATGAGCAGACTGAAATGTCACATGTACATCAGAAATGATTTCATTTCTTAGAATTGAATAATAATTTTCCAATACAACAGCAAGACTTTGCTTCTTAATCTATTCATTAATCCTACCAAAATACTGAAATTTTCCATTCAATAGTCGTTGTTTTTTAAAAGTTTCTTATAGGCATTTAAGCTTTTGCACAGGTTCATATATGAGACTACAGATGTTCATGGATAACAGTATTTGATTCCTATTTGTTAAAGATCTTTGTAATTAAATTTGTAGATTAAAAAATTAAGATGTGTGTATTGTGGATTGTGTGTGAACAACACAATTGCTAATTGTTTGAATTTTGTTTTTTCTGTGTGATCAACAAACAAATTGGGATAAGTAAATTTATTACAATCAGTGTAAAAATACTAAATACTGTTAACAGTGAAGGTCAAGGTTGTTACAATCCTTATGCCAAAAGAGAATTCAACAAAAATCAAATCAATATAGGTATGGATAGAATATCAACAATCAATATAGGCAGGATGGAAAGGTCCCCCTCAGACAGCAATGCCAGGAGAAGGGCTGGCTTGAAAGGGGTTGCAATTTGCCCCATTTCAACTCTCCCACCCAGGAGAAGGGTAGCTGGCAGTGCCAAGGCCAAGGGACTAAGGAGCAGGAGAGGAGGATTTTCTTTCATTAAAATTTCTAAAGCAGGTTAGCATTTTGGTTCTATAATTATTTAATAATAATTGTAACAGGGCACTAGAGACAGGAAACTTACCCAGTAACTAAATTGGGCTAGGGGAAGGAATTAGAATCATAGAATCATAGAACTGGAAGAGACTCCAGGGGTCATCCAGTCTGACCCCTTGCCATGCAGGAACCCACATTAAAGCACTCCCTTCTGCTTAAAAACCTCTAAAGAAGGAGGCTCTGCCACACTCCGAGGCAGCATATTCCACTGCTGGACAGCTCTGACCATCAGGAAGTTCTTCCTGAGGTTCAAGTGAAATCTCCTTTCCTTTGCTCCTTGTCCTAGTCTCTGGAGCAGCAGAAAACAAGCCTGTTCCCTCCTCGACATGACATCCCTTCAAATACTTAAATGTGGCTATCATGTCCCCTCTTAACCGTCCCTTCTGCAGACTAAACATCCCCAGCTCCCTAAGCCGCTCCTTATAGGGCATGGCCTCCAGACCCTTCACCATTTTGTTTGCCCTCCTCTGGACATACTCCAGCTTGTTGATATCCCTTTTTAAATGAGGTGCCCAGAACCAGACATGCTCATTTACAACCATCACAACCTACTTCACAAGCATACCTACAGTAATTTTTTTTAAAAAACTCACTTGGTAACAAAACACTTTGAAAAGAGGAGGGGAAACAGCCCAACGTTACATGATTAGCAAAAAATAAATTGATTGGGGAAAAAAGAGAAGGGAACAGTCAGTATGACAAGAAATATTGCCACATCCTGACGTATTTGAATCACTTGGAAGAGTCCTAAGAGATCTTTTCCCCATGTATGAAGAGCATTCATGGATCTTTGCAGTAAATAAAGACGCAAGAGACTCTTAATCTTTCACTGCCAATGTCAAAATATCAGGAAATCTGGATTTGGAAACTTGAAGCAAATATTTTCTTCTACCTGTGCCTGCTTGTTGTTCCTGGCCTGTATATGTCAATGCATTGTGAACAGACAGCTGGTATTTCTGGAATGGATGTCTGGGAAACCCAACTTATTACTTACAGTAAATTAGCATCATGATGGGGAAACAATTGCTGCACATGCCTTCTCTTGTATCAGTTTCTGTTGTCTGCTTAGGCAAAATAGGGATTCATTTGAGTGTGAGAATGTCTCATGAAAAACAGAAGATAATGAGTAATAGTGCGTTACATGTAACCTCTGGATTGTTAGAAGCAATATGGCTCAAAATCAAGTCATCCAAAAATGTTCGTAGAATAATCTAGGTCAAGATTCATTTGCTATTGAAAATCATAGTGCCAATCATATGTTACAATACACTTTCATATCAGTTTGATTTTCTGACCAAACAGGTCATGGAGATAAAATATTGCAACAGGATCGTTGTTGTTGATATTCTTACAAATGGGGTGGTGCTGGTGGTGGTGGGAAAAAAAAGTAGATTGTCAGTCTGATCAATGAGAACTCAGTTTAGCTGGATTTTTTTCTTTTTTTAAAGAACTTTTTGTTCTTTTCCAAAGGGAAGAGACTGCCATTGCTGGAAAGAGAGAGAGAGAGAGAGAGAGAATATTAGTTCAAGTGCATGGAGGATGTGGAGAGGGATAATGCTGTCTTGCTCCAAACAGAAGCACAGGGTGCGCACTTGGTCTGGCTTCATTTTTGTGAGCTGTAAGAGACAATTTAGAAGAAGAAAGAGTGTTTCTTTGCACCCCTGAAATTGATTCAGGAATGAAATTTAGAACAGTCTAGAGTGGAGGGAGAGAGATGAGGAAGCAAGAGAGACTGAGTGAATGACTGCTTTTGAGCATCTGTGGAAAGCATTTGTGTGCAGTCCGCAATGGCAGTTGCATGCCCTGCTATGCTGTCTGTGTGAGTGGATGGATTCTAGGCATGGTGGTCCACCCAGTTATGATGATCAGAAATAGTGGAAACAGAGGACATTTACTTGTGTGGCTCAATAGTCAGTCACAGTAATCATAACATGTTAGGAACATGAAACCCAGCAAGTGTGTTCTGGATTGCAATAACAGCAACAAGTTGGGTGACCAAGGTAATGAGTATTATAACAAACAGCTTTAAAAAATTAAAATTTTGGCTAATTTAAACTGTAGGCAACATTATTCACAACTCAGGATTGTTCCCAACTGATGCAAAGTAGTGTAGCATTAAAACTCTCATCTGCTCTGGCTTCACCTGCTTTCCCCCTCTATTTGTAAGGATGGTTGTATGTGAACTATCATGGGATCTCTCTCTCTCTCTCTCTCTCTCTCTCTCTCTCTCTCTCTCTGTGTGTGTGTGTGTGCTGAATGTTTGAATAGGGCTGTTGTTTTGCAAAGGAAGCTACATATGTGATTGTACCATGACTTTCAGATTGGCCGAACAAACTGGTTCTAGGGAAGTACTAAGAATTTTGTTTGTTTGTTTGACTACGTCTACATTTGCAGCTTCATGCAGCAATAGTTTCATCATCTTGAAATATATATTGCCAAAAATGCCTTTTTTATGTTTATGTGCAAAAAGTAGTGGAAATACAAATACATTTTCTCTATCTCTGTGTTGGGCAGTTACACTTCGCTATATGTCAATGTAATGGATAGCATGCGTCACATAAAATGTCTCTGTCTTAACATGAAGGGAAAACAGTAATAACAAATGGTGCTTTGTTCAAAAGTGATGTACAGAATGTCAGGGGCAGCCCACGGTCTGAACAGGGGGTCTCTAAGATGTGTGTGTGAACCTGAAATGGCAAGGTAGGATCACAGGCTGGTGATGCTGAGTACTTTTTTAAAATAAATGGTGTGATGGTGGCGGTTAAAAAAAGATAGTCTGTGACCAAATAGTAAATAATCAGAAGATTATGGCTATGGCAACAACTGCCAACTAAACATGAGATCGAAGAAAAAGAAATTGTAGTGCCTCATCCTCGCTTTGATCAATTCAAATAGCAGTGTACAGAATTTCAGTGTGTTTGACTCCAGAGTACATCCTTGTGCTCCTGGCTGGCAACAATGAACTGATTATCATTTTATTTTTTTTTTCTGCTCCACACCTTCTTCAGCCCCAGGGAACAAGTAGCTTTCAAAGAAGATAGAATAAGCTTCCCAAGGAGATGAAGACAAACTGAACAAGCAAGCTTCTGTTGTTTAGCTTTGATCTCTCCCAGCTTCACCTATCTTTGAGGGAACTTCAGAGTTTTCAACAAATCAGAGCCAGTTTCTCCTTATCTTATCTCTTCTTTACACAGTAATTGTCCATGTGTATGGACAAAAGGATGAGTATGGAAAAGGAAACACTAAAGGTAAGGTAAGATAAGATAAGATAAGGTAAGATAAGATAAGATTGATAAGGTAAAGTAAGATAAACAGTGCTGAAACCAATATTGACAGCCAAAAGCTTTAATTTCTCTGGATTTTCATAACATTTACAACCAACAGCTTTTACTGCAGCTCCAGAATTTGCAGTTTTCAGAGTTCAGCTTAGACATAGGCCATTTCTGCACTAGACTGTTATAGTGCCATTATTCCACTTTCAGCATCCTATGGAATCCTGGGGTTTGCAGTTTACTCCAGGATTCCATAGGATGTTGAAAGTGGAATAATATCACTATAACAGCCTAGTGCGGAAATGGCCGTACTTTTGATCTGATGGGTGAGCTTTAGCCAGTTAAAAAGAAGTAAGATTTGTAGAGGTACCCACTGAATTGTCACAAGAATGAAACCAGAAAAATTACTCCAGATGAATGCTTGTATATGTAGTAAAGAGTGCTACACATTTTAAAAGCCACAGACATTTGATGTGGAAAATGCAGTATAAGAAATGTAAGAACTAAATATACATTTAGCTTCTGATGCCCCAATGTACTCTATTTGTAACTTTTATATCTAAACCACTGAGAAAATTGAACTGTGTTGTGAAAGAACTAGGGAGGAAAACCTGATAAAGATTCATTAAGTGTTGAATCTGGAGAAAGTAAATGAATGGTTTATTAGCTACTATTCTGCATTCAACAGGCCACTGTTTTAGTAATGAGATGAACTCATCCTCAGGAAAATCAGTTGGCCTTGCTTGTTCAAATCTGACAGTCCCATTTAATTTCTACTATATATAACATTAGCTTTGAAGAAACTATTACATGACTATACCTACACCAACAACCATCATATATAAAACTGATAATTGTTACAATAGTTACCTTTTTGTGGAGCTTGCTAAAAATGATGAACAGCAGAACACAAGCCTTTGCTTTGATTCTCATACACCCACATTTGGGCTGAACAAGAAACTGAACAAAGAGTCTCCAGAAAGTATGAATGGCTCATTCATGACTAGAGGAGACGGAAAAGACTGTTTAACTCTTTGTGGATTCATTTTTTAGAAAGAAAAGAATGGTTGCACCTGTGTTGCCTAAAGCAATATTGTGATATGGAGGTAACAATTTCACTAAGTTACCAGCAGTGGTAATCATTGTTGCCTATTACGAACCATACAAACTATCTGGGCCTTTCCGCCCTTCACTGTTATAGTGCAATTATTCCACTTTCAACCTCCTGTGGAATTCTGGGGTTTGTAGTTTCCTGAGGCCAAAGAGCTCTCTGGCTGAGAATTCTAAAGGCCCCTCCCTAAACTCCAAACCCCGGGATTCCACAGGATGCTGAAAGTGGAATAATAGCACTATAACAGTGTAGTGCAGAAAGACCCTCACAGTGTAGGCCCTTTTCGCATGGTATTTCTTAAGCGAAAGGGCCCCTTGAGCGTTGTGTAAATGTGAGGAGTGGTCTGCATGAAGCACTCCCATTTATGCGACGCTCAAGAGCCTCATGCGCAGCGCATAAGCACCTTTTTGTTTTTGGCTTTTAGCCGAGAATGGTGCGCGCTTGCGCACCGGTCAGGGGGCTGGGGCGAACTTACCTGCCCTGCGGAGCCTCTGGAGCCGGACCAGTCGCGCTTCCTGTCCTCAGTGGAGCCTACAGCTCCCAGGCTGCACTGTGGAAGGAAGAGGCGGGGTGTGGGTGGGGCGCTTGCGTGACCAGGAAGCTGCTGCGGAGCCCAAGCAGCAGGGACACAAAAGCCTTCCTCCTAAGGCTTTTCGCGCAAGCGCCGCCCCCCACCTCCGCAAAAAGGTAAGGTGCGGAAAGGGCCGTAGTGCGGAAAGACACACACACACATACATGCACACATACACCCTCCCTACAGTCCATCAAAATGGAGTGCCCTTCTTCTTATAACTGCATCCAGCCAGCCTGGTGCCTCTGTATCCAGTTACTCTGTCCTTTGGGGCATATACCCTGCTGTAAGTGCCTGTAACTGCTTGAATCTGCCAGGTAGGAGCCACACTGACTGCCTCCAGCTGTCCATCTTCTTCAGTTCCCTCACCCTTTTCATGCCCATCACATGTACCATGTAGGGCAATCGTTTCAATGTACAGTGTAAGCTGCTTTGAGTCTGATATGAGAGAAAAATGGGATATCAAACAATTAAACAAAAATAATAATAATAAAAAGTTTTGGATTAAATGCCACATATTTTCATCATCCACATCAAAAGTTATAATACAACAGCTATAACACATGCTATTAGCTTTTCCAAAGAACAGGAATACTCCTGGGAAGGTCTGCCTTGACATAAAAAAATTCTTTAGCAATCCCCAGTAGTTTGATTAGATTCTCTCTTTGGTAACTCTTAACTCATTGGGACTGAAGGTAGGTTACTGTGCTGACCTTGCCAAAAGGAGCTGAAACCAGGTAGGCACAGGGCCACTTTATCCATTAGGCACTTTAGGCACAGTGCGTAGGGCCTACAAAAACATCCCTAGTGGTACCTTAAGGTGAGATGGGGAGTCAGATACAAGAGTGCTTACGACCTATGAAAATCTTCACGTGGACCTGAGTTGGCGTTCCTTTTATAGTGCACCCAGCTCCACATATCTCATCTGATTTTTGTGTCTCGAGAGACTTATGGAGCAATATCCTGATATCACAAGTCCCTGATCCTGAGTCTCTGAGGAGAGAGTAGAAGATGAGCTGTGTTTGGGAGGAGGATCTTCCTTGACCCCTTCACTATATTTTTTGAAGGCTTGTGTGGCTTGTATGAAGGCTTGCTTATTTTGGCCATGTGTTCTCCCTGAACACCTGGTCTAAGGGGCTGGGGCTTCTTCTGAGTCACTGACTTGCTTGGGAGTAGAGCTGGCACCCACTAGCTCTATGTAACTGCTGCCTCAGTCTTTAGAGTTGAGTCTCTAAGGGCCAGGTACACACACAATCATATCAGTGTTATTACACTCTGAAAGGGGTAGAAAAAATAACTGCAGGTATAGAGACAGAAGGATTTGTCATTGTCTACTGTCCATGAACAGGCGGTTGGCTAACAAACAGCAAGACCAACAGGCGTTTCATGTGGAACTGGTGAAAGAGACAGCATAAGGTAAGCTTGTGTCTCTTGGATTAAACCTCCCCAACCCCAGAGAGTTTGTTTTTAGGGCTGCTTGTTTGGGTGTTTGTGTGTTTCTCTGAGCTGGGAGGGAGGCTCGCTTGCTTATATGCTCATTAGGGCTCCATTGTTGTATTGTATTTTGGTGAGATTATGTCTGTTGTGTTAAGGCTGATTGTTTGTGTGACCTGACGCAAGCTTGCTTCTGTGCTCATTAGTGTTATATTCTTCTCTTATGTGTAGGCCCAGAGGAAGTGAGTCAGAGACTTCATTGAAGAAGGAACTAGCAGCTGCTAGCTCACTGTATAATTGTAGCTCCAGTGTCTGGAGCTTAGCAAATGGGCAGCAAGACCAACACATGTTTTGCATGAGTGTTTAGCATGGGAGGTTTGTGGGGGAGGCCAGGAGTTCTGTTACAGTGCCTACTTAGGACTACTGAATAGGAATGGTGAGGGAGCTGCTGTAGCGACCTGCAACAGCTGTGTTCTTGCCAGAGGATGTGACTAGCTACATCTACAGCAAGTGCAAGTTGGTTGCCCTGTAGGAAGAGAAGGTCCAGCAACAAGAGGCCCATGTATTCACTCTTCGGTAAGTTAGCACGCATTAGGTTTTCTTGGACAGAGCAGAACAGACTGTACTCAATGAGGAACACACAGGAGAGAGATATCTCTGAGGAGGAGGTCAGTTCCCAAACACAGGAGGAAGAAATCTGGAGAAATGTGACATATAGACATAGAAGGACCAGGAATCTTTCTGTTAGTTTGGAGCTATAGAATCGATTCAAAACTCTCTCCCTTATCAGTGAGGATGATGGAGAGGAGCAAGAGCAACAGTGTCAATCCTAAGAGAATGCACAGGGGACCTTGGATGGTTCAGTGCATGGATTGGACCCTGGCAATCCCCAAAGTAGGGGTGCAGTGGTGGTAGGGAACTCCCTGCTGAGGGGAACAGAAGCAGTGGTTTATGGACCTGACAGGATGTCTCAAGAGGTGTCTTGTCTCCCTGGGGCAAGGATCCATAATGTAACACAGTAGCTGACAAAACTGGTCAAACCCATTGACTGTTAGCCCTTCCATTGGTCCATGTGGGAACAAACTACATTGCAAGGCACAGCCTTCAAGAGATCGTAAGAAATTAAGAGGCTCTGCGTAGAAATCTGAAGGACTTTGATGAACAGGCTGTTTTTTCATCTCTTCTTCAAGTTGAAGGACATTGCCCAGGAAGGGAGGAAAGAAAAATAGTGGAGATGAATAACTAGCTCCATTGCTGATGCTACTGAGGATGGTTTGGCTTCATAGACCATGGTCTGAAGGTTCATGAAGATGGATTTCTGCCAAATGATGGGTTGCACATCATAGTAGTTGGCATGACTGTTTTTGCTAAGAGTTTCACAAACCTGATCAGAAGGGCTTTAAACTGAGTAATGGGGGGCGGGGGGGGCAGTATTCTTGAGGGCAGGAGTTCATCAAGTGCTGGAGATTATAGCTGAAATGTTACGGGGAGAACAGGGGAAATGGTACAAGAACCCAATAGTGGGTGGGAAAAAAACCTAAATAAGTAGCTAGAGGGAGTGACCCATGATCTCAGATGCCTCTACACGAATGCGCAGAGCATGGGAAATAAATAAGATAAACTTGAACTCATAGCACAGCAAAGTAAATATGATATGATAGACATCACTGAAACCTGGTGGGATGAGTCCCACAATTGGAATGTGGCAATAGAAGGGTATAACTTATTTCAGAGAAATAGACTGAACAGGAAAGGAGGAGTAGCAGTATATGTCAAGGATACTTGCACCTGTGAAGAGATCCGTAACTTAAATCCTGGAAGCCAGATTGAGAGCATCTGGGTAACAAGTAAGAGGGAGAAAAACAACAGTGATGTCACTGAGCCAGACTGAGAACTTGGATGATGATGAAAAATTCAGAAAGGAGAGATGTAGCTGTAATGGGAGATTTCAACTAACCTGATATTTGTTGGAAGTCAAACTCTACCAAGAGTATTAGGTCCAACAAATTCCTCACTTTCTTTGCAGACAATTTCATTGTCCAGAAGGAGGAAAAGGCAACCAAGGGGAAGAGCTATATTAGATCTGGTGACCTGGTTAATGAAGTGGTGGGATCCTTAGGTGGAAGTGAGCATATTCTCCTGGAGTTTATTATACAGCAGAAAGAGGAAGCCAAATGTGATCAGACACACATTCTAGACTTTTAAGAAAACTAATTTCAGTAAACTTAGGGAAATATTATGTGATCTCATGGTCAGAAATACTAAAAGAGAAGGGAGTTCATGATGGATGGGGGTTTCTTGAAAGTGAGATACTGAAGGCACAATTTTTAACAACTCCAATGAGAAGGAAAAATGGTAAGTATCTAAAGAATCCAGGATGGATGTCTAAAGAACTTTCAGTGGAGCTAAGATTTAAAAGGGACATGTATAAGAAATGGGAAAAAAGAGGAAATCGTGAGGGGGAATTCTAACAACTAGCCAGCAAGTGTAGGGAGAAGGTTAGAAAAGCTGAAGTGCAGAATGAGCTCAGGCTTGTTAGAGAGATTAAAAACAATACTTTTTTGTTGTTGTTGTGTCCATAGCAAAAGAAAGAACAAGGAAATGGTAGGGCCACAACATGGAGAAGATGGTGAAATGCTAACAAGGGACAGAGAAAAATCAGAACTTCTTCTCTTCAGTTTTCTCGCAAAAGGAAAACAGTGCTCACCCTGGGACAAATGGAATTAAGAGAATTAGCAGAAGTAATCTCAGGACCACTGGCAATAATCTTTGAGAATTCTTGGGGAATGGACAAACGCTCAATGAAGAGATGACTTTGGCACCATCATGGGTCTCAATCTTGCTGTACCCTCTCATAACTCTGGGTGCAGAACAAACTGACCGAGGGGCTCTCTAGTCAGTAGACTGCTGCGGCAGCAACCCCTCTGCAGAGCACTTGGAGGTTGTGTCTTCCTCACTTCCATGTGAACCGGAATTGTCTTTGTCGTCTGCCCTTTTCTGTGTATGTTTTGTTGGTTTATGTTCACTCTACCTTATGATTGTATCTACTTGTTAATGTGAACTTTTTTTGTTTTGTTTATTTTGAAACCATTAAAGAAATTCCAGGGGGAAAAAAAAGGGAATGCTTGGGGAATGAGAGAACTCCCAGCAGACTGGATTAGGGCAAATATTGTTCCCCATTTTCAAAGAGGGGGGAAGAAAGACCCAAACAATTCCCAGCCAGCCAGCCTGACATCAATACCTAGAAAGATTCTAGAGCAGATCATTAAACAGGCAGTCTGTTACCCTAAGAGGTGGGGAACATTGGAGTCCAACCGCAATGCCAGTGTCTCCTCAGAATTTGGAGGAATTATAGCTTAAACAAGGCCTGTGAGAGGATGGTAATGGCAGGATCTTTTCACCCCTGTATAACAGTACTAGTTATAGACAGGATGCTAGTTAAACAAAATATTTTCTTTGAATTGACAAACATACAAGAAATCAGACACTCTTAAGAACCATACAAGGGTATCAGAAAGTAAGGTGAGAAAGGTTGGATAGAGAGATTAGGGGTGGAAAAGGCAATAGTTACCAGTCTTGAAGAAGGAAGTCACAGCGGAAGGGCTCAGACAGCATCTGAGAGTAGCACAGAGGAAAGGCAGCCTGGAGCACGCTACATACTATGTACTACAATTGGCTGGGGTTGAACCTAGAGGTTTTATATACTATTTTACACTCTGAAGGGATGCATTGGCAAAACCATAATGACTTTCCCGTGGGACTGACAAAGGGGTCCGGAACAGGCTGATTGCTTAATTCCAGAGTGACAAGACATTGATGGTACTCGGGACAATCTCTTAATGTTTGGTCAAGTAGAGAGTATAGAGAAGATCTCTGTAAGGTAAGATCAAGGGATGGTCTTTCATTGTATTCAGAAACGCCGTGGGGCCTGAAATGGTGATGAGATTGGTACAAACCCATCAGCATCTTTTTTTTTTGTCTAAATCTTATCTGAAATGTCATGGTTCTGACCACGTTTCTGGTCAATGTGACCCTAACCATGTGCTCCAGTCATTAATATGTCCAATTTATGAAATCACATATCTAGTATGAGGGGTGGTGGAGCATGCTCTGTAAACACTTAGAAAGAAATGTCGTGATCACTAAAAGTCAACATGGATTTCTCAAAAATAAGTCATGCCAGACTAACCTTATTGCTCTTTTTTTTGATAAAAGTTTCTAACTTGGTGGAGGAAGGGTATGTTGGGGATACAGCATATCATGATTTCAGTAAGGCCTTTGACAAAGTCTTCCATGATATTCTTGCATACAAGATGGTAATATGTGGGCTAGACAGTGCTACGGTTAGGTGGATTTGTAACTGGTTGAGTGACTGAACTCAAAGGGTGCTAAGCAATGGCTCCTCTTTATCCTGGAGAGAAGTGACTAGTTGTGTGCCACAGAGTTCTGTCCTGTGCCCAGTGCTATTCAGCTTCTTTATCAATGATTTGGATGATGGAATAGAGGGCATTCTTATCAAATTTACAGGTGACACCAAATTAGGAGGGGTAGCTAATATCCCAGAGGACAGGATCAGAATTCAAAATGACATTAAGAAGTCAGAGAGCTGGGCCAAAAGTAATAAAATGAATTTCAACAGGGAGAAATGTAAGGGAAAGAAAGAAAGAAAGAAAGAAAGAAAGAAAGAAAGAAAGAAAGACAGACAGACAGACAGACAGACAGACAGACAGACAGACATTAAGATGGGTGACATTTGGTTTAACCACAGTACATTGATAGGGATTTAGGAATCTTAATAGATCACATGCTGAGTGTGAGTCAGCAGTGTGACACAGCAGCTAAAAAAAACAATGCAATTCTAGGCTGCATCAATGGGGTACAGTGTCTAGGTCCAGGAAGGTAATAATATCACTCTATTCTGCTTTGGTGAGACCCCACCTGGAATACTGTGTCCAGATTCGGGCACCTCAGTTCAAGAAGTATATTGACAAGTGACAAAATTATGAAAGTCCTGGAGATCATGCCCTGTGAGGCAACCTTAGGGAGCTGGGTATGTTTAGCCTGGAGAGGAGAAGGTTAAAAGTTTGGAGGGATGTCATATGGAAGATGGAGCGGGCTTCTTTTCTGCTGCTCCAGAGACTAAGACACAGAGCAATGGCTTCAAGCTTCAGGAAAAGAGATTCCATCTAAACTAAACTTCCTGATGGTAAGAGTGGTTTGACAGTGGAATATGATGCCTCAGAGTGTGATGGAGTCTCCTCCTTTGGTGGTTTTTAAACAGCTTATCTGTTTAATGGATGGTTATCTGTTGTGAATGCTTTGAGTGTATTCCTGCATGGGAAGGGGGTTGGTGTCGATGGCCCTTGTGGTCTCTTCCAATTCTATGATTCTAATGTGTGTGCATCTTTCATGACTACACTTGCAGCAAGTGCAAACTGGTGGCTCTCTTAGAAGAGAAGGTCAATGCACTGCAGCTGTATGTTGAGACTCTTCAACGCATCAGAGAACACGAGAACTTCCAGGATACGACAGAGGGAGGATTGCAGTGATGTAGATTTGAGTTGATTGACTTGGACTCAAGTCACTTCAGTGATTCAGCTTGGACTTGACTTGGCAATAAATGGCACACTGACTTGACTTGTGACTTGTATATTTTCAGCGACCTACTTGCTGCACTTGGTTCAGTAACAGCACATTCATCCAGAAACCTTATGATTTTAAACAATACTTCCATCTCTTTCTGCCTATTGGTTATGTGTCAATTTGTCTCAAGCCCAAAGTGTGGGCACATTTCTTGGAGGGTAACAGCAAATGCATTAGTCAATAGGCTTGAGGCAGTGTTGAGGTCTGCTTGGCAGCCTGTCCCTGTTATTGAGTGTTGCATATGCAGTGTCATAGGAAATATCATATATTCAAGATGCTGTGTGACCCCATCCTCAGAAAGCTATCCATGTTTGGCAGGTGGAACTGCCATTTGAACTCCAAATAAATGAAAGGCTACTGGCACGTTCCACTTCTTGTCCCCACCAGATCCTGGGAACTCTTGTCGCTGTCCATTGTATCCATCAGTCTTCTCAAATGCTGAAAGGAGGCCTAGGAATGGAAGAAAGTAGGACCAGGTAGAGAGTGGATTGGGGTACATGGAGGGCAGAAAAGAAGGAAAACCAAATGAGTACAAATATGCAGAGAACATAACAGAACAAAAGTGAAGGACTAACACTTGTCTGTACAATGTCTGTAAAACTGATCAACACAAAGGGAAGAGTGCTTAGAGGCTTCAGTGGTGAATTTGAAAGGGGAGGCACCCATAATGACACCTCCTCATGCAGATGTCCCTCAGAAAAGTCCAAAAGTGCAGGCAGATGTGTGAACATTAAGCAGCTAGGTCTCTGCGTTTTCATTTCAACAGCTTCTGATAGCCCATTGGAAAATAAGCCACCACAAAATACTTTGCATTACTGGAATAGTTCTCAGAAACATATTGTGTTGCTGGGAAAATCCCCGCCCCTATTTCTGTGAGAATTTCAGGGAAGTCTGAAGTAGGTGGCAGGTGCTGTCATCAACCCATCAACCCTTTGCTTTAATGTCCCTGAATCCTTTAGGGCATAATTAATAGCCATTCATAGAATTTCCCTCCCTCTTCACTTCAGTATATTATTTGTTCCTAGTTTGTTCCTGTCCCTATAATGTCCCCCCTGACCTCCAAGATCAGCATTCTTGTTGTACAGTCTCATTCTTTAAATGTGGCCTGGCTTCTAGCTACATGATGATGGTCGTGGTGGTGGTGATATGGGGATAAAAATATTAGTAATAATCTCATGAATACATCTAGAAACCTGTACCTTCTGTGTGACAGTCTGGGTGTTTTATGTGGAAATTGTTATTTTTGGTATATAGTTGTAGTTTACTGCTGTTATTATTACTCTGCTGATATTATGAATAAGCTGAAGAATGACCAAGTGCATTGTGGTAAACCACATACATTGGTTCACCACAATGTGTAATGTACTATTTCCCTCATAACCAATGCAGATCTTCCAAGAAATAGTCAGAGAACAGTCGAGTTTTGAAATTTATGTCCTCAGTTGTAATAGGAAAGTCTTATATCTACATGCTTCACTGCTTACAGATTTATTCCTTCTTGTAAAGTTAGTTACCCATTAATTTGATTTTCCTTTCCTCATATATGGACAGTTTTCAATGTTTTTTCTTTAAAAAATATTGCTATAATTCAAAACTTAATACACTGAACACAAATAACTTCTGTCACAAGTTTCTTAACATTGCAGTTGTGATTAATTGCTAATATTGCATTTGTGTTTAGATTTTTAAAAAGAAGTGTGCAATTATTTTTTTAAAATATATTTACCAAGTTCATCATCTTTTGACACATGCCAAGAATGTTTTTGCTGTTTTTGATTTTGCTGAAAATATGAGGAAAGGATCATTGTTCTTTGATGTATTTGCATCTGCAGATATTGTTTCTCAACACCTGGACCTGCTGCCTCAGAAACTCTTCAACTGGAGTGCTGCCAGGATGAAAAAGTAGGTTCTTGGGGCCATGTTCAGTTATTAATGACTACAAACGTAAATTCCCAGCAGTTATGACAGTCTAGCTAAGTCTAGCTAACAACCTTGTAACTCCTGGACAGAAAGCCAGCCTAAGTATTTTAGGTAATTTGTGATTTTAGCTATGTTTCTATTGTAAGAGTGCTAGTTGTCCTGAACTGTTACAGGCAACATTAGAGTATAAATTAAATAAATAGATAACTGAAAAAAAAATCAAACCCCTCGGAAATATCAGTCCCAAATTTATGCACATGCACATTGCACAGACCATCTGTAAGATATTGTCAGTTGTTTCCTGAATTTTCCTTATAGTTCCAATTTCATATACTACAAAAAATAGGACATTTTTAGTAAAAAGGAAAAGATTTATATGATCTGAAGAGAAACCAGAGTAGTGCAGCTATGTATGGGTTGGGTGAGCTACCACCCTGCATCTATTCTGAGGCTCCCTTGCAATCATGCTTTTCCTGGTGTCACAATTATATCAGTGTAACCATAATTCTTTGAATTGGTTTTAAGGTTGTGGTGGCCTCATAGCTCCACTTGGAGAGGGATTATCTAGATTCTGGTTTCAGTCCTGATTATGAGACGAAGACAGCTTTGGTCATCTTGGTGGACAATCTAGGCAAGGAGCCAGACAGGCCGGTGTGTTGCGCTTGGTTCTTGCTGGACCTGTCTCTGGTTTTTGATACAATTGACTATGGTATCTTTCTGGGCTGGACATGAAGTTTTATGATGGCTCCAATCCTTCTTGGAGCTCACAAGGTAGTTTGATCATTGGTTTGTGGAGTCCCTTCAGGCTCTATCTCACTCTCCTCATGCTATAGTATCTAGCCTACACTTAAAATCAGTGGGAAAGGTTGTCCAGTGCCCAAACCCCTTTCTCTCTAATTCTAGGGAAGCTACTTCAGTACTAATCCGTGCCTGAATGAAGCTGAACAAACTGAACCTTAATCCAGACAAGATAGGTGTGATTTTGATCAGTCAAAACACAGATCAGCGAATTCAGATGTGTTGGATGGGATTACAACATTCCTTTGCAAAGCATTTATGACAGTAGAGTCAGCACTTTGGATAGTCCCTTTAAAGCTTAGACTTGAATTCAGAATGGTTTCACTACCACACTGACATGCAAGCCACCAGCTGCCAGTGCACCAATATAATTGGGATCATACTCTGTTAGGACAGGGAAATTATATTTTGCCAGGCTTGCCTATTTGGAATGTTGACATAGCAGCATCCCTGGCACCAGGAGAGTCAAGAGGAGGAGGCAGAGAGACTTAGACGCTGGAAGGAAGAGGAGGTTCTGAGAGAGAAAGAAGATGAGAAGGTGGCAGAGAGAGAAAGAGAATATGAGCTCAAACTGAAGTGTTTCTCACTGCCAGAGCATCTGCTGTTGGAGCAGAAGCCATGGGGATGTCTGAGAGGCATTCATAAAGGAGATTTTCTAAAGTGTTTTATAATTGCTGGGCCTGATGCAAACTGACCTGAGGAGTTTGTTCATCCCTTCTAACTGTTAATTCTATGAAAAGGCATGAGCTGATATGGTTAGGGCAGTTTGTTACATTTGATAGCCATGGGAAAAACATTTTGTTTTGTTTGTATTTTTAATTAGAATTAAAGACTTTATTAGTTTAGTAAATTTGGATACAAATCACAAAAAGCGCAAGAAAATATATAAAGCTGATTTGGAAAAAAAAACATGGAAAGATTGATCTTTTTAAAAATATATCTGTTAATACAATTTGCTAATGAAACTATTTTCTTTTATAAAAGAGTATACTTTGCTATATAATACTCAAAATCTAAATGACAGCCTAATTTAGCCAAGGACTAATGGTCTAGTTTAAATCAAAAGTGTTAGCTTGCTTGAGCAATTGATTCTGAAGCCTTATTTTATTTCTGACACGCATGTACAAGAAGCCAGGCAACCTTTCATTAGTGGAATGTCGCATCCCCACTCTTTCTTTAAGTTTCCACAATTTTTGAACTGATCAGTATGCTTGCATGGATTGGCTGAAAATGAAAGAAAACAAAACAAAGTAAGTAACTTGCAAATGAAAACAAAGAAAGAAGCAAATCAAGGCCATTTCTACATTATACTGTTATAGTGCTGTTATTCCATTTTCAGCATCCTATAGAATCCTGGGGTTTGCAGTTTAAGGAGGCGCCTCAGGGCTCAAGTTTGCCTCTTATTGGCAAACCTATTACAAAGGTTTTCTTGGTAAGATTTGTTGCTTCTGTCTTTCCCTGAGACTGAGAAAATGTGACTTGCCTGAGGTTACCCAGTAGGTCTCCAAGGCCAGGTGGGGATTGAAATCCTAGTCTCCAGAGTCATAGTTTGCCTCCCCCCACCTGCTGCCATGTGCCTTTTGTCAGGGACACAGCAGTGGGTGTGTGTGTACATGCCCAAACTGTTGCTGCTGCTGCTGTTGGTGTCCAGCAGAAGGGCCTTGAGGACCCATTGTCAGGGCTTTGCAGACCCCTGGCAGTCCCCTGACTTCAGTTTAAGAACCACAGAGGTAGAACATTAATACTATTTTCCTTTACAACAACCATTCCCAAACTTACTGCACAATCCATTGTCGCATGCCTGTGGGCAGTCCCCACATGTTTTTCCTGCTGTATAGGGGGTATTAATACGATCTTGATAGTTACCTCTGCAATGTTAAATAAAATACATAAAATAAAATAAAACAACAACAACAACAACAGAAATAAATTTTTATTTGTAACTCAACTCTCCCCAAGGCTCGAGACAGGGCACAACATAGATACAATTAAAAACAAATTACAACTGAAAAAACTTAAAAACACAAAACCATTTAAAATACAAATATATCCTATTTAAAATATATCATACTTAAAAGTACAATTAAAAGTATACTTAAAAATAGACAAGGTAGACCTGCGAGAAGAGATAGGTCTTTAGCACTTTTTTGAATTTGGACAGCATATTTTGCTGTCAAATCTCTTCCGGCAGGTCATTCCACAGTCTAGGGGCAGCTGATGAGAAAGTCCTCTGGGTGATCGTTGTTGGTCTAGTCCTGGCCAGTTTAAGAGAATGGCCCCCAGAGGACCTGAGTGTTCAAGGTGGATTGTATGAGAAGAAGTGATCCTGCAGCTAACTTGGACCCAAACCATGTAGGGTTTTAAAGGAAATAACCAACACTTTGTACTTTGCCCGGAAACTAATTGGCAGACAGTAGCTGGTGACTGCAACCTATGAAGACATGTGCTGACCATTGGTTACGTGGCATATAGGAAATTTCTACTTGTATTGCTAGAGTATTGGTGATGTCTAGTTGGACTGAAAAGAATGCTATACTTCTTTGGTTCTTCTCTGGACTATTAATGAAGAATCGGGTTCCACAAAGCCTTCAGTTCTCCCATCTTCTCTGTCTACCATGCTCCTGAGCATTTACTGTGCTTGAGACTCATGGCTCTTTCTTATATGTATTGCTGCATAACCAGTCTGACAAGGGATGTTTTAGCTTGCATTGGATAAGTAAATATAAGCTTTTGTTTCCCAACCTTCATTCTCTTGATTTCTCATCCAGCATCTCGGCTGACTCCCAATCCATCTGAAAGTACTGCAATCAGTTAAAGCTATTGTTGCCTCTTTTCGTACAGATATTTTATTACGTTCTGCCTTCTGTCCTATCTTTGTCATCTTTCATTGGGCCTTTACCGGGTCCACAGCCTCCAGCACAAAGCAAGGTGATTGAATTTGACTCAGGACAGAGACAGAATCTGTTCTCATGGGGAACCGCTTTGTGGCTAGAGATGGGGAAGAGAAATTTTATTTGCCTTCTTTTGCTGCTTTTGTTCAAAGTTACTTCACAACATTTTTGGGGAAGGGAAGGGAGGTGGGGCTTGAACTTTCTGTCTGCATAGTCTCTCTCTCTCTCTCTCTTACACACACACACACACACACACACACACACACCTCAAGCCCATGTGGCCTCTACCCCAGAGATCACATCATGGAGAAGCAACTCCTGTGTGGCTGAAATTCAGAAAGAAGGTGTCCTTGTGCGTTACTTATTCTTCTATGAAGCAAATTTAAAATGCAGTAACTGTTTTCATATGGCTAGAACATAGGAACAGCAGAAATACCTTGGTTTTTAAATATTTTTTCTGAGCTATTTCTCCAGCTATAAATGTATTGCAAAAATGCTGGTGCTAGGGAACCGTAGGGAAATAAAACCATTAGTTGGCTTGCAACCCTAAATTTGAATGGTTATGTTATGAATGAGGAATAAAGCAATAGCATTGCCAAGAAGCAATACATTCCAGAATGAATACGTACGCAGGGCTGTACTGGCAAACGTAATAGTACTTGAATACTGGTTGATAAGGGCAGAAGGCAGCAGCACATCCTATTTTATAAGAACTATACCAAACCATCTGCAAATACACAAACATATGGGAAAATAAACACACTGTGAATACATACCCGAAGCAATTTCAAGGTGACTAAAATAACATATTTTCATGAGACAACATTCTTGTGCAGTTGATGCACCATGTTTTTTTCATATGAATGCACAAGTTCCCTTACATCCCCTCTCGGTATTTTACTTCTGTTGCAGAGAGACTGCATTCTCCTAACAAGTGGAGAACAATATTTTCTTTTGTTTTGTTTCATGTGGCATTTTCCTCAGTACAAAGAACAAAGGTCCTGTGGGACCTTACAAGAACTAACATTTTCTACAGCAGAAGATTTTCTAGCCAGCTTCCCATTTCTGTTGCCCTTGCAGGGAGCACAGTACTTGAAGTCAGGGGCTCCTCTTCTTTTGTGACAGAGTGCACATCCGAGAGTAATCAGGGACCTCAATGGGTTCAAAGTCAGTTTGCTCACTCAGCTTCCCCAGAAGTAAGTTCCAACCCCTGCTTGTATGGACTTAACATATGAGGAACATTGGTGGGCATGCCACTGGGGGGATTTTCTGCCATCTTGTGTGTGCTCACATCACTGAGAGTTTGTTGACTCTCTTTGTATGGGCAGAACGTGGGTGTCACTAGCACAGAGCTTGACAGTGTTTCTGGGGACACTCTAGTTTTCCTGCCATATTTGTATTTTTGGGCTGTGCGCTTCTCCCTTCCCTCCTCTCCTCTGATTAACCACAGTTGGGATTCAGTTGGGTTGGTCTCCAACCTTGGCATGAATTTGGGATTGTTTTGATCTTCTGCTGAAGAATCAGTGCTTCTGCTTCTTAACTTTCCCTCCCAAGACAACTATAGGTCCTAGATTTGCCCAAACCATTTAGCTAAACTTTGTCTGACATACCGAGGCTAATGTGGTACCTGAGTGTAATGGCCAATCTTTGCACCTTTTACTTTTGCTCCGTAATTATGCTGAAAGACTTTGTTTTCATCATACCATGACTGAATGGCATCAGACCATGAGTCAGGTGAACTTGACATGTAGAGATTTTCTCCACAGCTTGTGCCATCTGTAAACGAAAATAGAATTATTCACAAAAACCGTAAATGCTTGGCAACTGCTACTGACAGAAACTACTTCAGGAATAGTGGCATTGATGACTGCTAGGGCCTCATCTTCTTTCTGACGTAGTCATTATAATCTCACTTCAAATATTAAGATCTTCTTGAAGAAAAAATCTTGCCACTAATTTGACTGGTAATGGCTATTTTTGCACTAGTTGTTCAATGATGAGAAGTGTTATACAAATGAAGATTATTGAATTTTATGACAGCCAAGTTAAAAATTAACTGTGTACTCTTTTTAAAATATGACAGAATATTTATTTTGTTATTTTTTTCCCCTTTGGCAACCAAATTAATCAGCTTTGGCATGGTAGGGAGAAGTACAGTGCCCATACCTACCTGGGATCCCCATTTGCAACTGGGCAGCAAGGGACTGTAGCACAGAAGGGAACTGGCACCACAGTAAGACTTCTCCTTCCCAGGAGTCCCTGCAGTTTTGCAGCCTCATAAGGGTGCAGCAGTGCCCAGCAATGAGTAAGCACATTGGCTGGCTGCTGAAGGAGCAGGACTAATAGGCTAACCTGATTGCTGTAGTCTTCCATCAGGTCCACCTGATGGAGACAAAACCATCTATCATTCTAATTGCAAACCACTGCCTGGATGGGTGGTGAGAGTGAAGAAGATGATGAAGAAGAAGAGCATCAGTACAGCAAGACTGAAAATGATGGCATGAGCAGCAGTGATGGGATGGTGGTGGCAAAAGCAGTTGTAGTGGCAGCAGCAGTGGCAGTGCAAGTAGTGGTGATGAGAGCAGAAGCAGCAGCAGAGCAGCACAGAGCTCCTGGGAGGAGCAGAAAGGAATGCTGGGCCATGGGACCTGCCTCCCTTGCACGGCAGAACCTCCCAACGTCCACATCCTGCACTGCCTTTATAAGGGCTATTTACTGAGCTGAGAGAGTTTTAAGAGCCAGAGCTGAAGACCATCAGCCCTTATTTGTCTTGATAACTAAATGACCAAGCTGCAAGCTGTCTGAAGTCAGGTAGGAGCATGAAGTGGAGATACCAGAGGTAGGCTTGATGCCCCTTTGGCTAATAGGGAAAGGAAAGGAAGCAGCTTGATAGGGCACTGAAGGGGATTGAAAGCTGACCATTACAATCTTGTGGAGGCATTACTACAGCAGGAGTGAGGTGCTGGCTAACTTCTTTCCTCCTTTCTGGCTTTGGCTGTACTCCTAGCTTTGCCTCCCTTTTCTACCCTAGGATTACCTTGCTGGCCTGGTCAGAAGTTTGTAATACAGAGAACAAGGATATTAAATCAAAACAAAACAAGAAAAATAAAATAGTTCCTCAAGATGACTGCTGGGTGGGCAAATTTCTTGCATATGTTTGTGCTGAACACAATTACAGAGGGATAGTAGCAACCATCTCCATTCCAGATGAGGGAGCAAGGAGGAGGAGCACCCTGAAGGGCCACTGTTAAAGCCAAGCACTCACAAGAAGTTCCAAAAAGGGGAGAGGATGTTACATTTCAGAGCCTCTCCAAAACCTTGAAAAGTCTTATGGAGGAAGTGATACAGCTGGAATTTTAAGCTGCAGAACACAGCCATGCACCATCCTCATTCCAGTAACAGATCCTTGCAGACTCTAGGAGTCCTTCACTTGAGTAAGGGACAGAGGAAAGAGGAGAGTGAGACTTCCATGCAGGCGCTCTACAGAAGATTCCATGAGCCTGGAAAGAATCAAACAAGTAGTAAGGAACCAGAAAGAAAAAAGAGGTGAGTCAAAATGCATGAACAATGGTGGTCATTCTTCAAGAAGAAGGATTCAGATAGCACAGTGTCTTTGGATGAGTCTGTTGGGGGATGAGGATATGGAAGAGAAATATTGGAGAGTGATGGAGGATGACTCTGGGTTGCCAGGCTGGGTTGTGACAAGAAGGGCTAAAGGCTGGAGAACAGGTTGAAGGAATTGATGAAATCCTTTCTACTTTTAATGGTAACAAGGACCCACTTTGTCTTTCCTGGAAAACTAGGAAGCAGACTTTAGATGCTTATTTTGTGGATGTTTTCTCACTGGTGAATCTAGAGAATGAGATAAGGCATAAGGACCACTGTAATGAAAAAAGAAAAGAAAGGAGAAAGCAAGGAGGAGGTGGACCACTCAGTAAGCAATTGGCTTTTGGTTGTGTTATATTTAGGGCTTTTTCAGAATGTGGCTGGCTCCTCACTAACATGGAAAATATGTTTAAAGCACACAGTAGGCCAGATGGAGCCCACATCATGACAAGCTTTGGCAGAAAGCAAGCTTTGATTTTGTCATTTTACATAAGGGACACCATTTTACTACACCATTATGCATAATGGGACTTGAGCATCCAGGAATTTTGGGATTCATGGGGGATTCTGGAACCAAACCCTAGTGGATACTGAGGACCCACTGTATGTAGCATGAGATGTATGAGGGAAGGACCTCTACTGAAGATAAGCTACAAATTGTATGATTTGAGCAATGCAGGATGTTATAGATTCTTCCCAAGAATCTACCAGCTGACAGTGGAATGGGGGTCTCCAGATGCACTGACGATTCAATCGAGTGAGAATGATCTCTTTACTCAGAAGACATTGAACTGATGGCCACAGTGGACTCTGGTCACTTTTATGAATGTTTCCCTCAGATAATGATCATTTGGTGAGACTGGCTGTAGCAGATAATGTTGAAGGGTGCCAGAAGCCCAAGCAAGGTTGATGCTTCCAGAAGGAAAGTGTCCAAAGCCTTTGATGACTATGTTCAATACCTCAGCACCATGACATTTCCTTTCATTTGAGACCACTATTTTGAGTGGATGTGCATGCATCTAGGGGCAGGAAACAGGGCTGTATGAATTCTGGGTACGTTTGCAGTTCCATTAGGTTGGGAGCTACGGAGCCTGTCTCTCAAGGTGGGTTGGGAATGGGGCCAGATAAAATTGAGGAGTGGGAGATGGGTCATGCATCCATGGTGCTAGGAGGTTTCTTTAAGGGACCTTGGGTCAAGGCACTAAAGAGGCACTGAATTGCTTCCCTGCCCCAACAACACCCACAGGGGTGGATGTCTGAATAGGGGACTCTATGCATAGAGGCCTGATAGTCTATGGGCATACCTGACACAAGGACAGGGAAGAAAGCCATGTGACATCAGGGACTGAGGCAGAATCACGCTCCCACTGTCTCTTTCAGTCCATGGTCGTCTTTTAGCAAACCTCCTTTCTGAGGCCTAAAACAGACATGTGCAGTGAAATTTCTCCCTGAAGGTGGAGGTGGTGGTGGGTGTTGAATGAAAAAGATTAATGGAGAAATTCTAAGGGTGCAATTTTTACAATGGGATGTGTGGCCACCAGGGTCAAGTAGGGAACCAGTGTAGGCTTCTTGACCCAGAAGATACCTAAGAAAGAGAGAGAATGCTCAGGCGCCTAGAACAGAACTTGGGGTAATATTTTAATAGAAATTGGGCCAGGGTGGGTGAGAATCTACCTCATCTCTTAATGATTTGGGGCATTCCTGGAGGTGGGGCTAGGTACATGCGTGCTATGGTGTTAAAAATCTTTCAATCAACTTTGAATGTAATATGATGTATTATAACCCTTTTTACTTTATGTAGTTTTCTCTTTTTATTAAGGTAAAGAGTTTTATACTATTTACTATTATATTTTGTATTATAATGAAAACAAAAAAGTCACCAAAAAAAAAGGAAAAGAAAAAACTCCTCATGCTCACCTTTCCACTCCTCAGAATCTTTCCCCCACTACACATCCATAAAGTCCTGAAATTTTGTGCTTAGAACTTCAGCATGGGAAGTTTTCAGGGTGGAGAAAATAAATACATTCTTTCTCCAATTTTAATGGGGCCAATCCTCATTTAGATGCAAGTAAGGTACATTCATCTTCACTTGGACACAGAACAGAGACCTCCCAGCTTTCATCTGATCCACATACTTGCTGACTAAGAAGCCAAACAGAAGCTAAAAATATCACTAGATCTGAAAATACTGTCCTGGAACATCTCTAGATGAGCTGGTAAATCAGTGGGCAAGGAGTTTATCAAGTATCTACAACAGTTTTCTATAACCTTCATCCAAGGATCAAGCAAGGAGGATCTTTCCAGACTGCATCTTTATGGCTTTAGAGTTTTCACGGCTGCAGCAATAAGATGTCATAAAATGAGTTGCTGCTGTGGTGCCTTAGTAGCCTTTGTCTCAGTAGAATTGCCAAATTCTGGGTTTTCAGTCCCATGAAAGCATTGTAATATTACGGGTAAAGTTTAATAATGGAACCTCCTTTCCCTTCATTAATGTCTATGCCCCAACTCAAGAATTCTACACAGTTTCCTCAAGACATCTTGGTGTCCCCAGAATTAGCTTTGAGAGACATAGCTTTTCATTCCGGAAACAGCCATATTATATTGGGAAGTGACCTAAATGCTTAGCTGGAACAAACAAATGGAGAGCTCACTGAAGACTTTAGTATCTGTCTTCAGGATCTCTTTCTTCTGGGCTGGTATTCTTAAGACAGGAAGTTTAATCAGTATGGTCAGAAATTAATTTTCCTAGTTTACAAGTCCTTCATGCTTATTTTGAATGGCAGCCCACTAGATATGTTGGATGGCAGTTATATCTATCATTCCTCAAGGTGGGGGCAGTGTCATACTTCCTGATCTCTCCTAGTTAGCTACCTGTTGTAAAAACCTGTTTAGTGGGAAACCAGTCAGAAAATGACCATTACCCCATAAAGTTAGTCATACAGATGGCGTTGGAACAATCTGGAAATAAAAATGCATATTCACTGAAGATGTTTAGAGCAGCCAATAGATGATTTAATGATCTGAATCTTTGAGTACCGAGGTTACTGATCTGCCATATGGTCCCATTTTGTCTCTATGGTCACAGTTTGTCTTGGAGGACAATCTGGAGTTTATGGAAAGTATCTACAGTTTCTCCTACAACCATATCTAATATACTGAGATCCTTCCAAAATTCCAAGATGGCACAATGCAAGTTGGTTTCATGCTGAATGCAGGAATATAAAAAGAGAATTAACCAAGCTCATTAGGAATGTTAAAAAGTGGTTTGCTCCATGCCATTGTATTTTCAGTTTCTATTTATGGTTGTGAAAGCTGGGCAGTAAAGAAAACTGATAGGAAGACAGTCAACTCATTTGAATTGTGGTGCTGGAGAAGAGTTATACTGGTACCTTGGACTGCTAAAAAGACAAATGAATGGGCCCTAGAGCAAGTCAAGCCTGAACTCTCCCTACAAGCCAAGATGACTAAATTGAGACTGTTGTACTTTGGACATATAATGAGAAGATATGACTCACTACAAAGGACAATAATCCTTTGTAAGGTAGAAAGCAGTAGGAAAAGAGGAAGATTGCATTACAGATGGATAGACTCAACTAAGGAAGCCATGGTACTAAAGAGGGCTGTTGCTGACAGGGTTGAAGTCAACCTGATGACAGCTAACAACAAATAGTTCCAAGACCAAAGAGGAGTCATAATTATTGTGGGTGTAATTTTAGTTATGAAAGTAAGTCTTCATGTTTGTTGTATTCCAATGTAATTACAAATGTAAGTCACAGGCCTGTGGTACAAAACATACCTATAAATAACCAAACAGTTGTGGTTATCCTGAGTGAAGTTATCCTTTGTTATGCTGTAGTCATGATTGTAGTTATTGTACAAAGGAGTCACTTACAAGTAACTTCTTCTTTGTATTGATTTATTTTAGAGCTTTGTGTTAGGAGGAAGGGATAGAGCATAGAAAGAAAGAAAGTATAGGCTGGGGAGTGAAGACTGTAGAGATGAGAAAAGAGAACAATGGACAAAATTTTGGCTTCTGCTCTGGCTAACTGGTGGCTATGGGTGCCATATGGGTGCCATATGGGTGCTATATTAAGACTAATGCATGGTTGGTACTGGAAATGCAAATGAAAGACTTCTTGAAATATTTACCTTCAATTTCAGTGAGTACCATCTTTGAATAGCACCCAAATAGTGGGGCAATGAGCTCTCCAGAGCAGCTTCTAAGGCTCCAAGTCTGCAAGCAGATATCTCAACCCATTCCCTCCCTTCCATGCTACAAAAAAATCAGGAACAGTTTGCAGTCAATCTGCTTATTTACCCTGCCCATCCATCCATCCATCCTTCCATCCATCCACCTCCACCCCCCCCCATCCATCCATCCATCCATCCATGAACTGCCCTGACCCTTTTTATACATACCCTGTCCCTTAGGCCAGTGATTCTTAACCTTTTCTTTACAAGGGACCCCATGTAAATAATTTGTTGCTGGGGATTTCAGAGACTTAACTCAATAATTAAATATTTAAATTTAGATTTAAATAGTCAGTTATTCATTCATTCATTCATTCATTCATTCATTCATTTATTTATGGCTTCTAGAAACTAGAATTCAAATCCCTGTTCAGACATCAGGTGACCTACTAGGTAACCTTGAGCAAGTGACTCAGCCCCCGAGGAAGGCAAAGGCAGCACCTCCCTTTGAACAAATCTTGCCCCCAAAACCCTGTGAGAGGTTGACTTTAGGATTGCTGTAAATTAGAATTGAGTTGAAGGCACACAACAAGAAAGTACCACTGATGGGAAGTTATTGCTAGCCATCATGTCTCTCCCCTTTGAAAACTTGATTTATGGCAATCCTAAGGTGAACTTATAATGGGAGGGCAGGTTCTTGGCAAGATTTGTTGCTTTTGCCTTGCTCTGAGGCTGCGAGAATGTGACTTGCCTGAGGTCGCCCTGTGGATCCATGATTGAATGGGGATTCAAACCCAGCATCACAGTTTGGTCTCCAGAGTCATAGTTTGGGTGTGCATACACACGTGCTACCATGTTCCTTTCATCAGGGATGTGGCAGGAAGGTGTGTGTGTGTCCAAACTGCTCCCTCATTTGCAAATGAGGGAACACTTTTGGCTCCCGCACACATCCTGGTGCTGCATCGCTATTGCTGCTGCTACGGTTGGTGTCCAGCAGTGGGGCTTCATGGTCCCCCTGTGAGGGCTCCGCAGACCCTCAGAGGTCCTCAGGCCCCAGGTTAAGAACCACTGCCTTAGGCTGTTCCAGTTCCCTACTTTGAAACAAAACTCACTGGAAGATGATTTCCAGTTTTGGAGGGGCTCTTCTAGACCTTTAAGACACATGGGTTATGTGGAGGTGATTGCCCTGGAGAGTCGAATGCCATTTCCAGACGTCCCCCCCTTTTTTTTGCCAAGGGACACTTTGTGGAGGCTGTGCTGGCAGGACTTGGTGGGCTCTAATGCTCTCAACTGTAAGCTATTGCCTTTGTAATATTGTCATATCAAAATTATAAAATAATCAGCTAAAAAGACCAACTGGTAGAACTGAAATTACCCAGTCATACTCTGCCTTAATTTTGGACTGAACTGAAAGGAAAAGTTAATATTATGAAACATGTGACATTTTAGACATTGGCACTTAGTTTGTGTTCTTTCAGCTAAGCTTTAATTTGCATCATGTACTTGAATTTACGTTTCCTGAAGACAAATCCTTTACTTACTTATTGTTCTCCTTGATTTTGGACTGTGATTTAGAGTGCATTCATTTGCCCACAGCTGTGCATTTCTTGCAATTTCAGAATTCCATTCCTACATGTTGTTAGAAAATACATCAGTGAGTTGTGAGACAACTGATTTTGAGCAGATCAGATTAAGTTGGGTGATGAAGGTGGTGCCGCTGTTCTTGTTATGATGTACTGAGAGCCTGTTTCACAGCTATCTGTGGGAGTTTGTTTAAATAAATTACAGGTACGTCCTAAGTGTGCGACCAGTATCCATGGCTTCACTTATCCGTGATCCACTCCAGGGCTGTGGCGGCTGCTGCTGGCCAAGATCCTAGCTTTGCAGAGTGCGGCCAAGAAAGGCACACGGCAAGGCACAGCTGAGCTTCCTGCACCTCTCTCTGCTGAGGAAGGAGACAGACGTTCCTTCCTTGGGCAAAAGAGTTACATGGCTCTGGGCAGCCAGTTCTCCCACCGGCTTTGTCTCCCAGAGAGGGACTGTTCACCAAGCCTCACTGAGAAGGAAGGCAGGAAGAGAAGATTACCTCCCTCATCACCTCACCCAGCCTGGGGGTCAAAACATAGTGTTTGTTATTATCTGCATTTTTTGCCATCTGTGTCAGGTCTGGGAAAGGAGGCAAGATGGCACACCCATTTGTCTGAGATAAATCCACAGACATTTCTGAATTTGAATTCAACACATGTGATGGAACATCCTCCCCCACTACATCTGAGGTCAGCGGGCAGACTACCTGCAATGTACATTTCTGTCCCTCAGCAGAGGTGAATGGCCAGAAGCAGGGACCCAGAATTGTTTGTAAGGTGAGGGGAGGGAAGGGGTCAAGACTGGCAGGCAAGACATTATACTTTATTCTAGTTAAAGAGTGCTTCTGTGTCAATCATGCTGTTATTATCACTACAGAGCAGAAAAAATAGTGAGACTGAGGGCTTATGTGCAACATATTAATTTTTATAAAAAGAAGGAAGGGAAGGGGAGAAAAAAAAGAAATATGGCAGCACCTTTAAGACTAATTGGTTTTTATTTTGGTGTGGGATTTCATGGATATAAACCCACTTCTTCAGATGTATCCAAAGAAGTAGGTTTATATCCATGAAAGCTCATGCTAAAATAATAATAATAATAATAATAATAATAATAATAATAATAAACAACAATAACAACAACAACAACAACAATAATAATAATAAAACAGTCTTAAAGGTGCTGATACATTTCTTTTCCCCCCCTCCCCTCCCTTCCCTGCTATTTATGCTGCAAAAGACTAATGTGGCTACTTCTTTGGAAATTATATTAACATACAAATCCAATCTCCTTCTCCATATACCATGCACAATGCTACTCAAATCTGAGCCATCAGGCCAAAGCTTAAAGCATTGAGAGACACTAGCTTCAGAGTACAGGAAGCAAATTAAAAAAATACCGTGAATGCCTCTCAAGGATAACACTGATTCACAATATTGTAGCAGGCTTCTCCTTTTTTGTTTTTGTTTTATTTAGGCACACAAAACAGTGCTGGGCAGCATTTTTTGTCTTTCACCAGTGGGCTGCATTGTTCCCTTCTTTGCCAAAATAAGACCAAAATTTGACCCAAAAGTACCAGGAGGTCACTCCAGTTTTTACTTCCTGCTTTCTAGCAGACTTTTGACTTTCTGGGAACAAGTTGGACAAATGCAAACTGCCCTGTTTTGGGATGATCTTGAGGCATTTGGGACAGTTTTTAGGTAATTTCTCCCTTTTAAGTCTGGGCACTTTGAATGAACCAGGGAGGGGCTTAGGGAAGCCACAAAAGGGGGTTGAAGAGATGCAGGTGGTCCACAAGCTGGTTTTTCCTCAGTAAATTCTGTGGCTGAATGGGGATTAGAATCTGGTCTCCTGAGTTTTAGTTTTGCTGAAACTGCCCACTGTACTGCACTGTATTGGTTTTATGGGTTTAAAATTATGTGTTGTCACCACGACCTAATGGACCTTGTAGAGATGTTGCAATTATCTGCTCTGTCCACATCTATCTTCATCCTGTGCCATCACTGAACTATTCAGACAAGTTCTGTTTTCTTTCTTTATGGAAAAGAGTTGCCATATATGTTTTCTCATATGGCATTAGGACTTCATATGTTTGTTTTAGCCATACTGGAAGTAATGTGTTAAGAACTACACATTATATTAATTTGTTGAAGATTTTTTGGATAAAAAGAGGATAAAAAGATATTTGGATAAAAAAATATTGCTTTTAACTAGGTTAACATGCTGTTTTTTGGCGTAATGAGTAGTGTGTTTTTACACATTTTATAAAAAAAATATTCTTCTGTCTTCTCCAATCAATGAAGGGCAATTGAAGAAAAGGAGAAATCTACATCCTAGGAAAGTTGTATAATGAAATGAATTCTGATCTGCAGTGCTTGAAGATTTTCCATGGAATAAGAGCTCTCATTTGCAGACTAGTTAAGGGTATTAATGGCACAGGTGCAATAGACTACAGCTTCTTTTAAAAGTAACAGTTAACATAATGATTAACAAAACCACAATGCAAAATCATTTCTGAGCTCCCTAAAGATCAGTGAAATGGATTGAGCTTTTCCTGTTCATGGTCCAAGCTTTGTGTCTAGCTTTTCAAAATGCATCTTACCATCTTCAGCATGTTTGTGGCTGTTGGTTGCACTGATCTGCGTAAGCTGTTGTGCTTGTCCACAATCTCCTTTTGCTGATCAGCATTGGTGGTCATCAAAGCAGCAATATCACCAGAGGCCTTCAAAGAGACATTTTGTTGTTCTCATATTTCATTGTATGATTATAAGATTGTGCTGACAGATTTTGACAAATACTCAGAAAAAGACATCAAATCTTACACAACCCATGGTAAAATTCATTTACAGAGGGAAATCCTGACCCCTCATGAATACTTTCCTACCTGTTTTAGACTGTAAGACTTAAGCACTAACTACTTTCTAATTATTTGTGTCTGTATATGTGCTCTTAAGTTGCCTGTTGACTTATGGTAACCCCACGAATTTCATAGGGTTTTCTTAGGCAAGGAATACTCAGAGCTGGTTTTGACAGTTCCTTTCTCTGAAATATAACCTACAGCACCTGGCATTCATTGACGATCTCCCATCCAAATACTAATGAGGGTTGACCTTGCTTAGCTTTGAAGGTCAGGCAGCAGCTTGTACCTTTAGGGTAGTTAGGCCATTTTGTAATTATTTACAAAGTGTTTTAAAATCAACATGCAAAGAGGGTAGCATGCTAGTCTTGACTTGTGCCCCTCTGCCTCCACTTCACTGGCTTCCTTGAGTGGAGAGTGAGGGGTCTGAAAAGGAGAGCTGCTCCTACATATGGACGTTCTGAATGTAGTTGGGAACTCTGATTTATAAGATTTCCAGTAGTGCAGAGAGTACCACATGTAGAGAAAAGCTCTTCTCTTCAGATTTGTCACTCTCTGCATGAGAGACCAACAGAATTAGAGATGGAGAGGGAGGGACAACCATGCTCCCTTTCCCTCTGTGTGTTGATTCAATCAATTAATGAGCAGAGATTTAGAGTTAGAAGATCCAATTTCAAAGCTCCATTTTAAGACATTTTGCACAAAGGAGTGTCTATGGACAAGTTCTGCTTGCAAATGGAAATCTGGAACAACTCAGACGTAATGGACCCTTGGAGGTGTGAACAAAGGGAGTTTTCCACTCCTTCCATGTTAGCAGGGAGCTTTCCAAACTTTAAAGAAGCTATCCCAGCTGCTGAATCTAATTTGGGTTTATAGTTCAGACTAGAATCTGAAGTAGATTTTCTGCCCTGCTAACATGAAAGCCACCAACTATCAAGAACTCCTTGTCAACACTGGCTAGATTTTGATTCATACAGATGTACTTCTCAAAACCATTGGGTACACCACCTGTACAATCTGAACGCATCTTATGTAAATTTGCTATGCTATACAAGCAAACAAGTGCCTTACCTTAACACCAGATTGGTGCAACAATACGACCACACACACATATAAACTGGGCAGGACCATTGCTGAAAAGCAAATAACATGTTGTTGTTGTTGCTGCTGCTGTTGCTGTTGTCACTTTTCCCTTATGATGACCCTAAGATGAACCTGTCATGGGGTTTTCTGGTGCTGAGAGTGTGTGACAAGCCCAAGATCACTCAGTGGATTTCCATGACTGAGCAGGGAATCAAATTCTGGTCTCCAGGATCGTAGTGTAATGCTCAAACCACTACACTACGCTGGGCCTGCCTTATCTGCTGCTTGTGACTACTATAAACTAGCATCTTTGAAGCATTTAATGTTCTGTGCTTCCTCCATATATCTGTGTATGGCTCATATCTCTGGGTTAAATTTTTTTTAAAAACTTGCTGTATCTTAATGGCTTTCAGTTTGATTAATACTGTCCCTAAACTAAGGGCAAAAAATAAACCTGCATGCTCCATTTCTAGTGGGAAAACTCAGTTCAGTATTTTAATGTAAAAATCAAGGTGTGGGGGATTGTCTCACACTCCTTCTGTTCTGGCATTCCTTTGTTAGTTCACTTAGGATATCCACAGATGAGACTGAACTGGCTGAAACTGGTGGCTGTGACTTTTCAGCCACACAGCTTTACTTGGCATTGCTATTTTGCTGGTGGTATGCTGGAAAAAAAATTGCTGGCTGGATGCCTGCTGTTTGTTATACTTAAATTTGACCTCTAATGTGAGAGAGAATGTTTGACTTTGGAAACAGATTTCTTTCCTGATAAAGTAACCATGGGAATTGTTACTCTTTCTATAGCTGACTGCCAATATTGGGGTAGGTAACTTATTGCCTGTGGTGAGACAACTGGATCCTCTTCTACTAACCAATGGCCACATCCTGCCATTGCCGTGCAGCTAGGTTTCTGACTGTTTGA
Source organism: Cyclura pinguis (assembly GCA_030412105.1). NCBI lineage: Eukaryota > Metazoa > Chordata > Lepidosauria > Squamata > Iguanidae > Cyclura > Cyclura pinguis. The sequence continues at coordinate 179,209,205 of CM059599.1, forward strand.
ATTAAAGCACGAGCTTGATTTTAGGCGTGTGGCTTTGCCCCCCCCTTTTTTTTTAAAAATATGAGGCTTTCCCCTGTACTGCTGCAGTGTTACAACTGAGTGGTATTGCAACAGTTGTGGCAAGGGCGAGGTTTGGGGGAGTTATTAAAAACAGGATCAAGAGATCCATATGTAGCACACAGGTTATGTACTGCCTATTCCAGAATTCCACAATATATTTTTAAAAATATGTCCCTGTTAGCAAAGAATTTACTATGCATTATACACAACTATAATGTAGACATCTACAATGTTTCATGTAAAGCTGATTAAAATGTATTCTATTATATGATCTCTGCATGTATCCAGTTCTGGATGTTTAACAAAAATTCTCAGCAGTGGATTAGCATTACAGATTCATCCAACCCCCTATCAGACAGATATACCAACAAAAATGTATACAAAGCACTCTGTGTGTGTGTGTGTGTGTGTGTGTGTACACATAAGATAGAGGGAGAGTTTTCAATTTTTCTTTTTTTCTTTCTTTGAATACCCAGCTTGAGTGTCTAACATTATTTCTGATTTCTCTAGATTCAATTGACCCAGACAACTAAAGCTGACAGAGTCTGATCAGCTTTGGGCATGTAGTTTTAGAAAGAGATAAATCGGTTTCTTTCTCAACTTCTGGAGTCATGAAGTCCCACTTAATCAAGCAGTGACTTTCAACAGATCACAGCAAGGGAGCTGCTCTGCTGTGTATGAATCTCTGACCCAGAATCAAGTTGTCTATGAATGGTTTATCAGCAGGTTCCCTGCAAGTATGCAGTGCCCTTACGGGCAACAGGTGGCCCCTTCTGGTGCACTCTGCTCCCAAAATGGTCAGCTCCACACTTGCTGGCTATCCAGGGTCAACTGAGGCTCCTCAGGCACCAGCTCTTCACTGCCTTTATTGACTTGGGGGCTGCATTTATTTCCATGAATTAGAAATTTGTTATGGGCAAAAGTGGCTCAAAGAAATATTGACCAAAGGCTTCTTTTTCGTATAAAAACATTATATACAGATGCTTGGCTAACAGTCAGAACTGGGGTGAATGGCAAAGGGGCTCATTAGGGCTGTTTCCTTGCTCCATTTCTTTTTAACTTTTATATCAATGACTTGGTTTCTACAGTTTCTGGGCAAAAGTTTCATATGTCATAGGCATTTGATACTTCAGTGAATACCCTCTTACATGTAGATGATATTATACTGTTTACTATAGAGGTTGGTTTGAATAGGTTACTAAGGAAATTAAGCTCATATTGCAGGAAGAATGATTTAGAAATTAACAATAGGAAATCAAGAGTCTTAATTTTTGGAATACTCTAGTTCATTACTTGATGCCAATGAAATCGAACAGGTGGATTCCTTTAGGTACCTTGGGCTGGTCTTCTCATCTACAGGTTCCTGGTCATTACAGATCAAGAGGAATGAGCTCAAAGCACTTGTCTGTTTCCAATCTCTGAGTTGCCCTTTGAACTCCGGTTACCCTAGATCTGTTTTACCAACACTCAATGTGTATAAGACAAAGGTCTGATCAGTCCTAACATATGGCTCAGAGATTTGGGGCTCTTCTGATTACAAGAAATTAGGAAGGGTTCAAAACTACTTTTTGCATAATATTTTGGGAGTGCTTACAACCTGTGCACTCAGAACTGAAGTGGGAATTATGGCAAACTAAATTTAGCTATTGCTTTATAGCTATTGGTTCAAGCTTGCAATGATGAATGAAATTAGGCTTCCAAAGAAGTGTCTACAAGAACAGTTGGTTACTATGATGGAATCATCCTGGCTATATAAATTTAGAAGGGTGTTGCCTAAGCTTGGCGTCAGTCTGGAGATCCTAATAGGGTCTAACAATAGCATAAAATGTTTAGTTAGCATAAGAATGTGTGACATCAGAGCCCAATAATATTGCTGCTTTGTCTTCCTCTAGGGCTTTAAAATGGCTAGCTAGAGCCAAATCATAATTCAAGAGTGAGAAATATCTGTTTCTTGAAATGAGAAGGAATCAACGTATTGCTTTTATTTGTCTTTGGTTTGAGATGATGGACCCAGTAGTTATCCTGGGAGGATTCCAAGATGTTCCACCCACAGATGAGCTGTGTATATGTGTTGCCCACGTTATAAAGGACTTGACACATTATTTACTTGAGTACCATTTATATTCAAGTGGTAGGGAGCAATATCTGGATCCCCTTTTTATTCACATGAGAAACTGGTCTGTAACAAAGAAACTTTCTTTCTAGGTGTCTCAGAGGGCGGCCCTCTTTGCAATCAAGGCTGACAACTTAAGGAAAAAAGAGGTGTATGAAATGATAAGAAAACTAATTCAATAAATTGATCTATCTATCTAATCAAGCAGTGAAAGAAAGTTACTTATTCAAGAAAGGCATCAGGTGAAAAAAATATTTTAGCTTGCTATATGTGGTTTTATTTATGCTCTGGTTTTCTTTTTCTGTGTGGTAAAGTAGCTTTATTCAAATAGGAGCTATGAGAATGAGAGTAAGGTTGCTTCCATATTTAATACCCACATCTGCCAAGATTGCAACAATACATTTTCATCTCCAAAATGAGAGGGCCAAGATTGCCAGGGAAACCCTGAGACAAAAAGAATGGCCCCAGACTTGAAAGCAATTAGTCCCCATGACTTGTGTTTCTTTTGTAGTTAACAAGTTGGTGGTGTTATCTGCTGAGAAACAATGTTTGCTGGCATATTAGAACTCTGCACAACTTTATATTGAGAGACTTTGCCCAAGAATTTTAAAGCAGTTTGAAAGTGTGATGTCATAAGCTGACTTGATGTTGGTATAAAGGAACTAGATATCTACTTTTGATTTCTTCTATCACATCAATATACTTCAAGGGGTAGCTCTTCTCAGCATTTCTATGCTGGCTGGAGACACCATCTGCAACTGTAGCAACCAAGTTTTTTTTCTTTTTAAGACAAAGCTAATAACAGCACAGAACTGAGTGGAAAAAAAATAGCATGGAATTCTATGTACCTTGGAGCATCCACCACAAAGACATCTCAAGACCTTCTGGCCACAAGCCATGCTTAGCTAATAGGTGAGTTCTAAGCTGATAGGCAGCCTAGGGAAACAACCTTGCCTTTTAGGTAAACACAGAATGAAGCTGGAGCAATCTCAAGGCGAGTCAATCAGCATATTGTCACAAGCATCCATCAGAACAGCACTATGAGAAATGTTTTAGAATCTATGTCTCTTTGATTCTCAAAAGACCCCTACTGTGGCTGCCAAGTAAGTCTTGCATGCCAGGAACTGTACTATGGCACTTGCTTACCTACATGAAGTGCTGATCCAGGCCAGTTATGCTTCACTGTCACTGTCTAGGCTTTGGGGTCTTTAGAGAAGGCCTTCCTCTCAGTCCTACCACTTTCAGAGACACATTTCATGGGTATGTGAGAAAGGTCTTTTTTTTTTTTACAGCTACTGCCAGGCTATGGAACTAGCTTTCCAGGAGGCTCTTTGCTGTTATCCCTCCACCAGCCAGCAAAGACCATTTTATTCAGGTGGGCATTTGGACACTGTCTTTTAGCATGTGTATTCTATTTTCCTTATTCTTTAATTTAGTTGTGTTTTAATATTACAATCTGATTATTTGTGTTTTAATATGGTAATACTTTTATGCTTTTATTGGTATCTTCTAGTTAATCTTATTGTCAGGCATTTTGAGTCCTAGTTTTGGATGGAAGGTGTGACATTAAATATATAAATAGAAGTGTAAATGGAGCATCTGTGTTAGATCTTGGCCAGCATTCACATTTCTATTCCAGGGCTAAAGTCTTTCTTAGGAGCAAGCTGTCTTTCAGAGAAGCTTGTGCGCCATGACTGAACACTTCATGTTAGAATTCTTGACAGGTTGCCTGGAGCCTCAAGGTCCCCCCAAAATATAATAATTATATTTTCTAATATTACAATGAAAATTAGCTATGCTGCAGCACTGGTAGATATGGATATAATTAACTCCACCATGTTAGCCCATCCAACATCTGTCAGACTGGAGACTGCCCATAAAGGATTTTGTACAGACTGAACAGACTGAACCATTTTCCCTTTCTCATCATTTAGCAGAGACAACCTGCTTTTCTGAAAGCGATACGCTGCCTTCCAGTACATATCTCATCTCATTGGAAGGCATTGGCTAAAACTGTAAAGTCTCAAATAATTTATGACCAATGTACTTAAAAGGGTATCTTCTTTGTGTTTGAAATTTAAGGTAGGTTTGCATGAAAGACTCTCTGGGCAAAAGTGGTGGGTGGGTGTCAGATAGGAAAATGACCTTCCCACTGGAGGGTGGGATTTGATTGTGGGATATGTCTCCATTCTAGATGCTGGAAGTGCAAGTACATTTATAATTTAGAAGACACCTTAAAATTACCCTATTCTCTGACTTTGAAATGGCATTAGTGAATAAGTTTTCTGTTTTTTACATAGATTTTGTATAAGCTTTACTGTTTTTTCCTTTCAGCCTTCAATTGATGTCCAGATTTTTATTTGGTCTGTGCCTTCAGATTTCTCTCCCTTAACCAGATATTTTAATTTAAAAAATCGGAGTGAATAATCTCTTTCCTTTTTTTCTATAAAGCAGATGTGCACATACTATAACATTTAAATAAATTCAAGATTCTAGATGTAAAACTACTAGTCTCAGGTTTATGATGTTCTCCAGTTAAACAATTTTATGATACTCCTCATAACAGGGAGCATTTAAAATAATTTCAAAAAGTATGAATGAATCTTACCTTTGTTTTTCCAGGAAGTTCAGTAGAATACTCTGCTACTTGAATGGATTTCCTTGCTTCAGTGAAGCATTTTATATCTGTATATATACGCATACCTCAGTTCAGGTACTTCCTGCTTTGCAAAGTGAGTCACAGAGGTGCTTTGTGAAGTAGGATGTAAGATTTATATCATGCTCTTTCCTGAAATATGTATTTTTAATTGATTTTAGTTGCTGACATTTTCCTGACCAACTGATATGAAAACAATTCTATACTTGTTATCACCCAAAAATCTGGAAAAAACAGTGCTTCCACTGTGAACAGAGAATTATGAAAAGAAAAAGAAGAGAAATTTCAACAACACTTAGCTCATGGACTACCAATCAGGGATTCAGAAACTCCAGTTTTCCATATTTTGGATTTGTTTCCCATGGTTCCTGAGCATAGACCATGTAGGCTAGGGTTTCTGGGAGATGAAGTCCAAACCATACAGAGGAGCAGAGTTTGAGATCCCATGGGGTACATACAGCTCTCTGTTCACTTTGTTACTCTCTGGCTTCTGCAGTCACTACCACATTTGCTGCTCTAGAGGAGGAGATGGTAACCCTCCTTTTTGTAATATAAGATGCACACTCCCTGTATACCTCACTTACAAATGATCTCATTAGTAAGATCTCATCTTCTTTGAGATCTCTTGGAAATGTGATTCCGTTTGTAAATAAAACAACATCTTCTTTGGAGGTTGCAGATCTGGAGGTTGCGGTGGCAGCAGCTGAGGATTGTGGCTGCTAGCTGATTCAGAGGAGCCAGAATGGCCCAACGATCCCTGGAATTATTTATTTCAAGTTACTGGCCAATTACTTTAAAAGAAGAAGTGCAGTACAATATTTCAAGTTTTGCTTAGTTTAATAGAAGGTGGTTAATTCATAATGCACAAACAATTCCTCTGTAAGATGCTAACAGACAATGTTGTATCAGAATGGAGGCACCAGTACCTTCATTGCTGTAAACAGGAATGCTTCAGTAATGAAAACTGCAAGGCTTAAGCGACAAAGTCTGAACTCCTCTTGTATGCTGATGATGGCTGAGCACAGGTCTTCCAAAAAGAATCAGGAATCACTCTGCATTTGGCTTATACCTGTTCTGCTGTCGTCAAACAGTTTTACAATTACATCAGTTATAAAAGTACGTTTTACTTTTCACCTTTAAAACACAATGGCCCATGAAAAGCATGCAGCATTATTTTGTCCCCAGTAATATGACATCATTTCTTAATTGCCAGTTCTAACATAACTTGCTGAGTGCAGTAGAAGCAAAAGGATCATAATTGACTGTACTTTATCATTACAGCTCATACAATACTGCTCATGTTCACTGCAGTTCACAATTTCAGAACAATTATTACCCTTTTCAAACTTTTATTCCCTTCCTCCTATTTTCTTTGACAGTTGTTTACCATGAGGAAGCACAAGGGCCCTTGGATGAGGTGGGCTGCAATTCATGAAAGCTTATGCCAAATATAACTTAGTTCTTAAAGTGCTACTGGAGTCTTTGTTTAGCTGTAATGGACTAACAAGACCATTCCTCTGGAAATTTCCCCACAAACAGTAAATATGAGCTAGGACAACAGCAACCACCTGATTTTTTAAATATACATTCTTTATGGAAGCAATCTGTTTCACTCTGAAAGTTTCTTTTAAGCCCTGCTCCTCACAGTGGCATGCAAAAAAGTATTGCTCCCCAAATTAACCTCTAATGCAGCACAAGCAAACAAAAGATTTCTTCCTTTTGGGGTGAACATTATTGGCTGGCCAGTGCAGGTCAGGTGTCTGATAGTGTCCTTCCATTAACAGAATGGGCACTGCTGGGCAAATCGAATTTCCCTTTCCCCTGCAGCCCCCACACATGTCAGGAGGCTGGGCTCCTGCTGTGTTAATAAGGAGAAAATGTTTAGCTTAGGCAGCTTATGAAAGAGATTAGAGATTACTAGTGCTACAATGTATCCATTGCTAATTGCTGTTTGCAACAATGTATCAATTATTAATTGCTGCTTGCAACTTGTATCTGTCTATGGGTTCAAAGGCCTTAAGGTGACTATGGAGGTGATCTGGCAATAGTTGATGCTTGGGGCATCCAGCATAAGGGGGGAGTTTCAGAGGGGCGGAATGTGAAGCCAATAGGAAGATGTTGTGAGAACAACCAGGATAGACAAGATGAGAACACAGGAACTGTCCAAGTTCTCAAGATGAAAGTATATGAATGTCAGGAATGCCTTAGAAACTTAGCGTTCTGGTGGCATGATGTGACATTTATGAGTTTCACCAATCATTGCCATTTGGACCTGCATTTGTATGTCAAGGTATAAAACCTGTTACCATCCAATGTGCACTAGTCTTAGCAACTTTTGAAATTTGTGTTGCTTGCCAATTCCAAAATAAATGCTGATGCTAAAATTCTGAGTGTTTTCTTGGGAAAGCAAGTTAACCTGCACATGACAGATTGCTAAGACTCATCCCTTCTTATTTTCCTTCCATGGATCTGGATTGCAGAAGGTCCCTGGTTCCTTGGAGAAGCTGCAGGAGGGGCAACATGGAGTGCAATGGGGATGGGTTGGGAGAAAGAAGGGATATTGGTGATAATAAGGATTATTAATCTTTTAAATTATGAATGCAGTTTTGATAGCAGAGGAGGATGTAAACTGATCATCTAAATGATTGAAGTTCATTTTATTTCATTTTTTTTTTTTGTCAGAGAGATTTGTAGTCTTGTATGAAAATAATGCTGCTTGATTGTATGCATTGGGTATTTGGGGTGGGGTAAGCAAAAAGAACAGTATGAGGGATCGAATCAATCCTTGCTAATGCTGAGTTCTTGTGTTTTCTTGCTCTTCTCTTCCCTTCCCTCCCTCACACCTGAGAAACTGCCTCATGGTCTCTAGGGGCATGCCACTGCTGCACCAACAAAGGAACCTTTAGAGAAATTGAGTGGGAAAAACATAAAAAGAGGGAAGGTGATTTTTGCTATGTCTGAGGTTGGAGGAAGGCATAATGGGGGAAGACACTTTCCATCACTCTTTTTAAGAGACCAGTTAATTCTCAGTGGTGCATTTGCATGCACATACAGACGCGCACACACAGGCTTGTCTTTCTTTTTCACATCTGCTGTACTTGCAGACTGACTTTTCTTGCACTCCTCCTCGAGCAACTATTGTACCCTCCCATTAGGGTCCTGCCCCATAGTTTGAGAACCACTGTATGTAAGTATTAGAAATATTTATTGTTTTGAAACTTTGCCTTTTCCATCTTGTTGGGCTGTATTTCTTATCACTATGATGTAAGTGAATGGTTTGCATGTGTGCATGAGAAACAAATTCATTTTAAATTTATTTCACAATAATGTGTTGGTATGTTTATTTTAGTCTGGGAATTTTCTGTGAGAATGTGGTATATTTTAGCTAAAGATTTCTTGCATCATCATGGGGGTGATTTGGACTAGATGGCCTTTGCAGTCCCCTCCAGTGGTGTGCAGCTATCAACTCCATCAAGAACAAGAAAAGCTAATAAAGAATATGGATTTCATAGCCATTTAACCTATATTGTTTCAGCAGTGGAAAGGCCAGAAATGGAGAAGGTAGATATTGAGAGGTCAGGTTTAAGTAGCCTGACTCTAGCTCCACCCAAAGCAACCTGTCAGTATTTGAATCAAACTGCAAGGCTTCTTGCTCTTGGGGAGATCCCTGCTCTTTAATAGTTCTCCTGCTTTTGATCAGCCTATTGTCTGCAATCAAATGGCAGACTGAATGTGGTACAGCAGACAGTTTTTTAACTAATTAAATTTAATCTGTTTGCAATACAAACTAACAATGGGATGGGTTTAAAATAAAATTGCACACTGAGTGCAGAGGGAGAAGAAGTCATTCTCCCATCAGCAGCAGGGAGAACAGAGGATCTGCTGCTTGCTCACCTCTCTTCTTCGTCTCCCAGCTCCAAGGGCTTCTGGATGAAATAGATTATCTAGATCCATTTCAGTCTGGCTTCAGGCCTGGTTATGGGACAGAAACAGTTTTGGTTGCCTTGGTGGGTGACCTTGTTACCCTGTGAACTGGAGGTCCCGGGAGGGACACCAAAATGTGCTCAACTAAAGGTGGGGAAAATTAGCTCAGAGCACTGCTTAACGTTACGAGAGGCAGGGTAACTTAGTGAGATCTTGAACCCTATGTCTACGGGGTCGGGTCGAGTCAAGGAGAACACAGAAGTTGAAATAATAAATGATGTTTATTAAATACAAGCAAAACAGTGTATGTGACACACTCATACAAGATAACTAAAGAAAATAAAGGTTGGAGTGGTATAGAGGGAGTTTTAGAAGGATTGCTGGTTTGGGTGATACTTCACCTGTCCTGAAGCCCAGAAAAATAGAGAGCAAGGCTGGGGTGTGATGTAGCTTAGCACGTGGAGCTGAGGGGAGGCTCGCCAAGCAAAGCGGCAGCAAGGCGGGATGACACTCGGAAGCGATCCGAGGAAGGTCTCGGAATCAAGGGTTTTTATAAGGAGAATTGTGACTGCAGGCTACGCTGTACTTGGGGGAAAACAATAGATTTGGAGTTGGAGACAAAGCCTCCGAAAGGTCAGAATCTGAATGATTGAGTTATCGTGGCGGTTCTCAATAGAGTAGCCAGTATGCAGACGCAGAGTACTTGGGTATTGTATAGTTTACCCATCAAGCCGCCATCGCGGGGCAGAGGCTCTTTTGTAAGTGGCGTGCACACTTAACTAGAGTACTTGCCTGGAGGTCTCCTAAAGCAGTGAGTCAGCTATTTCTGGCCTGCCTGTATTGTAGTTTGAATATTACGGCTATCAACGGCCGAGCTTGTTTGCGTGCTTGTCCGGTGGCCTCGCAAGCACGTGGAAAGGAATAGAGAAGTGCAGCCGAATTGTGATATCAAGGGATATCTTTTAATATCCCCAAAGCTCAGACTAGCCAGGGCAGTAACAACCTATGCAGGGAACTAGATAGGGAAGTGTGTCCCTGTTGGTTCTGCTGGACCTCTCAGCAGCTTTCGGTACCTTCTTGCTCTCACTTTGCCAGCAGGCAAAACCCTTTCTTTTCAAACATACTTTTAATGTGTGAGCAGGGGAATATTTTATTTCTCAAGTTGTTTTTTTTTAAATTGTTGTTTTTTCCATAATTTTATGTGTTTTTATTTTATATATTATTTTATATATATTTAATGTTTTTAATTGTTTTAAAAGTTTTTTTTTGATGTTTGTAACTTTTTTTAAGCTGCCTTTGGTTCCAATCTCAGAAAAAGGCAGCATATAAATATAATGAATAAAATAAAATAAATAAATTAGCATTCCGTACTTTTCTTTTTATTGTTTTTATTATGCATAAGTCAAAGACAGAAGACAACAAAAAGTAAACAGAAAACTAGACCTTGCAGAACAACAAATAAATGGAAATACAAATAACAGATAACAATAACACATCTCCCCCATTGAGCTTAAAAAGCCCAAACAATTAAAAGACCCCCACATGTTAAGGGACCAGTTTAAATTATTATTCTCCAATAACATTCCTTTCTTTAAAAGAAAAAAAAAACCTTCTATTTTTCATTTCTTATAAAATTGTCGTTTCTACCACGTAAGAAAAATAAACAAAAAGAGACTTACTCTTCCTAGTTTTTTCCAACATATTAGAGTGGTCTACACACACACATATATATAGAAGGAAAGAAACAAACTTAATAAATATAACCAATACTAACTGCTTCTTAACAATTCTAAACTTATAATCCATCCATATACAACAAATATTTATTTAGTCTTTGAATCTAGAAGTCAGTAATTCTCCAAATCTCTGTAGCAGAGAGTCCTTAAACAATTCCCAGTCTTTAATAAACGTGCTATTGGTTTTACTGTCTAAAATATATTTATTTTACAAGTTTTTCCATATCTACAATTTCTCTTAATTTGTCTGTCCATTCTTCTGTGGGAATTTTAGGGGTTTTCTAGTATATAGCTAGAACTATTCCAGCAGTTAACATCATATACCAACAAAGTCTACCAATTTCTCTCTTTGTTTTGTTATCAAATTCAAAAGGGCCAAATAGGAAAAATTCTAGGTCTAAGTTGACTTTCCTCTGTAAATTAATTGCAGTTTTGATCTCAGCAAATATAACTTTTTTTTCACTCTCTCACAATTCTATCACACATGAAGAGAGGTCCCAGCTTCCTTACCAACACTTGTTTGTGTCTGTCGTGTCTCCATCCCAGGACCCAGACAGCAGCCTTCCCAAGAGCCATAGCACACAATACTTATGGCAGCCAGTGTGGGTAAAAAAGGGAGAACCCACAAGTCTTGGAGTATTTATATAATAAGGACACATTAATTAGATAAACAGCTGGGGGAGGCTTTCAGCCTATATCAAGAGGGAACTGGATGGGAAGAGGCCATTGTAGGCAACTGATATTGTCAGTGGAAGCAGCATGCCTCACATTTTGATTCCTTGCTTGTCTTCTTGGAGACCTTAACCCTCGCCTGGTGTACAGACTTCACTACTGGACTGCTCTGGATTTCCTATGGATTCAGACTCTAAAACAACAGATGATAACTTGCTAAAAAATTGTTACAGATTTTGCTTGTGGCTGCTGCTAACAGACTCTAATTAGCTGTGAGCTTTGGCTGGCTGCCAGAACAAGAGAGAATCTTTGTATATGTTTGCTATCCTTTATGGGAAAAGACACCCTCTGTACATCATTTTCATGATTTTTTTAAAGATTGTAACATCTTGTATTTACACTATTTTTTCTCCACAGTTTTCCCCTGTTTTCAAAAACTATATTATGTCCAAGAGCCTTTGCCCATTTAACCATGCACTCTTTAATTATTTCATGTTCTAGATTAAGTTTCACTAGCATTTTGTAAATATTAGCAATAGCTGTTTTTCCTGTTTTAATGGGTAATTTTTCATATCCATTTTAAATCTGCAAATATGGGAGCCATTGAATGTGTAACCCTTCATCTATTAATCGTTGCCTCTCTGTTAGCTGGTATAATTCTCTTTGTATCAGGAGATCTCTACAGGTCTTCTCCTTGTCTTTGCAACCCTTTTAAGGAAAGTACTCAGAGAGAACCAAGGGGGTGTTTTAGCATGTAAAAGTTGTTTATATTTAACCCATACTTTATACAGCAGCTTCTTAATTAAATGGTTAGTGAATGGTTTTTGAACCTTAGCTTTATTATACCACAGGAAGACATGCCAACCAAAGCGAAGATCATGACCTTCCAATGCCAAGAGCTTTGGGTTACTCAGTATTACCCAAGATCTCACTGATATGATGCAAGCAGCCTTGTAGTAGACTCTGAAATCTGGAACAGCAAGTCCTCCTGTTGCTTTAACATCTATCATAGATTTAAATCTTATTCTGTTTTTTTTAACCCCCTCAGATGAATTTATGAAGGTCTTTTTTTTACATTGTTCAAACGATATATATAATGACTGGAATCATTTGAAAGAGATATACAAATTTAGGTAGAATACTTATCTTAAAAACTGAAATTCTGCCTGATAATAATAAGTTCGGTGTCTTCCAATTTTCCAACTTTCCTTGAATTGTTTTCCAAACTTTTAGATAATTATTTTGAAATAATTGATAATTATTCAGTGTTAACACTATGTGATAGATGATGGCTCAGAGGTTGATGAGCAATCGATTGTACCAGGAACAGAGCCAGTGATAGACCAAACTAGCTTGCCAACACCTCCATCAGTTGAAAGACAAGCGGAAGCAAAGTTGTTGCAGCCAGCTCCAGAGGGAGAGGGGACCAGCAATGATTTAGAGGAATTTGATTCACCGTTGCCTCCCAGCCCCCAATCATGTGTTACTCTGAAAATTGGGGGTATCTTGAGGACACCAAACAGACTTCAAATTAAGGGAATTAACAGAGACACTCACAGCTTGCGAGAGGTCTGGGGGCAAGGGATCTTTAACCCTATGTCTACAGGGTCAGAACCACGCAAGAGTCAGAGGAATAGTCTAAAATAAATTTATTAACACTAACAGGAAAAGTCACAACACACATGAACAAACAATCCTACAATCACACAAGGGCTACAGAAACAAAGTTGGGAATGAGAGATAGTTAGGGAGAGAGAGCATACGGACCTTAGTCTAGGCGTCCTGGAAAGGAGAAGATTAGCAAAGCCTCGGTGTAAAGCACCAAGGGGAGGCTAGATCCCGGGGCTGAAAGGCTGGAAGCAGTGGGGTTTCATGGCGAGTTGGATACGCGAGTTATGTTTAGCTCTCAGCAGTGTCTTGGAGGTTTAAGTGGGACATCCCGGTAGCAGCAAAACGGGCCCTTGTCTGGTCTGGGAGGCTCTCCAAAGAGGCTCAAAAAGTGAGGGTTTTTATAGCCAATTTCTGTCCTCAGGCTGTGTATAGGCTAGCAAAGTGGCGTTAATGGGCAATGACTGCGGAATATAATGTTGGGCAAATATCATGACCTCTCCTCGGTATTGTTTCCCCAGGGAAAGTCCAGGTACATGATAGGATTATCATTCCAAATTGATAGACGTTGATTGTCTATCCTCGCAAAGTTCATCAGTGTGGCTAGGGGCTGAGGCTGAGGCAACCTTTCTGTTAATCAAAGAGAGAGTCTATGGTGGCTGCCTAGAGATACGTGACTGAGAACAATAGGTCGTTGTCCTTTAGCCTAAGGGACGCTGTCTATGTTCCCATACAGCAGCAAAGGCGTTGTTGGTCTTGAGAATTGAATTCAAAACCAATTTTTACTGGCAACCGACCTTTGCTAGCCAATATCCAATATGAGGGAAGTCATGCCAATTTAGAGGCCGTCTCTTAGGGTTACTTTGGGGTATAACACATGGAGGAGACAGAAACGAGCAGCTCAGAGGGAAGCCATTTTGGCAAGATTAAGAAAACAGAAGAGTGATAAGGAACACCTGTTCTCGTCAGCTATATAAGTCTGTCGGCGTGGCTTGCTGTTTGCTTGTAACAAATTACTATGCAAGCTCTTACGTCCCTCAACCCCTTTGGATGGACCTTTGGCTTTCTAGACCTTTTGGATTTGACTTTGACTTGGCTTGGCTCAGCATTTCCATTTGTTTGTTTGCATTGGGCACTCCCCATTGCCTCCTCCTCTTGAGCAAGTACTTTTGCCTCCCTTCCCTTGCTGGCAGAGAGGCACGGGCAGGGAGTTGGACTCTGACACACTATTCCTAAATGTTTCACTTTATCTGTAATCTCAACTCCAAATTTCTTTTTTATTGATAGTTTTCATTTGTGCTAACATTCTTTGTTAAACTCATTGTTTTAGTTTTGCTACATTTGAAGCCTACTACTTGTTCAAATTTCATAAATTTGTGTTCATCCTTGGAAGTTTAACACCTCCCAATTGATCTTGGTTTCTTATTGCTTTTAGCAAAACTTCCAAAGCCAAAATGAATAATAGTGGAGATAAAGAGCAACTGTGTTGTATTCTTTTTCCAATTTTTATTTTTAATTGATTAACGATGAAATGAGGGGTCTTCAGTGATGTATTTAAGTCTTTTAATCCAAGTCTCAAGTCGAGTCCCAAGTCCTTGCAAGATACTTTCAAGTCAAGTCTCGAGTCAAGTCTCAAGTCTGGGAGCCAACTTTATACTCCAACTGGTAGGCCAGAATAAAGTCAGTTTTAACAATTTAAGTAGAGTCAGTCCTTGACTTTTGTGATTTTGCCATCTGCAGCTTTGGAAGTGGGGAACAGATCCTTCTTACTTCCCATTAGTAAAGCTTTTTCAGAAGTGGGGAGTAGGATTCTTCTTATTCCGCATTACTGAAGTTTCAAGAGCTTTAGAAAGAAGGATCCTTCCTCCTCAAACCCATTGCCTAACATATGTTATGTTCCCCTCTGAGCGCCCTGCACTCTGGAAATGAGTCTCGCCTTCTGTTTTTAGGAAAAGTTTTAGAAAGCTCTTCCTATATGTACTATATAGGCTGCTGAGCAGACCTCAACCCCAACTCAAGCCCATTGCCTAAGTCATTTGCTGTTCTCTCTGAGAAATGTGTCCACACTTTGGGCTTGAGACCGATTGTCATGTGACCAGTAAGTTCTAAGGTTTCTGGATGAATGTGTTATGTTACTGAACCAAGTGCAGCAATTTGGTCACTGAAAATATGCAAGTCTTGAGTCAAATTGAGTCAGTGTGTAATTTTTGCCAAGTCAAGTTCAAGTCGAATCAC
Organism: Cyclura pinguis; assembly: GCA_030412105.1. Lineage (NCBI taxonomy): Eukaryota > Metazoa > Chordata > Lepidosauria > Squamata > Iguanidae > Cyclura > Cyclura pinguis. Next base: position 179,224,209 of record CM059599.1, read on the forward strand.
TGAAGTGACTTAAGTCTAACTTGAGTCTGAGTCTTTCAACTCGAGTCTACATCACTGGGGATCTTTTACATCATGGTCCTCAAGAAGAGAAAGTAGAAAACTCAAATGCAACTGGGAAGAATTTTAAAGGCATTTTGCAGGTAAAATTGCTCTGTTTGCTCTATTGATTTGTTCAATCTATTGGTCTATTCTGACTGAGAATTGATACAGGCCAGTGGACGTAATTCCAGCCTCCTGCTTATCCAGTAACAGTGAATGCATTTTCAATTTGTACAGCCTGAAGATATGGATATGGTGTTTGAGGAAGTGACCAACAATTTCTGGATCAGCTCTTGTGCCTCCTCCAGCTGGTTCTACCTGTCTTTGTCTGCTGTTTCCAGTGGCCATCGAAAAGTGCCACCAATATGGACACCCCAGTCTTTCAGTTTCCCAGCTCTTTGCCTGTGTCATCAGGAACCATGGCCTCCCTGTGGTTCTGGATGGAATGGCTGCTGCAATCCCACCATCAATGGTGCCTGCAGTAATCTTTTTTGGGGTGAATGCCTGCCAAGGCCTCACTTGACTGGTCCCTGTCTTGGACCCTGGATACCCCTGCCACCACATACAGAGTGGTCATCACTGCCAAACTGCCCAGGAACTTTGGTTTCTCCATTCTGGAGTGTGTACTCACTGCAGCTCCGGCAACCATCTGTTCATCCTCCAGGACCCCACTGGGGTATGACAATTCTTCTTCTAGAATCTGACCATTGCCATCAGAATGCATGCTGTAGTTTGCTAAGTGTATGTTGGTAATTAGGTACAAATCTGAAGTCTTGACAAACTATCATGTACCTTTGAGTTCAGAGAATAGGCTTAGTGGGTACAAAAGCTTTGTCCAGAACCACAAAGAAATGGCAGCACATTTTGGCAATTGCCAGGACTAAGGAACTATTGGATTTACAGTGCTTTATAAGCTGTAACATTACAAATATGTGCATGCAAACATTCTATTGGGCAGCTAATTAAAACAACTCTTTTCCCAGACTTACATCCCCTCTGCCAATAGCATGACCTTGCAGCTACATTTCTTCTCTCTTATCAAAGTTCATTAAACCAACATTCCTTTGTTCCCAACACACTGTTTTCTCATTCAGTTCCACCATCCCCTTCCAGCCCCCTTTGTTCAAAGCACTACATGCCATTATCTGGTGTTAAAATGCATGGCAGAAGCATAAAAGCTGACCTGCCACTAATCTATGTAAATTAAAATCTCCGGGCCTAGATGAACTGCATCCAAGGGTATTAAACTTGCAAATGTAACCTCAGAACCATTGGTGATCATCTTTGAGAATTCCTGAAGACAAAGTGATGTCCCAAGAGATTGGAGGAAGGCAAAAGTTCTCATCTTCAAAAAGGAGGAAAAAAAGGAATTTAGCAACTGACCAGGAAAGGTACCAGAACAGATAATTTAACAATCAGTCTCTTAGAAAAGAATGTTGTGATAACTAAAGGTCAGCAAGGGTTTCTCAAAAACAGGTCAGGTAAGATTAACCTTATCTTTCTCTCTCTCTTGATATAATTACAAACTGTGTTGATCAGGGTGTTACCCTGGCTGCTGGGGTCCCTAGTGACACCTGGATCTTACTGAAGTTGGGGAAATTAGCAGAGCACTGACTTTTAACAATGCGGAGAGCAGGGTAACACTAGTGAGATCTTTTTATCCTATGTCTATGGGGTCAAACTGCATGAGAAAGAAAGAAAAATCAAGTGTCTTTTTAAATGGTCTTTTATTTGGTAAAATTGGCAAAAATTCCTCTCTCTCTCTCTCTCTCTCTCTCTCTCTCTCTCTCTCTCTCACACACACACACACACAAAGCATTCACTCACACAAGCGCACAAGGACAATCGTATTTGAAGCTCTTAAGAGAGGAAAGAGTTAAAGGGACGAAAGCAAATATACTTACACCTGATCTGCTGTTTCAGGGCGAACACAGGAACAGATTCACAGTCAAAGAGAGAAAGAGTACAGTCTAGCCAGTGCTAGTGAGTGAGTGAGGGAGAGAGAGAGGAGAAAAGAAAAAGAAGACCCACAGCCCACAAGGAACTCCATTATATTGCAAAAACATTCCTGAGGTGGGTGGGGGCGACCCTTTTCCTGGGAAAGACTAAATTTTATGAAGATGGATTTCAGCTTTGTAGTATACAGAAAATATAACCAGGCATCTTTGTAGTTCCCGCAAGTTTGCTATCTCATCCAGGGAATGCAAGCATCCAAGGTGCAACATTCCTGGCTATTTGAAATGTTAATTTGATCCCAGAGACCTCTCATCTCCTGTCTGATGCTATTATTGCTGAAAGTCCATTTGATGTCCATGTGAACCATTTCCGAGATTCACCTAGGATACGTGACAGGAACCAGTGCTAATTTAACCTTTGATCAGTTTTCCATAGCTCAGCCACCTACATGCCACTCCAGTAAACTTCTATGGCCCACTATATTTAATATAAAGAATTCTGCTCCTCAGGGCAGGGTCTACAAGGTGAGGTAATAAGGGTAATAATGTTGAAAGTGGTCCCTCATTATATCCTTGCAAACAAGCTAGGAAAATATAAGACAGACAATACTCTTGTTAAGTGGATTTGTAACTGGTTGACTGACCAAATTCATAAAGTATTGACCAATGTTTCCTCTTCATCCATGAAAGAAGTAACTGCTGGTGTACCACAGGGTTCTGTCCTAGGTTCAGTAATGCTCAACTATAAATAACTTGATGTTGAGCTATAAATAGACTTGAGTGGCAGAATAAAGGGCATGCTTGTCAAATTTGATGACAACACCAGATTCGGGAGAGTTAATACTCCACAGGACTGTGGACAGGAAACAGATAAATTTGCTCTGGGGAAGGAAATTGATTGAAATTTGAGGTGCATTTAGAAGATCCCATCTGTTTATTAAACTAGAGTAGTTACATTCCTTTGGTTGAAATATACAAACATGAATAGCTCATTCATGTGGAAACATACACTGAAAGAGGAAAGCCTCAGCCTTTACAGCACATTAGTTATCTTCCTATGCGCATGTATTTGATAATAATATGTTCCCCAAATGCAGTGGGACAAAAGGTTTTTCTCAGATAGTTTCTCTTATACTGAGAGATGCTCGCCATTTAAATAAAAGAGCTATTGATAAGTTTCCAGGATGAAACTTCCTCTTGGCCCATTTTCAGAATCTTCATGGAGTCCAACAATATACAGGTTATGGTGAAAAAAATCCTGATGTATTTATTTCTAGTCCAAAACCAATAGAAGAAGACTGGACTTGTGGATGCAAAGGGGATTAAAGGGATGTGAAAGTAGAGAAGGCAATTGTGGAAGAACTATTCCTTTTTTTTTTTTTTTTCATTTGTCTTTAAAGCATAGGGTAAGTAACCCATGATGCCACTTTGGGAAATAGGGTCTGAGGAACTGAGACAAATGTTAGTGACAAGAGATGAAGTTCTAGACCTTATTCAAACACTGAAAAGAAACAAACAAAAATTACAGAGTACACTGCAAGAGTTCTTGAAGAACTAACAGGTGGACCTCCATCCTGCAGCTGTCAAGCCCTGGAAGGGTCATTACCAGGGCTTGACAGATGTGTGTGTGTGTGTATGGGATATGTTTTGGACATTGCACAAAGGGATACAGAATAGCAGCTTGTGCACTACTCCAATAAGAGACATATGCATGCATAAACCATACTGACACGTGCATATGTCACTTCCAGCCATGATTCCAGCCATTTTCTGTAGGGCTTTCAAAACCTTGGTACCCAGTTGTTTACAGTGGTTGTCAAAAAGGAAGACAGAAGAGCTACAAAAGGAATGGGGAATTTGACATAAGCATGTGTAGTTATACATGTTGAAACAAAAAATTCTGACTTTACATATATGCTGATCAGAATCTGATCCAGTAACTGACCAAAAAGGGCTTGACATTGTGGTGGATAGCTAAACTGAGGATGGCAATCATTGGAAATCGCTAAGGAATGAATCAAAACTAATACTGGCAATTTCTTAATGCCTTAAAACAAATCTATGGAATAACCACAATGTCTATGCTTCTGCAGAAGAGAGCCACTCTAGAATTATCACGGGACTGCAGCAAAATCTGAATGACATCTGCAGCTTTTTATATTAGAAAAAAAATGTGAATAAAGGGGGAGATGATAGAATTACATAAAATGTGCATGGGGTAGAGAAAGTGGGTAGAAAGATTTTTGTTTGTTTTACAATACTGGATCCCAGGATCATCTAGGGAAGCTGAATGGTGGAAGTTTCAAAAGATACTTTTTGTTCACACATTCCATAGTCACAATTATGAAATTCACTATGATAATTCTTAGCAATGGCTGGCTACCAACAGGGCTTTGACAGGTGACAGCTGCAACGGAATCAGGCAAAATCACAGAGGACAGAGCTACCAGGCAGTGAATGATCATGGGCAAGTCACACTTTCTTAGCTTCAGAGGGGGGCAAAGGCAAATCCCTTCTGAACAAATCTTGCGGAGAAAACCCCATGACAGATTCACTTTGGGTCATCCTAAGTTCCGTCTGTAAGTTGGCAAGTACTTGAAGGCTTGAACAACAAGAAGAGCTATCAGGAGCTACTAGTCAGGCTTTTTGGATCATGTCACTCAGAGCTGGAGTACAAGTGTCAACTAGCTGGGGAATCTTGAATTTTTTAGTGCAAAAAGTAATTTTTCAAAGCTCTGATACCACATCCTATGTTGGAGTCCTCTAATATCTGGTTGGCCCATGTGGTAGGTGGTTGGAGCATGTGATTGGCTATTGATAGAAAGCTTTTTTGCTCTTCCTCTTAACTATAGATTTGGTATTGCTTCTTTTTCAGTGTGGTAATATTTTATATATTTGATGATGGTTCTCTTATATGTTTATTATTAGTATATGATATGAGGAAAGCCAGTGTGGAGTAGTCATTTGAGTGTTGGATTATGAATCTGGAGACCAGGGTCTGAATCTCTGGTTCACCATGGAAATCCACTGGATAATCTTGTGCAGATCACATTCTCCAGAAGAAGGCAAAGACAAACTCCCTCTACCAAGAAAAACCCATGATAGGTTCACCTTAGGGTTGCCATAAGTTGGAAATGACATTAAGGCACACAGCAACAACACAATGATAGAGTTATGTTTTGTAAATGTGTCGTGTACCCAAGTTAACCAGTTCTCTAAATGCAATGTTAACAATGGCCAATCATGATTAATTATGTGTACTTTTCTGTAATGGGGTGATCTGTGCATCAACCTGGGAGAAGTGGGCCTTTTGGATTGGTTTCCCAGTTCTTCCTGAGGCTAAGTGGCCTTTCTCCCCCTGCAGCTAATGGACTTGAATCTGCAACTCACTTGTATTGTTGTTTAGACTCTGTACGGAGGTGAGAGAGATATTTTTCAAGTGCAAAAAGAAGTCAGGGTGGAGAGGAAGAACTCTTTTACAGAAAATTGAAGCATTGTTTGTTTACTACAGAATATACAAATGAACACCAAATGTCTAACACCCTGTTACTGACTTATGAAAGTACAAGCTCAATTTATACATGTGTAACTCACTGTTTTGGCCACTGCAGAACCTGAAATGACCATACTCCCTCCCCAAACCACCTTTTAAATTGCTGCAGTCTCTAGCTGTGCTCCTATAGCTGGATACACAGCAATGATGTTATCCTCCGGGGCTTCTTGGAGGTTCTGGTGGATAATGTTGTTGCTGTATGCCCACATATAGGAACATACCTAGTTACTTCTCTGCTACTTCTCTGCTCTCCACTGGTCAGAAAATGGCCATGTTGGAGTAGGGGTGCGGCAGGTTAAAAGGTAGGTTGGAGGGTGAGGAGGAAAATCCTAGAATTATAGAAGCTGTTACCCTGATTTCTGGGGGTCCCAGGAGGAACACCTAAATGTGCTCAAACAATGGGGAGGGAATTAGCACAGAGCACAATTTGACAATGCGAGAGGCAGGGTAACGTAGCGAGATCTTGAACTCTATGTCTACGGGGTCAGGCTGAGTCAATGATAAGGCAGACGTTGAAAATAATAATTGGTTTACTGAAGTACAATCAAACACGTGTATGCAAAACACTCACACAAGTAACTATAGAAATAAAGGTAGGAGCGGATAGAGGGATTTTGAGAGGAGGTTTGGTATGGAAAATACTATACCTGTCCTGAAGCCCAGTAGAAAGCAAAGAAGCTGGGGAGCGTGGATTCTCAGCATGTGGAGCTGAGGGGAAGGCTCACTGGACAAAGCGACAGCAAGGCGGGATGGAAGCCAAGAGCGATCCGAGGAAGCGCTCAAAGTCAGGGGTTCTTATAGGGAAAATTGTGGCTGCAGGCTAGTCCTTACTTGGGGAAAACAATGAATTTGGGGCTGGAGGCAAAGTCTCCGAAAGGTCAGTACTTTAGATGATTGAGTTATAGCCGGATTGTCAATAGAGTAGCCAGTATGCAAACGCGGAGTGCTTGAGAGTTGTATAGTCCGCTGATCAAGGTGCCTGCGTGGGGCAGGGGATCTTTTTGTAAGTAGTGTGCATACATAATGTGGTACTTGCCTTGAGGTCTCCTGAAGCTGCATTTGGCAATGACTGGCCTGCCTGGATCAAGATTGGAATGATTCGGCTATTGTCGGCCGCGCCTGTGTGTGTGCTTGTCCGGGGGCCTCGCAAGCATGTAGAGAGGAATGGGTACAGAAGGCCAAATTATTGATATCAAATGATAACTTAATATCCCACAAGCTCGGGCTAGAAACAGCGGTAACAAATCATAGAATAATAGAGTTGGAAGGGACCCCAGGGGCCATCCAGTCCACCCCCTTGCCATTCAGGAACATACCTCAAAGCACTTCCAACAGATGGCTATTCAGCCTCCAAAGACAGAGACACCACCATACTCTGAGGCAGCATATTCCACTGTCGGACAGCTCTGGCCGTCAGGAAGTTCTTCCTGAGGTTTAGGTGCAATCTCTTTTCCTGCAGTTTGAATCCATTGCTCCTTGTCCTAGTCTCTGGAGCAGTGGAAAACAAGCCTGCTGCCTCTGTGATATGACATCCCTTCAAATATTTAAACATGGCTATCATTTCCCCTCTTAACCTTCCCTTCTGCAGACTAAATATACCCAGGTCCCTAAGATGCTTCTCACGGGGCATGGCTTCTAGACCCTTCACCATTTTGGTCGCTCTCCTCTGGAGAGGTCCCAGCTTGTCAATATCCTTCCTGAAATGAGATGCCCAGAACTGGATACAGTATTCCAGATGAGCTCTGACCAAAGCAGAACAGAGTGGTGCCATTACCTTCGTCGACCTAGACACCATACTCCTATTGATGCAACCAAAAATTGCATTGGCTTTCTTAGCTACCGCATTACATTGCTGACTCATGTTCAGCTTGTGGTCTACTAAGTCTCCTAGATCCCTTTCACACAGACTGTTGTCCAGCCAGGTGTCTCCCATCCTATACTTGTGCATTTCATTTTTTTTCTGCCTAGGTGAAGGATCTTATATTTCTCTCTGTTGAAATTCATTTTGTTAGCCTTGGCCCAGCTCTCTAATTTGTCAAGGTCATTTTGAATTTTGATCCTGTCCTCTGGAGTATTAGCAACACCTCCCAATTTGGTATCATCTGCAAATTTGATCAGCATGCCTTCTGTTCCTTCATCCAAGTCACCAATAAAGATATTGAATAGCGCTGGGCCCAAGACAGAACCCTGTGGCACCCCACTATTCACTTCTCTCTAGGTTGAAGAGAAGCCATTGGGAGCACTCTTTGGGTTCGGTCAGTCAACCAGTTACAAATCCATAGCCCTGTGTAGCCTACATTTTACTAGCTTCTTTGCAAGAATATCATGGGGAATTTTGTTAAATGCCTTACTAAAGTCAAGAACTGCTACACTCACATCATTCCCTTCATCTATCAAGTTTGTAACTCTATAGTAAAAGGAGATAAGATTAGTCTGGCATGACTTGTTTTTGAGAAACCCATGTTGACTTTTAGTAATGACAGCATTGCTTTCTAAGTAATTGCAAATTGTCTGTTTAATGATCTGCTCTAGAATCTTTCCAAGTATTGATGTCAGGCTGACTGGATAACAATTATTTGGGTCCTCTTTTCTGCTCTCTTAGAAAATGGGGACAACATTTGCCCTCCTTCAGTGTACTGGGACTTGTTCTGTTCTCCCAGAATTCTCAAAGATTATCATCAGGAGTTCTGAAATTACTTCTTCCAATTTTTTTAATATTCTTGGATGTAGTTCATTTGGCCCTGGAGACTTGAATTCATTTAGAGTAGCCAGGTATTCCTGTTCTATTTCTCTAAGATTAAGAGGAGACATGATAGCTGTGTTTGAATATTTGAAGAGATGTCACGTTGAAGATGGAGCAAGCTTGTTTTCTGCTGTTCAAGAAGCTAGGACACTGAGCAATAGATTCAAACTACAGAAAAAGAGATTTTACCTAAACATCAGGAAGAACTTCCTGACAGTCAGAGTGTTTGACAGTGGAATATGCTGTCCCGGAATGTGGTGGACTCACTGTTACTGCAGTTTTCTAGTCCGAACTTGTGGGATATTAGATACCATTTGATATCAAGAATTTGGCCTTCACTACCCATTCCTTTCCACGTGCTTGCGAGGCCCCCTGACAAGCATGCACACACGCGCGGCCGAAAATAGCTGAACCATTCAAATTACAATCCAGGCAGGCCAGTAATTGCCAAATGCAGCTTTAAGAGACCTCAAAGCAAGTACCTTCTTAAGATTACATTATGTATGCATGCTGTTTACAAAAGATCCCCTGCCCCCAGCAGGCAGCTTGATGAGCAGACTATACAACTCTCAAGCACTCCGCGTTTGCATACTGTCTACGGTATTGACAACGCTGTCATAATTCAATCATCTAAAGTACTGACCTTTCGGAGGCTTTGTCTCCAGCCCAAAATCCGTTGTTTTCCCTGAGAACGGACTAGCCTGCAGGGACATTTTCCCCTATAAGAACCCCTGACTTTGAGCGTCTCGTTGGATCTCTCATGACTTGCCTCCTGACTTGCTGCCTCTCCGTTTGATGAGCCTCCCCTCAGCCTGAGAACCCACGCTCTCCAGCTTCTTTGCGTATACCGGGCTACAGGATTGGGTGTAGTATTTCCCCACAAACTCTTTCTGAAAATCCCCTATCTATCTTCCTCTCTTTATTTCTTTAGGATTGCGTGAGTGGCTGCGCAATTGTGCAGTGTTTCTTAATTTTCTGAGCAAGTGCATACGTTTGCTGTGATTTTATAAATAAAGAAAACAATTATTATTAACTTCTGTTTGATTATTGACTTGGCCTGACCCCATAGATATTGGGTTCAAGATCTCGCTACGTTGCCCTGCCTCTTGCATTGCTAACTAGTGCTCTAAGCTAATTCCCATTCCCCATTATTTTGAGCACATTGAGGTGTCCCTCCCGGGACCCCCAGAAATCAGGGTGACATCACCTTCTTTGGAGGTTTTAAGCAGAGGCTGGATGGCCATTTGCTGGGGGTGCTTTGAGTGTGTGTTCCTGCATGGCAGGGGATTGGATTCAATGGCCATTGTGGTATCTTCCATGTTTCTATGATTCTACTTATACTGTGCTGAGTTTCTGCCACTTGCCCACCTGCTCCCCACCTCGAGGTTGAGTACTTTTTTCCTTTTAGGAGAAAACTGAGGCAAAGAAAGTGTTGAGTAGTTCTGCTTTTTCTTTGCTCCTTGTTTGTACTTGGTCATCTTCTCCATGCAGTGACCCTATCATTTCCTTTTTTTGTTTTTGCTGCTGAGATATCTAAAAAAGCCCTTTTTATTGTTTTTAATCTCTCTGGCAAGTCTGAGTTCATTCTGTGCTTTAGCTTTTCTGACCTTCCCCCTACATGTCCTGGATATTTGTTTGAATTCCTCTTTTCCCCATTTTTTGTACATGTTTCTTTTAACATTTAGCTCAGTTGAGTTCCTTAGTCACCCATTCTGGTTTCTGCAGACACCTCCCATTTTTCCTCCTTGATGAAATAACTTTAAATTGTGTCTCCAGTATCTCATTTTTAAGAAACTCCCATCCATCATGAACTCCCTTTTCTTTCAGTATTCTTGACTATGGAATTTCAGCCAGTAATTCCCTAAGTTTACAGAAACCAGCTTTCTTAAGGTCTAGAATGTGTGTCTGGCTACAGTTGGTTTTCTCTTCCCACTGAATGAGAAATTCCAATTGTGCATGGTCATTCCTACCTAAGGATCCCACCACTTCCACCTATTAATAAAGTCACCCCTCTTGTTGGGATCTGATCTGAAATTGTTGATTCTCTTGTTGCCTCTTCCACCTTCTGGACAAAGAAATTGTCTGCAAGGCAAGCGAGAAACTTGTTGGACCTTATGCTCTTCGTAGAGTTTGACTGCCAACATATATCAGTATGGTTGAAATCTCCCATTATTACTACATCTCTCCTTTTTGAATGTGTGGTCTTCTGCTCCAGGAGGGCATCATCCAAATCCTCAGTCTGGCTTGGGGTTCTGTAGTAGACCCCTACAATGACATCCCTATTATTTCTTGCCCCCTTAGTTCTTACCCAGATGCTCTCAACCTAGATTCCTTGATTTAAGTCATGGATCTCTCCACAGGTGTAAACATCCTTGACATATAAAGCTCCTCCTCCTCCTTTCTTGTTTGGTCTATTTCTGCGAAATAGCTTATATCCCCAGTTATTACATTCCAATCATGAGACTCATCCTACCAGGTTTCAGTGATACCGATTATATTATATTTATTTATTGTATTAAGAGTTCCAGTACATCTTGTTTATTTCCCATGGTGTGTGCATTAGTGTAGAGACATTTAAGACCATGTGCCCTTTCCACAAGCCCTTTACTAAAGTTGCTTTTCCTTCAACTGTTGGGCTGTTTCTGCACTACACTGTTATAGTGCTATTATTCCACTTTCAACATCCTATGGAATCTTGCGGTTTGCAGTTTAGGGAGGGGCCTTTAGAATTCTCAGCCAGAGAACTCTTGGGCCTCAGGAATCTACAAACCTCAGCATTCCACAGGATGTTGAAAGTGGAATAATAGCGCTATAACTGTGTAGTGTGGAAATGGCCTTGGTCTCTGGTACTACTTGGACTTCTCTTTCTTTAACATTTGGGCTGTTCTCCCCAGCACTTGCTGAACTGCTGCCCTGAATACTACTGTCTCCCTCCTCATCAGAACTCAGGTGGTAGTTCCACCTGTGTGGATCTTTACAATGTTCTCCTGATCCAGGAACTTGGTGAAAAGGGCATTAGAGACTTCATGATTTTAGTTTCTGTGTAATACACAGGTGTTAATGCAGAAGTGATTAGCCCTCCAGTTGTTGCTGAATTGAACACCCCAGCATGCTTTACTGTTAGCTGTTCTGACTAGGGGTGCTAGAAAGGTGGAGTCCAGCAACAACTCCTGGCAGAATGTGTGATTCCTGCCTGTTTTAATGCCTTCTGAAAGTTGCTGCAAATAAAAAATTAAAACATAATTCCCATAGGTTTTTTTTTTTTTTGCAATTGCAGTCTGCTTGTGTTTTTTTAAAGCAATTTTCCAAGCTTTGATAAGATAATTGATTTAATAATTTTTTTCTTCTTTTTGATTCAGGTATTTTCTGGTGGTGGTCAGGATAATTGCTAGGGTAGTATTGTGTGTAAAATGTTTGCAACTGCCTCCCTCTCTCCCTGGGACCTCTTCTTGGTTTTAATATTGATTTCTCCCATAGACAAAGGGTGAGGACTTACCATTTAGGCATTTTTTAGGGGAATGTTGACTTCTCTTTGATTTTTTTTTTTGAATTACCACAGCCACACCTCATCTAACAAAGCCTCTGAAAAAGAAGTTCCTTTTTTACAGTGTATTTTTCCACTCACCTCACCTAATGGCACAATTAAACTTTTTAAATATCTAAAGGGCTGTGATAGAGAGAAGGGGGAGATTTACTCCCTGCTGCACCAGAGGGTAGGACTAAGTCTAATGGTTTTAAGTTACAGCAGGGTGTATTTTGATTGAACTTTAGAAGGCACTTCTTGATGGTGTTACCCTGTGTACTGGGGGTCCAGGGAGGGACACCAAAATGTGCTCAACTCAAGGTGGGGAAAATTAGCTCAGAGCACTGCTTAGCGTTACAAGAGGCAGGGTAACGTAGCGAGATCTTGAACCCTATGTCTACGGGGTCGGGTTGAGTCAAGTAGTGCACAAAAGTTGAAACAATAAATGATGTTTATTAAACACAAGCAAAACAGTGTATGCGACACACTCATACAAGATAACTAAAGAAAATAAAGGTTGGAGTGGTATAGAGGGATTTTTAGAGGGATTGCTGGTTTGGGTGATACTTCACCTGTCCTGAAGCCCAGAAAAATAGAGAGCGAAGCTGGGGTGCGATGTAACTCAGCACATGGAGCTGAGGGGAGGCTCACCAAGCAAAGCGGCAGCAAGGCGGGATGAAACTCGGGAGCGATCCGAGGAAGGCCTCAGAATCAAGGGTTTTTCTAAGGAGAATTGTGACTGCAGGCTATGCCGTACTTGGGGGAAAACAATAGATTTGGAGTTGGAGACAAAGCCTCCGAAAGGTCAGAATCTGAATGATTGAGTCTCAATAGAGTAGCCAGTATGCAAACGCAGAGTACTTGGGTATTGTATAGTTAACCCATCAAGCTGCCAGCGTGGGGCAGAGGCTCTTTTGTAGGTTGCTTGCATACCTAATTAGAGTACTTGCCTGGAGGTCTCCTAAAGCAGTGAGTCAGCTATTTCTGGCCTGCCTGAATTATAACGGCTGAGCTTGTTTACGTGCTTGTCCGGTGGCCTCGCAAGCACGTGGAAGGGAATAGAGAAGTGAAGCCGAATTATGATATCAAGAGGATATCTTTTAATATCCCCAAAGCTTGGACTAGCCAGGGCAGTAACAATGGTGAGAGTTGTTTGACAATGAAAACCAATTATCTAGACATGGGGTAGAGTCTCTTTCTCTTCAAGAAGAGGCTAGACAGCTATCTGTTGGGGATGTTCTAGCTGGATTTCCTGAGCTAAGCCCCTCCCGTGAGGCCCCTCCCAACTCTGTGATTCTATGATCTTTGCATGGTGAGACAGACTGACAAGGATTCCTCAACCACAGTAGGAGTTCTTACTTCTAGCACAAGAGAGATAAACAAAGCAGAGTTTATTCCTGATGAATTCCTGCAAAAATGCTTAAGCTAGAACTTCTTTCTCTTTCCCAAATTAGTTCCCCACCTTCTGAGACACACAAGCACGAGAAGACAGGCTAACTGATCAAAGATACACAAATGATGCTTCCATACCCTTCTACGCACAACAGGACAGTTATCATATTTTTCAATTTGGTAATTTTACAGGTGTGCACAAAAAAGAGTCTTGAAAATGTGCAAAATCTTTATGATACTGACTCAAATGCCATGCCATGTGACAGCAAGGAGAATTTTTGTTTGTTTGACCTATTTACTATGCAAGCATGAGCGAATTCAGAATTAATATCACTAGGAAGATATCCCTCAATGAAGGGGGACAACCAGACAAGCCAAAAGACAGCTGGAGCGTGTTACTTCAATGATGCAGTGACTCTTGCAAGAATTTCCCACATGTGATCATATCTGAAGGTTTTCTTAATCTTCTGGTGGTACTGCAGAAGTAACAGTGTATTTTGAGATAGATTCAAATATATGCTGAGATTGGGGCCCATAACCCATATCAGCTCTAGTTTTGTCTCATGTTTGGCTTTTGCTTACCTTGTGCTATGTCTTAGAATGGATCAATTTGTTTGCAATATATCAAGAAGAGGTGCCTTTTCCCTCCAAGGTTTCCACACAGGATGGCACCGAACACACAAAAAGTAGATGGAAATGTCTGCAGTGTCCACATATTGAAAAGAAGGCACCATTGGCTGCCTGATGACTTTATGCTTGTAATTGTAACTCTTCCAGCAATTTTACCCAATTTTTATCTAAATGTAATGCAAAATGATATCAGGAAGGTAAGACCGTTCTCATGCTACCATCCATTATACGTAAAGTACAGCTTTGCTGTTTGCAGGGACATAAGACATAAAAATGAAATTACATTAAATGACAAAATGGAAAACAGTGATTCCCTTTGTTAATGCACTGCATCTCAAGCTGGATGCTTGGCTTATTTCATTAACTGGTGTCAACACAGGTGAGGTCTTTTGTTGCCAGTTCTCAGTTGCTAAAAGAAGGGTTTCCTACATATTTCATCAGATATGAAAATTTGACTCAGGCTGTCACCACATTGTAATTGAGTTGGGCTTCCTGTGGTAGACCCAGTTGCCTGTGCAGGTAAATCTTTCCCTTTGCAGGATTTGATGTCTTAGCTCTTGATTCCTTATTGTCAAATCTGAGTCACCATGTGAGCTCTCAAAAACTACTCAGGACAAGTGTTTCTCTGAAGTGGCAGTGCCTGAGGCTACCACAGTTCCATCAAGATTTCCTGTTGACTATGGCAGTGCTTTTTAAGCTATCTGATGCAGGGAACTGGAATTTTTGTTCCCAGTTTGCTAGGGATCAGTATCATGTCTGTGCCCACCACCTGCATTTGTTTCTTTCTTCTTTGGAAACTCCCAAGGTACTAGTAGCTGATAGGCCTGAGAGTAGCTCTGGTCCATCGACCACCACTTTCAGTAGCACTGGTCTGTGAGCAGTAAGCCAAGGTAGAGTCAGTGATGTCGAATGGTTCTATACTTCCCTCCCTCTCTATGATGACATCTGTATCTTTACTCTGTCCACTTTGGATCAGATGAGTGTGCACTTGCTGCCCTCTGATCTCTACGTATTCTGCCCCTTGAAAGACTACAGTCATAGGACCCATCTCTTATACCCAGTCCCCATCTAGGCAGGTGGCAAGGTTTCAGGATACAGGTATCATCTAGTTTTTCCTCTGTTTAGGACAGGGAAAGATGTGATTTCTCATCCAAATATTCACACCAGATCCCCTCCATCTTGTTTCAGTAGAAAACTTATCATCATCATCATCATCATCATCATCATCATCATCATCATCATCATCTATTTATCACTTGCCTCTCCCCAGGGCTCAAGACAGGGTACAGAATAGATGGAGTTAAAAGCCACAGTTAAAATACACATGGAACAATTGATACAAGTATACTATAATTAAAATATATCATAGTTAAAAGTACAATTAAAATACAGTTAAAAGTACAATTAAAAATACAATTAAAAGCACAATTAAAACTAGACTAGGTAGGCCTGCCAGAAGAGATAAGTCTTTAGTACTTTTTAAAATTTGGCCAATATATTTTGCTGTCGAATCTCTTCTGGCAGGTTATTCCACAGTCTAGGGGCATCCAACAAGAAAGTCCTCTGGGTGACTGTTGCCAGTCTAATCCTGTCTGGTTTAAGTGAATGGCCCCCAGAGGACCTAAGCATACAGGACGGATTGTATGGGAGAAGGTGATCCTGCAGGTAACTTGAACCCAAGCCATGTAGGGCTTTAAAGGAAATAACCAACACTTTGTACTTTGCTCAGAAACTGATTGGCAGCCAGTGGAGTCATTTTAATATTGGTGTGATATGTTCACTCCTTGCTGTTCCTGTAATCAATCTGGCTGCCATATTTTTGACTAGCTGGAGTTTCCGAACTGGGTACAAAGGTAGCCCACACTAGAGCCCATTGTAGAAGTCCAAACTTGAGGTTACCAGTGCGTGCGCTATCATCTTTAGGTTGTCCAATTCTAGAAAGGGGCACAGTTGGCGTATCAGCCAAAGCTGATAATAAGCACTCCTGACTTTTGTCGCATCTATCTGTGTTGATATTTGGAGGGACATATCCAGAAGCACTCCCAAACTGTGAACTCAATCTTTCAGGGGGAGTGTGACCCTGTCCAGAATTGGTTGACACACCTCCAACCCCAGATTAAGACCCTTGATAGTAAGCACTTCTATCTTGTCTGGATTCAGTTTCAATTTGTTTTTCTTCATCCATCCCATTACCTCCTTCAAGCATTTGTTCAGAGGGGAAACACTATCCTTAGCAGAAGTTTTTTTTTTTAAATCTCAATACCAGAGGCAACAGAGAGCCAGCATGGGTAGTGGTCTGAGTATTCCACTATGATTCAGGAGATTAGGGTCTGAATCCTCTCTCAGCCGTGGAAATCCACTAGGTGACCTTGGGCAAGTCAAGAACTCTGAACCTCAGAGGAAGGCAAAGGCAAATTCCCTCTCAACAAATCTTGCCAAGAAAGCCCTGTGATAAGTTTGTCTTTGGGTGGCCATAAGATGGAAATGACTTGAAGGCATACAACAATGCCATTTGCACAATTATGATTAGGCTACCACCCTTGTACAATGCCTTTAAAAGCACAATCATTTGGACAGTTGTATTTACACAGTTGTATTTACTCCAACAGGATGCTGGCTGATGTCATAGAATGCTTATATTTTAGGTCTAGTTCAGTGCAGATTCAGCAATGAAGCATAAAGTGCAAGAGAATTCGTTGAGGCTGTCCTTTTCCTTGCTCTTCTTCTTTTGCTCCAAGAAATCAGGCATGCACAAGCAGCTGTAAACCAGGGTGGGGATGGAGGAACTCCCCTCACAAAAGCTGCATGACTGATACCAAGGAAGCCTGAGTGCAAACTCTGTCCTGAAACCATATTGAAAAGGAACCGGATAACCACTGTCATCCACGCAAATGGACAAGTCAGAACAGTGTGCTTACATTAAAGGACATGTTGAAATGTTATTGAGGACATGCTGAAATATTCCTCCCAGAAGCTGAATTATACAATTGACCAAATACATTCTTTTGGCCGGCCTTAGAGCTTTTGCCATTTAGTAGGACAAAAGATTACTACATCTGCAAGTAATTCAGCAAGGCTTTTTTGTGTACTGAAGGAATATTCATTTGTTTTTAATGAGCTTAAAGGAATAAAGAGATTATCTTGAATATATCCACTCCCCATCATCTGTTTGTTCATTTCTTTCATATATGTATTGTGATTACTGAAACATCTAGTGCCAGTTTTTGCTTCTTAACCCACCTCCTTCCAAGCTCTTATGCAATCTGGAAGTTTCAAAACAGCTGATCACTGAGCACAATTGGAATCTTTGATGTTGATGTAACATTGTGAAATTAAACAAAAGAAAAAAAAGAATCAGAAGTAGATGAAAGCACTTCAAATCTAATCACTTCCCATGTCAGAGGCAGTGTGCGTCAGGATAATAGTTGTTTGAGAACACAAGATGGAGGCATAGTTGCAGTCATATTCCCCTGGTAGGCTTTCCATGGGAGGCTCATTTTCTTGTGAACAGAATCTTGGACTAAAGAGGCCTTTAGTTTGATCCAGCGTGACTCTTCTTGAGCTTTTATGCTGCATTAGATGTATATCAGATGATTTATAAAACTGTCTTTCAGTTTTCAGGAGGAAGAAAAAGAGTCAGAAAAAGATGAGGTAGAGAAAATGAGATGGAAACGCCCACAGTTAAGTAGAACATGATTTACATCTTAGAGGGAAAAACACTGCAAGCACAGTACAGAAATACATTACCATAGCAACATATTTGGTCTATCTGGGTAAGCCCATAATCTTAAAACAAGCTCTGCAATGGAAACATTAAGACCCTGAAAACAGAAGCATTCGATAGAGAAGAAATGAGGAAGCCACACTCTCGCTTCTGAGAATTCAAGGCTATTCATGGGGAAATTAGAAGAGAACCATCGCAAAATTTAGGGAAGGCAAAAGTGCTAGTTGCCATTTGTTTTTTGGCTCGGATTAATGCATCTTTCCTTAATTAGCTTTGTCTGGAAGAAGTTGGTATTGGTTGAAGATGAAAATATTTCCTTACATTGGCATTTTGGGCCAGCTGATGTTTCCAAATACCTTGCGTAGGCAGCCTCATAATTACAATAGTCTAGTCTGGAATGAGAGTGGGTGACAGTGGCCCAGAGCCATCTCCCTGAAGAAATGGCAGAGCTGGCTTAACAGTACAATCCTATACACTTCTACTCTGATTTGAACCATGCAGAGATCAGTAAGACTTGCACTCAAGTAAGTGTATATATAGGATTGCAGTCAAAGCAGCTAAAGATGCCTCTGGCTGTCTGCACGTGCTTCAGATGGTTCCTAAGGTCCCCTTTTAAGTGAAGAGACTCTTCTTTTTTACGGTCTAATTTAATTTGGAGGTTCCTGCATCTTAAAAGTCACAAGCAAAACAAAAACATCGAGACCACAGATACACTGAGTCGCACATGATTTGAGGCTCAAGACTCACAAATAGCTACTCTTAACATGGTTAAACATAAGATGCAACCAGAAAGGAGTGTGTGGGATGGCAGAAGTCTGGGCAATTGACAATAAATTGCAGGCAAAGGTTTCTGACTCACATTAGTTTGGCATCAGGAAGCAAAATTCAGGATAGAATTATTTTGGGGAGAAAGGCTTGATCTACTTGTTTATACGATCATTTGGCTGCTGTTGACCAGAATTTGTACAAATCTGCTGCACAGTTTTAGATTTTTTTTTAAAAAAATCCAGATCTAACCCAGTAACTAGTCAGATTGGTAACATACTCTGTGTGGGACTGCCATAGAAAAGTGTGTGGAAACTGCAGCTAGTGCAAATTGCATTAGCAAAATGATTGTCAAGTGTGTGTGCTTTGTTGTTGTTAATTGCTGTCAAGTCAACTTTGACTTGTGGTGACCCTATGAATCAGAGGCCTCCAAGTCACCCCGTCATCAACAGCTCTGCTCAGGTCTTGCAAACTCAATGCAATGGCTTCCTTGATTGACGCCTTTCCACACCCTACCTGATCACAGTGGTGTTCCATAGAGGTACAGGTTCTCCTGGGAGGGGACCATGACAGGAGCGCTCCCCTCCCCACCAGCTGCCTGCAGGAATGCAGGAAGAGTGATGGCCATGCCTCTTGCTTCCGCAGTGCAGCCGGGTACTGTCCCAGGCTGCACTGCAGCAGGAAGTGCAGCCATTGTGCTTCCTGACCCTCCTCAGCTCAGGTAAGCATGGGGAGGTGGTGGGAGGGCAGCATGATTGCTGGTCATTGACAGGGAAAACCCATCAATGATTTGTAGTATGATCATGACACCTGGGGATGGGAGAACAACAGGACAGCAGAACTGTCATCCGGGTCCCATCCTTCTCCCGTCCCCAGTGTAGGATGGCAACACCCTGCGGAAAGGGTCATTGTAGCACACCCACTTCTTTAAGAGAGAGCCAAAGTTTTTCATGATCTACACAGTCAGTTTTTCTGCTATAAAAGCACAGGCTGATTTTCTTCTGAAATTCTTTGGTGCACTCTGTTATCTAGTGTATGTTTACAATATGATCCCTAGTGCATCTTACCTTTATGAACCCAGCTTGGACATTGGGCATTTCTCACTCCATATATGGTAAACATCTTTGTTGATGTAAGGTCTGAACACTTTGTTTGCAGGGGAGATTAATGCAATGATGTGGTGGTTACTATAATCCCTGGTGTTCTCTTTCTTGGGGATGAGGACAATGTATATTGAGCACTTACAATCTGTAAGACACTGTTTTGTTTTTCATAGTTGTTGGCAGATTTTATTTAAAATCGGAGTGTATTCTGTCTTTGTAGCTTGATCAGATCCATTGGTATGCCAGTTGTTCCTGGTGATTTATCTCTCTCAAATGCTTTGAATGCAACTTCTACTTCATTTCCTAGAATTATGGGTTCAACTTCAATTATTTTTTTAGTTGAATGAATCTGTCACCCTTTCATCTCCTTTTCAGTCTATTGTTTCCATTGGCTTTTTTTCCTTTGATCATGTAGTGTGTTTCCATGCTGTACATATAGTATTCTCTGTTGGAAAATGCAGGGGGGCATGCTGTAGATCGCTAGCATGACCCACAGTTTAACTCTCCTTAAAAGCAAGACAAAAATATGTGTTCAGTCCCATAAAGCTGTCAGCGAATGAGGCCAGCCAGTTTGGCTAAAAACTACTCAGTTTATTGAAGGAAGCGTGAGTACGTGTTCAGCAGGTTTAAGTAAAATCCATGTCTGGACAAAGACATCAGTAGCAAAGAGAATACATAAAGAGAAATATACACTGCCTGTTTTCAGGCTGCTCTTAAGTAGTAGCTTGTCAACAGTTCTTCACACCATGGGATGAACGAGGGACAGGGAACTTTGTTAGTCAAAACACTACCTTTGTTATGTGATGCGAAGGCTGAAGAGACTCTCAGGGAAAATCCTTATCTATTTTGTGTGCTGGGAACTGCTGGGCTTCTGCTAGCAGAGAGGACAGCGTAGTAAACAAGAACATAGTTAACTCTTAACATAGGAACATACAGAGCCGTCTTGGGCTGTGAATGTCAACATTCTCACCTTTTATTTAAATTTCTCTTTGATTTCTCAGGTCTTCTGGAAGAAGCTCTTGTTCTATCATTTTTGTCGTATTCTTCCATTTCCCTGCATTGATTGCTACAGTAGTTCTCTTTGTCTCTGTGCATAAGTTGCTAAACGGCTGCATTCAGGAGTCTGACTGACTCTATTCCTATTACCTCTTACTTTTGCTTCTGATCTGTTCTGAAACGTTTGAAGAATTTCATCAGTCGTCCAGTGAGCTTTTTCTTTGGTTGCAAATAGTGTGTTTTTCATCCTCTCTGACAATGTTCCTGGCTTTGGTACAGAATTCTTCTGGCTATCAGTCCATTATGCTTAATGGTGCAAATCTGTTTTGTACATGCTCTTTAAATTCTACAGGGATGTTCTTCAGGATGCAATTTGGCATGATGATTGATTCAATGTTCTTTAGTTTTCCTCTAGTTTTTTTTGTTATTAACAGTTCACAGTCTGTGCCACAATCCACGCCTGGTCTTGTTACAGAAAGAATTGACCATCCCCTTCTTCTGCATCCAGTTATGTACTCTGTTTGATTTCTATATTGGCCGTCAGGTGACAGTCATGCAGTTGCCTCTTTGGCTGCCTGAAGAAGGTGTTTACAATGAACAAACTGTTGGCTTCACAGCATTCAGTCAGTCACTCTCCTGCTTCATTTCTTGATCCTACATCCTGGTTCTCTAACAGTGTTTGGTTTTGCTCTGCTTTCTACTTTTGTGTTCCAATCACCTATGATTATCAATGTGTCCTATTCTGATGTATGATCAGTTTCCTCATGGACTTCAGCACAGAATCTTTTAATTTTTTCCTCTTATGCCTCTGTAGTTGGGTGTAAACTTGGATTATGATTTAATTGATGGATTTTTCATGAAGTCCTACTGATATTACAGTGGCCCCTCAACTTTTGTGAGAGTTCGGGGCTCAGAACACTCGCAGAAGTCAACAAACTCTGAATAACTTGCCCACCTGAATGAATGTTTCCCCTCCCATGTGAGTGTACCTCCCCCCATTCTCCCCGTCTCATCTCTTGCATCTTCCCTGGGTGTGCATGCTTTCCTTCCACATGCCCCGGGAAATGGCAAGCGGATGGGATGGGGCAGCTTTACGTGCAGAAAAGGCATGTGCATGCCTCCCCCCATTCTCCCCCTCCTATTCCCTTGTCTTTTGCCCAGGTGTGGAGAGGAAAGGGATAATACATGTAGGCAAAAGGCAAGGGAATGGGAGGGGGAGAATGGGGGGAGGCAAGTGGGTACCTTGCAAATGATCAAATTCATGAAGGTCAAACCTGTAAATGTGGAGGAGGGGCTGTGTATGGCCAGGCTTTGACTTATATCTGCTGACTGCTTTTCCTACATCTCTGCTCACTATTAATGCAACTTGATTTCTTCTTTGTTTTTCATTTCATGAGCAAAACCCTGTATAATTACCTTACTGCAAATGGCCCATTCTTGCCCACTTTGGCCTGCTCATTACAAGTATTGTAAAGTTTATATGTTCCATTTCTTGTCTTATAGTGTCTAACTTCCCTGATTCATGGTTCTCATGTTCCTATAATATGCATTGCATTGCTTCTGACTTTCTTTTAGCTCTGAGCATGTCAGAAAATAGTTGCATTGTTAGACACCATGCTTCTTGTACTTGTCCCCTGCTGTTTCCCCATAGCTTTCTGAAGACCTGCTGGGTGGCAGTCTCACTTTCTGGCACTTGCTTTTGTTTCAGTTTGGATTGTCTCATCATAAGGTTTTCATGACAAAAAGGCATTCAGAATGGTTCACTGGTGCCTCCTTCTGTGCAGTATTAACAAGTGTTAGCTATGGTGCCACTGCTCTTGTCTCTCAAAGATCCTCCACTAGTTTCACTCACACTGCCACTGCTGCTGCTTCCCACTAGCTGTTTGGTCTGTTTGGTCTGGCTCCCCAGCAAAAGCCTGTTTGGCATTGGGAACCCTACCAGCAGCAGTGCTGCCATCAGCATAGCTTCTTCTCTCACAGGAGCATGCAATTCCACCACCATGGAAAGGTAATGGCATTGTGGAAATGTGTACTTTAGAGAACATGGAATCATAAAATTATAGAGTTGGAAGAAACCACGGGGCCATCCAGTCCAACCCCCGACCATGCAGGAACACACATCAAAATACTCCCAACAGACGGCCATCCAGCCTCTGCTTAAAACCTCCAAAGAAGGAGACTCCACCACACTCCATTGAGGCAAGATATTCCACTGCTGCACAGCTCTGACAATCAGGAAGTTCTTCCTGAGGTTCAGGTGGAATCTCCTTTCCTATAGCTTGAATCTATTGCTCCTTGTCCTAGTTTCTGGAGCAGTGGAAAACAAGCTTACTCCCTCCTCAACATGACATCCCTTCAAATATTTAAACATGGCTATCATGTCTCCTCTTAACCTTATCTTCTGCAGACTAAACATACCCAGCTCCCTAAGCTGTTCCTCATAGGGCATGGCTTCCACACCCTTCACCATTTTGGTCACCCTCCTCTGGACATGTTCCAGCTTGTCAACATCTTTCTTGAATTGAGCTGCCCAGAACTAGACACAGTATTCTAAATGAGGTCTAATCAATGCATAATAGAGTGGAAACATTACCTCCCTCGATCTAGACACCATACTCCTATTGATGCAACCAAGAATCGTGTTAGCTTTCTTGGCTGAAGCATCACACTGCTGACTCATTTTCAGCTTGTGATCTAACAAGATCCTTTTCACATGTACTGCTACCCAGCCACACATTCCCCATCCTATACTTGTGACTTTCATTTTTTCTGCCCAAGTGCAGGACCCTACATTCCTCTCTGTTGAAATTCATTTTGTTAGCTTTGGCCCAGCTCTCCAATCTGTCAAGGTCATTTTGAATTTTGACCCTGTCCTCTGGGGTATTAGCAACCTCACCCAATTTAGTGTCATCTGCAAAGTTGATCAGCATGCTCTCTAATCCTTCATCCAAGTCATTGATGAAGATATTGAACAGCACTGGGCCCAGGACAGAACCCTGTGGCACCCCACTAGTCTCCAGGATGAAAGAATTGGTGAGCACCCTTTGGGTTTGGTCAGTCAATCAATTACAAATCCACCTAACAGTAGCCCTGCCCAGCCCACATTTTACTAGCTTCTTTGCAAGAATATGATGGGGTGGTATGAAATTTGTCAAAGGCCTTGCTATGTCCACAGCATCCCCTTCAACTCTCAAGCTTGTAACTCTATTGTGAAAATAGATTAGTCTGGTATGACTGATTTTTGAGAAATCCATGTTGACTTTTAGTGATTACGGCATTGCTTCCTAAGTAATTACAAACTGACTGTTTAATGATCCGCTCTAGGATCTTTCCTAGTATTGATGTCAGGCTGACTGGGCAATAATTATTTGGGTCCTCTTTTTTTCCCTCTTGAAGATGGGGATGATGTTTGCCCTCCTCCAGTCTGCTGGGACTTCTCCTGTTCTCCAAGAGTTCTCAAAGATTATTGTGAGTAGTTCTGAAATAACTTCTGCCAGTTCTTTTAATATCCTTTGGATGTAAATCATCTGGCCCTGGAGACTTGAATTCATCTAGTTAGCCAGATATTCCTGTACTATTTCTCTACTTATTCTGTGCTGCATTCCCCCCCTTCCTCACCTGCTCCCAACCCCCAGGTTGAGCACTTCTATCCTTTTGGGAGAAAACTGAGGCAAAGAAGGTGTTGAGTAGTTCTGCCTTCTCTCTTCCCCCTGTTAGTACTTGGCCATCTTCTCTGTGCAGTGATCCTATCATTTCCTTGTTTTTCCTTTTGCTGTGGACATACCTAAAAGAGCCCTTTTTATTGTTTTTAATGTCTCTGGCAAGCCTGAGTTCATTTTGTGCTTTAGCCTTTCTGACCTTCTCCCTACATCTCCTGGCTATTTGCTTGAATTCCTCTTTGGTGGTTTCACCATTTCTCTGTTTCCTGTACATGTTTCTTTTAACACTTAGCTCAACTGAGAGTTCTTTAGTCAACCATTCTGGTTTCTTTAGACACCTGCCATTTTTCCTCCTTACTGGTACAGTTTTAAACCATGCCTTCAGTATCTCACTTTTAAGAAACTCCCAACCATCATGAACTCCTTTCTCTTTCAGTATTCTTGACCATGGAATTTCAGCAAGTAACTCCCTAAGTTTACAGAGATCAGCTTTTTTAAAGTCTAGGATGCATGTCTGGCTACACTTGGCTTCTCCTTCCCACTGAATGACAAATTCCAAAAGAGCATGGTCACTCCCCTCTAAGGATACCACCACCACCACCTGATCAACAAGGTCATCTCTGTTGGTCAGGATCAGATCTAAAATAGTTGATCCCCTTGTCACCTCTTCCACCTTCTGGACCATGAAATTGTCTGCAAGGCTAGTGAGGAACCTGTTGGACCTTGCAGTCTTGGCAGAGTTTCACTGCCAACATACATCAGGATAGTTGAAATCTCCCATTACTACTGCATCTCTACTTTTTGAATGGGTGGTCATCTGCTCCAGGAAGGCCTCATCCAAGTCCTCAGGCTGGCCTGGAGGCCTGTCGCAAACCCCCACAGTCACATCCCTATTGTTTCTCACTACCTTAATTCTTACCTAGATGCTCTCGACTTGGCTTTCTGGATTTAAGTCATGGATCTCTTCACAGGTGAAAGCATCTTTGACATATAAGGCTACTCTTCCTCCTTTCTTGTTTGGTCTATTTCTGCAAAACAAGTTATACTCCCCTATTCCTACATTCCAATCATGAGACTCATCCCACCAGGTTTCAGTGATGCCTATTAAACCATATTTATTTTGTTGTATTAAGATTTCAAGTTCATCTTGTTTATTTCTCATGCTCTGTGCATTACTGTAGAGACATTTAAGACCATGTGCCCTTCTTGGAAGTCCTGTACTAAAGTTACTTTTCCTCCCACTGTTGTTCTCTAGTACTAATTGGCCTCTAGTACTAATTTGGGCTATTTTTTGCAGCACTCACTGAATAATACTGTCCTGAATAATACTGTCTTCCTCACCAGCTGAACTCAGTTTAAAGACCTGCTGATCCATTTTGCGAGACTGTTAGCAAAAACCTTCCTGCTGATGGTTGTGAGGTACAGATCATCACTTGCCAGAAGACCATCTTTGTGGAAGTTGAGACCGTGATCCAATTACTGGTCTTGCAAGAATTGCATTGGCTTCCAGTTTGTGGCTGTGCTCAATTCAAAGTGTAGCTTTTGGCCCACAAAATCTTCAACAAGCTCGGTCAGGATATTTGAAAAACCTCATCAACAGAACTATAGTATCCATATCAGGAAAGTAATTTTACCATTCTGTTCCACGTTATTCAGACTTCAGCTGAAGAACTGTGCTGAGTTCTGGGCACCACAGTTTAAGTAGGATATTGACAAGCTGGAACGTGTCAAGAGGAATGTGATCAAGGTGCTAAAGAATCTAGAAACCAAGTCCTGTGAAGAATTACTGAAAGAGTTGGTCTTTTTAGCCTGGAGAAGAGAAGATTGAGAGGTGACAAGTAGTCATCTTTAAATATTTCAAGGGCTGTCATGTGAAAGATGGAGCAACCTTGCTTTTTGCTGCTTCAGAGGGCTGGATGTGGACCAGTCAATTCAAATTATAACAAAGGAAGTTCCTAGTAAACCTTAGGTAGAATTTCCTGATAGTAAGAAATATTTGGCAGTGGAATGCATTTCTTCAGATGGTGGTAGACTCTTCTTCACTGGAAGTTTTTAACAGAGGCCATTTCTGCACTGCAGTTTTATTCCACTTTCAACATCCTACGGAATCCTGGGATTTGCAGTTTAGGGAGGGGCATTTAGAATTTTCAGCCAGAGAGCTGTTTGCCCTTAATAAACTAAAAATCCCAGAATTCCACAGGATGTTGAAAGTGGAATAATAGCATGATAACAGTCTAGTGTGGATATGGCCAGAGTCCACAGGACCACCTTTCTGTATTGCTTTAGCTGTGGATTCTAAGGACTAGATGGTCCTTGTGGTCCCTTCCAGTTCTATGGGTCTATGAGCATAAATATTACGCTAAATATCTTTTAATTTAAGCTATGGTATTTTAATTGTCTGTTTCCTTTCTTTTACCCATTTATATCCTATGTTTTAGTATAAAAACTTTATTCTTAACATAACAAAGCTAGAAAAGATTCATTATGGCTAATTACTGTTGTTTTGATTGATAAGTGAGCTTATTTTATGTACTGTTTATTTTTGGATAGAAAACTTAGAGGCCTTTAACTGCCTCCCACCTCTTCCCACAGACTGCAGTTCTTTGCTGTCTATCCATGTAGATGTGTCTGTCAACAAAGGATAACAATTTATGTGTTTGACAAAGCAGGTTCTGGTCCACAAAATGTATTCCACAATACGTCTATCCATCTTTGAGATGCCACACAATCCTATGTTGTCTAATGGAATACATTGTGGATCATAAACCCATATGTTTGTTTGGGTGGAACATTTAGCCAAATAATACTAAAATAAACAAACTGATTAAAGGTTAAGTCAACACAATCATTCCATTGAAGGATGAAGTTGAATAGTTCTGTAATAAAACCTTTCATAGCCTCTTAAGACATGCATGCTATTCACTAATGCATTCATAAGGATAAGGGATTGTAATAAACCATTCCTAACATTTGTACTCCTTTTCCTTCTCAATGCTTCTCTCTGTGGTATAGCTGTCAGCCTTTCTAATGGGATTCGTTCACATTACAGATGTAATGGGAGGACTGAAGAGCCATTATTGAGCTTTCTTCCAGGATCCTATAGCATGGTGAGGAGAAGTCCAGTTCAGACCTTGCAGGGCCTGGAGACAGCCTTTTTTCCTCTCCCAAGTCCTGTAATTCTGATGCTTTCTATTGGCAAGGCTTGTGGAATGGGTGTGGAATTGTCTATCTTTCCTTTCCTTTTGTCTTTCCTGTGAAGGGAATGAGAATCAGGCACCTGATGGGCACTTTGGAAGTCAGACTAAACCTCCAGCCCATTCTGGAAGCAGTGACTATGCCCAGACTTGTTTCCATCTTGTCTTCTCCCAATAGGAAGCAGGAAGTCAGCTTCCTGGACAAAGCACCCTCTAGCCAGTGCTTCTGTTATGACTCCAAGGAAGTCAGGGAGTATTTATTTATTTATCGGTCTGAGTATGACTATGCTTCTGACATTTGGTGCCTGTGGGTCATAGGGGGTACCTACCTGATCCCTTAAAGTAGTTCTCCACCTCTAAAAGCTGCTGACCTTCTGCTAACAATAACTTGGTTTCAGTAGTTAACATATATGATCCTGTGGGACTTTGTAAAACCAAGAGAAAAATGATCAAATCATGACACTGGGAGAATCTCAAGGCTTATTTATTTATTTAAGCTAATTAATCTCTGTTCCATTATTTGTCCATTTAAATCCTGAGAATGGCAAAATTATCATGGTTTTCCATGGTGAGAACGGCAGGAAGTCTGTTGTAGCAAAAACAACAAAAGGGTTTGTGACACCCTAAAAGAATAGTGAGTGTATTATAGCATAAGCTATTGTGAATTAGGAACAATTTGTTAACTTCTCCTGTGATTGTTGCCAAAATGCTTCTGAAGTGTAGATTCTATGGATTTGTAAACAACTTTTTAGTATTTGTAGCCAACTCTACAAAGTGTTTTGGGCATCTTGCATCCTAGACATGTGTCACTGGCATGTAAATGGTTCAGCTACAGTCATATAGCAAGTATCTTACAGACATTATTTATACAGAAATACTACAGAGCTGAAGATTCTTTTCTTTCGCAATACTCATGTGACAAGGAAAGCAAGAAGAATCTTGCCCTTAAAGCATAGGGTAAAAAGTTGTAATTCCTTTGTTCACTTCTCATTTAGGAAATCTACCTAGTTTGGTTGTTTTTAGCTGCTGGTCTTCCAGATGATTTGGGTTTGATGTCACAGAATCCCATCTAGTATGACCAATGGCCAGGGTTTCCGGGAAGTCCAAAACTTCTCTAAGACTAAAGGTTGAACACCATAAGTCTTATTGCAGTTTGGATTCTTTACCCATTTTGGGTAAAGAATTCTCTGAATTATTTTTATTCAGTTTTTGAACAGTGCTATGCACAATCACAAACTAAGTACAGTGATTAAGACATTGAGTGAGAAGACACTGAGTGATCAAGACACTGGTATTCAATGATACATCTTTACACTTTACACTTACATAGTTCTTTCATAGCTGCCCTTCCAGTTCTTAGCCTTCTGATTTCTTGACTACAGTCTCCATTTTGACTAATGACTGAACCAAAGTACAGAAAAACAATTAACTCTTTTGTTGTCTTAAACAATTACTTTAAATTTGTGTAAATCTTTCTTGATATTCAGCTGTAACTCTGCTCTTGTACTTTTTCCCATTAACTTTCATCAGTACTTATTCTAAGTCCTTCCCATTTTCTGCCCATAATAGTGTGCTATATGCATATTTAAATTGTCGATGTTCCTTCCTCCAATTTTCTCACCTTCTTCCTCTGACTTCCTCTGACTATAATCCTGCTTTCCATAGCATGTGTTCTGCACATAAATTAAACAGGTTTCTCTTGAAGCAGTCTAAAATATCATTGGCCTTACACATTACTAATCCATGTTCAATCTATTTTCTATCACCTACTGCTAGCTGCTGAAAAAGATTGCTTCTCAATTAACTACTTTCTCATTACCATATTGTATTATTTCCCATATGTCAAACTTCATATTCTGAGGAAGGGATGCAGCATGTAGAAAGTTTCAGACTTAATCCCAGCCATTGCCAGTTAAAAGAATGAGGATCAGGTGATGGGGAAGATTCCTCTGAAGGCCCTGGACAGCTGTTGAGTCCAAGTGTACTAGGCTGGGCTAGGCAGACAAATAGTCTGTCCTGGTAGAATGTGGTTTCCTCTTCCTTTCTTTGAATTAAGCTCCTCTGCTATCTGTACAGCCTTTCACTGGGATAGCATCATTCCTAATGTGTGCGTGCATATGCGTGTACGTGCTTCAAGTTACCTGTTGATTTAATGGTGATCCCATGAATTAATCATATATAGGCCAGGAATGCTCAAAGTTGGTTTTACCAGTTTCTTCCTTTGCTTAATAGAAAGATAGCGTAATAATAGATAGTGTAAACTATTATTTGGATTTTTCTTCGTATTTCAATTTCTTCCTGACACATTCACGAGGGCAGTAAGCCCAGCTGAATGCTGTGTTAAACATATACAGTCTTGCTTTGTTATTGTATGATTTTTAAATTTCCCCATGTATTAATGATTTTTTATTTCTACGAGTTTTAGTGTTTATGTATAAAAATTTCAATGAAACTATGGCCATTTCCATACCGGGCTTCTGAAACGGTGCAGAGCGACCTCTCACTGAGGTCTTCTACACCGTAGAGTGGACTGGCGTGGACTACTTTTTGTAGTTCCACACCAGAATCCACTCAGGAGCGGCCGGAACTAGCTGGGCTTCGTGTTTTTTAAAAATCTCTTTGGCCCTTTTCACATGTGGGGGGGGGGATGGGTGAAAACACGCTAAAATGGAGCTTACCTGCAGCTGGGTAAGTCCGTCGCCATGCGTAGCAACGCTAGCTCGCTGCTCCACAGTCCTCCGGCGTCCCAGGTGGCAGCTTCCGGTTGGTGGAGGCTCTCCACCAACCCGAGAAGCTTGCCAGCCGGAAGCCCGCCCCGGCAGATCTGCAGGCACGCACTTGCGCGTGCCTGCAAATCCACTTTGGAGCCGGGCGACGGAGCGGCACGGGGCTACGCGCTCCGTGCTTTTTAAAAACCTCGAAAAAGAGGTTTTTAAAAAACATGCAGCCTGGCTAGTTCCGGCCGCTCCTGAGTGGATTCTGGTGTGAAACTACAAAAAGTAGTCCACGCCAGTCCACTCTACGGTGTAGAAGACCTCAGTGAGAGGTCGCTCTGCACCGTTTCAGAAGCCCGGTATGGAAATAGCCTTTTTCGAGGTTTTTAAAAAGCACGGAGCGCGTAGCCCCGTGCCGCTCCGTTGCCTGGCTCCAAAGTGGATTTGCAGGTGTGCGCAAGTGCGTGCCTGCAGATCTGCCAGGGGCGGGCTTCTGGCTGGTGAGCTTCTCCAGTTGGTGGAGAGCCTCCACCAACTGGAAGCTGCCATCTGGGACGCCGGAGAACTCTGGAGCAGCGAGCTCATGCTGCTCCGCGTGGCGACGGGCTTACCCGGCTGCGGGTAAGCTCCGTTTTAGCATGTTTTCACCCGTCCCCCCCCCCACATGTGAAAAGGGCCTATATCACATTGAGGTTTCATTCTATTAAGTACTCTTACTTCTTGGGCTGAGAAGTTGGCCCTTGCTAGGGAATCCTCTTTGTCCCATCCAGGCAGGTGGCAGGGTGGGTAGCAAAGGAGATCCCTCTCAAAGAATGGCTCATGGCTTACCACCTGTGTCTGCTGCTATAGGAGGGAATAGACTGAGCTCGCTGACCGCTGTTGATGGAAATGGTACCATGTTCCCCATTCACAATAACATTTTCAGTGGTCAATTGCAACTGTTGCTGCTACTAAACCATAACCTTAACAAGGGCAAATGTAGGCGGAATATTAAGTGGTTGTCTGAGGACTTCCTCAATGGGTTTTTTTTAATCTTAATATAATAGTATGTATCCTGAAATCTAGCTGGCTGATGACTGCAGTCTGGAATGTTTATTCTTTTCCTTGTTTATAGTAAGCCATTGTGAACTTCATGACCATGAACTTAAACAAGTGCCACGCATGCAGTGAGAGAAACAAGACTCTTTTTTGGATTAAGAAGCATTCACACCAAAATATAAAGAACTTCTTTGGCCGTTTGTTGCCTTCTTCCTCTTCCTGCAATCAACCTACCTTTGTTGGACTATAGCAAGTCTTCAGACCTTAGCTCACAGGCAGTAAGGTACAGTTAGCTCTCTGGAGAGTGTCTGTCTCAGTGATTATGGAAGAGAAAAGAAAGTTAGAAGTTATACTTAATTATATTTTATAAACATCTCATTTAACAAGCCCTAGTTTTATAATTATATAGTATTGGAATTTGATAAGGTAAGGATCTTAATGAGTATCTGAGCCATATGAGAGCTGCATACAAATATGTTAAAGATGGCATTTCTCTAATTTTCTTTGATGGCTATGACAGTGATGTGCAAGACAACTTGTACATAAAGAAAATTGAATTATTACTTGCTACAATGATGGAATGACCTGAGAGATCTATTGATAATTTTGAATTATTATATTTTTGTGAATTTTTAAAATGAAAATGATTGTACAAGTCTTTGGATTTCTGAAAATCTTGTTTTGATTGTTCACAATTTGGCTATTGAATTTCAGTTTTAGTTTCTCTAAAAAAATTGCAAATAGTGAATAAGATGATCTCTTTCAACATTTTTTAATATTATAATGTAATTACAATCATTTTCTACAAATCTGTAGAAAAACTATGAGTGATCTTACTGAATTATAGTCTGGGAGAGCAACTGGTCCTCTCTACATTGTGTGATATAAACATGACTAAAAGACATTTTCATTTTAGTTGCTAAATCTATATATTTTAGAAGTAATAAAATTAGGTATTTGGAAATAAATTTCATCAAGATGTTTACTGGTCAATATTCAAAAAATGATATTTTTATTTAAAAAAATCAAAGTGATATTTTATTTTTAAAGTACAATTTCTTAGGAGGCCAAATTAAATAATCCAATATTCTAGCCTTAAGAATACTTCTGTGGAAAAGCAAGCTTTGTGGAAAATGCACATGGTGATTACGATCTAGAAAAGGTAATAAAATGAGCTATTATCCAGATCAGCAATGAGTTCAATGATAGGAACAGCTGTGAGAACTCACAGTGAAAACTCATTGTTTGAATTGCTGTGGTATACATAGCCAGCTAACTTGATCCAGCACTTATTTTGGGAAGATCTGCTATGCAGATCTTCCCAGGAACTATTAGAAAGAACTATTGCAGAAAATAGGGACTTGTGTATATGTAGCTTTGCTCATGCACCAGATTGCAGATGGCTCTGTAGTTTGGGATGAATATACATACATTTACAGTTCAGACACTAGTAAATCCATGTTAAAGTTTGAGGTGTATATCTACTTTATAGACAGAAACTCTTGGAATACGTCTGATCTTCCATACTTTCCTATTTCCTGATTTTTCTTTTTCTTTTTTCCTTAACAGTTCAATTGTCTTTCTGTTGGTCTCTCATTTGGAATACTTAGTTGTGCCTGCTCTATTATCAGCTTATGTTTTACTGGTATTTAGATTTTTTTTAATAGAAGGAGAAAAGGAAGCCAACTGGAAATAGTTTGGAAAGAGAGCAAGGTAGGAAAACAAGAGAGAGAAAATCAGGTAAGAGTGGAAGGAAAGGAATGAAAATGAATAGATCCCATTTCTGAAACAATTGTTAGTACCAGATAGAGCAGGCCCATGGAACCAATGGGATCACAGTAAGTTGATACTTACATAAGTTCTGCTCCGGTTGGGACTAACGTTGGATTTTGGCCTATGTTGCATGTGGAGGCTACACACTAGTCCTTAGCCCTAAGCCATGTTGTTAATGCTAGATAGATTAGATCAATCAATGAAACTGTCACAAATGTTGAATTATCAAGTTTCCAGTGATTTCATAGGTCTACTTGAGATGGGACTAAAAAGTGGATTTAAAGATGGGACTAAAAAGTGGATTTAGGCCTTAGTCTCAAAAGGATGAAAAGTGCGGCTCTGTTTTTCAAAACAGTTATTCTGTCTTCACCGTTTTACTGTAAGAATTCGAAAACGTAATTTAGCTCTTTCAAACACTTCTATGGCTTCCTTCCAGTACTTTAGTTATGAACCTTTCTTCAGGAGTTTCAAAACAGTGATCCAGACCCACAGATCTCCAAGTAAATGTGTGCATGAGTAAAACTACTGAATAGATAGGTAGTGTATTTATCTTTGGCCCTTTTTGCATGGCATTTGTCAGGTGAAAGGGCCTCTGGAGCATCACTCGATTTTGAGGAGCATTTCAGACGACGTCCTCACAATCGTGTGATGCTGCCGGGGCCGGCAGGCGCCGATAGTGCACTATATCATTTTTGGCTTTTAGCTGAAAATGGTGCGTGATTGCACATTACTTCGGGGCCCCACGCGCACTTACTGTCCATGTGGAGCTCCAGAGCTGCGGCTCTTGTGCTTCCTCCCCCAGCGCAGCCTGGAAAAATACTCGGCTGCACTGTGGAAGGAAGAGACGGAGCCCTCATGTTGCCTGCTGGCCGGCAGGCAGCTCCTCTGGAGCTGAAGCAGCGGGGATGCGAGAGCCTCATGGAAGAGGCTCTCACGTCCACACGCGACCGCGTCAGACAGAGGTAAAGTGCGAAAAGGGCCTAAGTCAGCATTACTTAAATATTATCAGTTATCAATAATTTCTGTTTTGTAGATAATGTGACCTATAGACTTGATGAGAGGAATCCGAACAATTTTATTCGTACTTCTAAGTCAGTGTCATTTGTGCTTCGATCTTTGTATCTGCAAATGATGCATACTTTCAAAGCTTCAGTCTTCTAATAGCAATTTGTTGCTGCTTTATTATTTTTTTCAATGCCTGTGGGAAATGATCTTTCAGTCCCCGCACTTCTAATATGTTAAATATATTACACCCACACCCACACCCACGCCCACACCTCTTAATGCTGAGGTTTTTAAAGCCTGCAGAAATGGGTGCTTCCAAGATTGGCACAATGCCCCATGAAGAATTCTTTTTACAGCCTGTAGTTCAAAACCCAGTGAAATTAGGAAAGAAAGATAAAATTCTCTCAATATTTGCTCTTTACAAATAGTTTAGGCATCAGGCTTTTAGATAGATCATTACCCTGAGAGTTTTGTGGTCATCATTTTAGGGTTTGTGTGTGTGTGTGTGTGTGTGTGTGTGTGTGTGTTAGTTTGCCTGATCTTGGAGATTTATTTCCCATTTTCTATTTGTTTCTCAGTTCAGCAAACTAAACATTACCATCATATGTTAGGATACTGTGAGCTACTCAAGGCTACATATACAGAATGACTATGATTTTTAAGAAATTAACCTGGGACAGCTTAGTTGTGAAACAGAACCACTCATACAGCTGTTCTCTGCACACACCAGTACCACTGATTAGAAGCAGAGAGTGATGCTGTGCTTTCTGGTACAACACCCAGGGTTGCTTCGTGCTGGACCTACCACTTTCCATCACGTGTTGGACAAGAAGCTCTGAAGCTGCCAGAACTGCTCTGCCAGATGCCTGTATATGGCCTGGCTGTGTAGGTCAAAAAGCACACCAGGAGCCAGTATTTTTTTTTTTTTTTTAGTGTTAGACAGTGGCAGATGATGACCACAGTTAGTCATGTTTTTCTGAGTTATTCTCCTGCCTATGGAGAGGAATCTCATCAGACATGACTTACTGCTAAGCATGTCTGCTATATGAGAGTGTGGCTGCTGCAGATTCCAAGCAGATTGTGTGGCTGTATGCAGATTCCAAGCAAAACCACTTAAAGAAGAGATTCTAGAGTGAGAAGTAGCAGGCATTGATTGCTAATCACAATTCTTATTCATTTTCCCACCATGTTCCATTGTAGCAAACAAGGAAAAGTAAGTATTTGTAGTAGAAAGCAATTATTCTCAATATATTAGATCTAAAGGTAAACTTCTGCATGCAGAGGACTTCCTCTATTCATTGAAAGCCTGCTTTATGTCTTATCTTGCACTGTTGTGTCAGAAGAAGTAAAATCAACACAAAAGATATTCATGAGGAAGAGCTTGTACAACATCCTATATAAGAGGAAAACTCTATACAATCTCCATATAGAGTCTGCTGAATTGACCTATTGTGCAAATTCTTATACGTTTGTGAAACAGTACTACTCCTGCTCACAGTTCTTTGGATTCAAACCAATGCTAATAAATGCTTAGCAATGCTGACTGGGACCATTGTAATAGCACAAATAAAGGAACTAAGTGATCTGTTTACTTTCTTCTAGCAATGTCTCTTCTCGTGGCACTTTTAGTCCTGGCTGTTGGCTTACATCAATGTGCTGAAAATGAGGTATGACTGTGTGTGAAATTTGAAATTCATTTGAAAAGAAGTGCCTATACCTTCAACCAACCAGGATTTCAGTGCTGCACTTTCAATATCGTGTCCTGAGATTAAGAATAAAGGATAATACATGTGAAAGTCCTCATATGAAAAAAGATGTCTGCAGGGTAGGGGAGAATAAAAATAAGGAATAGCACCCTGTCTCATGTGTGCCCTCAACAGCCTGTGAAATCGGTAGGTCATCCCAGTCTGTATGAACCCATTTCCGCACTAAACTGTTATAGTGGTATTATTCCACTTTTAACATCCTATGTAATCTTGGGGTTTGCAGTTGAGGGAGCGGCCAGTTGGCCCCGAAACTGCAAACCCCAGGATTCCATAGGATGTTGAAAGTGAAATAATAATACCACTATAACAGTCTAGTGAGGAAATGGCCTGAGTTCTCACACTCTCTGCTTCATCTCTTCACTCCCCACCCACATTCAAGAAACTGCCTTGTAGTTGCCAAGGGACATGCGCCTGCTATGCCGACAATGGAAGGTTTGGAGAAGCTGAGTGGGAAGAGCATAGAAAAAGAGAAGGCAATTTTTGCTATGTCTGAGTTGGACGAAGGCAGAACAGTGGAATGGCTTGTGCATGTGCGTGCACACACACACACGCACACACACACAGGCTTGCCCTTTTATTTCACATTTCTTCTTCTCTTCACCAAGCTGAGCATGCCCAGATCCTTCAGCCTTTCCTCTTATGTTTTGTTCTCCATACCTCTTATCATCCTTGTTGCCTTTCTCTGAACTTACTCTAGCTAAACATATTTATATCCTTCTTAAAATGAAGCATGCAGAACTGAATGCAGTACTCCAGATGAGGCCTGGCCGGCAGAGGATATGACAAGACAATTACTTCTTTGGACTTTGAAGCTTTGCTTCTATCAGTGCAGGCTAAAATAGCATTCACCATTTTTGCTGCAGCATTACATTGCTGGCTCATACTTAATGAATGATTAACAATAATCCCAAGGTCCCTTTTGCATGTTGTACTGCTGAGCTATGTATTCCCCATCCTAGACCTGTGCATTTGGTTTCTGTGGTCTAAATTAGGAATTTTTCATTTGTCTCTATTGAATTTCATTTTATTAATTTCTGCCTGATTTTCTATTTTATCTAGGTTGTTTTGAATCCTGTTCCTATCTTCCAGTGTGTTAGCCATCCCTCCCAGTTTTGTATCCTCTGCAAACTTGATAAGGATTCCCTCCTCTCAGTCATCTCAGTCATTGATAAAAATGTTGAAGAGTAATGTCCCAGGGCAGACCAGAACCCTAAAGCACACCACCTGAGGCCTCCTTCCAGTTTGAAGTGCAGCCATTGATGATGACTCTTTGAGTAGGGTTTGCCAACCAATTATGACACAGTGTTTCTGTCTATTCAGTTTATTCCATATTAAATTAGTTTGCTGATCAAAGTATCATAAGGGACCATATCAAATACTTCGCTGAAATCCAGATAATCCGTAGCATTCTTACTGTCTACTAGACATGTTTAGTTTGGCAGGATTGGTTCTTGATAACCCCATGCTGACTCCTACTGATCACTCCATTGTCATCAAGATATTTGCAGAGAGATTCCTGTGTAATCCATGGTAATATTTTTCCTGGTATTCAGGTCAGGCTGACTGGCCTGTAGTTTCCTGGATCTTCTTTTTTGCCTTTTTTTGAAAACAGGGGCAATATTTGCTCTTCTCCTATATATAGGGATGTAGTTCATCTGGCCCTGCAAATCTGAACTCATTTAGATTAACTAGGTGTTTCCTGACTAACTCCTTATCAACCTTGATTTGCAATCTGAAATTTGTTTTAAAAAATTAAACTTCTGTAAAATTTTGTGAATTTTTGTAGACCAGGGTTTCTGTTTTAAAATGGGCATGGTCTGGTCTTGAATACGCTTAATGAACCCCCCCCCCTTCTCTCTGTGTCTGTGTTTCTCATGTATGTGTTTGTGATTGGAAAATGTGGGTGTTGATTTCATGGCAGACACATGATACAGCTTTTGCTGCATTGTCTACTGCTTTGCCAGAGGTACAGAAGGAAATTGTTGACATGCACAATGCTCTCAGGAGGCAAGTGGACCCAAGTGCTTCCAACATGCTGAGGATGGTAAGAACTTGTACAAAATTTTGTTGGTGTTTCAGTTTTTTTGCTCCACAGACTTTCCCATGCCCTGTGCTCTGTTTTCCAAGGCATAGACTGAGGATTCTCTGGAAAGATGTTTTTAGAAATAATTAATTAGGATGACAGTCCACAGGACAAAAAATAATTACAGATATGATTATAGACTTGGAGAAATTTTGTTAGAATTTGTTAGAAAAGTCTGAATGATACCAGCTGGTCTGTGGTACAAAAGGTACTTTGAGGTCAAACTCCTTTTTGCCTCACATCCACAATAGTATAAGAGAACTGTGTCTTTTGAGAATACAGATTGAGGATCTCTCCCCATCTCTCATGTAAATAAAATCACTGAAGATGAAGTGTAAGCATGTTAGAAGTGGGTTTTGCATTCAGCTTTTGACGGTGATGATGCTAAAGAAGAAAAACATAGACAGTGATTACAGTGGTCAAAGTAGTTAACATACCTTATTTCTCCGCAAACTTTGTGATAACTGCTCAGTATCATTATCATCATCTCTATTATCTGTGGCTGTGAGGCTAAGGGATCATGGTTTGCTAATGAGTTCATGGCTGGGGGTAGCCTTTTCCCTTGAATAGCTTGTGGGGTGATGATGATATTTTTATTGTCAAGATGTTAAAATATAGTGGTTCCTTTTTTCCCCCATGTGTGGGTTCAAGTTGGCTATCCTTCATTTAAAATGAGTAATTCGTTCACAACTGGTAAATGTAGTACATTAAAAACTTGCAACCAGTGATACTGATTTTGTTTCTTTTAAGGAATGGAATGGGACAGCTGAAATTAATGCTCAACGCTGGGCTGACCAGTGCATATACGCTCATAGCGCTGTAGACCAAAGAACAATAGAAGGTAGGTTAAGTAGGAGGACTGGATGCTCTCTCCAGAAGTATTCCTCTTTACCTAGGAGAAAAACAGTGCCTGCAGTCTTACACCTTATGAATACAGTTGCTTCACATGATCCTTAATGAAAACAGTAAAGCAACCTGCTCCAGTTATGTTGGAATCGCTATCACACTTTCCAACCTACTCTAATTCTTCCCAGAAAATAGATGTGACTGAGTTGGTGGACCATGGAGACTGCAATTTGCTTAACAAAGAGTTTAGCATGTATAAGGCAGCAGGACAGGCAGTATGCTGTAGAAATTAACATGTCAGACTAGGATTCAAGTTCAAATCCACAAAGCCCTCAGATTTACCCAAGTCATTGGGGTGACAATGTGTCAGTATAGTCACTGTGTCTATGAACAGCCTATCTTACAGGAAGATATGGAGATAAAATTGTAATGGTGGAGGTGTTATGGGCCCATGTATTTCCCCAGTTTTGATATAGTTTAATTGGCAAAATATGATTTAATTGGCAAATACATTAATTGGTGTTGATATAAAATGGAACCTGAGGTGACTGGAAGGTCAAGCTAGGCAGAATAAAATTACTGACATGTGATTGCAAATCAGGTCAGGAGATCCCTTCTAGGCATAGCCAACATCATTGCTTGGAAGATTACCAAGCAACTCCAGAGATACTAGGTTTAAGCTGAAGTTGTGCCATCTGTGATAGCATACAATGGCAAAGGGAAGTTCCCATCAAAACATGGATTGTTTCAGTCCTGCTGCCTTGTACTTGGACATTTCCCTGCATTGTTTCTTCACCCACACCACAATTACAGAGCTATTACAACAGCAATTAACTCTTTGTCACCTAAGACTAAGATCATTAACTCT
The DNA here is from genome assembly GCA_030412105.1 of Cyclura pinguis. Classification (NCBI taxonomy): domain Eukaryota; kingdom Metazoa; phylum Chordata; class Lepidosauria; order Squamata; family Iguanidae; genus Cyclura; species Cyclura pinguis. Next base: position 179,263,578 of record CM059599.1, read on the forward strand.
ATCCAGACCCCATTGTCCAGGTGGCAACCTCCATTGTTTGCTCAGCCAGAGAGCCATTCATACCCATGCCCTCCAGATAGATTTTAGGTATAAAAACCCTCTGTTTTGAGCCGTTTGATGCAGTATCTCACTTGCTGAATGCCACACGGTTGCTCTGATTTCTGATTGAGTGCTGTCCTTAGGCACAAGTCTAAGCCACATTGTTGCTCTCTTCGCTGCTCTCCGGATTGGTAATTATTGCCTATTCCCTGAAAACTCCCCTATTCACAACTTTCTCCCCTTTGTCCTTTGGCTAGCTTTTGTGCAACTGTGTGAGTGGTTGTATCTTTTGTAAGTGTGATTGAACTTTCAATAAAACACATTTTAGCTTATTTTGGAATCTCTGGCTGGTTCTTTTCTGCAAGATCCTGTAAACATTGGTGGAGAGATCTCATTAGGTTACCCCATCCACAGGTCTCCTAACAGAGCAAATTAATTCCCCATGTGGAGGCACTGGCATTGCAGGTGGATCCCTGAGTCTGAGGGTAACAGAGGAAGACAGTTGACCCGCCACATCTGTGGTTTTGACTTTCATGGATTTGATTATTTGTGAGTTTGTCCAACCCCTTCAGGCATCTCTCTTCTGGGGGAAACTTCCCTGTTGGCATCTCCAACCAGCCTGCGCAGCCTTTAAAAACTCACCTCTGATCGTCCTCCTTCTTCTCCACCAGCCTGGCTAGCTAAGGACAGCTTGCGCCCTAATTTCTTAGCACCATAAACCCTCCCCTGATGCCATCCTTACCCAAGGAAGGAGATGGGTGAAAGGAGAGGAAGGGCCACCATGCCTACCTACCCCTTTCCCCTCTCCTTTCCCTGGCCTGGTTTGGACCCTGGATGCCTGCAGTTCCCCACCATGCATCAGCCCCCTTCTCACAGACAGACAGACAGACACACACACATTTTGATATTTATGGTTTTTCCACTTTTGTGGCAGTCCTGAGCCCTTCACCCCAGAGAATGTGGAGGGCCATGTATACAAACAAACATAAACAAAGAAGCTGACACTGCTCACCTATCACCTCTTCTTCTGCCTGATCCAAGTAATTTCTAGAACTCAGATCTGATCATCTGGTTGATATGTAGTTAAAAATACCACAGATCAGTCTCATTTAACATCTTTAAATATGATCAGCTTTTATTTATTTCTATTAATCTCTCTCTTTCCTTCTTTTTCAGATGACATGTTATGTGGTGAAAACCTCTTTTATTCAAGTGTCCCTAAACCTTGGTCAGAGGTATTCCAAGCATGGTTTGATGAAAGGGAAGACTTCATATATGCAGAGGGACCAATCTATGAGAATGCAGTAATTGGACATTATACTCAGGTACATAGGTATTCTACTCAGGTAGAATACAGCAACTTAGATTTCATTATGCCATGTTCAGAAAACCTGCTAATGTTTGGTGAACATATGGAAGGTTGGAATGGGAGTGTATCTATTGATTCCCCTTTTTGAACTCCATATGTTCAGCTAAGCCTTTTGCATACCAAATATATGCACACAAATTTTACCTGTGCAATCCAGATCACAGACTTTTCAAGCTATCAGATCGTATGAGGAGGAGCCTACCCATGAGCATTTTGTACAGCCATGGGCTATGTGCTTAGGTTGAGATGCACACAGAAACTGGAGGAAGGGGCAGTGTGCAAAATCCAGCTTTACCTCTGCATTCATTAATAATGAATGGTATCTTCTCAGTAGTTTTTTTGTGCACAAGTATTTTTATATCCTATACTAGTATGCAATATGTCAATATTACATGTATTGTACACAGGCATCCTCCACTTTTCATTGACTCATTTTTTGACATTCCACTCTTTCAATGGTTGTAAATTACAGAATATTCTGTTATATTGACAAGGGTCCACTGTTTCATCAGTTCTTGCCTTCTTGCCTATGGAGGCTTGCTTGGGACTGTTCTCCCATGTGTGGACTGCTTGCAAAGGGAGGTGAGAGGGGAAAAAAGGCACCAAACCAACTGACAGCCTTTGCAAACAGTGTGCGCATGTGTGCAGTCCCAAGTGAACCTCCATAATTCCCACTGGATTTTGCTTTTAAACCAATTCCACTTTCTGATGGTGCTCTGGTCCCTAACCTGTCAGATAAGCAGAGAATTCTTGTATAATGTTCTCCTTAAATCAACTAAAGCATGAGGCTTGAATACAAGCTTATAATTCAAATTTTATATTGAAAGTGGACAGCCTACATATTGTTCTCCTAGTTTTAGGCTGAATCACAGGTGTATATTTTAAAAAGAAAAACCTATATTTCAAGAGTGGGCATTTTCTGAAAGTCCAAAGACCATATTGGTCCCTTCTGGCTCACTGTTTGTGTCATGTCATTATTTCCTCCAAGCCACTGCCACTTTTTTCCAGAACTGAAAATCACATTCTCATAACTTTTGGTTTGTTTCAGAGGCAATTTTTAGCTTTGTGGGAGTGAGGAATACTATGATTCTTAGTGTCCCTTTTCATGGTCAAACTGAATTTCTTTTGCGTATTTTTTTTTCACGAACATGGGGATGGGGCAGTGTTTCTTAACACATGTCAGTTGAAACATAGGTCCTTTTCACATCTTACCTCATTCCAGTGTCGTTGTGAGGGGATCACGCAAGAAGCCTCTTGTGAGAGGCATTTGCGTCCTCTCCACTTCCCCTCCACACCAGCAACGTGCTGGATGGAACAAAGTGCGATAGCTCTGCTCCTTCCTTCTGCAGTGCAGCCGAGTACTTTCCTAGGCTGCACTGGGGGAGGAAGCATGATGGCTGTGCTTCCTGACATTCTGCATGCAAGGTAAGTGTGGGAGGGACACAGGAGGAACGTGCAATTGCGCATCATTTTTGGCAAAGAGCCGAAAATGATATAATGCGTGATTGCCATGGGATAGCTACAGGAGCGATGAGTGATTGCGAGAACGTCATGCAGAACCGTCCTCGCAATTCCGCGTTGCTCCTGTGGCCATTTCGCATCCAAAGTCGCATGCAAAAAGGGCCATAGTTCCAGGTAATGCTGGCCAATGGCTTCTGGTGTAATGGCCAAAAAAAGGCAATTCACTTCTATGTTTGTGTTACTTTTGTGTTACCAAAGTATTTTTAAAATGCTAAAATTGGGCCCTGTGATAGAGGAAGCAGTTGTGAGAGAGTATCTGAAGCTGTAAAGACAGGAGCATGCTTGATAATCCATGATCTCAGTAGAGGACTATTGTAAATTGGCTGGAATCTGGGACATTTTTGGGGATGCGCATGGCCAGAGCCTGGTCCTCAATCCAGATTTTGAAGTCAATAGAGCAATTTAGCCTGCATACTTCCTTCAGGGTACACATGGACTAGATTCTGCATACCGTATTTTCCAGCGTATAAGATTTATATGTCAGCAAATACTATTTACCAGTGTAGAAGACACACTGGTGTATAAGATGCACCACATTTTCAAACAATATTTTTTTGGGGAAAAAAGTGAGTCTTATATGCCAGTAAATAGGGTAAGTAAATAGCTACCGTTCACACATTTCGGACAAAGGTTAAATGCTGCTCTTCAGAGACGTAATTGCAAGAAGAGAAGTTGCTCCTTCTGTCCTGAAACTGGATGGACTGGGATTCTTCCTGGGAGCACAATGTGCCAAACCCTTCCTCCTCTGATCCACCCTATGCGATTGGCATTTGCCTCCTTTCATGAGGCTTTGCTCTGATGGGGAAGCAGTCACTGAGGTTCTCCTGAGATAATCTGGATTAATTGCACTGCTGGGGTTTTCCTGAAGAACCACAGAATTTCTCCATGATTTTCTGAGAAAGAATAGGGTGTGGAAAGCAGCAGACTACCATCTATGCTGGGTGGGCAAGGAGTTGCACAATAGCGGACTTAAACAAAGAACAAACCCTTCCTTTATGTATGCACACTGGAAACACCAAACAATAAGGAAGAAGGGAGAGAAACAGAAGGCAAGAGAAAGAAGGAGAGGTAGGGATTAGAAATGAAAGGCCTGGGGTGGGGATGTATTTTCTCAATAACTTTTTTTTAAAGATGCAATGGGGAAGTTGGATGAGAGATCAGAAAGCGGAAAAGGGATAGCAAAAGAGAATGGGTGGAGGAGACAAAGAACAGGGTGCACAATAGGTGGTTCAGCTAAGTGGCAAATAGTTGCTGAGTCTGAAAAGGAAAATAAACAGAAAGCAGAGAAGAAGAGATGATCAGGAGCCCAAACTTGATAATAATTAGAAAGAAAAAGTAGTCACATCAACTGGATCATCTTGGTTAGTGAAGGGAGTTGAAGGAGAAAATATGAACTAAACACACACACACACACACACACACAATAAAACCACAAAGGAGCTCTAGATTTGAAAAGAAAAAAAAAGGTGAAGAGAAGAATGAGGCTGTCCTTTATCACAAAGAACATTATCAGCCCAGCTGGGAAAGAATGGAGGAGTAAACCCGGGAAGGGAAATTGTGGCCCTCTTGAGGTTGATAGGTTCCAATTCCCATCATTCTTTACCATTGGCTATGCTGACTGGGGCTGACAGGACTTGTTGCACAGTAACATCTGGAGAAACCCAAGGTTTCTGACCTTGTGAGAAATCCAGTACAAGCAACAATAGAAAAAATTAAAGACCAACACATTTTCTTTGTCCTGTGTCTTTGTGGATTCTAACCAACTTCATCAAGTGCTTGCTTGTTAGTCTTTCAAGTGTCAGAAGATTCTGCAGTTTTGCTGCAACTAAAACAGCTGCCCTACCCCTCTGACGTTTTTTCAGTACAGATACCTCACCCCCAGAATGCAGAAAGCAATGAGTTGGATATTTCATTTTAAAGTGTTGGGATCTTTAATAAGTTTTGTTTTCTTATTTACAGCTAGTTTGGTATAGGTCCTACATGATTGCCTGTGCAGTTTCACAGTGTGAACAGAACACATATAAATACTTCTACGTTTGCCATTATTGTCCTGCGTATGTATAACAGATATTATTCATTTTCTACAATTCCTACTTGTAAAATCCTGAAGCAATTTTTCTAACATGTTATTTGAATTTGTAGTTGTGATTTAGAAAAGGACAACATTGAAACAGTAGCATCCTGTTTTTGGTGAAAGAGAATAGGTGGAGGAAAGAGTAGAAAAAGAAATTGTATGTTTAACAGCATAGAAGACTGCTTAGTCCACAGAAAATAATTCTGAAGAAATAATTATCAAATGAATTGATTGTAATAAGTTGATCTTAATTTTATGCTAAGAAGTTCTTGAAATTCCTATAAAGAGTGGTTTCATTTAGGAGAAGGCAGCAAAGATCTCTACTATGCTTTCTAGTGGTCATGGCACATGCAGCTAATTCATTTCTGGCTCATGTCTGCCACATTCATCAGATGGACAAAATAAGTAACAGAAACTACTCCTTTCCAACTCTTGCATATCATGAACCACAAATCCATCTCTTACACTGTACTGGCAACCCATTCCTATAGCTCACCCCAGGAAGTTAACTCCAGCATCAGCTTGGTATATTTGGATGGAAACTGTCCAAGGACTTTATTTTCCCATTTAGTGTCTGCAGAGGTGTTGTGATCTTTAGAGGAGGCCCTCTCTTGGTTCCGTCACCTTCAGAGACAGGAATGAGGAAGGAGGGCTTTCTTAGGGGAATTGCTGAATTGAAAGACAGGCCTGGATTTCATCTGTAGTTCTGAAAGCAGTGTAACAATATCATGGCAGCATCCATTTAGCAATTCACCCATCCTAACATGAGCAAAACTAGCAATCTTCCCAATCCAAAATTATTGTGTTGGGCATGACAGAAAAGAAACATTCACCAAATGTGTTTGGCAGGGAGTTCCAGAATGTGGGAACAACCTTCAAGAAAGCCCTCTTTTGTCATTCCTACTTGTGAAGGATTTGCATTTATGATAATATAATCTTACAAGAGAATAAACTTAATTTCTTGAGCTTCTTAGTGCCATGTCCAAACACATTGTCTGGAACTCTGCTTGAAGCATGAAATGAACAGCCCTGCTTTTGTAAGGTTATGCCACTATTGCTTAATTAAAGTTTCTGAAAAACAGTGTAAAAGCTATTGTGGGTTTTCCAGGCTTTGAGGCTGTGTTCTATAGTATTTTCTCCTGACTTTTTGCCTGCGTCTGTGGCTGGCATCTTCAGAGGATCTGGTGGCATGGAAGTGAGACAGAGTATATATACTGTGTAGTCCCCGGGTGGGAGGAAGCAATTTGCATATATTAAGTTGGCCTGTGTGATAGCCTATTGTTAAATGGGATACCCTGGGATACCTCCCAGGGTTGTGTTGCTAGTCAAAGGATATACATAACAGTGCATTAAATACATTAGCCATCTGTTGTATTATTTCTTGTAGAGGGACCTCCAGAGTCTGGGTGGTGTTCACTGGCATATTTTGAGTCTTGATTTTAGTGTTCTTCAGTACTGGTAGCCAAATTTTATTTACTTTCTGAGTTTCTTCTTTCCTGTTGAAATTGTCCATGTGTTTATGCATTTCAATGGCCTCTCTGTGTAGTCTGACATAGCAGTTGTCAGAACGGTCCAGAATTTCTTTGCTTTCAAAAAGCATTCTGTGTCCAGGTTGATTTATAACATGTTCTGCTACTGCTGATTTTTCTGGCTGGATCAGTCTGCAGTGTCTTTCACGTTCTTTAATTCATGTTTGAATGTTGCGTTTTGTAGTCCCTATGTAGACCTGCCCACAACCGCAAGGTATGCAATAAACTCCAGCAGAAGTTAGAGATCCCTCTTGTCCTTTGCTGAATGTAGCATTTGTTGAATTTTCTTGGTCGGTCTGTAGACTGTTTGGAGGTTATGTTTCTTCATCAATTTCCCTATGCAGTCAGTGACCCCTTTGATGTATGGTAAAAACACATTCCCTTTGGTTGGCTGCTTATCTTCACTGTTGTGTTTTTTTCTGGGTCTTCTGATGTCTGAACTGGAGTAACCATTGGCCTGTAGAGCCCAGTTTAGATGATTCAGTTCATCTTTCAGGAGGTCGGGTTCACAGATTCTTTTTGCATGGTCTACCAGAGTTTTCATCGTGATCCTTTTTTGTCCCGGGTGATGGTTGGAGTTTTTGTGTAGATATCTGTCGGTGTGTGTAGGTTTTCTGTAAACTGTGTGGCCCGACTGTTGATTAGGTTTGCGGATGACTAGGACATCCAGAAATGGTAGTCTTCCTTCATTTTCTTTTTCCATGGTAAATTGGATGTTCGGGTGGATGTTGTTCAGATAGTCCAGAAACATGGTCAGTTCATCTTCTCCGTGGCTCTAAATGGTGAAAGTGTCATCCACATAACGGAACTATATAGTGGGCTTTTTTGGTGCAGTTTCCAAGGCTTGCTTTTCAAAGTATTCCATGTAAAAATTTGCTATCACGGGGCTGACAGCAGACTGATCCAGCCAGAAAAATCAGCAGTAGCAGAACATGTTATAAACCAACCTGGACACAGAATGCTTTTTGAAAGCACAGAAATTCTGGACCGTTCTGACAACTACTATGTCAGACTATACAGAGAGGCCGTTGAAATCAGTAAACACACAGACAATTTCAACAGGAAAGAAGAAACTCGGAAAGTAAACAAAATTTGGCTACTAGTACTGAAGAACACTAAAATCAAGACTCAAAATATGCCAATGAACACCACACAGACTTTGGAAGTCCCCTCTACAAGAAACCAGTAGATGGCTAATGTACTTAATGCACTGTTATATATATCCCCTGACTAACAACTCAACCCTGGGGGATATTCCATTTAATAACAGACCATCACACAGGCCAACTTAACATATGCAAATTGCTTCCTCTCACCCGGGGACTACACAGTATATATGCTCTGTCTCACTTCCATGCCACCAGATCCACTGAAGATGCCAGCCACAGATGCAGGCAAAAAGTCAGGAGAAAATACTACAGAACACGGCCTCAAAGCTTGGAAAACCCACAACAACCTATGGATTCCGGCCATGAAAGCCTTCAACTTTACAGTGTAAAAGCTGTTCATGTATGTAACCATCACCAGTAATTTCCAAATTAGTTCCAAGTTCTGGGAAGGAGGGAAGGGTTACTGGTAATGGACATGGTAGGAGGGTGTGAAACTCTGTCTTCAGTTCTAAGTATTTGGGAGACAGTTTAAGGATTTGATGATGTTCATCCAGTTTGAACTTGTATCCTCTGAGCTTATAGGATGTGATTCTTTGACAGGAAACCATACGGTTTAAGAATAAAGGAGAAATTATTTATGAATTTCTTTTTATCTCTTTTTAAAATTGCAGGGGAAATGTACTAGGGATTAATTATTATTCACCTTATAAGGAAGGAGAGCAATGTGGTGACTGTCCCAGCGACTGTGATGATGGACTGTGCAGTAAGTATAGCTGATGCTACTTGATTTATTTTTTGACTGGATTTGCAGAGTTCAGTTAGTGGATAGTATTCACATATGAAGATGATGACGATGGTGGTGGTTATAGAGCATGCCTTTTCTCTTACACAGGGATTCAAAACAGCTTACAAGAATGAAAGCAAATACACATTAAAATACATAAAAAGTATCAGTAAAATATGTGATGTTTATTTTAACAATACAACTGAATAAACTATGGAATTAAACCATTCAAGAATCCATTAAAAGATAGAAAGATAGAAATCAAGCAACAGCATACCATTAGAAGCCCATTATGGTTTCAATGGTAGGAAGACGGTCACGGGAAGCACTGCAGTTCAGTGGTAAATGTTTGTCTGCAGAAGGTCCCAGGATCAATTATCATCTTCTACAGCCCAAAGCCTATCAGGTAGTGAGATCAACAAATGGGGTGGTCTGGTCTAATGCTTCTTGCTGCATTCTTATCAGATATTTTATGCTGAAATGGATAGCCCAAATCCCTGGTTCTAAGTCAGAAGGGGTAACTCCCATGCAGTGTGAAAACAGCTCAGTTTTCAAAAATACCATTTTATTTGTATGATTTGGGAAATCCCTGAATCACACAAAACCCAAGATTTCACCTGAGCCCTTTGCTTAGAAATCAGGCATGGCCATGTGCTTGCTCAAGGTTTGCTCAAGGTTTCTTTCCTTCTCATTCATGGACCATTGCATGGCATGGTTGCTTTGCTCATGCCTGAGCCAGTCACACTTTTTCTTATGCGTAGAGACATCCTCTGAGAAGCCCTTTATTGTGAGTGACTTTGATTTCTATACTGTGGTCAAAAAGCTGTTTATCAAAGAATCCTAAGACAGTAAAGGACTACCAGATCACCGTTCTACAAGTCCAGCATCCCTATGACAGTTAAATGCTCAAGTCCAGCGCAATCTGGCAGTATCTGGTACAGTTCCCAGGGCTGATAGAAGGAAGCAATTTGTTTCTTGGTACTAGCCATACATTAAATAGTTAAGGTTGCAATATTGAGCTTAGAGTTGTTGTACAATCCCTTTTCTGTGGCCCTGAATAGTTTATAAGAAAAGGGTAACAGTTACAACTTGCACTATGTACCCATTAGTCTTAGAGAGGGTGTACAAGTGTCAAGCGATGGATGGTGCTTCTTGGATGTATATCCAAGCATGGAAGTCATCACTTTGGTCATTTGCATTTGCTCATGGTAGTAATATTGCTGGAGTTTATGTTTACCTAGTTTAGAATAGGACCTTGGTTAGCTTGTAATGATCAGTTTTGTTATGACTGATAAGTTCTTATTTGCATTGTTACCTCAAAATGTAGGTGCCACAAGGGCCACCCCGTGATGCCAAATAACTCCTTGCAAAGGTGGGGAACGAATTAGCTCAAAATCAGGAGGTGAAGGAGAGAGGGGCAACTTAGCGATACCCTTCTACCAATGTTTACAGGCTCACTCAGGAAAAGAACCAGCCAGAGATTCAAAAGTAAACTCAAAATGTGTTTTATTGAGGAGAATTCACTCCTGCATGAACACAAGATACAAACAGTCAAATATTCACACAAGAGCTAACTGAAGGATAAAGGGAGGAAAAATTACGGATAGAGAGGCTGAGGGTTTGGGGAGTTTATAATTATCAGTCCAGAAGAATAGTGAAGATGCCGAAATGTGGCTTGGCTTAGGTAGGAACTAAGGACAGTTCTTGTTCAGGAGCCAGATGGACAAAGTGATGGATAGACCTTTGAGAGACTGTGCTGGGCATCCTGGAATCAGGGGTATTTGTACCCCCAAAATAGCTTGTGGTGGTGGAAGATATGTGCAGTTCCAGGTGTGGAACAATGGGAGTTGCAGCACAGACAATGGGGTCCAGATGGTGCTAATGGTTTCAGTGCTTAGATGACAAAGAGATAATTACTGTTGTCATAGCTCTGCATTGTGGGTGCTATAAGGAAAGAGGAAGGAGTCCAGGTGTGCAGGTGACAGGTATCTGTCAATCAGCGTCCTGGTGGGCTTCTCACAAATGCGTTCCCAGGTAAAACTCCAGCTTCTGCTGGGGACGGCGTTTATTTGCCTGACAAATGACTTAGTCATGCCTAGAAGGTGTCTTAGGCTGACCCGCCTTTCTTTCTCACAGTCAGAGTTTTCTCTTTGTTGGTTTAACCTCCTGGTCACTTTCAGGTTTGATTTTGATATCAGCATTAGTTAGTAACTTGAACTAGTGTGCCTCCCAGGAACTAGTAGCCTTGAAAAAATGTTTGGAAGCCTCATTCCTTAGTATGGATATTACACACCATGGAAACCATGGCTGGCATCCTTCTGATGACATGTGCAAGTGTAAGTACATTTTTGTACATAATGTAAGTACATAAGTGCACATTTTTTTTTCTTGGTCATTGTGGAAGAAGTTATTCTCCTCCTTGTCCTGTGGTTACCAAAGCCCCCCTTATCTATCCCCCCTTTTCCACTGCAATCCCTCCTCCAAAACTTTTCACAGCCTGTGGAGAGAAAACAGGATTGGTGAAGTACCTGACTGTGTCCTGGTAGTCAGACACAGAATGACTGTATCATCTGCTGTGACTTCTGGAGTACCGTTGTGGATCTTAGTGGGTGATGTGATTGGTCTGTGTCTGGCTATAGGACAGAACCAAATGCTTCCCTGATTCTTCCTGCTCTCCACCAGGCACTGAATACCCATAGGGATGGGGAACTGCAACAGCTAAATAGTGAGTCTGGTGTTGAGACGAGAGGTGGAGTGTAGTTCTGCCTGTAGAATGTGCAACTATAGTGGGGAGTTGGGCAAGTGCTACATGAACTCAGCAGTGGGCAGAAAGAGAAAACCAAACCAGACCAAACCAGGGAAGCAGCTGAAAAGAATGTCTCTATACTAATGTACAGAACATGAGAAATAAACAGGATGAAATTGAAGTTTTAACAAAGGAAGGCAATTATGATTTAATAAGCATAACTGAGATCTGATGGGATGAGTCTCATGATTGGACCATAGTAATGGAGGGGTATGACCTATTCTAAAGAAATAGATCAAATAGGAAAGGAGGAGGAATAGTGTTATATGTCCAGGATGTGCATACTTGTAAGGAGATCCATGACATAGACATCCATAGAGAAGGGAAGACAGGTTGAGAGCATTTGAGAAAAAAATTAAAAATTAAAGGAGAGAGAAATAATAGTGACCTTATTGTGAAGATCTACTATAGTCCCCCAGCCAGACTGAAGATTTGGATGATGCCCTCCTAAAACAAATGACCAAACATTAAAAAAGGAGAGACATAGTGGTAATGGGACACTTCAGTTACCCTTGTATGTGTGTGTATATGTGTGTGTGTGTGTGTGTGTCTATATCTATATCTCAAGGTAATATATTGGAAATCACACTCTGCCAAGATTGTAAGATCCAAGAAACTCACTTACCTTGCAGACAAATTCATTGCACAAAAGGTAGAAGAAGCAACAAGGGGACCAGCTCTTCTGGATCTGAGAATAATTAACAGAATTACTAGTTGGTGGGGTGGAAATAGTGGGATCTTTGGGTGGCAGTGACCATGTCCTCTTGGGATTTGTTAGACACAGGAAACAGAAAGCTAAACAAAGTCAGACATGCGCTCTGGACCTCAGGAAAGCTGATTTCAGTAAGCTTAGGAAAATCTGGGTGAGATCTGATGGTCAGAAATGCACAACGTGAAGGGTATTAATGACGCAAAGGGGTTTCTTTAAAGGTGAGATATTGAAGCCATAGTTGCAAACAATTCCAGTGAGGGTGAAAACAGGGAAGTGTCTAAAGAAATCAGTACAAAGAATGGAGGTACAAAGATGTTTTAGAGGAACTGAGATTTTAAAAACACATGTATAAGAATTGGAAGAAGGAGAGAAATCACCAAAGAGGAATACAAATAGCCAATAATTGAAGAGGAGGGTCAGAAAAGATAAGCCTGAAATGAGCTCAGGCTTGCCAGAGTGGTTAAAAATAGGATGGATGGATAGATGGATGGATGGATGGATGGATGGATGGATGGATGGATGGATGGATGGATGGATAGATAGATAGATAGATAGATAGATAGATAGATAGATAGATAGATAGATAGGCAGGCAGGCAGGCAGGCAGGCAGGCAGGCAGGCAGGCAGGCAGGCAGGCAGAGTCAGAGCAAGAAGAAGAACAGGGAAATGCCAAGGCTACTGTGCAGACAAGATGGTGAAATGCTAACAAGGGACAGGAAGAAGACTTAACTGTTCTATACCAAAAGAAATATAATACTCTAACTGGTGAAAATAGAATAAATAATGCAGTAAGAGCCCAGAACAGATAAAGAGGTAGTAAAGGAACATCTAGTCATTCAAACTGAATTCAAGTTTCCAGGGCTGGAGGAACTGTATCCAAGAATACTAAGGAGCCACTGTCAATAATCCCTTAGGAAATTTTGGAGAAAAAAAGTGGTTCTAGCAGACTAGAGATGAGCGATGTTGTCACTATGTTTAAAAGTAGAGGATAAGACCTGAGCAACTACCAACCAGTCAAATAGAGCAAAATCCAAAATCCACAAAAGAGCAATACCTTTATTGGCCAACCAAAATGCACATAATTTCATTTCAATACATCATGCAGGCTTTTGAAGCTCTGCTAGCTTCTTCATCAGACACAAAATGTTTAACAGTCATGCAGGAGAAGACAAGTGACCACAGTAGATTTGCAGGCCTAGATGATGCATAAGATGGTGTTTCTGTTGTCATTCAATTGTTCTGGAGGATTTCAATGCAGGCAAAGGCCACTCCCCCTCTTGGCCATGTGAGGACCAGGGACAGAGGGCAATAAAAGACAGGTAATAACATTTCAAGTCCATTCGCAACAGAAAAGTCACTGAACAGTCAGTTTGACATCAATATGAGAACAGTTTCTAGAACAGATCATTGAATAATAGGTCTATCAGCACTGGCCAGACAGGGAGCAACCCAAGTATTTGGACTGTATTCGAGGCTGAGGTGTTTTGCCCAAGGGAAGGATGAGAAGGTATTCACAGGGTGACACCTGGCACCAGCTGGACCCTCATCAGGTTGTTTCCTCCTCTTGCTTCATTTCCAAGCCAACACCACTTAAACTGATTAGGTCAAATTAAGTGGCTCTTATTTAAACCAATCTACGTCTGGTTTCATTATTTCATGTTTGGTCATCAAACCACAGACACCCAATATGGTCTAATGGTTTCAGCATTGGACTACGACCCTGGAGACCAGGGTTCAGTTCCCCACTTGGCCATGGAAATCCACTGGGTGACATTGGGTGTGTCTCTCTCACATACACAGCCCCACAAAACCCTGTGAGTGGGTCATCTTAGGGTCGCTCTATCTCAGAAACAACTTGAAGGCACACAACAACATCAAGGCATGGTTTTCTCAGGAAACAAGATATGCAGACTAATTCTCTCTCTCTCTCCTTGAATAGAGTTAGAGCTTGGTAGACCAGAGGAGTGGATGCAGTACATCTTTATTTTCAGTAAGGCTATTGACAAGGTCTCCAATAATATTCTTGAAGACAAGCTAGTGAACTGTGGGCTAGACAGTGTTGTAGTTCATTGGATTTGTCAATGGTTAATGGACCAACCTAGAAGGAATTCAACAGTGGTTGTTCTTCATCCTGCAGAGATGTTACTAGTACGATGCCTCAGGGTTCTGCCCTGGGCAGGGTGTTGTTTAACATCTTTATATGTGATTTAGATGATGGAAAATAAGGTGTGCTTATCAAATTTTCTGAGGATACCAAATGGGTGTGGGGAAGGTAATGGCCCAGAGGACAGGATCAGAATTCAAAATGACCTTGACAGACTGAAGAACTGGGCCAGCCCTGACAAAATGAATTTCAGTGGGGATACATGTAGGGTACTACATCTGGACAAATAAAATGAAATCTTGGATGAGTGAACCTGATTTGGAAGCAGTACATGTGAAAAGGATCTCAGAATCTTTAGTAGATCATAAGTTAAACATGAGTCAATAGAGTGATGCAGTAGCCAAGAATAAAACAAAACAAAACAAAACAAAACAAAACAAAACAAAACAAAACAAAACAAAACAAAACAAGCAATCCTGAGGCTATATCTATAGGAGCGCTGTGTCCAGATCAAGGGAAGTAGCAGTGCCACTCTGTTCTGCTCTGGTCAGACATCACTTGGAATACGGTGTCCAGTTCTGTGTCATAGACCAAGAGGGATATTGATGAGCTGGTGCTTGTCCAGAGAAAGGTGAAGAAGATGATCAAAGATCTGGAAACCAAGCCTTATTAGGAATGATTTAATGAACTGGGTATATTTAGCTTAGTGAAGAGAAGGCTAAGAGGTGACATGATAGCTGTCCTTAAAGATCTGAAGGGGTGTCATGTAGAAAATGGAGCCAGCTTGTTTTCTTCTGCTCCAGAGACTAGAGATTGAACAATGGACTCAAACTACAAGAAGAGAGTTTCGACTTGAATATTAGGAAGAAGATGAGTTCAACAGTGGAATAGACCACCTCAGAGGGTGGAGGTCTTTAAAGAGAGGGTGGATGGGCATCTTTCAGAAGTGCTTTATTTGTATATTCTTGCATGGCAGTGTGTTAGTCTAGATGGCCCTTCTATGATTCTGTGATTCTCTTCAGGATTGGAGGCAGCATGCCTCTGTGTATCAACTGCTGGTAATCATGGAGAGGAGCATGCTAGTACACTCCCATCAATGCTTGTGGGCTTCCCACAGGCAACTGTTTGGCCATTGTGTGAACAGAATGCACATCTACTATATAGTCCTTTGGTCTTATCCAGCCAGGGGTCTTCTTATGTTCTCATGACTCTGTCAGCCAGGGACTGCTTGCACTAAATACATTCATTTCTTTCATTTCAGCCAATCCTTGCCCATACGAAGATGAATTAAGCAACTGTCTCAAACTAAAGAAGGCACATTCATGTAAACACCCACTAATTCAAGAGAATTGTCGTGGGTCCTGTCTGTGTGATTCTGAAATACAATAATATCTGGATTTTCCCAAAGGATCTTTGAACTTAATGGAAGAGGATGAAGCCAACGTAAAGATAAAATGAATGAAAATGGCAATATAACCTGTAATGTTAGTTGCAAATTAAAATAGGGCTTCTGTATTGTATGCTTTTATCTTTTAATATATCTTTCTTGTTTCTTAGAGAACAGAAGGCATTTTATTACCTTTTGTTTAGTGTGAAAAACAGCTCCTATGCTGGAATGCCTTCTTAATTATTGGATAATTGGGATAAACTTTCCTAAGAGATCTATGTATGCTATTCCACAGAATTATTCTGGGAGTTTCCTAAAGGTCTTTGAATTGGTAAAGAAAAAACCCACCTGTATCTGAAATTTTGCAATATATGTGTAAGTCTGCATAAAATATGAACAATATCAGTGCATTCAGAAACTGAATATTTCTATTAATAAACTAATTTTAAATATCACTTTTAAGTACTTTGTTTTGATAGTAGTTTACTTAGGCCAGGAGAATAACGTTGTTGGACTGCAGCTCCCATCAGGTAGCCACTTCTTCTGAAAAAGCCATATGGGGAAGTCTTTTCATTCCAAAAGGTGGGTAACTCAGAGATCCACCCATGGTGCCAGTGCCTCTGTGGAATGGTGGGAAAATTATAGCTCAAAAAGGGACGACTGTGGGGGGGGGTAACCTTACAGGATCTTTCCATCTTTGTATACTGGTACTGATTCAGACGCACCAACTGGAGGTTAAAAGAATGTTTTATTGGGGGAAAAATCAGAAAAACACACAAGATTCAAGCAGTCCCACAATCATAAAGGCTAACCAAAGGAAAGGAGGGAAGATTGGACAGTGAAGTGTTGGGATGAAGTGGGCGATATTTACCTATCCTGAAGAGAATAGATGAAGCAATGTGGCTTAGACTAGGGGTCCGAGGGTAGAACAAGATGGCAATCTGAGGAGCAGGCGATGCCCTACATCCAGTGTACTATGAATTGTCTGGCTCAGAGCCAGGGTTTAAATACCATTTTTCTGCCCTGAAGGGGAAGGTGTTAAAGGCTTTCTGGCAGAGCAAACAATGGGGTCTGGAACAGGCTAAGGGTCTTAGTATAGACTATTAGCATAGCATGGCAGGTGAGGAAATAAAGCAGAATTTTGGTGGGAAGAGGGTGTAGGCTAATGACCATTGGTCAATGACTATTGAGACAATTTTGTGTGCTATTGTGTTTGAAGGTTGAGTCATTGAGGAGATTATTGCAAGCTCATCAGCACTGGAATTTCACAACTGATCCTTTGAACTATGACCTTGCCATGCCCTGAGGTCTCATCTGGCCTACATTTGTCTATATTCAGCCAGTCCTCTTTGCCAGCATTGCTTTTCAGCAATAACATTGTATGATTTATATTTTCTATGTCAATTAAATAATGTTCATTGACAATTATACCATATCATGGAGTGGAAATGTACAGTATGTTGATAGGTTTTAGGAGAAAAATAGGAAGGCAGGGAAAGGTTCCTCACCTCAACATTTCCAGTTTTCCAATGCAGCTCTACATTCTAAAGTTCAAAAAAAATGCTGGAGACAAATCAGATGTAGCTTGTTTGTGGTTAGTGGTTTCTAAATCAGAAGTGGAGAAAATAAAGCTTCTGGCCCACATGTGGTGTCCACAGGGATCCAATTTCTTTGGAAATTTTTTTGCAAAAAAGATATTTTGGGACCCTCAGATGGCCCCAAACAGCTCCTAAACAAGTTGTAGACCTCTTCCTGTTGGAAAGAAAAGAAAAGACTTTCCTGGGCTGAAAACAGGGTGAACATTGCCTTCATGGCCCCTTGAGGGAATTAGGACAAAAAAAAAAAAAAAGACAAGCAAATAAACAGACAAGCAGGAATGCAGATTTCCAAGGTCCTTTGAGGGAGCACTGCACTGTTCTAACACCCAACAGTTGCCTGCCCATAACATGACTGATATATAGAGAGCCTGAAGACCCCTGAATGAGCCGTGATCAGATGTCTGCTTGCGAATGGAGCAGCCGTAGTGGAGATCCCAGGCTGAGGAGGGAAGTGCATGCGTCAGTGGAGCCTGGGGGTGAGAGGCTTTCACCACCACCCCATGGACCTTACCTTATTCTTGTCTGGACCTCTTGGGGTAGATAATTTTGATTTTAATAATTTTTATGTCAAAGAAAGGCAAGAAGCCCTCATTTGCAGTAGTTTGGAACTTTTACCTTAAGTTGGTATGCCTTCTCATGAACTGAAGATTTAAAGTGATGTTGCTCTTTTAAACTGCTTAGACTTTATAGAGAGTTAAATAGACTAATTGATTTTTCTTCTTCTTGTTCTGTTAATGGATTTTGGACTTGATGGACATAATTAATGATAGCAGTGTTTAGTTTTTTCACTTTTTTGGATGTATGATTTTTGATTTTAAAGTGGACTTTAAACTGGAGTTCAACCTTTTCCTTACCTTTATTCCTTTTTTTGTGTTCTTGTTTACTGGATCATGATGATATTCGAATTTATTATTTAGACTTGGCTTAGAACTTAAGATTTATATTTACTTCTGAGAAGGATTTTGCTACTTTGAATCAAAGAGGATTTTTTTGTTTGTTTGTTTTTTGAATTGGTATAGGCTGGCTTCTAAATAGATTTTGTTACTTTGTATTTTGATTGGCACACTATCAATTCCTAGCAGCATGAGAAAGTTTATAAGAAATTATAGCCCTTATGTATGCTTTAGAACATTAACTTTTTTTTCTTGTGTTGCTGAGCCAAATACCTAAATGAAAAGAAAAAGTATTTTGTGATTGTACATCAAACACTAGGTGGCTCTCTAATACTAATTTTGGGAAGAAAAGAAATTGTAGCAGTACATTTTCTTTTTTAACTCTTCTTTTGGATTTATAAATTTATGGCCACAAGTTTGAAAAGGACGCTGACTAGGAAAGATTCAGTGGAGGAAGGCAAAGTGCCTGACTTTGCCAGATTTCTTGCTGATTTTAGACAAGTCATGGTTGCCAATGATAATAAATTTGAAGAAATTACTGGAAAAGTGGATAAAGTAACAGAACAAGTTAAACAAGAAACAAAACAAGTAACTGGAGAAGTTTAAAAAAGTCAAGAGATGTTGGAAAAGCTGACTACTGAAGTACAAGAAATAAGAAAGCAATTGGGATTTTGACACAAAAGACTTAGGACTTAGAAATCAGGGCCACACAGATGGAGATTAGGACACATCAAGAAATTGTGAAACATCTGGATAAGGTGGTGCTCATTGAGCAAAGAGATAAAGAGAACTAAGAATCTGTGCTTTACCAGAGGAAAAAGTGGAATATCTGCAAACAAAGATAATTGAAAATTTATCAACATTTATGGGAGAAGATGAGGATAAAATAGAATATAACATATATTATATAAATTCTGATTATGCAAGAAGGATGAAGTTACCAAGTGATAATTCAGTTTTCACCTAGAAAATGGAGAGACCAAATTTTGGAATTACATTGGAAATCGCCATGGAAGATCCAGGGTAACCTGCTCATACTTTTGAAAGAGATTCCAGCTCAAATTCTCAAGAAAAAGAAGAATTATAATTTCTTGATGAACAAGCTCAGAAGAAAGAATATCCCCTTTACCTGGGATAGACTGGAGGGAATGACTTTTACATATAAAAAGGAAAGCTATAGACTGAATACTGGTGACAAGATGAATGATTTTTAAGAGTATTTAAAAATGAATTTGAGAAAGATACAGATCAAGAATGGATTCACAAGGATCAAAAGATGAGGTCAGGAATTCTGATGAACAGCAAGCAACTGTCTCTGCATCTGTAACCGTAACAGTAACTACAGCTGCTTCTGCTGTATATGATGAAGAAGATGAAAACTCAACCATGACAGCCACAAAGACTAAATTGGACTTTTATTTATTGGAAGCCTAATAATGGATTACAAATTTTTGACCTTGAATATAAATGGGGTGAATATACCTCAAAAGGAGAACAAGATATTCCACTATTTGAAGAAGTTAGACTTGGACATTATTTGTTTCCAAGAAACTCACATTCAAAATCAAGACCAAAAACTTTAAATAAAAAAAAGACTAGAAGAATTTATTTCTGCAGGACAATCAAAAATAGGGTTGCGTAAGATCAAAATAGACAAGATATGTAAGATCAAAATTATGTCCAAAGTTGTTTTTTGTGGATGATGAAGGTAGATTTGTGAGAGTGGAATTTAATATAAATGGGGATAAACATTGCTGGAGGGTGTTTATGTGTCAATTTTGCAGAAAGGAATGTTAATTCAGAAACTAAATGTCATGTTATCAGAAATATCTTATGAGCATTGGTGCTGATGGGGATTGGAATGGGATAGTGCCACAACAAGTTGATAAATTCTCCTCAAAGAATATCAAAAAGTCACAAGGTTGATTACCCAAAGATTTGTTTTGAAATGATGCTCAATGATGATCAAACGGTGGATATATGGAGATTTAAACATCTAAATGAAAAGGATTATACTTTCTTCTCTGATAGGCAAAAGTCTCATTTGAGGATAGATATGACATAGATCAGTAAAACCTAGACTGACAAGATATATAAAGAATCATAATCTTGTGATGATGCGGATTAGAAGATAAAGTGAAGAATTCAGATGGAGACTAAATGAATCTTTGATGATGAAGGAAGAAGTGATTTTGAAAAAAAAAGAGTGAGATTAAATTATTTTTTAAAAGAAGGTAAAATAAGTTTGGGATGCAAGAAAAGCAAATATGAGAGGATATTTCATTTTAGTAAGTAAAAAACATAAAAAAAAAGAAATGGGGGAAAACACAGAAGATTTTTGCTGGAATAATAGTTAAGCAAAAGGCAAAAAGGAAATCCCCAGAAGGTGAAGGATTTTTGAAAAAGTTGAGCTTAATGAGAAATCAGCAATTGATGCTGATGATGGAGGAGTTAGAAAAGAAGTTGAAGTTTTTGAAACAGAAAAATTTTGAATATGTGAATAAACCAGGAAGATGGCTCACATATAGATTAAGAAGAGAAAGACAGAAAAGAATGATTCTGAAATTAAAAGAAGGTGACCAAGAACTTACAGGAGGAATTATTGTTCCCCTTGCAAATAGTAATGAATGATGTGCTAGAAGCTGGACTAATTCTGCCTTCATGGGAAGAAGCTAATATTACTTTGATTCTAAAACAAGTACAAGACCAGATGTCACCAAAGAGCTATAGATCAATTTCTTTGTTGAATAATGACTATAAGATCTTCACTTTGGTCTTGGCTGAATGAATGAAGAATTTATTAATGAAGTAAATAAATGAAGACCAAAGTGGATTTCTATCTGGAAGACAAATGAAAGACAATATAAGAATTGTGTTGGATGTTATTGGATATTTTGAAAGTTATAATGAGAAGCAAGGTGCATTAATTTTCTTGGATGCAGAAAAAGCTTTTGCCAATCTGAATTAGCAGTTTCTTTTTAATGTTATTGAATTGATGAATTTTGGCTCAAATATTTTGACCTGGATTAAATCAATATATTTGAATCAATCTAGAAAAATAACAGTGAATGGAGACATAACAAAACCATTTGAAAGCTTTAAAGGGACAAGACAAGGATGCCCTCTGTTTCTTATCTTGTTTATCTTAGCAGCGGGGTTTTTGAATTGAGTTATTAGGGAAGATGCCAAGATAACTGGAGTTAAAATTAAGAAAGCTACATTTAAATTAAGAGCTTTTGCCAATGATTTGGTGATTATGCTGGAAAACTCATTGGAATCGACATTGAGATTGCAGGGGGAGGAAAAAAAATTAGAATTTTAGCCAGTTTGAAGATAAAGAAGAAGATCAAAATTTTGACTAAGAATATGAAGATTCAAGAGAAGAATGAATTGCAGCAAAAAACAGGTTTCAAAAGTGAAAAGAAAGTGAAGTATTTAGACATCCATTTAACTGGAAAATCTCATTAATTATATGAAAATAATTATGTGAAGACATAGAAAGAGATCAAGAATGATTTGGATAAATGGCAGAAACTGAATTTGTCTTTACTCTGGAGAATATGAGCAATGAAGATGAACGTTCTTCCAAGGACAGTATTTCTTTTCCAAATGATCCCCATACTGACAAAGAAACACCGTTCAAACAATGGCAAAAAGACTGATTAAAATTAGTTTGGGGAGTTTAAAACCTAGAGTGAAAT
Source organism: Cyclura pinguis (assembly GCA_030412105.1). Classification (NCBI taxonomy): domain Eukaryota; kingdom Metazoa; phylum Chordata; class Lepidosauria; order Squamata; family Iguanidae; genus Cyclura; species Cyclura pinguis. The sequence continues at coordinate 179,285,204 of CM059599.1, forward strand.
ATAGAGTTTTATAAGACTTGAAAGAACAGGGAGGTCTTGGATAGCCAGACTTGAAAATGTTATTTTGCAGCCTCATATATGACTTGGATTAAAAAAATGGATTATACTGGAAGATGATAAACTAGAAGGACATGATTTGAGATTTGGGTGCCATGTACATCTACATGGTACAAAAAAGTCAAAGTTAATGTTGCTTTTAATAGTCACTGTATTAGACATGCCTTACTGAAACTTTGGAATAAATATAAAATGAGGCTATGTTCAAAAACACCTTTCTGGATTTCTCCCCAAGCGGTCTTTTACAGAACAGAAATGACCTCTTTAGGAGTCGTCCTATGAGGGGTTCATTTTTCTCTTTTGTGGACATACATGCATGAAGCGGCTGGGTGAGATGAGGCTGTGGGGTGGTCATGGGTTATGGAGACACAGGTGTTGCGATGCTGGGGGTCTAATCTGCTTCCCAGGGAGGAACACTCAGAATGTGAAACCACATGTGAACAGAAGCATTCTTTATTAATACAGATTGATACCACACCTTACTTTCGGTTGCTGAAACTAAGGAGCATTAACCCAACAAAGCTTATATCGATCCAATTGATAATTATTACTTATTACATTGATTGGTAGAATTCACATGTCTCGTTCATTCATCAACTGACCTGATCCTGCTCAGGCTTGCTTTGGTTGTTTACACCCCTGCACTGCTACCTCCTTTGCAATCCTTGACTGCCCTTTCTTCCTGCCTGGTTGGATACCAAACCTCCCTGCTTCTCTTTGAGCTTGGCTGACATACAACTTCTCCACTGGACATCTCTGGTATTAGGCTAGATTATAAAACAACATTTGAAGGCTAATCCGACATCTGGTTACCCACCAAAGCATCTTCAAGTAACCGTTCTGTTTATTGCCTTTAGTATCCCAGCTTATCTCAGCATCCTTTACAACACAGCCTTGTTTTCCTAGTTCTCTCATATCCCATCATTCTTTCACAGCACATCACAATTTCTTTGCCTGTCCCCTATTTCCCAGGAACAAGTACAAATCATACATTAGCAAATTAAAGTATCAAAACTACCTGCCTTGGTACAATATACCATACAATATACCAAGGCACTACTTATGCTCTAGGTTCTACGCAAGCAGTGATACGTATATGTAATAGAATATGGATGCAATTGATCAAGTTATATATCAACCCCATTAAAAACAATTAACAGCAAGTACTAACTAGACCTGCTTAATACATAGCAGGACCTACTACATTGGCTAGGATGAGCAAAGCATACAGCAAAAGACAAGACATCATAACATAAGACTAAGTATTTACAATCAAGCTTCAATGCATACATACTATACATGCATGCAATGCATATGTACAGCAAAACCCATGACAGCAAAGTCCATGGTACTAACATAACAACATACATCGTTATACATTCTTTAAGCAGATATAACACATTCCTTCATCCCTACAACATGCTTGTTGCATACAATACTGGAAAACAGATCATCATCAACAAGCATTCATCATCATGAACCACGTCATGCAGCGATGCTGACATGATGGGTATAGTGATGGCACCAATTCTAACGAGAGTGTTAGGCACTGCTTACCCTTTTCAGCCTCGGCATGGGTCCTGGATCTGGGACAGTGGTGTTCACAGGCTGGGACATGGAGATTTAGGGTGCTAGTAATGGTAGGGGAAGCAGGTGTGCTGGATGGCAGGGGCACACTTCCTCTGCACTCCTTGGTGGGCAGGTGGCCTTTATGGCTGCCACCAGGTAGTCCTGGACTGGTGGGTTCTTGGGATCTGCGACCAACAGGTAGGTTGATCAATGCCTAGATCCACACCAATGCACATGCCAACCCTGTCACAGCTGTAGCCAATAAAGTTGTGGCCCTATTTTTCCCAAACCTCTGTGTGTGTGTTTATTCCTGTATTGCTCTCAGCCCTGGAAGTGCAAGTGCTTTTTAAATAAACAGAGTGCTATATTATTTTTTGCTTCCTTGGTTCACTGAGCATAAATTATGTGTTCAGGTTTACACACACAGCTGAAATGAATGTTTGTAAATAAACTGGAACATTTGATGAGTTGCATAGTGTGAGTAAAGTGCTTGAGGGAGTTTTTCCCCTATCCATTTAAGATACGGTAAAACAAAGATAAATATCAGCAAAAGATTAATGTTTCTGAAGGAAACATTCCCAAGGAAGCACATTACAAAGAAGAGAAGAACTTGGAGCATCTTTTAAAAATTTAGATGGCAATTATTCAAAACATACCTGTAGTACAGTAAGGGGTAACACAACAATAAGAACAATAAGACTTGTCACTTGCCCAATGTTGCTGAACGTTAGCATAGGGTTATTTTGTGCTACATTGAGCATGAAAACCTCTTATATTCCATATCCCCCATATATCCAAGGAATGGAAACGTTTGTGCATTCAGAGCTCTGAGATAACCGAGCTAGTTCCTATGTATAAATTTTCCCTGCTTCCTTCCCCAACTTTCTCCATAATAAATTCTTAGGCTGGAACCCTATAAACACCTTGGAGTGAGCCCAATTAGAGTATAACTGTATAACAAAATGCACAGGACTGCTTTCTTATGCAAGTTTTCAGAAATACTGACATGAAAGGTACTTTGGTGCAAGGCTAAGTTTAAAATCTCCTCAGAGTTTTTAAAAAATCTCTTTACCCTCTAACTTTCCTGCATAAAGAAAACAATTCTGTGTAAAAACCCATAAAAGAAATGATAGGGTGCCACCTAGTGGACATGTAGCCAATTTTCATCCTCTTGAGGTGAAATAAAGTCTACCTAAACTCAAGACTTCTTGCTTTCCTTCAACAGGCAAAATTAATCTGGTCCACCTTACAGATAGGTTACAGTGGTCTGCTGGGCCGTGGGGAGACATAAAATGGGTGTTAAAGAAGTACAAGATACTGATTGCCACACATCAGGAGAATAATCTGTATAGTCTTTTGGAGGTAGGTTGCAGTATTATTTTGTTTTGATATTCTAACATGCACCCATTTGAGAGTGCACCTTTCAGTTCTCTGGTATAAATACATATATATGGACTTCTATTGTTTTATTCTAATTTTACCTCCTTTAAAAAAAATGGTCAGAGTTAGTTGATTGCTATAAGCAGGCATTATACCTGCCTATGTCTTTTTAGAGTTATGTGAAAGGTGGTATCCATCTTCTTCATGCAATAGTCTTGTGGGTAAGGACATTACCTTTCTCCCGCCAACATGCACTCCAGGACCCTTTAGTGACCAGGGGAGGGCAAGGGGGGAGGACCAAGCAGCACTGAAGGTTGAATTCCCAGAAAGAAACTGGAGATAGCTATATTTTGAAAACAAAGTCCTCTAATTTCCTTAAGACCTTATCTTCCCCACTGGGCCCTGCTTGGATTAATGTGGTAAGCGCTTGGAAATTTTATGAACTTTAATTCATCTAAGGTAGGGAAGCCTGCCTTGCTGGATATTTACTTCCTACTAACAGAAAGGCTAAACAAAGCTAACATAATTTATAAAGTTTTAAAGTCTATAGGCATTGCCAGAAGAGACTTCAGACATAGTATTATTTACAGTATGTACAATATTTAAAGAGACTTTTACCATCTGTTATAATTTCTTGGATTTCTGAAATGAAAGAACAAAGGAAGTTTACTACTACATGAGAAGTTTATTACTTGTGGAGGGAACAATATGATATAAACCGTGGATTTTTTAAATATAATTTGGACATACTGTATATTAGTATGAAGTGTCATCTGCAAGAGACAAAGAGAAAGCAAACGAACAGGAGTTAGAAAGCCACACAAGGCTTCCAAAAGGGTATGAATTGAGTGATTCTTCAAGGGACAAAAGCCAGGAGTTGAGCAATATAAAAAGACATGAAGGCAAACTAAATTATCAAAGTGATTAAAGCCAACGAAATAACAAGGAGATGGCAAAACACTGCAGTTAGTAATTATAGCACCTGGGTGGGGAGTCTTTATTAACATCAGCAACCATGGTGGTCCTAACTAGAAACGGTGCAAACCTTGAATGGTGTGCCTACCCCCAGGGAGTCTTCACCACTTGAAAAAAAAAGAAAGAAAAAAGAAGCAGCAGCAGCAGCAGCAGCAGCAAACAGAAATTAATATATATTTTCTACCACTGGTTAAAAATGAAAATCTAGTGCCAAAACCACTCTCTGAAACAAAACTAGAGTGGACATTAGATCACAGATAAATTATTTTCAATCTGCATGAGGCAACCAACTCAGGAGTTTGCATTTGCTGAAAACATGGTGCATATTACTGCAGCATGGGGCAAAATGAGTGGGACCTTCATGCACTCTATGCAGGAAGAGGGAGACAATGGCTTTGAAGAAGAGGCCCCTAGCATTACCAAGGCAAAAGAGGAGACAAAGAAACCTGATCCCATTGGTTATAATTATGAGTAAGGACTTACAAGCAATTATGCAATATTTTTCTGAATGCAATGGGTTTTTGACAACCGTTGCTGAATCCCTAGTAAAGCTGGAATCCAGAGCTGATCCCAAGGAACAAGATAAAGAGTCAACTATGCAACACTGCTGTGTTGGGAGGAAGTTGGCAAAGAAAAGAAAGTCAATAAACCAAGTTTACAAAAAAAGATACAGAATGATATAAGGAACAACAAGAAAAGTAAAAACATGAAAAGCCAAAGAAAAGAGCAAAGACATTCTAGAAAGTGAGCTAAGATGAATTTTCAAAAACTATCTAAAATAATGGATAAAGAACAAAAATCTGAAACAACTCTAAAGAGCACAAATGAACATGTTAAAGATCAATTGTTACACTATAATATAGCGAGACTGCAACAATAAAAAATTAAGAAATACATCTAAAGTTAAATATTACTTCTCCACATCCTCAGGACATCAAGTAGCAATAACAGATTCTGAAATACTGGACCCATGGGAACATACACTTAGAGGTCTCCCTTCCCATAAGGACCCAGAGCAACCAAAGCAGAAGAGAATGGAACTTAACACTTGCTAGGAACACACTGGTATTAAATAGCTATCCAAAACCGTGAGGAATGCTATCCCAACCTCCACGAAAGGAGCACCTTCTACAGATAACAAAAGAACGAGCTATGAAGAGCTTTACCACCTCTGAAATAACTCAGGTAGAGTATCTTTTTTTACAACTAGTTTAAGGCACAAGCAGTTATAGAATTTGTAAATGAACAAAGATGTTAAAAAAGTACTCTGTAAGAAGTAGCTTCACTAGGAAGGGTACATTAATATCCCAATTTTTTTTGTGAATAATAATTCTCCTACCCCACTATTCTTCCCTGAGAATACCTAAGATGAGCAAGTCTAGTCCTTGTAGCAAAGAAAATCTTATAGAACTGTTTGATACTAGCCCATGGTTAAAGCAACATCCCCAAGTGAGACAACTAAGTTGCACACAGAAATAGAATTCTTGGATGCTTCCTTCCAAGAGATGGTTATTGAGGAATAGGAGTCTCTAGTTAGGAGTTTTTGGCTCTTCCCTGTGACAATTCAGAGAGAGATAATTGGAAGATTGCCCTCACTACAAGAAATATTAAACACACAGGGTTAAGATGAAATAAGGAGAGTAAAAACTTTATCAGTTAGTGGTGCAGGAATAAATAATAGAACTCACAAACTAGGAAATGTTCAATACTTGAATCACCATTTATGGAGCAGATAAGAGCATACAAGATGAAGGATCTGGTTGAAACTAAAAACAAAGTGGTCACAGAGGAACAACAGGAGCCCAGGGGTCTTATAGGAGAGTTATCCAAAGAGAGGAAAAGGAATCAAATTATAGGAGGCATCATGTAAATAAAGGAGGGAAACAGAATTTTGATGCATACCCACAAAACCCAAGGAGTTCATTTAAATGCTTTAAATTCTCAGCCACAGGTGATAATAAACACCTAAGTGGGAAATATCTCATCTAAGCTGCTTGTTATGGAACATTGCTGGGTGGAAATCCAAACTAAATAATGAGGAAGCCAGTGACTTCCTAAGAAAATATGATATAGTCTGTTTACAAGAGATATGGTGCACCACAAATTTGGAGTTTAATGGATATTGCACCTATAAAATTACCTGTAACAGCACCCAAGAGAAAAAACAGACTGAAAGCAGGTCTAGCAATCTTAATTTCTACCTCTTTAAAAGTATCCTTTAAACATCTTTTGTCCTGTGGGCAGTCTGCTATGGTGTGCCTAGTTGACCTTAATATAATATATATCCTGCTAGTTCATGTATATATGATGCCTATGTTAGACAGAGAGGGAACAACTGAAGTGTGGGAGGAGCGGGAGGAGTATATAATTAAGCTAGAAGCTCTATTTCCAAAAACGCATCTAATAGAATCATAGAATCATAGAAATGTAGAGTTGGAAGAGACCACACGGGCCATCCAGTCCAACCCCCTGCCATGCAGGAACACCCTCAAAGCACTTGCGACAGATGGCCATCCAGCCTCTGCTTAAAAACCTCCAAAGAAGGAGACTCCACCACACTCCAAGGCAGCATATTCCACTGCCGGACAGCCCTGACTGTCAGGAAGTTCTTCCTGAGGTTCAAGTGGAATCTCCTTTCCTGCAGCTTGAATCCATTGCTCCTTGTCCTGGTCTCTGGAGCAGCAGAAAACAAGCCCTCTCCTTCTTCTACATGGCATCCCTTCAAATATTTAAACATGGCTATCATGTCCCCTCTTAACCTTCTCTTCTGCAGACTAAACATACCCAGCTCTCTAAGTCTATCCTCATAGGGCATGTCTTCCAGGCCTCTCACCATTTTGGTTGCCCTCCTCTGGACCTGCTCCAGCCTGACCATGTCCTTCTTGAATTGGGGTGCCCAGAACTGGACACAGTATTCAAGATGAGGTCTAACCAAAGCAGAGTAGAGTGGTACCAGTACCTCCCTCGATCTAGATACCATACTCCTATTGATGCAGCCGAGAATTGCATTGGCTTTCTTGGCTGCCGCATCACACTGCTGACTCATGTTCAGCTTGTGGTCTATTAAGACTCCTAGATCCCTTTCACACGTACTGCTATCCAGCCACGTGTCCCCCATCCTATATTTCTGTATTCCATTTTTTCTATGTAAGTGTAGAACCTTACACTTCTCTCTGTTGAATTTCATTTTGTTAGCTTTGGCCCAGCTCTCCAATCTATCCAGGTCATTTTGAATGTTGATCCTGTCCTCTGGCGTATTAGCAACCCCTCCCAATTTGGTGTCATCTGCAAATTTGATGGGCATGCCCTCTATTCCTTCATCCAAGTCATTGATGAAGATATTGAACAGCACTGGGCCCAGGACAGAACCCTGTGGCACCCCGCTAGTCACTTCTCTCCAGGATGAAAAGCAGCCATTCGCGATCACCCTTTGGGTTCGGTCGGTCAACCAATTACAAATCCACCTAACAGTAGCCCTGTCCAGCCCGCATTTTACCAGCTTCTTTGCAAGCATGTCATGTGGAACTTTGTCAAAAGCCTTACTGAAATCGAGAAATGCTACATCCACAGCATTCCCTTCATCTGTCAAGCTAGTAACTCTATCATAAAAAGAGATAAGATAAGTCTGGCATGACTTATTTTTGAGAAATCCATGTTGACTTCTTGTGATTACCACGTTGCTTTCTAAGTGATTAGAAACTGACTGCTTAATGATCTGCTCCAGAATCTTTTTGGATACTGATGTCAGGCTGACTGGGCAATAATTATTTGGGTCCTCTTTTTTTCCCTTGAAGATGGGGACAACATTTGCCCTCTTCCAGTCTGCTGGAACTTCTCCTGTCCTCCAAGATTTCTCAAAGATTATAGCAAGCGGTTCCGAAATGACTTCTGCTAGTTCTTTTAATATCCTAGGATGCAATTCATCTGGCCATGGAGACTTGAATTCATCCAGTGGGGCCAGGTATTCCTGTACCACCTCTCTACCTATTATGTGCCTCATTTCCCATGCTTCCTCACCTGCTCCCCAACCGCCAGGTTGAGTGCTTGTATCCTTCTGGGAAAAAACTGAGGCAAAGAAGGTGTTAAGTAGTCCTGCCTTTTCTCTTCCCCCTGTTAGTAATTCGCCATCTGCTCTGCGCAGCGACCCTATTGTCTCCTTCTTTTTCCTTTTGCTACGGACATATTTAAAAAAGCCCTTTTTATTGTTTTTGATGTCTCTGGCCAGCCTAAGTTCGTTCTGTGCTTTAGCCTTTCTGACCTCCTCCCTACATCTCCTAGCTACTTGCTTAAATTCTTCTTTGGTGATTTCCCCCTTCTTCCATTTCCTGTACATGTTTCTCTTAGCACTTAGCTCAACTGAGAGTTCTTTAGTCAACCATTCTGGTTTCTTCAGATGCCTTCCATTTTTCCTGCTTATTGGCACAGTTTTAGACTGTGCCTTCAGTATCTGCCTTTTAAGGAACTCCCATGCCTCCTGAACTCCTTTCCCTTCTTGACCACGGAATTTCTTGACCACGGAATTTCTTGACCACGGAATTTCAGCCAGCAGCTCCTTAAGTTTACAGAAGTCCGCTTTTTTAAAATCTAAGATGAGTGTCTGGCTACACTTATCTTTTCCTTCCCACTGAATGCCTAATTCCAATAGGGCATGGTCACTCCCCCCTAAAGATCCAACCACTGCTACCTCATTAACAAGGTCATCCCTGTTGGTCAGGATCAGATCTAGAATATTTGATCCCCTTGTGGCCTCTTCCACCTTCTGGGCCATGAAATTGTCTGCAAAACAAGCAAGAAGCTTGCTGGACCTTGCTGTCTTGGCAGAGTTTGACTGCCAACATATATCTGGGTAATTGAAATCTCCTATTATTACTGTATCTCTCCTTTTTGAATGTGCAGTCATTTGGTTGAGGAAGGTGTCATCAAGGTCCTCAGTCTGGGTTGGGGTTCTGTAGTAAACCCCCACCAGAATATCCCTATTGTTTCTCGCTCCCTTAATTCTTACCCAGATGCTCTCGACCTGGCTTTCTGGGTTTAAGTCACAGATCTCTTCACAGGTGAAAACATCCTTGACATACAATGCTACTCCTCCTCCTTTCTTGTTTGGTCTATTTTTTACAAAAAAGGCTATACCCCTCTATTCCTACATTCCAATCATGAGACTCATCCCACCAGGTCTCAGTGATGCCTATCAAATCGTATTTATTTTGTAGTACTAGGAGTTCAAGTTAATCTTGCTTGTTTCCCATAGTCCGTGCGTTAGTGTAGAGACACTTAAGTCCCCGGGCCCTTCCTGCAAGTCCTGTACTATAGTTTCTACTCCTCCTGCTATTCGCCGCTTGTACTACTTGGCCAATATCATTTGGGCCTTTCCCCCCTGCACTCGCCGAGTCCTGGCCTTGAATAATATTGTCTCCTTCCCCAGCGGAACTTAGTTTAAAGACCTCTGAATCCTCCTTGTGAGACTGTTTGCAAAAACATTTCTGCCAAGTTTCGTGAGGTGCAGCCCATCCCTTGCCAGAAGCCCATGTTCATGGAAATTCAGGCCGTGTTCCAAAAACCCAAACCGTTGCCGGCAGCACCATGTGTGGAGCCTGTTGTTGACCTCTGCTATTGTCCTTTCCCTACGTGCGCCATATCCTTGAACAGGGAGGAGAGACGAAATAACCACCTGCGCACCAAGGTCCTTAAGCTTCGTCCCCATAAGCTCATAGTCTTTTGCGATGTGGTAAAAGCTGCTCCTCGCAGTGTCATTGGTTCCAACATGAACCAAAATGAGGGGCTTATGGTCAGTGGACTTGACCAGCCTGTTATGTGGTTGATCTTGGCCCCAGGAAGACAGCAGACCTCTCGATTGAGCTTGTCCGGTTTGCAAATTGCCGTTTCGTTTCCTCTGAGCAAGGAGTCCCCAACAACCAGAACTCGCCTCCTCTGAGGCTTGTCCAGGGCTCCTCGATGAGCATGTTCTTCTAGGACTGCCTGGGCATTCTGTTGAGACTGGGAGCGTTGATCTAGTTCCTGTTGCCGAAGTTGGATTCCTTCTCGTTGACATTCTGTTCCCTCCTCCTGGTGCTCCTCCTCGTTCGTAAGGCCAAGAACTTTGAAGCGATTGTGTAGGCTGAGAGTCTCTGTTACCTTCCTGGACCTTCTGCTCCTACGTGTGACATTCCTCCAAGCCTCCGTTTCCTGGCACAGTGTGTTGACTTCCTGACCTGGCAGCTCCTCCGTGCATTCGGTCTTCTGGTACGTCTTCTCTGCCCTATCCAAAAACTCCTCCCCTTCCCTAATAAGATGAAGATTAGAAACTCGTGCCTCCAGCTGGCAAACCTTCTCCTCCAAGAAGGTCATCAGCTTGCACTTGGCGCAGATGTACCCGACAACATCTTGTGGCAAGAAAAGGAACATCCCACAAGTGCTACAGGTGACCACGGCAGCTCCCTCACCTTCCATCCTAGATACTACAGAGAGTAGTACAGGAAGTAGTTCTAGAAATAATAACTGGGCTTTCTTTCTGAAATTCAGCTGTATAAGCTACATCTGCTCTACTGATTGCCAAGGGTTAAACTTGAAGGATTGAAGTAGAGGACTTCAACAGTGCGGGCCAAAGGCATGCGCCGTTGGGAGCTCCTAATAAGACTCCTCCCCCCTAGCTGGCTCCTCCCCCTCGTTAGTCAGACCGTGTGCTCAGGGAGAGTACACGGCCAGCACAAGGAAACCTAACCAAAACAAGCAAACAAACAGACAAACAAGCACTGCCCCACAAGCCTGTAAACACATCTAGTCTAGGATGTCTTCGCAGACCCAGCCCTCCCTCTGCTCTCTCCTCTGGGGAATGAGCTAGAGGGCCGTTAGGAGCTCCTAATAAGACTCCTCCCCCCTAGCTGGCTCCTCCCCCTCGTTAGTCAGACCATGTGCTCAGGGAGAGTTCACGGCCAGCACAAGGAAACCTAACAAAAACAAGCAAACAAACAGACAAACAAGCACTGCCCCACAAGCCTGTAAACACACCTGGTCTAGGATGTCTTCACAGACCCAGCTCCCCCTCTGCTCTCTCCTCTGGGGAATGTGATGGGGGGGTCCTAATACACAAATTGGGATAAATAATTATGAGCTTTTTGTGTCACAATGGCACTGCAAAGAACTAGAAGACTAGTTAGATAAGTTTAGCAAGCAAGCCAAGGATGCTAGGCAATGGGAGTAGTCCGACAGATAATGTCCTAGTATTGAATTCCACTTACAAGTATAGTCATCCCTCCACATTCACTAGGGTTAGGGAAAGTGAAAGTGAAAAAAACGTGAATAACTCTAGGCCCTCCTAAACCGTACTAAACACACAAAAAGGTATGATCACCATATTTAACCCACTATGGATTCCTTTGAGGCATCAGTGTTCCTTCATAAGGCAGAAGTGGGTGGCTGGCAGGGCTTATTGCCACCTCCACCGCTGCTCCACACCATTTTTAGTATAGGGGCTTACAAGCCTTGTTTGCAGTTTCTCAGTCTCACGAGGCTTGCAGTCCCTATTAAAAATGGCATATGGAGGCAGCAGATATGACAGCAAATAATCTGTGAATAATCAAATCCACAAATGTGAAACCCGCAAATGTGGAGGGCTGGCTGTATATGGGAAAATTTGATGTGATAGCAAGAACAGAAAGTGATCATTTGCCAGTTGCTCTCATCTCTGTACCCCAGAAGAAACCCATTTACCAGCTCAAAAACAGTTTGGGGATAATGTCATGATGATAAGAAAAGGAAGACTGAAGTAATTAGTAAACATGGGAAATAAACTAGCAAGTTTACTAGATTCATCCTTGAACAAAGGGCTGAAAAATATAAAGAGACAGATAACCCTGAGGAACCTTTCAGAGCTACTCCCAACTCTGCACATCAATTGCCTCACTAATAAGGAATACGGAGAGGAATAGGGTGAACCCCAGAAGGGTAAGGGTTATCACAGGCCTGGACAAAGTATATAAAGAAACCAGGAAACACCTGAGGCAGCTATGGCCCTTTCCGCACCTTACCTTTTTCCGGCACTGGGGTGCAGGGATCATGTGAGCAGCCTCCGGCGAGAGGCTCTCATGTCCCTGCTGCTTCAGCTCCGCACGAGCTGCCTGCTTGTGTGAGAGCCCCACCTCTTCCTTCCACAGTGCAGCCTGGGAATTTCCCAGGCTGTGCTGGGGCAGGAAGCATGACCGGCGCAGCTCCAGAGGCTCCACACTCCAGGTAAGTGCGCGTGGGGCCCGGGAGCAATGCACGATCACGCACCATTTTTGGCTTCCAGCCGAAAATGAAAAGCTGTGTGAGTGGTGCCTGCCGGCCCCTGGAGCATTGCACGATTGTGAGTGCACCATGCAGATCACTCCTCACAATCACGCGACGTTCCAGGTGCCCTTTCGCATGGCAAATGCCGTGCAGAAAGGCCCTATGTTTTAAATACAGAAGAGATAATTCTGGTCAACCCTTTTAGATTCTGTGCTTCAAAACAATTCTAAACAATTCTGGGAAATAGTGACAGATTCGTTGGGAAACTTGGGGTGGGGGGAACACTGCATTGTAATATACCATCACATACTTGGGAGGCCTATTTTTCCCATCTCTTTAGAGACTGTAAAGCACTAGAGAACACACAAGTTATAGGCCCTTTCCAATCTGCGTGACGCACTCACAATCGTGTGACGCTCCAGGGGCCGGCAGGCGCCAATTGCGCACCTTTTCATTTTCGGCTGGAAGCTGAATACGGTGCGCGATTGCACACTGCTCCCGGGCCTCGCGCACACTTACCTGGTGTGCAGAGCCTCCGGAGCTGCGCCGGTCACACTTCCTGCCCCAGCGCAGCCTGGGAAAGTCCCAGGCTGCACTGTGGAAGGAAGAGGCGGGGCTCTTGTATGAGCAGGCAACTCATGTGGAGCTGAAGCAGCAGGGACACGAGAGCTTCTCGCCAGAGGCTGCTTGTGCGATCCCCGCACCCCAGCGCTGGAAAAAGGTAAGGTGCGGAAAGGGCCATAGATAAACTGCACTGGCCGTGGTGACACCACAGGAAGTTAAAGGTCTAATATCATTAGTTAAACCTGGGGAAATGCCTGGGCCTGACCTAATAATGCCAGAACTCCTAAAAGAAAACATCTAATGTTGGGCACCACTATTGGCAACTCTGGCCATTTCCGCAGTAGACTGTTGTAGTACTGTTATACCACCTTTAACATCCTATGGAATCTTGCGGTTTGCAGTTTAGGGAGAGGCTGGCCAGCCCCTCTCTAAACTGCAAACCCCAGAATTCCATAGGATGTTAAAAGTGGTATAATAGCACTACAACAGTCTACTGCGGAAATGGCCTCTGTTTACACATATCAATTGAACAGCCAAACTCTCACATAGCTGGTCACATGGCATCACTATTCTGATATACAAGAAAGGAGACAAGAACAATCCCTAGAACTACTGACCAATAAGTCTTTTATCAGTAGTGGGAAGAGTTCATACACGATATCTAAATAACCATCTCCAGGACTGGATAGAATCAGAAAAAATCTTATAGGAAGAACAAGCAGTTTTCAAAAGAAGGAAGTCAAGCATAAACAAGCATAGATAACTATAATCTTAAACCATCTAGTGGAAAAACATTTAAGATATCTCCGTTATCATTATGGTGTTTTTATGGATTTGAAAGCAGCCTTTGATTCCATACCCAGAGGCAGGCTATGAGAAATATTATCTGCTTATTCAATGGATAAAAGACTACTCTGTACAATCAGGAGGTTATATTCTAACACCACTATATAGGTTAGATGTGGCCCCCAAGGAACTCTTACTAATTCTATCCCCATCAAAAGGGAGGTTCGTCAAGGATGCATCCTAGCTTCCATATTGTTTAGTCTGTATCTAAATGACCTAGGAGCATCTGTTAAATCCCAGGATGATCATTCTTCAGAACTGGCCACAGTGTGTATAACCCTACTCCTTTATGCAAATGATGCTTTCCTATTGTCTCAAACAAAAATAGATATTAAATGAGCATTAAGAGCATTTGTGGCCTATTGTGATAACAGCTGTTTAAACATTACTTATAACAAATCCAAAATTATACTATTTTCAAGAAAACAATCAACAGGTAATTGGGGTACTGTAGGCCATAATATCAAAAAAGTCAACTGCTTCAAATATCTAGGAGTTACTTTCCACTCCTTGGGATCTTGGGCTCTCCATTGTAAACTAGTTGTTATGCAGACCTCAAACACTGGGAAAGCAATAACTCATTTCTTTTTGATGCAAAAAGAGGACAGTTCATTACATCAGCTGTCAAGATATTTAAGGCTAAAGTTCTCTCACACTTGTGTGTAATTCAAATTTGGGTTTCTTGCCCTTATTGGAGCAATTATTATCAACTTTCCTAAGGAAATTATTTGCAGTCCCAAACTGTGAACCTTCGATGGTGCTAAGGCTTGGGGCTGGAATAACATTGATTGAATGTTTTGTCTGGAAATGATCCTTGTGGTATTGGTTAAAGTGTGCTTTTTTGGGGCAGAAAGTGGGGTACATTTATTTGTTAGAAAAGACACATATACCTCCAATCTGACACATATGATTAAAGAAAAACTGCAGAGATTGGGATTATCAAAAAACTTCCTCACTACCATGGGTCTGAATAGTGCAAAGCAGATTCTGAACTAACGAATAAAAGAGATAGATAGTCAATATTCAACAGCTGTAGCACACTCTTGCTTTTCCCCTATTAGTTTAGGCCTGATGTTCAGTATAAATGCAAAAGCTAAATATTGTAAAAATTTAAATATTTTCAAATAGCCTTCAGCAGAGCTAAACTTAATGTCATTCCATTGGCTGTTCTAGAGGGTCATTATCAAAGAAAGGCATATAATGAGAGTGTTTGCTCTTGTGGAGAGGGAAATGTAGAGTCTATACAATGTGTCCTCTTTGAATGTTATTTCTACAAAGATGATAGACTCAGACTGATAAATCTCATTTTAGTAAAATACTCAGGAAGATCCTAGAATTGGTTTTTAAAATATTTATAGGATGACTTTGATAAAAGCATAACCGAGGAAGTAGTGAAATCCTTTGTATCAGCTGCTAAGTCCCGTGAAACAATTCTACAAATGTTACAGTGACCCAGGCCTCCTCTGGTATGAAGTGATGGTTACTTAGGCCCTTTCCGCGCCCCACCCCCATTCCCACAATGGTGATGAGATCGCAATGGGATCGCAATGACGGTTCTGCATGATGCTGTCACGATCCCGTCACGATCCTGTGGTGACCCATCACAATCATGGAATAAGTCATTGACGGGTTTATCTCATCAATGAACCGCAATTGCACAGTCCTCCCACCTCCCTCCTGCGCTTACCTGCTCAATGGCTGCATTTCCTTCCCCAGCGCGGCCTGGGAGAGTGCTGGGCTGCACTGTGGAAGGGATGGGCAGAGCCATTGTGCTTCCTCCTGTTCAGCAGACAGCCAGTGCAGAGGGGAGCTCTTCTGTCGTGTTGATGTAAAACATCTGTGCTGAACAACATTGAACTGAAGTAATAGGGGCAATGAAGAATGGTTTCTTTCCCTGCTATGGAGTAGGCTCTAAAATGGGCCTTAACCCCTGCCCAGTTGGATTAATCCCATCAGTATCATTATCAAGCCAAGTGCTTCATTACCCTGAGGCCTTCAGAAAACCAGAGCCTGTGCTCTGCACCCAAGCAAAGGATACTTAAGAGCACATGTGTTAGTTTCCCTGCTCCACAGATCAACAAGAGAATCAACAAACGTGCCAGCTCTACTAGCTCTAAAATCCCCCAGAGCATTCAAGGTTTCCTTCAGGATCAGTCAGGCCATTTCCACACTACACTGTTATAGTGCAATTATTCCACTTTCAACATCCTGTGGAATCCTTAGATTTACAGTTTAGGGTGAGATATTTAGCATTCTCAGCCAGAGAATGGGCCTCAGTAAACTACACACCCCAGAATTCCACAGGATCTTGAGAGTGGAATAATAGCAGTATAACAGTGTAGTGCAGAAGTGGCCTCAGTCTCTGAGGGTGGACCATTTTAGTGGGTCTCCCACCTGAAGGAGGGTAAGAGTCCTAGGAAGTCTAAACTGTATTAGGTAGTAATCTGTTCATGAGAAGGCAGTCCTTCTGAACCTCCCTCATCTTGGCTGACAAAAAACAGATAAAAAGCATGACCTACTACACCTATAGGGCCAGATCTTGATTGATACAGACCCATGATTGCCATAGAAGCTATGCTCCCAAGCCGGTCTCCATAGGGGGATATGTTGAAATCCCCCAACAGAATAAGTTTGAGAGAGATCAGCACTATTTCCATAACTACCTCAACCACTCAGGAAAGGAGACAATTGAGTAGTGGGGTGGACAGTACGCTAACAGAATCATTAACCTGTGTCAGTGTCCTATTATTCCCCTATTAACTTGAAAATTGTCAGACAGAGTATCTTATTTGAGGGATGGACTCATGATTGAGCACTATAACTTTGTCTCCCCAACCATTCGGTTTAGGGAATATGAAGGATTCCTGAATGCCTTGGGGGATTTTTCAGCTGATAGTTCAGTCAAGACCTTGGTCTCACTATGCAATGGGAAAGGGACAGCAACACAATTGCGAAGTATTCTGCTAAGTTGCCTGTAATTCTCTGGTTGCCCAAGATCCTCCCATTTAACATGGGTGTTATATTGGTTGCTTTCCAATCTGGTAAGAAGGATGGTTTTAATAATCCTGCAATCTCACATTTGAATTCTTCAAGAATTTTTAGGCAAGTGCTGGCATGTTAATTGCAATGTCAGTGGGCCCCAGAACTTGATCTCTTGTTGCCTCCTTTTCACTTGGCTTCTCGAATGTCCTCTTTGGAAAGTTCTTCAGTGATAACTGGCTGTGTAACGTCTTCCTCAGTAAAGACTGATGGAAGGGATTCACCCATGCCATCCAGATTTAGCAGGTTTTTTGCTCCCTAGTCATTCAGTTTCCCAACTGCTTCTTCTGTTTTCTTGGTTCTCATGTATGTAAAGAATTACCATAGCTATGGGTCTTTCGGCACTACACTGTTATAGTGCATTATTCCACTTTCAACCTCCTGTAGAATTCTGGAATTTGTAGTTTACTGGGGCCAAAGAGCTCTCTGGCTGAGAATTCTAAATGCCCCTCCCTAAGCTATAACAATGTAGTGAGGAAAGACCCTATGTTTATTGTTGTTTGTTCCATTTTTAGTTAAAGGAAAAAAGATTCCTCCAAAGATTTGCCTCATCTTTTCAACCATACAAAGCTGAGCTGTATAAAGAGGATGTGACTCTTATGGAATCTATTAAGGAGCAGCAATAGTAAAATCCTGCATTTAAAATGGGATCTATCCAGGCACATTTCATTGTATTGTGGAGTTATGAAGTACATTGGCTTGTATACTGAACTGTGAATCAATATTCTGGTTTAGCTCTTGAATTACTACGTAATCGGCTTTGTCTTTCTCAGACATAGGACAGGTAAAATGTATGTTAAAAGTCACATAAATCAAGTTTAATGCACAGCTTTGACAAGTGCGCCCAAGCTGCCTTGACTGCATATTCTCACACTCAATCACAGAAGTGCAATTTTTCAAAACACCATTTCTTCAAATGGATGTTCCACATTCTTCCTCCACTCCATAAAGACAAAATGTATGATTTCCATCCGCAAGAGATGAAGCCCAATAAATCAACTAGTACATAACAGCTTCATGTCAAGTTATCACCTTCGTGATGGAATTAAATTAGCAAAGCAAATAATGTCATCTAATTGTAGAAAATGCTAATTACCCTCTCTGCCTGTAAAAAATAAGGCATGAGTGATGTATGATGAGTCTCATTCAGAGAAAGTCATGAACACTTGGAAATGCAACACTTAAATAATGTCTCAAAGTGCTTAGGCAGAGAGAAATGAGGAATTTGCAGTGAGGATCAAGCATATGCTGTTTGGCAAGAAAAAGTTTTATAGAACGTTGAAAACCTATTCTTACTAGGATACAGTAAATGGGAAACTGCTTACAAAGAGTGGCCAGACTAATACTGTAAAGAGCATCAAGCTAAGAGATGGGCAGAGGGGCAGTGTAAATGCTGAAGAGCGGATGCATCTCATAACAACCCTCCTTGGTAGAACCTCAAGATAGTCTCAAAATGCAAGTATACCATCAAGGTTATGTCTCACCCCTATCCTCGGGAGGTAGAGAATATTTGCTAAATTTTTCACCCTCAATAAAGAAAGGTGTCTGAACATATGGAAACATTCTGTTAAAAACTCACAAACCTCAGGTAGGTGTTTTCACTCCTCTGCGGAAATTTCTCCTCTCTGTCAAATTTTCCTGCAAATTGTGCAGGATACCTCTGCGACAAAGCTAATTTCTTGTCTTTGCTGTCTATGCACAGCAAGTCAGAAGGGTAGCATTAGTGATCCAAAAGATGTGAACAGCCAACACCTGCTACTTATGCTTTCTGTAAGACCACGTGGCAAGGGAGAAGCAATTGTATTTTGCTTCACAAGTATGCATACTTCTGTGAAAAATGCAAAAATTTCTCATAGTCTTGCTCAACAAAGAAAAGAATTAGTCTTTCATCTTTGCAAAAATGGTCTTACATTCCTATCCTATCCACAATATTTCCTTAAACAACACAGACCCAAGGGATTTTTCTTCTCCTACGAAGAAGAAATATTGTTTCTGAAATCCAGCACACCTTTCACACTACACTAAATGGCTGCCTACCATGTATCCTAGGCACACCTCCTTTGGAGCAAGCAATACTGAATGCATAGAAGGATTTCAAGGTATACAGTATGCTTGTTAATGATAGTGAATGAGATTAAAGAAATGCCTTCCCTATGACTGTGCCCTACATCTAATTTTCTACGCCTTATCCTATAGACATATATATTTTTATATGGTTTTTTGGGGGAATGATTATGTGTGTGGTCCCATGTCTTCTGACATATATCTATAGCTTTTGCTTTTAAAGTAGTGTAGTGGAGGGAGAGATGTGATAGGAGACTTTAGAGGTACCTTGGAAGTCACTTAATAGGGTCTTACATATTTTTTCACCAAACTTGATATATGAATTATACTTTTTATATACTTAATTTTGTAATATTTAATTTATTATTTGTGACTAATTTTACTGAAAGTCACACTGTTTCTTGCTTCAGCTGGCTGTTGCTATTTTTTCTGCAATAAATTCTGTATTTAAATAGTTTTGAGAAAAAACATACCTGCGCTCAGGCAAAATTAACAACAACCTGTCTTCCAATGTTGAGACCCATCTCCTTAAAAGAGTTCAGGGGCCCTGCTTGAATCTCAAGCAATGGTGTCTAATGTGAACTCATCTGAGTCAGTAAAATTAGTCAATACCAACCAAAGACATTGGTTGATATTGTTGTGTGCCTTTAAGTTGTTTCTGACTTATTGTGACCCAAAGGTGAACATATTAGGGGGGGTTTCTGGGGCTGAGGGTATGTGGTGTATCCAGAGTCATTCAGCGGGTTTTCATGGCCGAGAGAGGAACTAAACCCTGGTTTCCAGGCTCATAGTGCAAAGCTCAAAGTACTACACCACGCTAGCTGTCTCCAAGAGATTTAGCCATTTGTAACAGAGAACAAGATACTACCCTGTCTCAGTCCCACCCGCAGTGCATTCAAAATACATAATTCAGATTGTCAGCTAAATTTTCAGCCCTGGCAATGAGACAGCATACAGGGAAGCAGGTCCATGTCAGAAGCACAAGATGCACTGTGCAGCATATACAACTCTGTCCTCAAATACTTTGATGCTGCTCTCTATCTTGCAACATCTGCCACTTGATGTGCATACCTTACTTGTGCTGACAAGACCTAATAACAGTTCTTTTTCTAAATCATGGGTGGGTGGACTTCACAGTTGTGAGATCTACTTTGCTTTTTACCAGAACATTAAGATCCATCAATTGGAACCTGAAAGTCAAAGGCCCTTTCTGCAATGCACCTTTTCACGGAGCTGGGATGCAGGGATCGCGCAAGCAGCCTCTAGCGAGAGGCTCTCATATCCTGGTTCCTTCAGCTCCGCAGCTGCCGCCTGCTTGTGCGAGAGCCCCCCCCTTCCTTCCGCAGTGCAGCCTAGGAGTTTCCCAGGCTGCGCTGGGGCAGGAAGCACAAGTGCCATGGCTCCGGAGCTCCGCACGCATAGCAAGTGTGCGCGGGGCCCCTGAGTGACGTGCGATCGCGCACCATTTTCAGCTCACAGCCAAAAATGAAAAAGTGTGCGGTTGGTGCCTGCCAGCCCCTGGAGCGTTGTGCGATTGTGATTGCATTGTGTGGGCCGCTCCTCACATTTGCACAACACTCGAGGGGCCCTTTCGCATGACAAATGCCGTGCGAAAAGGGCCAAAGTCCTGAATTCTACTGGTAGTCCTAAAAGAATTAAAATGATTTATATAAAAGTATTGACTCACCATTCAACAGTTGACTAAATGGGTGTATTCTAGCTGGGATCTCAGTAGGAGTCAGCCATATACTTCAAATTACACCATTCTTGAACCAGAAATCTCTTTACTGTATAGGAAATGAAGAGAGCAGAAAGTTGTTTCACACTAAAATCTGCTTCTGGTTACCAATTTCAAATCTTATTATCAGGCAACAAAAGACAATTTATAAAGAAAAGAAGAGCCAATACCAATCCAGCAAACCACAGAGTAAGAGAAGATTTAAAGAGAAGATTTCAAAATTATTTTAAAATGTATCTAATCAATGCTCTATACAGCTTAGGTCCATGGCTGGCATCTGGTTAGGGGTGTATGCATTTATGGAAGTGCATGGCATTTTTTGATGCCAATCCCTCTGGGTGATCCAGAGGCTGTTAGGTAAGGTAATGGGGGTTGTATATGGCTCAGCCTCGTGTAGGTCTGTGCACCAAGGTGCACCATATAGGATTGCAGCCCATATCTCCCCTTACAAACCTACCCAGGCTCTAAGATCATCGGGGCTGTATTTCTCTCAGTCCTACCATTTTCTTAGGCCCAGGCTGTGGGAATATTGAGAGAGGGTCTTCAGTGTTGGGATGCCCTCCATATTATGGTAATGGGATATATAGTCCAGCAGTAGTAGCAGCTTGCTAAAACTAAGAAGCCTAGAAACCAGAAACCGTTAGATAAACAATTAGCTAGGAATGCACTGATAAGCTCCACTTAGCTCTCACAGCTTCAAGGTCTCTTGGAAAAGGGAGGGGAACAGCTGGGATTGTAAAACCGCAGCTTTTGCTTGTGAATGTTAGTCTTCTCACTGAAGTCTTGTACGATGTATCTCGCTCCAAATAAGTAGTGTTTATTCACTGTACTAATTGTGTGTGTGGATTCTGTTCCTGACATTCAGGCTCTGGAACTCTCTCCTTAGGGAGGCTAGGACGGCTCCCTCCTTGCAGTCCTGCTGCCAGCAAGTGAAAACTTTTCTGTTCCAACAGGCTTTTAGGAATTGACTGCTAGGACTTTTAATAGTGTGCTCTTTTGCTGATTTTTATATTTTGTTTTGAAAATGACTTGTTTTAAATGGGGTTAAAACTGTTTAAAAGTAAGTTTTTATATGTTTTTATTCATTATTTTAAAAAGTCCTTCCAGCTTTTTAAATATGTGCTTTTAAGAACAATAAGACAAACTGGAGCAAGTTCAGAGATGGACAAGGAAGATGACAAGAGGTATGAGGAACAAGGTGCATAAGGAGAGGTTAAAGGACCTGGGCATGTCCAGTTTGGTAAATAGAAGAGTGAGGGGTGACGTGATCATACTCTTTAAATATTTCATGGGTTGCCAAAAAGAGGAGGGTGCAGGCTTGCCCTCTTCTGCCTCACAAGGCAGAAGTAGCTGTAATGGTTTTACGTTACAGGAGGATAGATTTTGATTGAACATAAGAAGGAATTTCTTGACAGTGAGAATGTTCAGAAATGGAACCAATTGCCTAGAGAGGCGGTGAGGTCTCCTTCCCTGGACATTTTCAAAAAGAGGCTGGAGAGCTACCTGCTGGGGATGCTCCAGCTGGAGATCCTGCACTGAGCAGGAAGCTGGACCTGATAGTCCATAGGGTCCCTTCTAGCTCTATAATTCTAGGATTCATTATTGTAAGCTGCATTGAATCCCAGTATTGAGGGATTGGAATTCAGAATGGCAGAAAATCACACTGTTAGTAACTGGACACCAGTGTGATACTGGAATTAGGCTTATATGGCTGCTTTAAAGATTAGGGAACTGATATTCTGGGAGACACTGTTCACTCCTTTATCATTTTGCCCTTTCCCTCCCTCAAACAACGTCTTCCAGAGCTGGTATTATAGCACTTTATAGATGTTCATGAGGAGGAGGAGGAGGAGGAAAACATACAAATACTATTTTATTATGACAGTTCTTAATACAATACCTATTTACCTGGACATTTCTCAAATTGTTAGTTCATAAGGCAAGTAAGAAATGTATACAGTCGGCCCTCCACATTCACTAGGCACAGGATCTCTGCAAAAGTGGGGAAATGGCAAACATCAAAGTGTGTGTGTGTGTGTATATGTGCATGTGCGTGTGCGTGTGTGTGAAGGGGGCCATGGCATGGTAGGGAAGACAGACACACAGAATCCAAACCAGGTCAGGGAAAAGAGAGGGAAGGAAGGGGTTGGCATGGTGGCCGTACTTCTATTCTGTTGCCTATCTCCTTCCTTGGGTGTCAGAAAGCTTTGAGAAAGGGTTTGTGGAGCTGAGAAACTGGACTGTGAGCCATCCTTAGCTGACCAGGCAGTGTCTGGTGGAGGAGGAGGAGGACCAGAGGTGGGTTTTTAAAGGGCTGTGCAGCCTGATCAGAGCCTCTAAGAGAGAAGCTTTCCCCAGAAAAGAAGCACCTGAGGTGGAGGAAGGCAGGGGTTGTAGAAACTTGCAAATAGTCAAATCCATGAAAGTCAAACCCACAAGTATGGACAGCCAGCAGTAGTCTCCTAGTGGAATACATCTGATGTTTCTTGTAATATGACCCCATTCTCTTGAAACAGTGTTGATTTTATCTGATGTCTCAAAAATGTTCAGAGCATGGCCCCTCTAATTTACCACATTATGCTGAAATCTGAAATAGTACCCTTGCACCTGGTGAGGTTAAACATCTGCATTAATGTAATGGCAAGTCAAGAATATTTAATGTAACGGAATTTTGATAAGATTAGCAAAATTGCCTGACATTTTTGTCAGTTGATGAGTAGTTGGTTTGCATATTCCCAAAAGAGAATGCAACTATCTGAGGGTGGAGAACAGGCACAGATAATGATTATTAGGGATAAAAAGAATGGAACTCCTGTGAAGAATCATAAAGGTGAATCTACATTGTGAGATGACACATACATCAAGCCTGAATATACAGTAAAAGTAGTAGTATTGTCTGTTGTGGAAGATTTAAAAAAAAAAGTTTTTTTTAAAAAAGAGTAATCTGCAGAAAGTTTTAAGTAGGTACAAAGAAGTACAGTATATTTAGATTTTGGTTACATATCCCTCTGTGTATTGCTCTTGACATATTGCAGTAATATGTTCAGACAGCTGTCACTATGTAGTGGTATTAGAATAAAACAGTGTAAAAAGAATAGTACTTGTGTGCATTGTTCCTTTAAAAAAATTCCATTGCTGGAATGGTTTTGAGGAAGTTCAGCAGTCTGTCTTTTTGCAGCTTTATGGAATTAGTTTTGAAATGGATTACAGTGTGTGCACTCATGTAGCCAAAAGACCACCTGCTGTCAAACAAGTCTGTACAGACCAGTGCTTCTTATAACAATCACCGTAAGTTTACTGTTTATTGGTTCTAAGCTTAAATCTTGGCAGCTCTGAATTACTGCTTTATCTTAGATTTATGGAGCTGAAGGATCATTTAGAATGGCAGTTCTTTCAGGAGATATTACTCAGAACAATGTTCTTATAATGAATCAATTGTAATACCAACACTATGATTTTATCAGTATTTCTCATTATATATTTCCACTTTCAGTACTTGTAATTTGGGTATACAAACTCACTCCATGTTGAATTTTAGCATGTTGCTGTTGATTTTAAGCATTATATAATGCACACCCTATGAAATAATTTAGCCACAGGTTGTATTTCATGTCTCTTTCCAAGTTGTATTTACAATATTTAGCTTCTTCAACTATAACCCTCTCTGCATTCATCTAGCTTCTGCAACTGCACTTGCATACTAGAGGAATAAAGGTTGAGAAAAAAGAAGGCTTCACTTTCTTGAGGTGTACAGCAATATCTTTACCTTCTACAGGAGAAGCACTCCAGTATCTATTGGGATTGCTTAAATTCAGTGGGGTTGTATGCAAAGAATTGCAGTTTTTTTAAAAAAAGTTCATTTAGTATTTTTCTGAAAGTCCAAAGTGGATGTGTTCAAAATTCTGTTTTCAAATCAAAACAGTTTTTAAACCTGAGGCCCAGGAAGGCTCAGCTTGAGAGGCCCAGTTCCATTGTATGTCATGATTATGTACTGTCACCCCAGCTCTCTGTACAGAGCTTCCAATAGTCAAAATTATTTTGAGGAAGCCTGGTTGTAAAAAAAAGAGCTTTGTATTTACTTTTGTATAACACTGGCACTCCTTCTTTATCTATATTTGTCTTTCTATAGCTATGTGCCCAGAGTCAAATAATCTTTAACACAAAGCACAGTAACATTTCAGGATTTCTGATAAGTTAACACACTTGTATCTTTGAAAACTTTTCAGGATTTGATTCTCAGAATTCTGAATTCATTCAAAGTGTCCTTTTCCCACTGAGAATATTTTTTTTTAAAAATTAACTCCCCCATGCCTTCTGTCCCCCCCTGCCTCCATGAATGAAGCTGTGCAAAAAGAAGGCAATGGACATAGTCATTTTTCCCCCAGCCTCCCACCTGCTGGCCCTCTTCCTTTCTCGTGGAGAGTCATGATGGGAAGCCTCTGTGCACTTCCCCTATAAGCATCCAGAGATTTCCCCCTGCTTCCTTGGGCTTTGCTGGAAGGCCCCAACTGCTCCATCACGTGAGTGGGCTAAACTTCTCAGGAGGAGACAGGTGGTTAGCTGTGTATATGAAGAGCACACACCAGTCTGCTGTTCCTAGCAATGGCTGACATGCAGATATGTGCACAGTTGGTAAGGGTGGGGGCCTTGTGCTAATATTATCCCTCCACACACAGTTGCATATGTGTGGATGATGGGTAGGGAGAGAGGGGCATGGTACGTTGTGCCTTCAAATGTTGGGATTTGTTAAATGTATTGCAAAAGTAACTTGTTCCTCTTTACACCCCTCTTGATCCTGAAGCCAACTGTATCTACAATAATTATAGATTACTGTGAAGAATTGAATTAGAAGCATACAAACATGGAGTTTTGTCATCAGAAGGCAGTTAAGGAAAAAAACAAACTTCTTCACTTAAAGGAAATACATTGATAAAACAGTAACGATCAATTTCATGGAAATAAATTTCTTTCAGTCTTTATAACTTTTAGTCTTCCTGTTCAATTATAGAGCAGGTATTTCAGTTACATGCTATTTCTGCAGTTTATCTGTCTATGTGTTCATTAGGTTTTACCAGCTCCAAAGAAGCTTGGAAATATTACTAGAAATCATCAATGCACACTAGTGTTGGTTATTAGTCATATAAATATTACCCTTAACATCCAAACCGTAATGTTTTAGCATTAAAATTAAAATAGACAAACAAAATATGCTAGCATGCCATATTACCCATCGTTGGCAATTACAGAAGCTGTAACCAACCTTCATACCCTGGGTTTCTGTTTATTAAGACCAAAGAGAAATATTTATATCCTTTTAAGTATGAATTTTACCTTTAAGAATTTAGAATTATGTGCTTTCCCAATGTGATTCTGATAAAATGATATTTTTGGTGAAATAATTTTTCTTTTGGACCTGAAGTTCTCAGCTAAATCATAATTGCATTTCATACTTATGACTAAACTGTAACCAAACAGTACAAGCATGCTCTGAATTGCTCTTTTTATTTTTTTCCTCTTTCTGCATTTTTACTGTCATGTTTACTTACAGCAATTCCTTTCCTTTCTCTGTTTCTTACTTCCTATACAAGAAAACGGCCCAGTGATTAAGCTAGATAATCTAGGTTGTTGAACCATCTAACTCTAGTAAGCTTTCTAAACACTTTACTCACATAGTTTCTTGGGGGGTGGGAACAATTTTTTATTGTGGCTCAAAATATTTTATAATTTTGTCTGGCAAACACCGATGAAGGAAAAAGTTACTAACTTTTGGAGAAAATATTATTTCAATATGTCTCTAAAACACACAACAAAAGGCCACAAATGACAAGGAGGCAATGGTATCTTTTATGAAGATGTGAAAGCTATCTTTTAAAGGAAGTTAAATAATTTTAGGATAGTTTGAATAGAATATCTAAGAAAACTGCAAATGACTAGTTGCTAAAGGAAGAGAGGGACTGATAATGTATTGAGAAGTTTACACAAGAATGTGAGGATAAAATTGAAGGGAAGATTTCCATCCAAAATTGATGGCATCACTTCTAAACATTGATTTTTGGAAGGCTTTATAACATTTGTTATATTACTATCATTGTAGATTTTATTATTGTGAGCTATCATGAACATATCAAGTAGAAAGGCCAACTACAAACATAATAAATAAAACTACAGTTTTGAAACACAAAATGTGAAACTTAAATAGGGAGAATAAGAAACAAAGAGTATACATGCAAGAATTTAGCATTAGGCAAATATGCATGGCAGTAATGCAACAAGTGAAGTATTAGTCATTGAAATAAGAAAGCGTAGTCTGAAAATGTTGTTAAGAAGCAGGGAGTTAAGATGCAGTGGAATTCTATCAATAGTATCGTTTCATGCTTTTAGAAATTGGATGCAAACTGTGCCATAGTTACAGTAAAGTTAAGATTTGCTGAAGAAGGAAGATGCCAACCAAAGACAAACAAAGGAAGCAATCCTGAAAAAATGTCTGGTTTGGCAAGGTACTTAAAATGAATGATTAAAATAATTAGACCTATTGGAGAAAGAAAAGAGATCTGCTTCTGGTTAGTCCACAGCAAGATGCCATCATGACCAGTAGCCATTATCGGTGGTCTTATCTTCCGTGAGTTTGTTAAATCCCCTTCTAAGGCCATCAGAGCTGGCAGCCATCACTACAACCACAAGAAGAGAAATGCATGGTTTAACTATGCACTGTGCAGTAATGCAGTATTTGCCTTTCATCTGTTCCAGATCTCCTACCATTCAGATTCAATGTATGTCCTATGTTTCTCCCTATTTTCTCTGGACAGGGCATAATCTTATACACTTCTATTATGTGTCCCTTTGCTCAACTTTTTCTAAGCCAAAAATGCAAACATTGAGACTTTTCCTCAGAGGGGAATTTTTTGCGCGTCTGCTTGCCCCCCCCCCCCCATTTTTGGGATTAGTGGATAGCTTTAATTCAGGATGTGCTTCTGGATGTGCTTCTAAATAGCAATGCTATTTAATGTGTTCCTTCTTTGTTGTTGTCCTTTCTCCAGCAGGTAGAGACATTTTTTTTCAGACTATTGTCATGTTAGCAGTTCTGCAGCTGAAAGTGTGTGTGTGATGTGTTTGTGTCTGTAACTGATGGAATGTTGGCTGTGTCTCTTGTTGTAGTGTTTTGGGTTGCATTCTTAACTCCTTTATTTTTGTGCTATGTTTATTCAGTTTTATTTATGTTTTATTATCATTAACCACCCAGTTTGTCTTTTTTAGGAAGAAAGTTGGTGTATAAAACAGAGTTACTTCAAAAACACACAGAGTTTGAATATTTACAATTTTTATTACACCACTAATGTCTGTGGAATGAACAGATGTATTCAACTCTTTAACAAGGATATACCATAATAAACCTTTCAAGGTTTATTAAGGATATGCCATAATAAACCTATTAACATATCACAAGATCTTCTCTGTATTTCTCTGAAATATATGTACATGGCCCTTTTATATTCTTGAGTTAGTCTTACAGGCATTTTGAGTTAGTAATCAGGAATGCATAGCTGAAAGCTGAATTTGCTAACTTATATTTTTGGAAAATATATTAATTTTTTTTCAATGTTAAATTGCCTCTCCAAAATAAAAAAAAAATTGAAGCACAATACAAAGTACAAATAAATTTATCATTATTATCTGTGAAAGAACAGAAAGGCATAATTTGTTTTGCAAAATACCAGCACTGCCTAGACATTCTCTGCAAAATTCTCTTTGAAAGCTGGTTTCTGATAGGTAGCTTGTTTCCCAATAAATTAGGGAGCTGCTTTGCTCTCAGAACACAGCCTTTACACAGCTGTGCACTGCGCCATTCCTCTCCCTGCCTGAAGCCATGCACTATTCGCTGGCAATATGTTATCACTTCCCTCTGCTTTCTTATTATGGGCTTCTAAATAATTGCTGTCTTCCCCAAAGTCTCATTCTTCTTTTACTAAGCAGGCTTGTTAGAGAGAGGGAGAGCATTCACACAGCCAGCTAGACTCCAAGAGCCAAACACTGGCATTCTTCCACTTTGTCCATGCCAGCCAAAGCAACATTCCCTTTGGCCAGTCCATGCACAATATTTCCCAGCTAACTGAACAGGGGAGAAAATGAGTTATATTTCAGTGATGCACGAAGGGCATTGTAAGCCCCTACTCCACAACTTTGTTATGGAGCAAAATTCTAGAATAATTTGAACCAGTGCATGCCATTCTATACAGGAAACTAAGTAGCAGAGGGAAGATATGAATGATCCAAAATTTTGAATAGAGTGTTGAAGTGCCTATAGTGGTGGCAGGGGACTTGACACTTGGCCTTTCTTTGTTGCTGAAAAGCTGTATTTTTCATTTTGCTGCTAGACTTGCATGCAAGAATTCTCTTCTCAAATGTAACAGAATTTATAGGCAGTAGAAAGGCACGGTTATGTTTTCTTGGAGAAACCAGGCCCCAAAACAGAAGATCAGAGGGAAGAAGTGAAATTAACAATGTTCCATGAAAGGGATTATTCCAGATAGCCAGTAAATTGAGAGTATCCCAGAGTATCATGGGGTTTAAAGTACTCCAATTTTCTCCTTAGCTTTTATCCTTCTATTCCTCTTCCATTAAAAATAACCTCACCATTATTTGTAAAATAAATCTCTAAATAGTTAGGAGCTGAGAAAACTACAGTTTCAAGGGCTGTGTAGAAGTGAAAGAATGGTGTGCCCAAAAGTTATGTGCACAAAATTCATACTGGACCTGCAGAATATGGATGAGAGAATGTACTTTTAGCTTGCATATTTTATGGTGTACTTTTAATTTGTATATTGTGATAGCTAATGATGCAGCAGTATTCTACTACTGATGAACTCACCATCT
The DNA here is from genome assembly GCA_030412105.1 of Cyclura pinguis. NCBI lineage: Eukaryota > Metazoa > Chordata > Lepidosauria > Squamata > Iguanidae > Cyclura > Cyclura pinguis. The sequence goes on from CM059599.1 coordinate 179,314,572, forward strand.
TACCAGCTTATAATATCTATTGCTTTAATGTGGAGAGGGGAATCACGATTCCAGAGTTCCAGTTTGAAACATTTTTGTTCTTCAGTAGTTTTTAATCAAACTTTGCTATACTAAACTTCAGAATATCTGAGCACATGAAAACTAATGCAATGAGAAATGGATCAGAAAACTTTTGCCCCAATATACATGCCAGTTTTTCAAAGGGCTAGAGTTTCTGCTGCAAAAGGTTTACATGACTACCACTTTTAAAGATGGAGCAAATCTGAGAGAGAGCTTTGAACTTTCAAAACAACTGGCCCAAGCAATGTGTTTTACTGTAATGCATTTTCATCAAAATTGTCACTGAAGGGAGATTTTCTAGTATTGCTGTAGTTACTGTAAATGCATTGGGGTCATCTTTCTTGTATACTATTTAGGGAAGGTGGATGACAAGTGCACATGGATATGGGAAAACTAGACACCACAGAAGCTGATAATTCTCTTGCCAGCTTTCTGTTCCTCAGTGCAGATCAAGCTGCTGCTAATTTTCCTCTTACATTCCAAATGAACCTTGCTTAATCCATCAGTTCCAAAGTAGGACTGTGATCAGACCTCCAGATCTTTTTTGAAAAAAGAAAAATAAGCATTCATGTGCATGGGCAGCAGTGGGGTGGAGTCACTGAAAAGTGACAAGGGAGGCAAAGCCCTTCTGTAGAACTGTGGCCCAATTATACTTCCACCTGTGGCTGCTATTTAAATCAAGCAAACAAAATAGGAGCTCAGATAATGGATACTATGATAAAGAGCACACAGTTCTTGGTTGTGGTGGTGGTGGTGGTAATAGGCTTTTCCATCCCCTTTCTCCCGTTTCCTTTACTATTTCCTTTACTTGTTTTCCTTTGCTAACAAAGACCAAAGCAGCTAAGGGTAGCAGAATCCTAATCATTCAAAACAACCATAAAAAAGGTGGAAACTTATGAAAACTCTGTTGATACCTCTTGGTTTCTGCTTGACCTGTGCCAAATCAATAGGGCCAAATTACACTGATTCAGACTTTGTTGTTCAAATCAGATTGGTCTTGATCCAGTTGTATGGCATCAAAATGATTTGGTGATCCGAACATCAAAGTACAGTATGAGAAAGCCAGACAGCTGTCTTCAAAATTTTCCAAAGCAGAACCTGAAAAAGAAAACACCAGGGTAAGAGGAAGAGGAAGAAGGAGTTGGATTTTTCCTGTCGATGGCACTGTTTCTATCTGGGGTAAAGCCTTACGAATACTCTCCAAGCACTGTGCAGGTGCAGGGTGGAAAGATGGTGAAGGCGTTTTCTCTGTTAGCAACAGGCTTTTATTTTTAAAACCTCTATTGGAATTTGATTCTAACTTTGTTATTATTGCAGCACGTTCACCCTACCAGTATTCAATTTTCAGTCCTCTTGTCCCAGTCTGGACTCATCCAGCCTTGTTTTTTATATTTGTTGCTTATTTCTGTGTTGGTCTCAGTGTTATTTTACTGAAAGTGAAGACTGATGCAACAATGCATTGCAGAGAGCCAAAAAGTGTACAAAGGGTGCTGGTACTGGTGGAGCCAACTAGAGCCATCTGGATGCTCCCCCTCCAGTTTATCTGTTCTGTCCCCCGACCCTCAGACGGATGGTCTTATGGATGACTTCACTTTCTTTCCAGCTATCCTCTAACATATAACCTACTGTAACATCCTAAGTAACTATCCTTTCCTTAGATGAGTTCCTGTAACAAAGACTATTTTCTTTGTCTCTTCCAAATTAATATCTTTGGATCTTAATTGCATTTTATGCTAACTGGTAATCCCTCCCTTATCCCTCTCCTGCAATTTTGACCCTAGTTTCATTTTTTTTTAAGGTTAAATTTGATTTTGACTTTAGTTTGTGTGTTGTTGTTCTTTCATATATTCTCTCTGTCTGTTTGTGACAGTAAGTCTTAGCAGACAAGGGGCACACATAGATCTCAGAAGTTACTCTAATGTAGAAAATAGGCATACAAATATAAAAATCTTAAGCATATTTAAGCAAACTTTAAAGGTGATAAGCAAAAATGCCCACTGACATATCTATCTTAAATTTGGCAGTTAATCCATTTCAGAGATTATCATGCTTCCATATTTAATTCACTTCTTTGAATTTTTTAAAGAAATATTATAATAATCTCAATTTCCCCATGCAAGTCAATGAGAAATGGAACCTTCAAAATTTCAGTTTAGGTTTGGGTGTGAATTGATCTGAACCAAGTCAGGGGCCAGTCTGAATCAGTGAGTTCGATCCTGGACTGAATTGGATAGGAGGCTAGTTTCTACGATATTCACTTATGTTTTAAAAATATGATTTTAGCATGTTGAACATTTTCATATCTGGTTAGATCCCTTATTAGTGACCATGAGGCCAATTCTGAAACTTATGCATTTCAAAAGAATAAGGAAAAGAGAGAAGGTCTGGATGTTGTCAAATTTACCAAAACAACATAACCATCAGCATGTTGGAACTGGCAAAGGGATCATTCAGTACAACATTATGCTTCCAATTACATTAGACAGGAAATCTACCAGCAGGTTGTGATCTAATGGCCACACTCTGTCGTTTCTTTCCAGCACCCAGCAATTACATGCACACTACCTTTAATCATGGAGGTCCCATCCAACTTCTTATGGATATATCTACTAATAAATCACCCTGCTTTTTTTCTAGTGGTCATCACGGTATGTACTAATTAGTTCCATAAATTAAACTTAGATTTCATGAAGAAGTACTTTTATTTGTCCTGATTCCACTATCAATCAATTATATTGGGTGGCAGGCCAGCCCGAGAAGAGTGAGACAGCTGTTTTTGGATTCCATTAAATGGAAAATTGTTGGTTTAAATGATTACCTATTTTGAGTAAGTTAAATGGTAACTTATTTAACTGATCATTAGATTTGTACTGCCACAGAGAAGGAAAGGATTTTCTTCCTTCATTGCCAGCCTTTGGGGTGGGGTGGGGGGTCTGATAGGCAGCAAGATAGCTTGGGCCAGTCTACCTAGGTGATCTTCAAGCAGTCCATACACTTCATATGATACATTTCATCATATGGCATATTGCTGTTCCTCATGTCTCACAAACTGACTTTTATTAGCATTAACATTATTTGCATTTCCAGTGGTTCTTCCACTTTTGTTTAAGCTCCTTCAAACTAATTTTTTTTGGGGGGGGGGATAAGCCCATCAAAATTATAATTGGTGCTAACCTATCATTGTTCCCTCTCCCCTCCCCTCCTCATTTAGCAACTGCAGCAGTAGCAGCAGCATCTCATCTTTCTCCTCTTCCACTCTGCTTTAACTCCCAAATGGTGTCAATTATCTACAAGTCTCACAGGGCTTGTACCATCTGAATAACAATTCATTAACCTTCACTTTCCTCTCCTGATTAGCACGCCCCCCACTACATCCCTAATGCAGGAGACAGCGTGTCAGAAACTCAACCAAACTTTTTAATTATGCAAATAATACAATACCCGAAGATAATTATTTTGGTGGATACCTGCGGCTGCAGACTTCCTGCTCTCATGGTTTCTACATCCCATTCCTTCTTTTATTTTCTTTATATTATCTGAGCACTGTCAAGGAGAATGAAGGATTTTCCACTAAGTTCCAGGTAGGTGATTCCCAAGGAAACCAAGTATATTGATGGACTGCTGGTTTGAAAAAATGAACCGGTTTTTTTTCTTTTTAACATGAATAAAGACCACCAGGATCTAACACTGAGATTCAACACTGAGATTCAAGACTCTGCCTACAAGTAAAATAACTGCTCCAGAACTGATCCTGTCAGCCTGCTGCCAGGCTATTGGAAATACTTCTTTGTCCTGCTCAGCTAGAATAAAATACATCACCCAGGCGTTATCTCATAATCATAGGTCTTTTCTCATACTAGATGAGCTGAACTCCTATGCACCTAAATATAAATTATATCCTTTCATTTAATAAATTGTTGTCCTGCCATCAACTCACCTTATATCATGTGTCCTAGTATGTGGGAATAATTATGGCCCTTTCTGCACCTTACCTTTTTCTGACGCTGGGGTGCGAGGATCGCGCAAGCAGCCTCCGGCAAGAGGCTCTTGCATCCCTGCTGCTTCAGCTCCACACAAGCTGTCTGCTCACACAACAGTCCCGCGTCTTCCTTCCGCAGTGCAGCCTGGGAGTTTCCCAGGCTGCACTGGGGCTGGAAGTGCAACCGGTGTGGCTCCGGAGGCTCCGCATACCAGGTAAGTGCGCGCGGGGCCTGGGAGCAATGCATGATGGCGCACCATTTTTGGCTTCTAGCCGAAAGCAAAAAGGTGGGCGATTGGCACCTGCCGGCCCCTGGAGTGTCGCACAATTGAGAGTGCGTCGTGCAGATTGCTCCTCACAATCGTGCAATGCTTCAGGCACCCTTTCGCATGGCAAATGCCGTGCGGAAAGGGCCAGTATGTAAGTGTTTCCTTTTTGCAGACAATGCTAAGAGTTTCTTCTAGTCCAGAATACATCATTTGTTAAATCTTTTCTGAGAAAGCAGAAAAGATTTTTTTTAAAAAAAACCCACTGTGCATTTCAATCAATGTCTTTTTAAAATATGATATTCAAATGTGTGAAAATTAAACACAGGGTGGACTAGACTTTTTCAAATAGATCTGTTGAATTTAGAGGGACCTAAGAGTAAAGTGTGAAAATACCATCTGTATATACCTATATGTCTGTCTGTCCAAACCTCCAAAATGCTAAATGGGCTTCTTTGTGTGTTCCAACCTAAAGACAGATAGTGCTAGGATGACTAGTTTTTTACATTTTCAGGGCACACACTGATCTCAAGGTGCTGCACTGGAACAATGTGACCATCTTATAGATGTGCAAGGGCTACCATGCAATTGGCAGTCCATGACTGGCAGACAGTTCTGAAAAGACAATTCCATCTTCCAGCTTTTGAAGAATTGGACTCTCAAAAACTTCACTCCAGGAAGAAAACAGAAGGAAAAAAAAAAGGAGTCAGGGAATTTTATCCAGCATAATTTGGTGCTATGCTATGAATTGTGCTACTTCAGCAATGAGTTCCATAATGTTTGAGTTTTTTTCGAATCCTACCAAGTTGGTGTGTGATTAAAAGAGAAACATACTTGGCACCAGAAACCCAAACATTGGTGCTGCTGAATGCTCTTTTCTTCAGCTAACTTTCTCTTGTCTTTCTGACCCTTCAAGTGCTTTATTCGTCTGCAGGATCAAAAAGGCTATATGAGGCGTTTATGTTCTCTTTTGGGAGGCTGCCATATCACAAACTGTGTCCGTATTATACAAAAGGAACATGTAGAATTGTTCTTTTTACCTATCTTTTCTCTATGACACCTTCAAGTGGCACTCAAAGAGATAGAAAAATAAGAGAAAAGAGTATTCAGCAGTAGCAATATCTAGTTTCATGGTTTAATCATTTTTCTCTTTTGATAAGGAATGTGAGATACAATAGGAGGTTGGGTGAGGAAGAGTCAATACTTTAAAAATATTACAGAAAATACTACAGCAGTTAGATTTGGCATGATTAATTAACAGAAATATTGTACACATTCATTCTTCAAATTTTTCAAAAATTATCATTAGGCTTGATACTTGAATTATTGGGTTGATGTTAACATATAAAAAGGTCCCCCCCCACACAAGTTCCATATCTGTCCTCCCTCCCTCTTCCTTTGCTTCTTCAAATACTTTTAAGGGACTTGGCAGGGACAGGAATTATGCAGCTCATGGGGCACAGGCAGCTTTTAGGGGTGTTCGTTGTGGCTCTTGGGACTTCCACTCCTACTGAGGTAAACAAAGACTTTGTCAACATCCATTTAAGTCCCATCTTTTTGGGACTTAACTATTTTATTTTTTTTATTTTGTATAAGTTTAGATGTGGATGTGGACTTTTTTTTTATTTTGAATTTTTAAAGGACTGATGGCTTACTTTTGATCTTGGAGTGTCTGTGCTATTTGGTTAGCAAATGTCTTTGCTTCTTCCCCTGATTTGAACACTGAATAAGATTTTGTTTTTACTAACAACAGAATCATATTGGGCAATATGAAGTTAGAACTTTAAAGTTACTTGCCCAATTGGATCTCTGCACAGTGCTGTTCTAGTTTTAACATTTATGGGAACATTTACAAGGAGATCTCTTTTTATCTAACATTTTGAGAGCACAGCCTTATGATTTAAGAAATACAGGGAATACTGAACAGGAATTATCGTGGCTACAATTGTGGATTGTGACATTCAAACCAAAAAAGACATAGAAAGCTCTGAAGATATACTTGAATACTTTCTTCATTTCCTGGATGAATTTATACAGGCTAATTCACTGACTGAGAAAAAGTTTGAAGTACTCTCAGAACAGCTGTCACAACTGTCACAAGAGCTAAAAGATAGGCTTAATGAAGACTAAGGTCTTAAATCACAACAAATGGTTGAAGTGATAGGCTGACAACCTGAGCAAAATGAAGACACATTACAATTGCCACAAGAGATGACCTCTAACTTGGGCACTTTCCTCACCTTACCTTATTTCGGCGCTGGGGTGCGGGGATCGCACGAGCAGCCTCCAGCGAGAGGCTCTCGCAACCCCGCTGCTTCAGCTCCGCATGAGCTGCCTGCTCCTGAGCAGGTAGCATGAGAGCCCTGCCTCTTCCTTCTGCAGCACAGCCTGGGAGTTTTCTAGGTTGCGCTGGGGCAGGAAGCACAACCGCCATGGCTCCGGAGGATCTGCATGCATGTCAAGTGTGTGTGGGGCCCTGGAGCAATGCACGATTGCACACCATTTTCGGCTCAAAGCCGAAAATAAAAAAGTGCTCGAGCGGCGCCTACCCTACCCTGGAGTGTTGCGCGATTGTGAGTGCGTCATGCAGATTGCTCCTCACAATCGCGCGATGCTCCAGGCGCCCTTTTGCATGGCAAATGCTGTGCGAAAAGGGCCTTGGAAGTGCTTCACCACGAGATAAATGCACAGAAAGTGATGGAGAGAGCTAGTACAGCCAATTTTGTTCACAAAGGCTGGTCATGAACATTTTCAAACCAGCAGTTTCAGGGGCTCTAGTGTCAAATAACAAAGCCACTCATTCCAGAGCCTCCCCTTGATGTACCTCACTCTGGCAGCATTGTCAATGAAGCTGTTTCTGTAATCAGCCATATAATTAGAAGCCACATCCAAGAAGTAGGTGAAGGTCTCCCCATCTCCGCTATAAGTTGCTTTCGTCTCCCTGAATGGTCAAGGGGCTGGTGGGGCAGCAGGTACTCCACCTGGCTGTGCTGCTCCTGCTTCAGCCGCACCAGCATCTCCTTGCTGTGGGTGCCTGTTGAATTGGGGAGCAACATTTTTCCAGTCTGCAATGACAGCCGGCATCATTGCCATCTCTTCGCGAAGCTGCTCCACTTCGTCTTCTTTGGCCAGTAACTGTTCCCAGAGCGTGGCCTCACCTACATTGGAATCCCACTGTGTGGCTCTGCATCTTTGGTGTCTCCCTGTGTCGTCTCTCTCTTGCCAGGCCCAAGTTCTGCTCTCAGCAGTTGGGGTGCTTAGTGGGCGAGTGGTCCTAACCTTGGATCTTGTGGCTGGAGCGAGAGTGGAGCCATCAGCAGTCTGTTCTGGCCAAGCAGCTCCTTCTTCTTCAGTGTAATCTCTGGCTGATTTGCCTTGCTCCTCTTGAGACATCTCAAGGCAGTTAGCTGATAAGTTGTATAATTTGTGGCCACTCTGTCAGAAACAGAATCCACTCACAAATAATATAGTCCAAAAGCTATATTTTATTGAGATACATGAGATACATGTAATGTCTTTAGTGGCCCAACTGAAAAGCAAGATAGATGTGAAAGTGCTTAAGCATCCCTAAGCTGTACCTCCCCCACTCGCTTCGCTTGGGAAGAAGCTGTTAACTCTAGAAACTGCATTCCTATGTTCAGTACCAGGCACTGTTTACTTAAAAGTTTTCAAGCTGCTACTACTGTATCTCCCGTCAATATTATGGCAGGGCAGAATAACTACCTGACATCTGCCACTTGGTTTTCTGGATTAAGAGGGGTGTTTGTTCCATGAGCAGTGTTGTTTACTTTAGAATGAGCACAAGGAGATTGCTTTAGACTGAAAAAAATGTAGAAACTTAGTGATGATTACAAATGTTCAAGGATGGCAAGGGGAGAAAATCAAAGCATTTTTGGATCTTGTTTGTGTGTGTGTTTTCCCCTCCCTACACATAGGGATCCCTTTACTGAGTCAGAAATTCAGTAGGGCCATATAGAAACATTGTGTTTTTGTTCTGAATTAAAGTTTTAATGCAAAATAAAAAAGAAGGAAGAAGGAGGAAAAGAAAGAAAAATAAGAAAAAAGGAAGACGGATATATAGGCTATAGTTAGGGGCTATGTGTATATGTTAATGTAAGTTGACTGTATGTCTGAAAGATATTTGCTCAAAGTTGCTGTCTGCAAAGTACACATACATGTGCAGATGAAGCAGAAAGATCCTCCAATCACTGAATGATCATTAATCTTTCCACCTTTGGAGTACAAGACCTTTTGCTACAGAAAAAGCACCCAGGATCCAGCCACAATGGCCATCTGTTAAATACCAGATCAGAAGAATATGATTTAAGTTTTAAGTTTACAAACATCAAGAACACAAAATTAATACAAGGAAAAACATCCAGCCACCCAGACCCTGGACACATCAACATTATACCAGGAAGCATTTTCTGCATTGCATCACGAAGATCTAGCTAAACTGGGCACATTTTTCCTGAAAAGATGGATAAGTGTCCACTATATCAGAGACATTAATTTGCCAGACCAAATGTAATTTAGGTCTACAGAAATTTTGATATTCATGCAAGGGCAATTCCCCATTGAAACAGAGAAGTTGTATAGGATGTTCTAATTGTTTATTCTGCTAGTTTCCAAATTTGTAACAGTCAAACCCAGTATTTTACAATCAACATTTACAAATTACAGTTGATGGTTTAAATTTCTTTGAAGAGAAATGGAACTTTCTCTGAATATTTTCCCTGAACATGAATCAGTTTACATTTGATCTGTGTATATTTTATATACAGTTGGCCCTTCACACTTAAGGGCTCAGAACCCTCATAAAAGTGGAAAAACCACAAATATCAAGATATGTGAGGGACTGTGGTAAGGAGACAGAAGGATGGTGTGGAGATCGGGAATGCAGGGTCCAAACCAAGTCAGAGAAATAAGAGGGATGGGAAAGTGGGTTGGGGTGGTGACCCTATACTTCCTCTCTTTTGCCCATCTCCTTCCTTGGGTGTATGTAGGAGGGCATTAGGTTTATGGTGCTGAGAAATCAGGCTGTAAGCCATCCTTAGCTGGCCAGGCAATGGCTTGTAGAGAAGGAGGACCAGAGGCAGGTTTTTAAAGGGCTGCCTGGCCCGGTAAGAATTGCCAAGAGGGAAGATTACCCCAGCAAAGAAACACCTGAGCCACAGGGGTTCGGAGTTGAAGAAACTTACAAATAATCAAATCTATGAAAGTCAAGCCTGCAAATGTGGAGGGCTTTGTTATTAGTTTACAGTTATATGTGCATTACTTCCAACAACAATCACTACAGACACGGGACCAATGAGAAACATGCCTGTCACTGACATTCATTTTTAAAAATATATTATGTATTTTTTTTAAAAAATATTAACTATATTTTTTTTTAACTGCTGGGATAATTACAACTTAATTGTTTTGTACTTGCAGCATAGTGTGAAACAACATATATCAAAAGGCAAATCTAATTCTAAGTACCAGCTAGAAGAGATGCCCTGAACTGATGGAACTGCAGTAAATGTTAATGTTAATTTATCGAATAGTGTTAATTTATCAAGTAGGGACTAAAGACTGGATTTAACCCACAGCTGAGCATATGATGAACATGCCTCAAAAGATGAACATGCACTCGAAGTCTAATATAAGGATTCAGATTTTCTTACAGGCAACTGTGCACATGATTGCAGCCTTAGCAACATGGTATTTTAGCTATTCCTTGGCATAAGCTATTAACACATTGGCAAGGAATCATCCATGTTGTCTAGCACAGATGATTTTGTTGCTGTTTTGCTGTCCAACTACTGACCTTCAAAACTTGTATGGTGAAGAGAACTTACTTAACGGGCATCTACAAACTGGCAACATGATTTTTATATGAGTGCTAAGCTAACTCCGTTTAATTGATTTTTCCATGTTGTACACTGAGAAATAGGATTGATATAGCTCTTGAATAATTCAGAATGCTGATTCCTAAGGCCAAAAAAAAAAAAAAAAAAAAAAAAAAGGCAAGAAATAAGCAAGTAATTATCACTCCAGCAGAGGTCAAAAGGACAATCTGGCCTTGCGTTCATCATGTGCCGGGGCATCTAGATTCCTTGCAGATCTTGCTTGCTTTTATTACCCTTCTGAAATATTATTAAAAAGGGGAGCACTGCTCGGCAGTTCACTGTAGAAGAGATAGAGGAAGTGTTAATTTTTAAGCAAGTTTGACAAAGATTGAGTTTCATATGACAAATACTGTCAGCAAGACAGGGTTCTGTCAGTGGAAGAAGTTTAAACATTAACAATTTCTGTCAGGCTGTTGACACAACCACGGCAGACATTTCCCAAGATGCTGAGATGACTGCTGGCATTTGTCAACAATCCTGTCACAGTGACAGCAATAAGACCATGTCTGGAAATGTGACAGTTTTGGCTTTGTGCTCCCCTGGGCATTGGCCCAGGTGTTCAGAGAAAGTGTGGGAAAAACCCACATTTCTGCATTGTCATTCGAACGCAGGGAGGAAAAAAAAAATACAGGAGGAAAATGAGCTGTCACTCCAATTCCCATGGTGCTTTTCTGCTTAGCATAACTGTACTCTGTGGCCCAGGGTCCACTGGTCCATACGCTGACAGATAATTAAGAAAGCAGCAGCTTTTCTAGACGGCTCTTCTTCATGATTTGCATTTTAGCCAGAGGCGACCAGTTATAAAAAAAACATGATGGGAGATGGTAAGAAGGCAATTAGATGGATGGATGGCTGACTGACAGCTCTCTGGTATTGCTATTCCAGATTCCGTCATACACAGTCTGGCAGGAACTAACTTTTGCACTTTTTAAAACTGAAAAAATGTAGGTCTATATATACAATGATATTGTCATATAAAGCTGATTTTCTTTTTACAGTTTTTCTTTAAATAAACATACAGCATTTCATCAGTGCTACACTCAGTGTGGCTTTCATGATTTACTCTTCTTTTTAATCATCTCAGAAATGATGGTATTAGATCTTTTTGTTCTTTGTAAATAGTGTGATTGTGCTTTGAAGAAGTTGTTGTTGTTGTTGTTGCTGTTGCTGTTACTGGTTTTTTTTAGAAAATACTGACCATGAGAATGGGATAAACAGAGGCAGATAAGTGTAGCCGAGGGAAAGTTATCTAATAATTGCTATTGGTGTTTGAATGCATCATTTCTTTTCTGTAAACCTGGAGAAAACAATGATCTACTTTTAGAAAAGAAACTGTCTCCGAATATCCTGTGCTATGTACCCACTTCATACTAAGTTATTTATTAGGCAGGAAATAACTTCACGCTAAAGAACATCATCATCATCATCATCATCATCATCATCGTCACCATCACCATCTTACTTTATATTTTATTTTGTGTTCATTTATTATTTTGAATGTTTTATAAATGCTATTCTCCTCCTGATCCTATGTCAGAGCTTAGCAGTTGTTAGCTATACATACTGTTTTTGTGTAACTGCTAATCTGAAGTCTAAATGTATACATTTTGATATTAAAATATGTTTGATATTAAAATAAAAAATTAAATGCTTTGGAAAATCACCAACCAGTTACAAGAGAGTGCATCTTTGGGGACATGAATAATAAACCATATTTCATTTCCCCCCCACAGTACCTAATTCAAAAAATTATGTCTTCTCTAAAGAAATATTGCAGGGACTTCTTAAAAAGTACTATAAAATATTTCTCTTTATTCCCAAATTTATTTTACCATTAAAAGATTATTTACCACCATTGTGTTGTGAATGGCATTCAGGGCAGCATGCCAATATTTTATGAAACATCAAAACAATAACAACAAGCATAAAATCACATACAAAATAAAAAAGCACATTTTTGCAAACAAATGAATCATCCCTTAAAGAGTGCAATAGTGCAAAAACAAACTAATATCACTAACCAAAGAAATAGTTGAAGTGAAGATGAAACTAAGCACTCTATAAATTCAGTCATCCACAAAAGGCTCAGGCAAATAGCTCAGACTTCATCTGGTACCTAGAAGAAAAAGAAGCATAATAACATATTGAAGATGCTGTACACTTGAGATCAAATCAGGCCAGAATTGTATGAATTACAGTTCCAGTGCCATTAGTTATATGAACTACAGAAAGGTGTTTGGAGCATTATAAAGCCTATTTGCAAATTAGGAAGCTGAAGATTTAACTAAATGCTCAAAGGAAATCTTAAAAAGAGGACTGGTATCCCTGTCTTTTAAGTTACTTGCCATATGGTCTCTATTAATGGCACCTTACAGCATTCCTTCGAGACAGGGAGAGCTGATGGAAACATGGAATTTTACTACGGCGCAATAATTCAACATTTCCCTATAGGACAGATGAAAAAGAAGTTTCATAGTAGAGAACTATTGTGGAAAACCAATTTTTCTCAATAAGGTTTGGGCAATAAGAAATGCACAAATTCCACCAGAATTGGTAAACAAACAAAAATGGACTTGTAAATTGTTCTTTCTGGCTACCTAATCTACCTAATCTGGCTACCTGGCTACCTAATCTAATTGTCTTATTTAAAAATCCCATCCATACACTTGTCACTAACTAAGGCAAATTTTGCTTTTGGTAACAAAAGGAAGGTCTGATCCTAACTTAAAATTGAAATGAACCTTGAAATGAACCCAAAGTTCACCCCATACATGTGTACTCAAAAATAAACTGCAAATGAGTTCAGCTGGGCTTACTCCTAGGTAAATGGGTATAGGAATGAAGCTGAATACATTTCTAAGGTATAGCAGGTGACTTATTTCTAAGCAGATTTGCAAATTCATTGTGAAAGCTGTTTCATAGTAGACAACACACTTTTATCACTTTTCAAAGCTTATTCTCTCATTTTTTTTCATGTTGTATCCATATGCTCTAGCCTTGCTTTCCCCTTTGCCCCATTTCATCACTGTTTTGCACAGGGAAAGGGATGAATTTGAAGCTGATCCTTTGTTATTCATGGATGCTATCCACGTAAGTTGGAGCCTTGGTTTTCCAGGACAGCCATCGCAGAGAGGAGAGGTTCTCCATAAGGCTTGTCACCTTCCATGTTTGGCAGAAGTGGGTCACCTAGAAAGAGGGAGCTCCCCTGTTTTTGTGTTGGTACAGCTAGAGCTCAAGTGGCTAAGGCTCTAGTTTCTAGCCCCAAATCAGTTGGTGCTCACTTAGTTCACGTACATATAACAGTCCCTCTCCCCTACCATTGCCTGCCGGCTGGGTTGAGACAGACTTTGTAACAGCATTTGGAAAAAAAAATCCTATTTAATGAAATTCCTGTTAGCAGAATTTATATCTTCTTTGATTACCATATATACCCATGTATAAGTTGACCTCCTGTGTAAGTTGAGGGCAGGTTTTAGTGCCAAAATTATGGATTTTGATATGACCTGTGGCATAAGTCAAGAGTCATTCCACACCATTTTTCTACCCAGGCATTCAGAAAGGCCTTTTGTTACTTTACTCAGGGAAGAGATGGTTCTTTTTTTGGGGTGGGTGGGAGAATGAAAGTTCAGGTACAGTATTAACTCTTATCAAAAAAAGAACCATTTGTTTCTCTGAGTAGTGTTGAAAGGTGAGAGGAACTAAGGGGAATAATAATAATAATAATAATAATAATAATAATAATAATGAATTCAATCATGCCTGCACACAAGATTCAAACAGTCACACACTCAAATAAGAGTTAACTGAAGGAAAAGGAGGAAAGGTTGACAGCGAAGTTTCAGGGTTTTGGGCAATAGTTACCAATCCAGAAGAGTAGTGAAGAAACAGTGATGTGGCTTAGACTTGCGTCTAAGGGCATTACAAATTGGGGTTCAAAGTGACATAGTGATGTTCAGCATTTGATGACCAACTGGTCAAAATGAAGGATTTTTGTACCCAAAATCTGTCTGGAGGGCGTAGGTGTAAATGGCTCTCTGGTCGAGTAAACAAGGGAGTTTGCAACACACACAATGGGGTCTGGAATGAGTTGATGGTCTTACTTTTAGGTGACAGAGACATAATAGATATCATAATAGCTCTGTAATAGTGGACAGGCTTGGGTACAATGAGAGAAATTTCCAGGTTGATGGGAAGAAGGTTGAAACCGTCAATTGCTATTATCTGATAGCAGAGCTATTACAGCTTAATTTAAACCTATCACCTTTCACCGCTATCACCTTGTGACTTCCTAACAATGACCTGGCTGCCTGGAGGGGATCTCTGACCTACATTTGCACTGTAGGGGTTCAGCCAGTGTTTTCCTTTTGCCCAGCTGGGCCTTCCAGTCACATCAGGGTATATGTTTATATCAAAGCCAATTGATATATCTTGTCAATTAAATCACATTTCCTCAATTAAACCATATCAAAGTGTGGGGGTGTACAGCTACTAACAAGACCTGTGTCTTTATGCTGATGTAAAGATATAAGAAACTGTTTAAATGAATTCTGAAGATCTTTTGAGCTTGAATGTACATATGAAAACAAATATTTTATTTTGTTTGTTATTTTAATAAAGATTATAGTATATTTTTTAAAATTTTAACTCAGCTGAATAATTTTCAGTAGTAATAACCAAACAGAAACACAAGACATATATCATTTAATCATTCCAAATAACAATTGAGAGGCTATATCCTTTTTACACAAAGGGGATGTTTTAAAGGGAAGGCCAGAGTTGAATAAAGTGTCAAGGCACCTTAGCAAACTGGGGTTGGGGAAACTGCCATACCAGTCTGTGAGGAGAAAAAGCAGGCCTTGTCACAATATAGTACTTCCAAACCTTAATAGTTATTGCTTTGTTCACATAGTTTATCTCACCACTCCTCAATTTGAAAATAGAACAGGACATCTTGAGAACAGAACTAGTAAGGGGTTTAAAAGGAAAGGAGATTACATCAAGACACTGTAACAGCTAAAAGGTGAAACGCTGAGCAGTGTCAGCCTTCCAAGATAGGGATTACACTGGTGTAGAAGCCAACCTGCTACCAGTTGCATTTCTGCTTGAACTGATAAAGATGGTATTAGTTTCCCCCTAACTCCCTGATTGGGTTGTGGCATTTCAACCTGCACACTGAGGCACTCTCATCTAGCTTAGAATTCTGCAACTTTCACAGCAGTCGTGGGCTTACGACATCCAAATTGTTGTTCTCTAGATATGTTCTAACTCGTCAATATCCTTAAGATGTGAGGGACAAATGCAAACTCCAACATTTAGGCCACGAAAATGAAACACACATTTGTTGTTGCTAACTGCTGTCAAGTTGATTTTGACTTATGGTTACTTTGTGGATGGGATACCTGCAAGTCACCCTTATCATCAACTGCCCTGCCCAGGCCCTGCAGATTCAGGGATGTGACACACTTACAGGATGGCAGATAACTGGCTGAGCAGCAGCACATGTGGAAGGGACTTTGGGATTATTGTTGTTTGTTAATTAAACATTACCCAGCAGTGTGATGCTGCAGAAAAGAAGGCAAGCAATATTTTATCCTGCATTTATAGAACTGTAATTTCCAAGACAAATAGTCCCACTATATTCTGCACTAGTTACCAAAAGCACTAGTCAGGCATTATCTGGAGCGCTGCATTCAGTTCCCAGGCTCTCACTTTAAGAAGGTTACAGGCAAGTTGGAGTGGGTTTTGAGAAGGGCAACAAGGATGATAAGAGATACAGAGAACAAAACATATGAGGAAAAGTTAAGGATTTGCGCATTTTCAGCCTGGTGAAGAGAAGACTGGGGGATAACATGACTGCACTCGTTCAATATCTAAAGGGCTGTCACAGACAGGAGGGTGCAGGTTTGTTCCCTGCTGCTTTAATGGGGTAGGACCAGGTTAATGGTTTTAAATAACAGGAGGATAGGTTTTGATTGAATGTTAGAAAAAATTTCTTGACAGTAGGAATAGTTCAACAGTGGAACCAATTACCTAGAGATTTCCTCTAGGATTTATTTATTTATTTATTTATTTATTTATTTATTTATATTATTATTATTATTATTATTATTATCTGCTATCAGATAATAGCATTATTATCTTTTCTAGTGAGTTATGTCTTTTTATTATATTGTCAAAGTACAACAATCTCAGTTTAGTCATCTTGGCTTCTAGGGAGAGTTCAGGCTTGATTTCCTCTAGCTCCAATTCATTTGTCTTTTTAGTAGTCTATGACATCAGTAGCTCTCTACTCCAGCACCACATTTGAGATGAGTTGACTTTCTTCCTATCAGCTTCACTGTCCAGCTTTCACAACCATACATAGAAATTGGAAATAGGATGGTCTGGATAATCCTAACTTTAATATTCAGTGATATATCTTTACACTTTAGGATCTTGTCTAGCTCCTTCATAGCTGCCCTTCGAGGTCCTAAATTTCTTCTGATTTCTTGACTGCATTCTCTGTTCTGATTAATGACTGAGCCATGGTATGGAAAATCTTGAACAATTTCAACATCTTCATTATCTATTTTAAAGTTGCGTAAATTATCTGTGGTCATTATTTCATGTTCAGCTGTAAGTCTGCCTTTGAACTTTCTTACTTGACTTTCTTTAGGCTGGCCCCTTGCTTGCTTGCTTTTGCCAACAGGCAAAATGTTGTTATTCAAGCATATGAGCATTATATTTTGTTGAGATGTATTTATTTTTAAAACTTTTTTACGTTTTTATAATGATTTATTGTTTTTAAATGATTATTTTAATTTTTTTAAATTATATATATATTTTAACTTTTCTGGAAGCTGCCCTGGGTCCCACACTGGGAAAAAGGTGGCTTATATATACAGTAAATAAATAATTGTTCCAAGTCTTTGCTATTTTCTGCTAGTAGTATAGTGTCATCTGTGTATCCTAGATTGTCGATTTCCCTTCATCCAACTTTCACAACTCCTTTCTCTGAATCTAATTTAATCTAACAGATTTATGTATGTTATGTTCAGCATGAAGTTAGACAGATGGGTTGATAGAATGCAGCTTTGCTTGACTCCTATTTCTCTGTATTCTGTCCTTAAAGTATTCTCTTGTTCTGAATATTGGTTATGCACCAGGACAATCAAATGTTATTGCACATCCATTTTGTTAAGAGCCCTCCATAGTTTTTTTATCTACACAATCAAAGACTTTGCTAAAATCTATAAAACACAGGCAGATATTGTTCTGAAATTCTTTGGTGGATAAATTCATTATCCAGCCTTCCCTTGGGTGAAATGCCTTAGCCCCAAGGGCAATCCAAATTACATTTGGTTGCTTCCTGGACTGGCATAACTGGAGGGTAACTCAGGGAACTCCCACCCAAGCCACAGGGTCCTACAAGTGCTAGCCCTATTCCCAGGTTAGCCCCAGGTAGCCTCCTTCCCTACCACCTGGGATGCAGGGCCCTAAAGAGGAATGTCTAGACCCCTACCCTACACCAAAAGGAGGTGCCAGAAACTGATCACCAAAGTCTTATATTCTCTTCCCACCACATGCCAAGGACAAGGGAAAGATGTCTGCTTAGTCCCTTTCCCTCACCAGGCTGACGAAGATGGTTCTCACCCTCTGTTGCAGACTCTTCAGAAATATAACATATATATAGAAATATAACAGAAATAACATATTCCCCTCTTCCAACAAATGCGCACCATCAGTCCTGTGGTGCTCATGCCATCGAAAGGCTATCCGAGGATGAGACAAAAAGTGACCAGATCTGCATACATATTCATTCCCGCCTTTTTCATTTTTTTTCCTATTTTTTTCTCGCTTATCTTTTGTAATTATACTTCAAAAATCCAGTAAGTTCTTTTTAAGAAAGTGAAATAAAGTTTAAAACAATTGATTAAGTATCATTGTCTCTGTACAACTGTTGCACATTTATTAGGCACATTTAGAAGTTATGTTTTTCCCCATAAACAGAACATATTTGAAAAGCAAGGACAGTGTTTCAACAAGACATGAACACTGGTTCCTTGTTATCTGGGAGAGAAGTGACCAGAGGGTTCTATTCCTGGATCTAGTTTTGTTCAGCATCTTCATAAGTGATTTGGATAATGGAGTAAAGCGTGTGCTTATCAAATTTTTGGAGAGGACACCAAACTGGGAGGGGTAGCTACTACCCTAGAAACTAAAATCAAGATAATCTTAGCAGATTGGAGAACAGGGCAAAACTGAGCAAAACTTAATTTCAAAAGGGATACTAAATGTAGGCAGAAAAATCAGATGTACAAAGTATATAAAGTGGATGGTCCCTTGAAAGCTGAACCTGAGAAAAGTATCTCTGGACCCTGGCAGACCACAAGTCAACAGTATGACGGGCAGCCAAAAAATACAGTGTAGTTCTAGGCTGTACCTGCAGAACTATAGTGTCAAAATTAAGAGATCAATTGTCTTATTCTGTTCTGCTTTATGCATACCTCATTTAGAATAGTGTGACCAGTTCTGGGCACCACAATTCAAAAAATATATTCAGTTCTGAGCACCTCATCAACAAGCTGGCACATGTCCAGAGGTGGGTGACCTATGTGGTAAAGGGTCTAAAAATCAAGGCCTATGAGGAACAGCTTAAGGAGCATCACGGACAGTTTGGAGAAGAGAATATTTGAAAGGATGACATGTAGAAGATGCTGCAAAGTTTGTTTTCTGCTGCTTCTGAGACTAGAATATGAATCAATAGATTCAAATTACAAGAAATACAAATTACTGTAATGCATGTTTGACAGTGGAATAGGCTGCCTCAGAAGGTGGTGGACTCACCATCTTGGAAGTCTTTAAATACAGGCTGGACGGGCATCTCTTAGAAGTGCTTTAGCTCTGTATCCCTGCATGACAAGGGTTGGATTAATGGCTCTTGCAGTCCCTTCCAGTTCAATGATTCTATGCAGTAGACCATTTTGAATGCAACCCACTTTTCTTGGTTTAAGATTCTTATGCAGAAATTCAATGTCATCTCTCGGAGATGCTTAATTTAATTTAATTTAATTTACTTTACTTTAATTTAATTTTTATCCTATCTCTCTCTTAGCAGGGCTTACAACAAATTGAAACAAAGTACAGTTAAAATCCTACTGTAAAAAGGTTGAAAACAACTAAACTGTTCTATTAAAAACATAATGGTAAATTTAACAAAGATTTAAAAGATAATAGAAAAAAAAAAGATAAAATCACAGCACACCACATTAAAACACCTTTATGCCACATGGGTCAAGAGCCAAAGTCCTGCTTAAATAAAAAGGTCTTTGCTTTCCTAAGGAAAGAGGGCCAGCCCAACCGCAAATGCTTGTTTTACTGGGTGTTGGACTAGATGGCCTTTAGGATCTCCTCCAACTCTGATTCTATGATTCTATTTTACACATCTAAGTGGTCATAATTACCTTTCCCTAGCCAGCCCTACAACATGGAGGACTGCTATTTAAAACAGCATTCTCGGTATCCGTATCAGATTACAAGACCAAGATGCTGGGGAAGAAGCCAACATTTAAACTGTTATAAAACTCATGTAGATGTGGATATAAATTTTTAGTAATATGTGATGCTTTGCTTCCTAGTAAATTGAAATACCAGGAAAATAAAATTGAAGAGTGTCCTACATCAAATGGACCCACTAACGTTGAAAACAATATTAAAAATGGGTGAGTGAGCAGGGGATGGGGGAGAAAAAGTTAGGAGGCCAGTGAAGACCTGGAAAGTCAAGATAAAATTAACTTTATTGTGTAGACAACTGAACCAGGGAAGGAAGATAGCAGTATGATTGCTGTCTATGGGACTGTTAAAGTTGGCATTTTGAGCAGGCTTAACTCCCATAATTAAAGCTCAAGGGAGTCCTGCAGAATGGGAGCTATAATAATCAAGTCTAAGAGATTCAACAGAGAAAAATGTCTCGTTATGAGAGAAAATCTACAGGCTAACAATGTTAAAATGATTTATTCCCTCTCCCTCCTGCACACTTTGGAATTTCATAATGTTATTATGACAGCCTGAATTAACTGAATAGTGATACGTGGCATGTTCCTTATAAGTGCACCAATACAAAATGTAACCATACAATACAGAAACTCACAATATGGTACTCTAACATTCTGAGTATGAAACCCCAGAACCACAGTCTGGACATGGTGAACCATGCTCTGGTGACTTGTTCCAGCCGGACTTCGCATCCACCCAAGTTGAAATGAACTCTGCTTGGGAAGGACGCTGGTTCATGCAGACCTCTGTCCTGTGGCCACTGAAGAAACCTGACTGGAGCGGAAGCCTCCTGCGCTGCCCAGATCTGATGTAAGCAATGAATGCCATATATTTCCAGTTGCCTGGCAACCAGAAAATATCTTGAGTGAGTTCAAGAGGCTGGGTCAGAGCATAGGGTTTCCAGTCTCTACAGGAAGGGGAGGAAGAGAGCAAAAATACCCAGAGGCAAAAAAGACCCCCCTTTTTTGCAACCTAGACCTTTCAGAGGATGGCACTCTGCCCTCAGGGCTTGCAATCAACTGTTGAATTAAGGCAAGCAGATAGCCGGTCCTAGCTAAGTGATATCTCGACTAAGCAAGTGGGCTTAGGAGAGACAAGCTGGGAAGATAAGCTGGGAACTCGAGTGTGGGCTGGCCATTTTGGTGTTCCAAAACATGGCTGCAGACAGCGTAAGATCTTGTGCACACATACCTTACCATGACCAGTTGCCATCTCAGCTTGCCTACATCAAGGGCTTGAAATGGCCCCTCTCAGTCATCTGCCAGCAATTGCTTACTTGCATCATACATCAACTTGATCCTGTATCCCCAGGGTACCAATAACCAGCTCTCACCTATCTCCCAGAGTAATGGCTATCTATGACTCACTAGAGGGGGCCATGCTGATATCCTTCACAGAAACACAGGAAAACATGGGACGTAATAGATACCTAAAAACTGAAAGCCAGCATGGTGGCATAGCTTGAACATTGGACTATGACTCTGGAGACCAGAGTCCGATTCCCTGCTTGGCCATGGAAACCTTCAGCACGACACATACTCTCAGACCTAGAAAACCCCATGATACTTTCACCTTGAGGTTGCTGTAAGTTTGAAATGATTTGAAGGCACACAACAACAACAGCGACAAAAGACAGAAGCACTAGCTTGAATCTGAAGAGTCTAATGCAAGACGTCCAATGTTGGAAGAATCACTACAGTTGAAAAGGAGAGGGCCATTGCCCTAAAGGAAGAATATTGACAAGTTGCACCCATCAAGAACTTAGAAGTTCCTCTTGGCACATCTGTTTGGGGATGTATATAGTACAGAAGCCAGTATTTCACATCATATTTTCCCTGTGTATATTGGCTTTTGAGGATGGAAGCAAAGGGCAATGGCAAACGGTGGTGGCAAATAGGGGCAGCCATGGGGAGGGATTGAACCCCTTGGGGAATTTTTGAATAGCTGCCATGGTTTACTGAATAGCTGCCATGACACACCCTACAGAAACTAGCCACTAAACAATTGTACATACACGCAAAAATGTATGGCTGACCTGTTAAGGGACAAACATGGAGGAACCATGGAGCTATGCTCTAATCATTTTCTAGGAACATTCCCAATGCACACACAAGATGAGATCAGAGGATGAATTGAAGATTTTTTTTTTTGAGCACATTTGAAATAATTGGTACAATGTCAGAGTTGTACCACGTTAAGTGAACTTCACTTCTTGTTTCCTTGGCCTATCCCTGGAAGTTGTAGATACATTGATGGTTGAGGAGACAACCCAGTACAGCAGAATAAACTCTACTTTTCTGAATATCTTATACTTATCATAAGACAATTTAGGAAGATGACATATTAGCCAGGGCTCTGCCTGTGAGCAGTCAATAACAACATTTTAATTTTTATGTGTGGATAAAATTAAGGCTTATTGTATATGCTGTGGGCCAGATGAGTTACATTGGAGCAGTTTGTTTCCACACTTCCCCATTGATGGCAAGAAACTGGGTAAGTGATAATAAATGGCCATAGGTTTAATGGAGGCGTTCACATAGAGGAGGCTGGCAAAATGCATGTTTGAAGCAAGAACTTGGGCTCTAACCCAAAGACCCACCAATTTGATAGGCGGCCAGTAGCCACTGGAAGATTGGGCACAAAGATGAGATGGTCAGAAATTATATTTGCCCATGACATACTGATATTTCCCATACTATAGAGACCCAGTGTATATAAACAGTAGGTATGATGTTACAGTGTGTCTTGCCCAGAATGCCAGAAGATAGAGGAGTCATCCACCATTGGGTTCTTTTTGATTCCTGTGCTTTTACTAACTGCTGTATTTGAACACCATAGAACGTGACACCTACTTATATGATTCAGACCTTTTGTCTTGTGTTTTTAAAGAGTTATGTCACATGCAGGTGGTAGTTATGACGTAACCCTCCCCCAACATCTACTCTGTATGTCTAATCAAAAGTTGGAGACAAATCTACAAAATAAATATACCTCCTGCATGGATTATGGTTATGTACACATAGAGATACCTTTGGAAGGAACCGAGAACTTTTATTGGTACAGAATATTGCTGCCTGAATTCTAATAGAAATAATCAGGTTTACTCATATTACATCAGTTTAACTGGCCACTTGCTCATGTCTAGGCTCACTCAAATAGTTGGAGGACAAAAATAACTTGAGGAAGCACCTCCAGCCAGCCCATGCCAAGATCCTCAGCAGTAGTCCTTCTCCAATTGTCTTTTCTTTTGGGGATGTCTCAACTACAGGAGAGAGGCCTTTTACAGGTGGTGCCAGGGTTTGGAATGCCATACTTGAAGCTGCTTGGCTGGTGCCACATTGCAGTCCTTTCAGTGCTAGGCTAAAATATGTTTATTGATCTAGGCATTGTAAAACTGTGTAAGCCTTGGTATGTATAATGGTTTTATCTACTGTCTTTTATCATTTTGAATAGTTATATAAATATCTCTTTAAAATCTTGGAAATGATGAAGTTTGGTGAGGCTTTCACATCTTGGATTGAGGTGATTTACTCAGAACAGTGAGCTCACTTGATTGTAAATACTGAAAAATCCAAAACCTTTCCAATAGAGAAGGGCACCAGACAGGGTTGCCCTCTCTCTCTATAGTTTATCTTGGTCCTTGAAATTTTGCTTAGAGAAATTCAACAAAACTCCATCTGTGGTGTTAAGATTGGTAAGGGACATTATAAATACAGAGCATTTGCAGATAATGGGGTCATCTTTCTGGAAGATCCTTTGCCGCAAATGGTGAAGCTAAATGAAATGTTAAAGAGATTTGGCCTTTTGGCGGGATTCAAAATTTACAAATCGAAAGCAAAAATCCTGACCAAAAATTTGAGGAAGGCAGATAAAGACACATTGGAAACAATATCTGGAATAAAGTGCATGGATAAAGGAAGCTGCCTAGGGATTGTGATAACAAACAATAACAAGCAGCTGTTCAGTAATAATTACCTGCCTGTTTGGAAGCAGATTCGCCAGGAAACTGATGTATGGAAGAAACTGAACTTATCCTTTATGGGAAGAATGTCTTTAATCAAAATGAGTATCCTCCCCAAACTGTTTTTTTTTTGTTCCAAATGATTCTGATTGTGGTTCCTGCAAAGTGGTTTAACAAATGTACAAAAGACCTGATAGACCTTTTGTGGTTGGGTAAAAACCAAGGATAAAACTGAAGGAAAGGGAGATTTGCCCTGCCGAATATGAAAATCTATTACAAAGCAAGCTGCTTAGTATGGATGAAACCATGGTTTATCCTGAATAACCCCAGGGTTCTAGTCCTGGAAGGCCATGAACATTATTTCGGATGGCATTCCTATTTGTGGTACCAAAAAGTTGATGTGCAGAAAGTGTTTAATAACCATGCAGTCCGACAATCCTTGTATAAAATATGGATGAAATATAAAAGGTATCTATGCCTGAAACTCCCATCTTGTTTATCTCCAATTGAAGCCCTTTCGATCAAAGGCCTCAGAGGTGATATAGAATGGGTTACATACAAAGACCTTCCTTATCTATCTGATGGTATGATGCAACTGAAAAGCCACCAGCAGTTCCAACAGGAAGGAAGGATGATGCACTGGTTCCCATATCTTCAGATTCAAGAGAGGTTTAAAAAAGATCTGAAAGAAAGTGGAACTGATATGAACCCAACATAATTTGAATTAGAGTTAAAGAAGGGAAACCAACACTTGTTATCAAGAATGTACCAGCTACTGCTGTGGTTTGATTTAGAGGAGGAAGTGATTAAAGAATACATGATAAAATGGGCTACTGACTTAGGCCAAAATATTAGTCTTGATGAGTGGGAAAAAGCTTGGAACAAGGTCACCAAATTTACTAGATCTTATAGTTTACAAGAAAATGCCCTCAAGATTATGTTTAGATGGTACCTTCTCCCAGTAAGTACTGCTAGGATGTTCAAAAACTCAAAAGATAAATATTGAAAATGTCATAATGAAAAGGGTACATTCTTTCATCAATGGTAGGGATGTAACAGAGCACAGAAATTTTGGTTTATGGTACAAGCAGTTCTGCAAAAAGTAATAGAGAAAAAGATTGAACTAGCCCTTAAGATGTTTCTATTGGGAATATTGGATCCAAATCTGGTGGTAGGGGGGAGAGCAAAGAGAGGCTAATATGGTATATGGTTTCAACAGCTAGGATTGTACTTGCCAGGCATTGGTGGAAGGTCTCAATTCCATCAAAAGGGGAATGGTTGGAGAAATTAGTAGAGGTGGTAGAAATGGACAAGCTCACTTACCTATTAGGTAATAATCCAAATCACAAATTTCTTCAAACATGGCAGCCATTTATAAATTACTTGCAAAAGGTAACGGAAAATGTAACGTAAAAGGTACAAATTGTGTAATATGTATTTTTGAAAATAAGAACAAGGTAAAGCTTAATACAAGGAGACGAGGAATAGATAGTATGGAAATAGAATGTTCCGAGAGAATGGTATTAACACATATATGTTATTATCATAGAAGTTCTGTCAAGATTGTGATTCAATTAACTAAGGGTCAAAATAGAATTTGTCAGAGTGATTAGAGAAACAATTTATACCAGTATGTTCTACTGACAGAATGATATAAATTGTAAATAAGAATTTAAAAGGTTATATAAAAAGAATGGAATCTACCCAATCTGTAATTCTAACAGAGAGAAAAGTCAACTTCAGTGTAGATATCTGTCTTCCTTCTCCTTTTTTTGCTGTTGTTCATGTTATCGTTATGTAGATAGTTATTATTTTGTTTTTCTTTATTTGTCCTAATTATTTGTTATATATGGTATTGTGATCTTATTGTTATTTTGTCACTGTTTTTGGATGTTTGTCTTAACAATTCAATGGAAATTAATAAAAATAATTAAAAGAATCAAATAGTTATATAAATATCTATTTAGAGATATATAAATACTGAAAGCGTCACTTTCTGCTTTCTATAATACAGTCGATTGTTTGTCAATAGTATGACTGTGGATGCCAAAGGCTAGTGTGACTTACATTTAAATCACATCTTTATTATATATAGCATATAGGGATGTGTGGGCAGCAGGCAAAGAATTGGAGATTGTTCCCGATATCCCCTGAAGGCTGTTGTTACTTCTTGTGTTCTTGTGTATCTTGAATTATGGCTATTTATCATGTGTTTGTGTGTTTGTGTTGTCAGCAATATCAAGCAGGAAAATACCACACCATTTCACTTACTATTGAGGTGTGTACCCCTCAGGTACCTAATCAATAGGAGACAGTTGTCTAAAAATATGGATGTCAACAAATTTGAGGAGTCATTTGTCAGCTGCTGAATTTGGATCTTTAAAAAAAAAAAATCTAGCAACTAGTAGAGGTTGGAGAACTGCTGAGGAGTTGTTTTTACAGAAAAATCTGAAGTGGGAGCAAGTATGAATGCATGGTCCAAAGTTACACTGCAAATTTTATGAAGACTCCAAGTTGTCAGTGTGTTAACAGTGATATGTTACAGCTGTGTTATATGCCTTAAGCTGGATGGATGCAGACATTAACAGAACCAACTGTATATCACAAAACTTCAATGAGAATGTCTTTTGCAGTGATCATGGAATGATTATAGCTGCAGAATTATGGAGATCCTTTTCTTCCACTTTATTCCATCACATGAGAAGGAAAAGGTTACCTTGTGTCTTTTCATGCTGCGAGTTCTTGAGGAAAGTGGACAGGAAAACCACAGAGCACCACCAGCTCCTCTTTTCTTTCTGGTTATGCTGGAAAAACCATTTGTGTTAGACCTACGTTCAACAATGGAAGTGTGCTTTAACTCTCTGGATCTTCTAGGTTGTGTTTCTATGAATTTACATCACTTGATACTAAGCCCCACTCAGCTTGTTGTACTTACTTCTGAGCTGACAAAAACAGAATTTCACTCATTAGCAAGTAAGTGCTGTTGAATGTACCGAGTAAATATGGTTTGCTTCTGAGTAAGTATGCTTCAGATTGTACTGTTCACCTGCAGTGATGGCCAGCTATCAATTTGTAAGAATTGTGCTAATTAAGCAGAGTTTTTAGACCAAATTGTAAGCTCTCTTCAACTTTTCAAAGGCAAATAAATATTTAAATGGGGAAAATTAAATGACCAATGTTAATGGGGCAATATAGGAAATG
Organism: Cyclura pinguis; assembly: GCA_030412105.1. Taxonomy (NCBI): domain Eukaryota; kingdom Metazoa; phylum Chordata; class Lepidosauria; order Squamata; family Iguanidae; genus Cyclura; species Cyclura pinguis. The sequence continues at coordinate 179,341,467 of CM059599.1, forward strand.
CTCAATTTTTAAAATAGACATAACATGTATTGAGGACTTCCATAATATATGAGTGAAACTATCTGGGATTTTTGAAAAAAAACAAACAAAAACAGCTAATTTTATCAATTTCTACATCATAAATTGAGGCTATCCCCTGCCCCCTGATTTTCACCAACTGTTTACTATTCTGATCTGCTTTTGTGGGAGAAAGAAATCTAATGTTGGGATCCTCTGTTTTCTCTCTTAGTTCCTATTACAGCTATAAGCAGCTAGTCAAATTTATAAATAGCAGTCGTTTTCAATGTTCATGTTGCCTGTTAAGATTGTCAATCCTTTGTTGTTTCTTTCTACTGTAGGAGGAAGTTCTGTCTTGGGTGATTTTGGACATCTTGTTATCTCCTATTCCAAAATCTGTCAAACATGGAATGACAACTGGGACGCTGCAGTATACTCTCCTTCTGTTCAAGATCAACAACACCCACATGGAAGATTCACTGATTTACTAAGCATTTTATATTTTCAGATGTAGCTGGGGGGTACAGAACGTATTACTGTAAAATCATTGTGTTATTCATCCAGTCAGTTGTATCTATACATGTTCTCTTGAAATGTGGACATTTCTGATAACACAGAAGCATTTTACTGACAGAACAGCTCTTGTATTTGTTTAAGTCTTCACCCACAAAATATGGTACAGAGGAGATGAGACAAATACTTTACTGATGTTGGAAACTTGATAATCTATAGTACATATTTCAAAAGAAGAGATAGCTAGTAGGGCTGATAGATGGCTGGTTTTAAACTAGCCTAGAGAGTTTTAGTTCAGTCTGATTGTTGAAAAGTAATACATTTGTAGTGCTTACATAGTTGTTGTTGTGTGCCTTCAAGTCATTTCTGACTCATGGAGACCCTGAGGCAAATCTATCACGGGGTTTTCTGGGACTGAGAGTATGTGATGCACCCAAGGACACCCCGTTGGTTTCTACGGCTGAGCAAGGAACCAAACTCTGGTCTCCAGGGTCTTAGTCCAGCACTCAAATTAATAAATACACCACGCTGGCTCACATAGTGCATTCCTCTACATCTGAGCCTATTCTCAATGTAGCATTCAAATTGCCACTATGCAATGGTGTTATCCATTTGGCTGTCTTACGAGGGGGCACATCATTATACATTTGCCTGCCTTGGAAATAATGGGAGATGAATGATTTAAAAAAAGGAGTTTCATAATCCTTAATGGCATGGGATATTTCTCTAACTTCTGGGATGCCACATACCATTAAAGTTCAGAGGGTCACAAATGGCCAAAAGCAATCTTCCATTAGATGCAGAGGCAGAGAGTTTTTAGCAAGAGTTTGCTGAACTCAAGGTGCTCAGATTCATTATCCTTTCTGGCCTTGAGGGAGCTCTCATTTCTTCTCTTCCTTTCAGTGAGCAATAATAAATTACCTGTTTTGATTAGTCATTGATAATTCACACAAATGTTTTTTAGTGTCTAATGAAAGCTTTAAAGGGCTTCCTTGGCTGCTACTACTACTACTACTATTACTGCTATTATTATTAATCTATCACAAGTTGATTGCATGGAGATTGATGGTGTTGCCTCATTATGGGTGATGTTCCAATCTAAAGCCAGATAGGCAACAATGAAGAGCGTTCTTTCTTCCCTTGGGTGGTATATTGTGGTCCTTGTGGTGGTATCAGGCCATATACCCACCACTCCATGTATGGTATAATTGGCAAATATAGTTTAATTAGCATAAAATATAAATTATACATTGCTGTGGCTGAAAAGCTATGCTGGTGAAGAGGACTGGCTGAACATACGCAATGTGAAAGTAGGTCAGATGGGATCTCAGGGCACAGCCAGGTCATAGTCAGGGAAGCTCTGGTGATAATGAGCTTGCAAATGTCTCTCAAGGACTCAACCTTTAGAAACAATAGCATCCAAAATTTCCTCCACAGAGCAACTGATTGTCTTTAACCTGCTTCCCCTTCCTACTGAAATTCTCCTTTGTTTCCTCACCTGCCCAGCCATTAAAGATTTATCATGATTCTCATCAATCCTTTGTCACCTAATGCTATGGCCGTTAGTTCATTCTGGACCCCATTGTTACTCTACCAGAAAGTCATAACACCTTCCCCCTCAGGCTGGAAACCCTGGCTCTGAGACAGATGATTTGTAGTACTTTGGACATAAGCTCTCACTGTGCTGCTCCAGTTCCCATTCTTGTACTACCCTCAGACCCTCAGTCTGAGTTACATCATGTTGTCTCTTCTCTGCAGGATAGGTAAAAATCATCCACTTCACCCGAACTTCTCACTATCCAATGTTTCCTCCTTTTTCCTTCAGTTAGACCCTTTCTGCAACTCACCTTTTTGCAGAGCTGGGGTGCGGAGATTGCGCAAGCAGCCTGTTCCGAGAGGCTTTCGCGTCCCGGTTCCTTCAGCTCCGCAGCTGCTGCCTGCTTGCACTAGAGTCCCTCCTCTTCCTTCCACAGTGCAGCCTGGGATTTTCCCAGGCTGTGCTGGGGCAGGAAGCATGAGCACCGTGGCTCCGGAGCACCGCACGCACGGCAAGTGCGCATGGGGCCCTGGAGCGATGCGCGATTGTGCACCATTTTTGTCTCACAACCAAAAATGAAATAGTGTGTGGTCAGCGCCTGCCAGCCCCTGGAGCATCGTGCCACTGCGAGTGTGTCATGTGAACCGCCCCTCACAGTCATGCGAAACTCCAGGGGCCCTTTCACATGGCAAATACCATGCGAAAAGGACCTTAGTCTTGTGTGCTTGTGAGACTACTTGGATTTTATGTGTGTGTGTTAATTCTTCCAAGAAAATAAAACATTCTTGGATCTCCGGCTGGTGTCCCTGCATTAGTACTGGTATACATAGGTATAAAAGATCCTGCTAGGTTACCTGCCTCTTGCAGGTTTCCCCTTTTGAGCTAATATTCCCCACTGTTATATAAAGGTGCTGGCATCATGGGTGGACCTCTGAGTCACCCACCATTTGGGGTAACAAGATTCTTAGCTGGAGAACTCTGCTAGGCTAACTCATAAGGATCTTTTGGGAAACTAATCCACGCCTTTCCATTTAGAGACACTTTTGTATTGGTAATTGACAGCTAATACTATTCTGGTTAAAACTGAAGTTACTGTCCATTTTGAGGGCTTTTTAGGAACTGTTCAGTCTGGAAACTTCCAAAAGGACTGGGAAATAGAATAGAAACTGATTGGTTTATTGCAATAGCTCAAAACCTAGAGTACCATGAATCACACTGTACCACAAAATCCAGAATTCACAAAACAGAGATACATTTATTGGGCCAACTGAAAAGCACAAAATGTGTCATGTAAGCTTTTGAATCTTCATTGGCTTTTTCATCAAGCAACAATGTCATAAATCATACAGGACAAGAAAAGTGATGATGTTAGAGTCATAGACCTACAATCTGTCTCAGATATTACTTCTCTTGTCAATTAAGATGGTCTAGAGGGGTAGGTAGGCAGAAGCCACTCCCCTTCTTGGCCATGTGAGGACTGGGGACAAAGGGCAGCAAAACACAGGCAATAACATTTTAAATCTACTAGCAGCAGCCACTCCATTTGAGATTCAAGAAAATTCTGTCCTGTACATGGCTAACTGTCCCTTTCTTAGGTACAGAACATTGAATTTCCAAAAGAGTCTGTGTATGTTACGTTTGGAAAACTTTTAGGTGCTGTGTAAGTAAAACATGCCAATTGTAGTCCAAGTGAAAGAGTTTTACCTTTGTTGGAGGTAGAAATCTCAAAGAGTTAAATCCCAATCCTTTAATGCCCTCTTGTCAAAATTTCTTATTGTGGCAAAATCTGATATCTTCAAATCCAGGAAGTATGTTCAGGGATAGTCATGTTAGCTATGCAGCAAAATACAATAAAATCCAAAATCCACAAAACATTGATATCTGTTGGGCCAATTAAAATGCACAAAATACATCATACAAACTTTTGAATCTTCACTAGCTTCTTCATCAGGGAAAGATAGTAAAAATCATACAGGAGAAGAAAATTGATGACATTAGAGTCACAGGCCCACATTCTGTCTGAGATGTTCGAGGCAGCCTAACATAGTCCCGCTACTCTTTACAAGCTGAAATTAGGACATAGTATTGAACCAAGAATTAATTACTGCATACTCAAGAGCAGACTCACAAGCATCAAAGTGACTTAAGTTTGTCATATCTAACTTGCCTCATTTATTGCAATGGATGTACTTGTGTTGTGACTAAGGCCATTTCTGCACTACACTGTTATACCGCTATTATTCTACTTTCAACATCCTATGGAATCCTGGGGTTTGTAGTTTACTGAGGCCAAAGAGCTCTCTGGCTGAGAATTCTAAAGGCCCCTCTCTGAACTGCAAAACCCAGGATTCCAAAGGATGTTGAAAGTGGAATAACAGCACTATAACAGTCTAGTGCGGAAATGGTTTCAGTCTGGGTACCATTCATAGGACACTGTGCAAATGGACATATGATGCCTGAAACAATTTACAGAAACAGTTTAATACTTGGCTAAAACTTAAAGGAAACCAAGTGAGATATGCTGATACCAAGAGTAAGCTGCTTTGAGTGCTGTATGGCAGCAAGACAACTTATTATGCTCCCTCATATGCTACTTTTATATCTGCAAGGAAATTGACTATATATTGAAATCTCTCATCTGCAGTCTGAATTAGTACAGTCCAGTAAGGGTCAGTTTTACATCTTTGGCTAATCAAATGCCTATCTTCTGCCAATCAAGCATCGTCTTCTAACTAAATGATCTAATTTGAATTTGTCTCTTCAGTTTGCCTTTATGAAGTAGTTGCAGATGTATATTCTTGCTTTAAGTCCCCCTCCGAGAAGTGATCCAGGAGATTTATATTTGATCCTGTGGACATTAGGTAGATGAACACATTTTGATATTTCTACCCCTAGAATTCATTATTGGGTGTTTATTTCCCCTTTTAAAAAGTTTATGCATAGAAGCTTCTCCACTGCATGCAATTTGAATATTTAGATTGTATTGAAAGTGACTTCAAAAAAGGAGGGAATGAACATAGAGTTGCAAATACATTTACACAAATTACATACCAGAAAATACCTGAATTGAAAAGAAGAAACATTCCTAAAACTATTATCAAAAATTGTTGTTTTAAAAATTGGTTTAAAGGACAATTGGTCTGGGATTATATTTGGAGATTTTTTTTAAAAAAAATTTGGGATGGGATGTTCCTGCATGGCAGGGGGTTGGACTGGATGGCCCTTGTGGTCTCTTCCAACTCTACATTTCTATGATTCTATGATTCTATGATTCTATGGTCCTCCAAATGTTGTTGGACTACGCCTTCTAGCAGCCTTAGCCATCATAGCTAATGGTAATGGTGTGAGCTGTGCTGCAGGAGTAACTAGAGGAGAGACTATCTTTGTATTATCACACAGGCGTACAGTTTCTAATGTCAGAACTTTAAAAATGAAGAGCTAGAATCTTATTAGTTACATTCATAACTCAGGATCATGTCCATGTATACCTTCTTTCAGATGGTGCACAAGGCTGGTCTTGTGTAGGGGGTTATTTCAATTTTGATTATTTACACTCAGTTACAAACTGATTTCCTTGTTCTAATGAAGATGTATTCTTTAGAGACAAATCATCAACCTGTTGCACTGTCGAAGTAATGCAAATTTAGAAGTAAATAGTACACGTTGAGGTCTGTATCTGTTGACGTACCTACTTAATGTACTGATGTTAACAGAATTCTGTATAGTCCCAGACAAGTCAGTTGGATCTTCTCCTTCTTCCCTGGCATGTGACCATGTGCAAACAGTACAATCCTAGTTTGCATCTTTTATCTTCTTTTTCTTCCCATTTAATTTGTGCTTTCTACTACACAAATCTCAACTTCAGTAGTAGCATACAGGCTGTGTGGTACACAACATTTGAAACAATGAAAGAACACTAGGTGGCAATGTTGTTACAATTTAAATAAACCTTGTCTGTACCATTTCCTCATTGCTCTCAAATGCTCTATACTATTTTAAATCTGAAATAAGAGTTTTTTAAACAGTCCAGATATTGAAAAAAAAACACACCATTATGTCTTAGTGGTTAATCTGAATCAAAATGGGAGGTAAATTCTATTTTGAGTGTGTAAATATAATTGATATTTTTTTTAGCATGGTCAAACCTGGCCTTTCGTGGTATAATCTGATTGTGTGAGTTCTAATTATTACAGCACAATCTCTAAGGATACCCATCAATTCAAAGACAGACTTTTAAGACTAAAGCACTCAGCTTATTCCTAGGTGGGTGAATCTGTCAATTTCACTTTCTCTCACACCTAGTTTTTGTTTTTAAATCTCAGGTTTGGTTATGATAGAGCAGGAGCAGCAGTGAATTGAATAAATACTTCCCAGGTGAACTGGAGCAAACCTACAGTTTCTATGTCTTTCTACCAGGGGAAGTCCCACATCCACAGTAGGGTACCATTCTCCTAATTGTCCTGCTACAGGGAAGGCCCACAGGAGCACCGCACAGGCTCTCAGGAAGCTGACTGGGGACCAGGTGAGGAAGACAGCACCCTCCTCCCCAGTAAGCCACCCCTGCGTGTCTGTGGGCCCTGGCCACAATACTACAAAATCCACGGTGCATTGTAATTCTCACTTTTGTGACAATATTGAAATATTTATTCAGTCTTAAGCACACAAAATGTGTTGCAGGAAGCAAAATCAGGCAAAAAAGCACATATAAGAATGACCATTATTGTTGTTATTCAAGTCATGCCATTTCTGCACTACACTCTTATAGCACGATTATTCCACTTTCAACATCCTATGGAATCCTGGGGTTTGCAGTTTCGGGAGGGGCCGCCTGGCCCCTCCCAAAACTGCAAACCCCAGGATTCCATAGGATGTTGAAAGTGGAATAATCACGCTATAACAGTGTAGTGCAGAAATGGCCATAGTTATGGTAAAGTGGTGATGATACTGTGATTGTTGTTGTCTCTTAAAGTCTATTTTACTGATTTAAGTGTTAAGATAAATGCTGGAAAACAAGCTTAATTATTGAAACAAACTCTAAGTAAAGTATAAAGCATTATTTGTAAGAGCTTAAAATTATTAAATGAAAGTGTAAGGAGAACACTTGTAAATGTTATGTAAATGCTGATCATCTCTGAATATGCACCTAACTTATTGTATTACCTTTTATCACCTGAAGCTGTATTTGAACAAAACAGGTTTGGGTCCCTGAATTTTAAAAAATAAACCACTGTTCAACTGCCTCATGATAGTTTCCCCCCTACTGCACTCCTACTGCTTTACACTGGAAGATGGAAATGTTAAAGAAACATCAAAGTGAATTTAAATGATCCAACTCTCCCAAGAAAAATGAAAACAAAGAATCAGCTATCAAAAGGAAGTCAGAAATTGCACATAAAGCCCATGACAGTAGTGGTCTGCATGCTCTGCAGTATCCTCTCTCACATCTCCTATTGATAATCAACAGAAGTTCATTTCTCTGTATAGTATTTTTTTTTAAAAAAATATATTATTAACTTTATATTCAAATAGCTGTACAAAGGTATGCTTTGGTCACCTCCCATCAATGACCTTCTGTCTGCTTGGCTTCCCTTTAATCTTTCTCAGTAAATTCATAGTATACTTTTCTGAACTCATCTTTTGTTCCAGAATTCTTACCAGGGTAAATTTATACAAGCACCCTGAGATGTTAAAATCCCCCACTGGATTCAAGAGGATTCTCAGGTAAGTGAGCAAAGATTTACAGTGACCTAAATGGGCTTTCTGCTACTTGTGGCCTTTATTTTTGACACATCTAGACAGCTTTTTGTGTATTTCAGTTTCTGAGTTCACTGACTCAACCTTTTAGAATCAAAAAGGCCATTGGCCCCAACCCACCTGGATCCAAGATCCATGTGACTGCTAAAAAGGCGGGCCTTCTCTAGGGAATGGCCTGCTGCCAACCCCGCAGCTGCAGCCAATAAAGAGTCGTGTCAGCCCAGAATGGCCCCCTCAACAGCCCAAGCGGGCCAAGGATGAAGGCTGGCATGGGGAGCTCACAGTTTTAATTCAGGCCTGATGTAACCTTGAAAGGCCTTGGATCTCCATCTCCCCACCCTCATTATGTCCCCATTAGACAGACCCCATTGCGAAGCCACAGTAGCAGCCCTGATCCGAAAAGAGTGACTCCCATACTGTGCAGGAGGTAGCCTGAGGTGGGCCAGGCTGCCTGTAGGATGGCCACAAATTGGAACCTAGACAAAGCGGTACGATCCTGGTGGATGAACAGGGGGCCTGGGCCCTTGGGTGTCATCTGCAGGTACCTCGTCAAGGCCTTGACCGGGCAAGGGCTGTTCTGGCGCCATGCATGGAGTCACACTGTGGTCCCCCGCCCCTGCTGGTCATTCTTTGAGCACCTCACCCACAAAGCGAGAGAAGACCCATAGAAGGCGGCATCCCCAATCAAGAATGCCCTGTTGGAAGCGTCCAACGTAGAGCTGCACACCAGCTCGCCCACCCTGAACACGCTGAAGAAGACAATGGTGAAAGCAGCCCCAAACAGGGCTACTTCAAAGCAGGAACAGCAAACTCCGGGCAGAGACTGGATCAAGTCCCCAAGTAGGTTGAATGAAATAGGCCTCCTGGTGTCCCTTGGACGGGGACACGAGCGGCCCCCAGCCCGCCAGCCCCTTTCTGACCCGAAAGGATGCACAGGGGTAGCCCCATCTTGCAGCCTTGCAGAGGAAGGAGATTCCCACCAGATGAGCCGACAGAGAACAGGGAGAATGTCCAAGGTCCCATAAGTGAGCCATAAAATGCAACACATGTTCCGCTTGGGGATCTTGCCCACAAGACAATACCACTGGAGCCGATGAAAGTCCTGGAACCTGTTGAATGCCTTCTGGTAAGCCCGAAAGGTGCTAGGCATGATGGACTGGAATAACCTTTCCATTACTCATAGTTCCGAAGGTCCCAAACCTCCTCCGGGAATATCGCTGGCGCAGGGTCCGCCTCTGGGGCCAAGGATTAAAATCTCTCTTCCTGGAAGTGAGACAAAGTGTCTGCGATCACAATGTCCAACCCTGGAACAAATTCAGCTGAGAAAGGTATGTTAGCAGACAAGCGGACAAGAACCAACCTTTTAACCAGTCTCATAACTCTGTTGGACTCAGACGACTGGTGATTGATAACAGCCACCACCTCCTGACTGTCACACCAAAAGCAGACCTTCTTATTGCTGAGCTCCTCAGACCAAAAGAACACCACCACCAGGATCTGAAAAAATTCCAAAAAAGTGAGGTCCCTAGCCCTAATGTCCTGCCAGCCATGCCTGCGGCCAACGCCTAGCACATCAGCACCCTTGAAAGAAAACTCTGAAACCAACTGACGCAGCTGCATCGGACCGGTTCTGGAGTGCCTGACCAGGCTCAAGTCTGTCCTGCCAAACCAATACCCCATTGAAGTTATCAAGAAGAGTTAGCTATACCCCAAGGTCCTCCTTAACACCCCTGGTGATGCGGATGCGATGATGGAGGGCCTTGACACCCGACTAATTCTTGCTAACCTGGCTCAGAAAGACCTGCTGGGGGCAACGACCCTGCAGGCAAAATTGAGGTGCCCCAACAAGATCTGCACCTCTTTCAAGGAGGCCTTGCGCAGCTCCATGAAGGAAGTGATGAGCTCCTTGATATCCACAAGCTTGTCAGCTGGCAGGTGGAACAGTCCCAGGACTGAGTCAAGCTGGATACCCGGATAGGAAAGTGATGTGGAAGGGCCTTCAGTCTTTTCCTGTGCCAAAGGAACCCCAAGCTCATGTGCCAATTCTTGGAACACCTCCAACAAATTGGCACAATGCTCTTCCCCACAAACAGAAAGTTGTCGAGGTAATGGGTGACCAGGGAGGACCCCGCCCTGTGCTTGACCACCCATTTCAAGAAGGTGCTAAAGGTTTCGAAGGCAGCACAACTGACGGCGCACCCCATAGGCCTGGCTGTATCATAATACCAAGACCCACCAAATTTGAATCCCAGCAGACAGTAATAATCCGGATGAACCGGAAGTAGCCTGAAGGTGGACTGGATATCGCACTTGGCCATAAGTGTGCCCCCCAGCCGCATGACCTCACCAGGCCAACAGCCTGATCAAAAGAGGAATAACGAACCAAAAAAAGGTCACGGAGAATGGCATCATTAACAGATGAACCCTTCAGGAAGGACAGGTTATGGATGAGCCTGAACTCACCTGGGGTCTTTTTTGGGGACCACGCCAAGGGGAGACACCCTGAGATTAGGCATAGGAAGGGAGAAGAAGGGGCCCGCCACCCTGCCCGCCTGCACTTCCTTAGCAATTTTATTGACAACCACCTGTGGGAGATCACGGGCAGATTTCAGGTTGCCAGCCTAAAAGGCCAACTGAGGTCCCACGGTCGGGATGCGGAAGCCCACTGTAAATCCACACTCAATGAAATGATCTGCCCTGTGGTCCGGATAAAGAGTCAGGAGGGGGCGGAGCGCAGGCAGACAGACTGTGGAATGGGAGGGAGTGAAACTAATGTCTGGTGGACTGCTGGCCTCCTAGGCGGCCGCAGGAGAGGCGATCCCCTGTGGCTGCCCACCAGGCCACGGCAGCCAATCGGAGTGTGGGAGATGCGCTCCGATTGGCTGCCGCCTTGCGGGCATCTGGGCATCTCCGTGAGGCCCTCCCTCTCTGGAAATGGCCCGCCTCTCTGGCCTGCAGGAGGCCGGAAGAGCCTCCATCTACGTGCTGCCCATGCTCCAGCCCGCAAACGGTGCCACTGGGTGAGTCCTGCAGCGCACTTCTGGGAGAAAAAAAAATGTGCTAAATATATAGTCTGATGAAAACCCTCATTACTTTGAGTTACTGAAAAGTATTGGCTGTTAGCTTTTTCTGATCCTGTACCATTCTCCAAGGTCTTTGCCATGGCTTTGAGATGAACAGTTCCTATATCTCCACCATTTGTCACAGTACTTCTTTCACTTTTGTCTTTGCTATCCTGCCATCCAAGTTTTTAATGAAACTCCATACTCTCATGTTATCTGCATCCTAAACATCATCCAACCAGTCTTAGTCTGCAGAAGAGAAGGTTGAGAGGGGACATGATAGCCATGTTTAAATATTTGAAGGGATGTCATGTCGAGGAGGGAGCAGGCTTGTTTTCCTCTATTCCAGAGACTAGGACAAGGAGCAATGGATTCAAGCTGCAGGAAAGGAGATTCCACCTGAACCTCAGGAAGAACTTCCTGATGGTCAGAGTTGTCAAGCAGCGGAATATGCTGCCTCGGAGTGTGGTAGAGTCTCCTTCTTTGAAGCTTTTTAAGTGGAGGCTGGATAGCCATCTGTTGGGAATACTTTGATGGGTGTTCCTGCATAGCAGGGGGTTGGACTGGATGGCCCCTGGGGTCTCTTCTGACTCTATGACTCTATTATTCTAACCACCCTATGCTATGTCCTCATTATGTCTTTATCAGAACCCTCTGAAAACAGTCCCCTATCTGGTTGTAGCAGGGCTATGGTTCAGGAGCAACCTGGACTGTTCAGGATTGTCTCCTTGAGATGACCTGGACTAAGTAACTCTGATCATGAAGAAGTGAGTCATGGTTAGGGAATAAGCTGTGACTCTGCCAATGATAGCTGGCTTGTTTTGGAAATAAGTCCAAACCTTGGAAACTCAGTAATCTTGGCATTCCTGAGATCCCTTGACTCTTATAACATCTGACCATGGCTTGTTATCATACTCCATCTCTGGCCTTCCCTCCCTGGGTTTGACAGATGGTCTGACAGAACTTGGCTCTGCTTCCTAGATCTTGCTTCTTGTTTGATTGCTGGTTTGTCTGTGTAACTAACCTTGGTTCTATTTTCTGGACTCTACTTAACAGCTTGTGGACATAGGTATGTTTTCTCCAGTGTCTCTTACACTTACCGACACAAGCAGAGAATTTAACAGAAAGACCTTTTTTTGTTGTACCTTCCTAATCAGGAATGAATGCTTAATAATGCTGCTAAACATCTTTTGAACTTGAATCTATTCATATTTCTACCTCACCCACCTGAACTCTTTCTTCTTCCAAGCAACTCCTGCTAAGTCTTACTACTGCTGCTTCTTCATCTAAAACAGTCACAGTCCAGTCTGTCCTTTCCAGCTCAGTAGACTGGATCTTTTCTCAGAGAAATGACAGCTTCTTTTAATTTATTTGTCCAAATTTTGTCTCTTCATGCCATTCCTCATTGTTGTTGTGTGGCTTCAAGCCATAACCAACTTGTACCAGCCCTAAGGCCAACATATCGTGGGATTTTCTTCATGCCTTTTTCCCCTTCTGATTTTGCTTTGCAAACAGCATAGGTGTGGCCCCAAGAGAGCCTCTGTAGGCAAGAAGAACTGATGAAAGCCTGCTGTTTAAATGTTTGCAACATAGACAAGTTCCATTAATTCAACCAGGGGATCCGCTTTTTCTGCAGCAAGACTTGGGATTGCATGTGCGTGTGAGCAATCCCAAGCAAGCCTCTGTAGGTGAGAACTGAGAAAAGAGTGGACCCTACATTGAATTAATGGAACTTATCCTTAATTTGGAAGCACTGAAAGAGCGAGTCAACAGAAAACAGGATGTTGAAAGGTCGGGGCTTGCTGTAACGTAAATGTGTTTGTTAATAGTAGTCAGACTGTTCAAGAGCTATCTCAGTGCCAAATTACTTAAAAAGCAAATTTTATCAGTTTACTAGGCTAAACAAGGCAAAACCTAGAACCTTACTCCTTGTTATTCCAGCTATTCTATCATTATTCTTTATCAGAGCATAATTCCATACCGATGTTAGGTCTGTAAACCTAAGGCAATTCACAAGTTGACATGCATGGCTCTTTTCACATACAGAAACAATTAAATGGTATTTTTTTCATTAAAACAGGAATGTCAAATGGGATTTTTATATCACATATCCAGACAGTAATTGTAAGAATTCTAGGCTGTGTGGTGTTGGGGTTACAGACATTTTGTGTGGGTGTGGTAGAAGAGAAGGCATAAGTTGGGGACTTCCGGTCGCATGGCGCATGTGAGAGGTCGCATGGAGTGAGCAACTCCGTGCTATCTCCTGCCGGAATCCAGCCGCTTTTTTCATCGGATAAGCGGCTAGACACCCCCCCGGTAAAGGGGGTGCAGAAGATTGCTTGAAGGGGGCTCCGCAACTGGTGCCAAGCTCTTTCTGACAAGAAGGAGCGGGAGGCATCAGGGGGGCTGAAGGGCCACGACGGATCCAGCAGGGACACCGTATTTGTGGCACAAGCACCACCGCCGCCTTTTAAAAAAGAAGACACGATTTGAGACAGTAAGCATCTGATCTAGTTTTTATTCTGTTGATACTGCAACAATTCGGGACTAGCAATGGTGAACAGGAGCGGCAATATGAAGTGACCCGGCAGACAGTGAGTATGAAATGGTGGATAATTTTTTAGGAAGATTATAACACTCTGAAGATAGACTGTATATTAAGAATGTAACAGATTTCCCTAGCTGTTTTTTTTTTAAGAAGACATGGTAAATGACATTTGATGAGCCTTGTTTTGATTAAAGAGTATAAGTGGAGAGCTACAGAGACGGGATTGTTTTCTGTGGTTTTTTTTGCCTTTGTTTGGTAGAAGAGACCGGACTGAGAACGTGGCTATCCCTGATTTAAACTTAAGTTTCTGCCTTTCTGTTTTCTTCTCCCTCCATTCTGACTGAACTGGAACTTGGAATTTTGGAATTTTGGTAACATAAATAGGTCTGTTTGGGACCTTACATCTGTGTTTTTGGGAGTATTGGAGTTACGACGATAGTGGACCTTGTGGATTATAGTGTTCTTTTCATGACGAGACAGGACATCAGTATTTCCTTTTGGATTTTTGAACACTGAACATTCAATATTGAAATTCGGAACTGTGACACTTGGATTGTGGCTTGATTTTCCAAACTGCTAACTTTGCTCTGTAACTACTTCTGTTTTTTTTATTTTTTGTCAGTTTGGTTTTTGAGAACAATTCGTGGACCTAAAAATATTCATAAGGGAGTTTTCTTGTGGCTGTGCTGGAACGACAGGAAAGACAGAGAGACTTTTACCCCCATGCAGCGGTGCGGCTCAGATTTCTGTTATCAACACCGGAGGAGAAGCTCTCAAAGTCAAGGTCTGGGAACAGTTCCAGAAGAGAGAGGAGATACAGCATTCGCTGGGAGGGGGAAGTGAAAGAATTGGGCCCAGGCACAGTCCACTGATTTTATTGAATGAACTTGATGTATGAATTGAATATAATGTAATAGATTTCATTATATAAGTGGTCTTTCTTGGTTAACTATATACAATCTCGTAGAATAAATCTATATATCTACATAAATTGATACATTAGATACTTGTACAATCTACATATATATAGCTATTTTTATTTTTATTTCATTTGTAATAGCGATTGGGCAGTGGTAATTTCAATTTAAAGCAAATTAACTTAAGCTAAGGATCTATGTGATTGTGTTTTACATGGAATGAATTTAATTTAATGTGAAGGAACTATAGATACAATGATTTGAATTCTATAAGAATTTGAAAATGACAAGGTTATAAATAGTAAGCATTTTTATGTGGTAAGTGTAGAAAACATATGTATAATGAACTGAACTTTACATTGAACATTGATTAAGCATAAGTAACAAGCATCTAGTATTAGGTACTACAAAATATTTAAACATGGATCAAAGGACAAGAAGAGGAGCGGCGGTAGCGGTGACAAGAACAACTTCCCAGACAACCAGACGGACATCAGTAGATATACCCGAGAAACCTCAAGATTTCATGTTACAAATGATGGAAGAGTTTAAAAGCATGAAAGATGACATAAGAAGTGATATAAAAGAAACAAGGAAAGAGATGAGAGCTGACATGAAACAAGAAATAGACAAACTGGGGAAGAAGTTGGAAAACATAACAAAGGATGTGACAAAGTTAAAAACAGAAACAAAGGAGATAAAACAACAAGTTAAACAAGTCGGAAAGGAGATGACCGAGATGAAGGGGAAGCAACAAGAGGATGAATTTCAAATCACTCAGCAGGAGTTACGATATCGGGAAAGATGTCTTCGATTTAGAGGTGTTCCAGAGGTCTCAGCAGAGAATTTGTATGAAAAAATTGTACCGGCTTTGGCAGAATTCATTGATATTGAAGAGGAAAAGATGGAGACTTATATTGACAGAATGTTCAGAGTTTCCTCCAGAGTAGCAAGAGAGAGGAAATTACCAAGAGACATTATTATAACTTTTACGTGGACAATGGTAAGAGACAAAATATTACAACGAAGCTACGATGGATTATTGAAGATTGAAGATAAAGATGTCAGAATTTTTAAAGATATACCTTATCAAATCCTAAAGAAAAGACAAGAATACAAACCATTGGCAAACCTTCTGCAAAAGCGTCAGATTAATTATCGATGGGAAAAGGTTGAAGGCTTGTCCTTTACTTATAAACAGCAGAGATATAGGATCAACTCAGTACATAAAGCAAAAGAAATGATGGGCAGATTGAAGAAAGACTCACAAAAAGCTACCCCCAAAGGAGAGAAATATCAGGAACAGCTATCTCCAGAGGAGGCAAGAGAACAACTTCAAGAAGAAGAAGATGACGGAGAACAAGAGGAAGCAATAGAAGCAGCACAAGGAATTTTGGAACAAGAAGAAGGGGAGTTAGAAGGAGATATACTGAAGGAGTAATCCAAACTTCAGAAATAAAATATTAATATAACCTATCAAAATGGATTTGAAGATTTACTCTTGGAACATTAATGGGTTCAACTCTGAATACAAAAGAAGACAAATTTTTCATTATTTAGAGAAACAGAATTTAGATATAATATGTCTGCAAGAAGTTCGAATTAGAACTCAAGATTTGAGATATGTTAGGAACTTGAAACTAGGTAGCTGTTTCACAGCTATGACTGATAAAAAGAAGAGGGGAGTTCTGATATATGTAAATTCAAAATTTGGTGCACAGCAAATTTTCCAGGACACTAACGGGCGTTACATAGGAGTTGAAGTTACTTTGAAACAGAATAAAATATTAATAGTTGGAATATATGCACCAAACGGAGCTAAAGGTGAATTCTTCCCTACAATACAGGAAGAGGTACTGAGATATCTTAATGAAACAGGAAATTCTAACATTATTGTTTTGGGGGATTTTAATGGAGTAATCAATCCCCAAGTGGACAGGACAATGCAAAAGTTAAGCCCCCAAAACAACGGTAAACTTCCTAAGAGTTTCTTTAACATGATGGACAATCTAAATTTATATGACACTTGGAGATACAAGAACGGGCAATTGGATGGACATATATTTTACTCGGATCGACATAAGTCAATGTCAAGGATAGATATGATGTTGGTATCCAAACAACTATTGTTGAAAATTACAGATATGAACATTCTTCCCAATTTGTGCTCTCATCATAATCCGACACAACTAAAGATAAAGATCAAAGACAGAGGAAGAACATAGAGAATGAATGATGAGATCTGGAACAAGGAGAAGTATATAGTGAAAGCAAAAACAGAGATAATTAACTATTTTAATGAGAACCTGATGTCGGAATCGTCAATGAAAACCATTTGGGATGCAAGTAAAGCTGTGATGCATGGTAACTTTATCAGATGGTCAGCAGAGATTAGAAAAGAAAAGAGAAATACTGAGCAGCGAATTTTGGAAAAGATGAAAGAAACTGAAAGACAGATGAGACAAAACCCGTTGGATAAACGGATTAGATTACAGATGAACGTACAGCAAGCTGAATTAAGTCAACTTAATTTGGAAGAAATAGAGCAACAGATAAGGAGAACGAAATATAATTTCTTTGAACAAGCTAATAAACCTTCAAAGTTTTTGGCTGGTTTGCTGTGTAAAAGAAGGGCCAGAAATATCATATCCGAGATTAGAACAGGAGAAGAAAGAATTACGAAACAAGAGGGAATAAAACAAGCCTTTTTTAATTACTACGTGAAGCTGATGAGCAAGATCTCAAAGGTGAAAAAACAACAAGAAGTGGAAGAATATTTGGAGAAAATGAACAAAATGAGATTTAACGAAGACCAAAGATCAATTTTGAACAAATCTATTTCTATGATGGAAGTAGTTGAGGCTATTAGAAATTTGAAGAATGACAAAGCTCCAGGACCTGACGGTGTTACTGCAAGATATTATAAGATTATGGAACATGAGATTTCAATACTTTTGCAAAATACTATAAATGAAATAATAAAGGAAGGAATACCAGATACCTGGAAAGAAGCTAATGTTGTGCTGATCCCGAAAGAAGGAAAAGATCTGAAAGATGTAAAGAATTATAGACCAATATCACTTTTGAACATAGACTACAAGATCTTTGCTTCAATCCTAGCAGCGAGGCTTAAAGTGCTGTTAGAGGTAATTGATGAGGACCAGAATGGCTTTCTACTGAAAAGATCTTTGAGAAACAATATCAGAACGGTCTTAAATATAATTGAATACTGTGAAAAGCATAATGAACGGAAAATGGCTATGATATTTGTAGATGCGGAGAAAGCTTTTGACATGATCAGCTGGCCATTTATGAAGATGGCGGTTAAACAGATGCAGGCAGGAGAAAAATTTGTTTCATGGATTGAAGCAATTTATAGCCAACAGCAAGCTCGATTGGTCATAAACGGTGAAAGAACACAATTGATAGAATTGCACAGAGGGACAAGACAAGGGTGTCCCTTGTCTCCTCTGCTGTTTATTATAACAATGGAAATACTTAACAATGCTATAAGAGAAGATAAAGATATAAGAGAAGTCCAAATTAAGAAATATCAATACAAGTTAAAAGCTTTCGCTGACGATTTGGTCTTATTATTGGACGATCCAGGGAGATGTATCGAAGAATTGATTACTATAGTTCAAGAATATGGAGAATTCTCTGGCTTTAAAGTTACTAAGGAAAAAACAGTCTTCTTAACCAAAAATATGACTGAAAGAGAAGAGACGGAATTAGCACAAAAAACAGGATTTAATAGAGGACAAAATGCAAAATATCTAGGTATTTGGATAGCTAAAAGAAACAATGAGTTATTTCAAAATAATTATGAAAAAAAATGGAAAGAAATAACAAAAGACTTGGAAAGTTGGACTTCTATGCGTTTGTCAATGATGGGGAGGATAGCTGCAATAAAGATGAACGTTCTGCCAAAAATGAACTTTTTGTTCCAAAATCTTCCTATTATAACGAACATGAAACCTTTTATACAATGGAAGAGAGAACTGACCAAGTTTATATGGCAAGGGAAAAAACCTAGGACAAAATGGAGTACTATGACAGACCTGAAAAGTAGAGGAGGAATGGGACTACCTGACTTTCAGACATATTATAAGGCAGCGGCCTTTACGTGGATAAAAGACTGGGTAGACCTACAAGATACGAGAATGTTGGCACTGGAGGGAGCAGACCTGAGGATGGGGTGGCATGCCTATATGTTTTATGATAAAGTGAAAATAGATAAAGACTTTACACAACATTATATCAGAAAATTGCTTTTGAAAATCTGGGATGAATATAAGACTAAAAACATACGGCAGCTCCCCACTTGGGTCTCACCGCAAAAGGCATTTTTTGGAAGATGAACAGAAACAGATAAATGGTTGCGATATGATGATATAATTGAGAGATCAACGTCCAACAATCTTAAGATTAAAACAAGAGAAAAATTAGAACAAGAGGGAATAACATTAAGCTGGTTCCCTTACAGACAGTTAGCAGAAAGGTTTCAGATGGACTTAAAAACATATGGAATTGAAATAAAAGAGAAAACTGGAGTAATTAAATGGCTGTTTGAAAATCCGCCATATCTACTAGCCCACATACATCAAGAAATACTACAGCAGGAGAGGCAAGAAGAAACTGTAAAGGCAGCAATGATTTCATGGGCTCAAAATATCGAACGTTCAATTCAACTAGAGTCTTGGGAACAGAAGAAATACTGGAGTGAAATACATAACAAAATCTGTGCATTAATGAAAGTTTAGTTTGCTAAGATACCGGAACTGTATTTGTTAAATATGACTGATGTATTAGAAGGTACTGGTGTAAAGAAGTATTGGAGAATATTACTGTACATGATAACAACAGCTCGTATTGAATATGCAAAGTTGTGGAAAACTCAACAAATACGCACAATAGAACAATGGTGGGGTACACTTATTGAAAACAAAAATGCTGACATGTCTCTCAGATATTAAAAGGGAAATCAGACGATGAGATACAAAAAGAATGGCAAACTGTAATGGGTAATTGCTGGGTACTATCAGATGGAAATGTGTAATTCATGGTTTAAGATAATTTATGAGGGGGCTACAGGATATATATCATGAAGTGGGAATATGGAGATGGAAATGCAAGAATCAACAAGTAATATTAGCAGTAAAATGTAGTACAATAATATAAGCATGTTAAGAAATATTAATAATGAAATCTAGATCAGTGTGGAAGATCAAAAATATTGCAATTAAGCTGACAGTTATAATTGTTTGTTTTATATGTGAATTTGAATTAAATGATTATAAAAAAAAGAAGAAGAGAAGGCATAAGGTAAGCTTGTGTCTTTTGAGGTAAACTTCCCTGGACCCAGAAAATCTGTTGGGTTAAGGCTGCTTGTATGCATGTTTTTTTTTGTAAGCAAGGAGGAGATCTGCTTGCTTCTGTGTTCATTAAGCCCTTGTTATTCCATTGAGTTTTGGTGAGAATATATCTGTCGTGTTGAGACTGTTTGTGTGATCTTGCTTGTGTGCTAATTCAGACCCTATTGTTCTCTTATGTGTAGGCCTACAGGAAGTGGGTCAGAGACTTGGTTGGGGGAGGAACTAGCAGCCACTAGCTGACTGTATAACTGAAGCTCCAGTCCCTAGAGCTTAGGTAAGAGGAGCTTGGCTAACAGGCAGCAAGGGTAACAGGGATTTTGCATGGGTCTTTAGCAGGGGAGTTTGGGGAGGAGGCCCAGAGTTCTGCTGCAGTGTCATCCTAGAACTGCTGAATCTGGATGGTGAGGGGACTGCTGTAGTCAACTGCAACAGCTGTGGTATGTTTGTCTTCTTGCCAGAGGATGTGGGCAGCTACACCTGCAGCAACTGGAAATTGGTTGTCCTACTGGAGGAGGAGGTCCAAAAACTTGAGACCCATGTATCCACTCTGCAGCATATTAGGGAGCATGAGGTTTTCCTGGACAGAGTGGAGCAGGTGGAACTGGAAGAGTAACATACAGGGGATGTCTCTGAAGAGGAGGCCAGTTCCCAAACACAGGAGGTAGACATTTGGAGGAATCTGACACACAGATGTAGAAGGGCCATGGATCTTTCTGTTAGTTTGGAGCTACAGAATCTATGTGAACCTTATCAGTGATAAAGAAGGACAAGAGCAAGACCAACAGTGTCGGTCCTCAGAGAATGTGCAGGGGACCTTGGAAGATTCAGGGCAAAGACTGGCCCTTACCAATACCCACAGGAGGTGTGCAGTGGTGGCAGAGGATGCCCTGCTCAACGGGATAGAAGCAGTGGTTTGTGGACCTGACAAGATGTCTCATGAGGTGTGTTGTTTCCCTAGGGCAAAGAGCTGACAAAACTGGTCAAGCCAACTGAGTGTTACCCCTTCCTTTTGGTCCATGGGGGAGCCGATGACACTGAAAGACCCACCCTTCAAGAGATCATAAGAGATTATAAGGCTCTGGGTAGGAAGCTGAAGGACCTTAATGCACAGGTTGTCATTTCTTGTTTTCTCCCAGGTGAAAGACATGGCACAGAAAGGGAAAGAAAAATATTGGAGGTGAACAGCTGGTTCTGGAGATGGTACTACTAGGAATAGTTTGGCTTCTTGGAGCATGGTCCACAGTTTCATGAAGATGGACTTCTGGCGAGTGGTGGCTTGCCCCTCACAGAAATTTTTGCTAAGAGTCTCACAAAGCTAATCAGGAGGGTTTTAAACTGCCGTATTTGGAGTGGGTGGGTGGGGGTCAATACTGGGAAAAATTCTAGAGCAGATTGTTAAATAGACAGTATGTGAGCACTTAGAAAGGAATGCCATGATCACTAAAAGTCAACATGGGTTTCTCAAAAACAAGTGCCAACCTAATCTTCTCCTTCTCTCTCTCTTTTTTTGAATAGAACTACTAGCTTAGTAGGTGAAGGGAAGGCTGTTGTTACTGCCCTGGCTAGCCTGAGGTTTGGGGATATAAAAGATATCATTTGATATCTCAAATTCGGCTTCACATATCCCTTCAACGTGCTTGCGAGGCCCCCGGACAAGCATGCATACAGGCTGGGCCGATAATTGCCGTAATATTCCGAGACAATACAGGCAGGCCAGAAAATAGCCGACTCGCTGCTTTAGGAGACCTCAAGGCAAGTTAGGTATGCACGCAACCTACAAAGGATTCTGTGCCCCGTGCTGGCAACTTGATGATCGAGCTATACAACGCTCAAGTATTCCGCATTTGCATACTGGCTACTCAATTAATAAATTTGGCTCTAATTCAATCATTCAAATTCTGACCTTTTGGAGGCTTTGTCTCCAACTCCAAATCTATTGTTTTCCCCTAAGTCCGACCTAGCCTGCGGTCACAATTCTCCTTATAAAAACCCTTGATTCCGAGACCTTCCTCGGATCGCTCCCGAGTTCTGGACCGCCTTGCTGCCGCTTTGCTTGGCGAGCTTCCCCTCAGCTCCACGTGCTGAGATACATCGAACCCCAGCTTCGCTCTCCATTTTCTTCTGGACTTCAGGACAGGTTTCGTATCACCCGAACCAACTATCCCTCTAAAAATCCCGCTATCTTACTCACACCTGTATTTTCCTTAGTTATCTCTGTGTTTGTGTTGCATACATTGTGTGCCTGTATTTAATAAAGGCTATTCATTATTTTCCAACCGGTTTGCTTCTTGACTTGGCCTGACCCCGCAGACACTGGGTTGCAAGATCCTGCTATGTTGCCCTGCCTCTCCTATTGCCAACTTGTCCTCTGAACTAATTTCTCCAACTTCTATAATTTTGATAGCAATTTGGCGTCCCTCCCGGGACCCTCAGAAAACAGGGTAACAGAGTGGTGGAGAATGCGGGCAACCCAGGTACCCCTAATTTGAGAAGGAGTCACGAACCTCCTCAAATCAGGCTGGTACTGACTTAGGGAACGGCCAGTCAGGTTGCTAGAGAATTCAGTTAGGCAGGAACACGTGTGTATGAGAATTCTGTGTGTGTGAGCTCCAGGAGTGTCAGGGATTCCAGGCAGGGAACCCTGGGAAAATGATCAGCCCACTGCAAAGCTGTTGCACCATGCCCCAGCTGTGGGTAATTGCGAGGTTGCATAAGAAACTGGGGTCGTGTGCAGATGGTAGAGGGAGGTGTGCAAACCTCTACCTGATTGGTTGTAGATATGTATATAACAAAGCAACGCCAGTATGTATTTGTCTGTTGACCAAACCTGGTGCCTGGCACAAGCTTTTGTCCATCTGTCCTATGTTTTGTATATGACAGAACTTTGCTGCAAGATAAAGTGCCTCCTGTTTTGGAAGAAACTCCTCTGTGTGTGAGTATCCTTACTGGGGAATAAGGCTGCTGCTGTTGGCTCGCTGAACTCTGGTTTTTCAGCTGCGTTTCCGTGCGGCTGAAACTCCTATCATCCCCAACAGGAGCTACTCTATCGGGGTTGGAATCTATCCCCCTTTCTTGCTGGGTTTGTGTATGTCAGCTGCCCCGGCGTGGTCACTAGCTCTCTGCAGTGAACCATCGTCTGATAGCAAGGGGTGTGCACAAGCTGACCTGGGAATCACCTCCCTAACTTGGGGTCTATTGTGGGCTGGGATCCAGAGACTTAGGGTGTTAGCACCATAGGAACAGTCTACACCCATCCAACACCATAGCAGTAAGGCACAAATAGCACTTAGGGAAGAAATCCCCCCCCCCAGAGTAGTATACGGGTGCGTCCCGTCCTTGTTAGGAGTTAGAGTGCGGGTGCGTCCCGCTGTGTAGTTTCGGGTGCGTCCTGATTGGCTAGCCGACTAGGTGCGCGTGGTGAGTCCCGACCTAGCCTAGGGTTTAGAGGTTTGGCCCGTGGTAGAGAAAGGTACCCCTCACCCAGAAAATCAGTTAGGGATGGTTCGGTTTTGGTTCCTTGCCCTTTTCCCCCGCTGCTTGGCCAGGTGGGGTAGTAAGTTCCTTAGCATTCGTTTCCCCCCTTCAGGCAGGCAGAGTACTCCTGGGTCTAGATGAGCTCCCTGTCCCTGAACCGTTTCCTCGTCCTTTGGGCAGGCTGGAGATAGGTTCCCATCCCTCTTTCCTAGAGTAGTTCCATTGTGTTCATTTCCCTTCAGTTCCCCCAGGGGTGTAGGTGATCCTTGCCATCACTCCAGGTCCTGGTCCCTTTCGTGTGTTAGAGAATTTGGGAGGATAGTGGTAGTTTGTGTAGGATGGCTGAGAGTAGTAAGGTCACCATCAAGGACCTCATGTTGGAGGAAGAGGTCCGAGGAAAATTAGAAAGATGGGTGTTGAGTAAGGGGAAATGCCCCTGGAAGGACACCATCTTCCAGACTGCCGATCCCTTGACCACATTCCATGAAGCGTACGCCCTGGCAAGCAGATCAAGGAACCCATTCGGACTGTCTAAGGACACTTTGGCAGCTTGGGGACTTTGGCTCATGGCCAGAGATGCTAGTAGTGCCCTTGTAGAGACCCGAGGGAAGCTAGCTGAAACAAAGAAAGAGAATGCCCGGCTTCATGCTGAGATCGAGGTACTGCGAGCGGACAAGGTAACGTTCGCGTCTGTAGTGCAGGCCTCCGCCCAGAAGCTTAGCAACATCACTCTAGTGGCACAAACTTGGGAAGAGAAAGCCCACGCCTTAGAGGCTGAGCTGGATCATGCCCGGTCTGTGGCCAAGTTCATGGTGGGGTAAGTGAGAGAACAACAGGAGGCTGTTAGTCATGTAGCTTGCCAGAAACAGATCGCTGTGCTGGAGAGCCAGCTCCAAATGCGCAAAGCCTTAATTTCGGCTGTGTGCCCGGAGCTGCTCCCAACGTTTGCGGAGGACTTTTCTGGGGAGACACTGCCGGAGGATGCTCAGGCAACCGTTCCCCACAATCCTGACTGGAGTGACCCTAAGGTCCCAGTCAACCCAGTAGAGACACGGTCCATGAGTAGACGGACCATCCCCCCTTGGAGAAGGCAGTTCTGATAGGCAAGAGGTTGTCATGCTGCCCCGGCGTGGTCACGCAGGTCACCGAGACTAGGGTCCCCTGGCGAGCTACTGAGGCCAAAGCTATTGCGGACCAGTTGGGTCCATTGAATCGGTCTGCTGGGATCATGTGGTTGAATGTGGTGATACACTCTCACCTGACAGCCAATGGTCAGGACCTGACCCAGTTGGCCCGGTTTTGTATGTCCCCCTCCGAGCTCCCTACTCTTGAATCAGCCGTGGCGGCTTGAGGCTTGGTTAGGCTCGAGGCCCACGACTGGATGAGGGAGGTAGTAAGGATTTTGTGGCCCGGACAGAGTGTGAGTGTGCTCTATGTCATGGAGCAGCAGGGTCCTTGTGAGAACCCGGAGGCTTACGTGGCACGGAAGCAGCTCCTCGCCATTCTGGCCGAGAAGGTCCCCTTGATGCCCCGTGGATATAACTTCGACCATCTCGAGTTTAAGACACTCCTTTATGGAGGTCTTAATCACGAGACTAAGATGGCTCTCGGTTTGGTGGATCCAGCCACCACCAACTGGGAAGAATTCGGGAACAACCTCCGGCGGGTTGCTGACCTGCTGCGCTAGGCAGGTTCCCTCAAACCTCCCACTAAGACACACAGGAAGGACCCCAGGAATTGGGAACCCGTAGCCGAGGTCACTTACTGGAATTATAGGCCCATTCCCAGCACAGGAAAACGGCTCCGAATTCCGTTCCACGAGGGAATTGGAACTCGTGCCAGCCACCCAGACAGGACAACAGGCAGTGGCAGGGATGGGATCTCCGCAGCCAGCCCGGCAAGGCAGGAAGTCCCCCACAGCAGCCAACTGCCCCCAAACAGCCCTCTGACTCAAGCTGTCCCAGAGAGACGCCTGGCAGGTATGACCCCATGGCCCAGACGTACTCCTCGGATAGAGTAAGAATCTGGGGCATGCTCAGGAAGTTCGGGCTGGACATGAGCCAGTTCGATAAACGTTCCATGTCCGACGTAATTGAGGCTCTGGAGAAACAGCTCCAGGCGGGAGGTAGCTAACCGGTCAGCGCCGTGACCAATGGCCCTCCTCCGGCTGGATACTACCCTAACCTGGATCTGCAAGCATAGGGGTGCCCTCGGTCCAGGAAGCTTCCCCACAACATTGTGGCAAGGTTGAAGCCAGACAGGTGGGGAAGGTTCTGGGTGAAGGCAGGCACAGGGACTGAGAAGGATAAGACTCCTGCCACCCTTCTTGTAGACTCTGGTGCAGCAGTAAGCATGCTGCACCCCAAACTTGTGAAACACGGTGAACCTACGCCCGAGTATGTCCAGCTTTCTGGATATGGCGGGGGGGGGTGTCACCAAGCCCAAGCTTGGACTGACATCCCAATGTCCATAGAGATGTTCCGTTTCCAGTTGTGGGCTTGCGAGAACTGAGGTGAAGACAACGGCCTTTTGGGCATCGGCTTCCTCCAGGGAAACAGGCTCATGGTGGACTACGCGAATGGGTTTCTATGGCAGTTAGATCAGGGACCAGCAGAAATTTTGGCCATGCACCAGTGTGCTGCCATTAAAGCCCCTGCCCCTGTGCATTGCATGGCTAGCGACCCATGGGTGAAGGCTTTCCCAGAGGTCTGGATAAAAGACAAAACAGAGTATGGGACTGTAAAGGGAGCCTGCGTCTTGATAGCGGGGGGGGGGTCACCAAGGCCAGGACCCCCCACCTCAGAAACAATACAAATACCTGGCTGAAGCAGAGGAAGGCATAGGGAAAACAATTGAGGGACTCTTCAAGTGGGACGTAGTCACCCCTATGCAGTCCATCTGCAATGCGCCCTTATGGCCGGTACTAAAATCCGACGGCAAAACGTGGAGGATGACGGTAGATTTTAGAGCTTTGAACTCTCACCCCTCCCGTTGCGCCGGTCGTGGCTAAATATAATGAAATCCTGTCCGCCATTGCGGCAGGAGCCAAATATTATAGTGTTCTGGATTTGGCAAATGCGTTCCATTCGATTCCATTACACGAGGCGTGTTGGTATAAATTTGCCTTTACATTCGGGGGACAGCAGTACATGTTTAAACGCAGGTCCCAGGGCTTTCATTCCAGCCCGAGCATTTGCCATGCCCACTTGGTCAAGATGTGGAACAAGCTGCAGCCAGCTTCAAGGTCCCACGTCTTGTCCTACGTGGACGATATTTTAATACATTGTAATTCGGAAGAGAAGACCAGGGAAATCACCCAGGAGGTGTTAAAGATCCTCTGCGACACCGGATTTAAAGCTAACCAGGAAAAGGCCCAATTGGTGTCCACCGTGGTCAAGTACCTAGGGCTTTGTCTAGGCACCGAAGGTCGCACTCCCGATGTGCAGCAGGTAGAAGTGATTTCCAAGCTACCAGCCCCCACAGATGTGAACTCCCTGCGCTCCCTTCTTGGAACATTCAACTTTTCTAGGGACTTTATAAAGTCTTTTGCTGCCAAGGCAAAGCCTCTGTATGCCCTACTAAAGAAGAATGCCCAATGGGACTGGGGACCAGCACAGCAGCAGGCATTTGCCCAACTTAAAGAGGATTTGATGAAGGTACCAGCTCTTGCGCACCCAAATATGGCCAAGCTGTTCCTTATACAACTAGCCACCTCAGACAGGAGTATAGGGGCAGTTCTGTCTCAACAACAAAATGGCACTCAGCGTGTGATAGCATACGCCTCCAGGAATCTGGACCCACATGAGACCAAATTTACTCCATGCGAGAAAACCTGCCTCACATTAGTCTGGGCTATAACACATTGGGAATTCATGATTGGAGGCGCCCGTGTGATTGTCCAGATCCCCCTCACGCCGCTTAAATATATCCTTTTGGGAAAGGTTCAGAATGGCCAGGTGTCCAACGCCAGGATTGCCAAATGGACCATTTCCTTGGTGTCGCGTGGGGTGGATTTTCAGAAGCAACCGCAGGACCCACCAGCTCCCTATGGTCTAGTTGTGACCAGAGCCACGCATGAGTGCCCTTTACCGCCTTTGAATATTAGTCAGTGGCCAGTGGAATGGGGAGCCTCCCTTGAGGAAGCTCAGTTACAGGGCTTTGTTTGCTGGTTTTGTGATGGATCCTCCATGCACGTGGATGGTAGTCCACGGACAGGCTATGGAGCGATCTGAGTCACAGACTCCTTCACCCTACAGGGGAAAGCCCTACCACACTCTAGCCAAGCGGCGGAAGTAGAAGCTCTAAAGGTTAGTTTTGAGCACAAACTGCTTGACTGCCCCCTGGCCATCTACACCAACTCTGACTGGACTGCTAAGGCTGCCAGCATCTGGTCACCTATCTGGATTCAAAATGACCTAAAAACATCAGATGGGAAGCCCGTAGCCCATCTAGAGAAATGGGTCCGAATTGCAGCCCAGATTGAAGAACGGACAGCCCCTACTTGGGTTGCTCACGTCCGAGGACACCAGAAAAAGAACACGGCTACCTGTATTTGGAACACCAGGACAGATGCCATAGCTTGGTATGCTGCTTTACAGGACAATGGGGCCCCCATCACCACTATTAACGTGAACCCAAAAGAACCGTTAGTCCCTCCCACGTTCGACCTGGGAATGTTGCAAAAATGTGACTCCGAGATCCTGGAATTGGCCAGGAAGGGCTTGAACGAGTTGGGCCAATTCAAGATCTCCCGGCTAGAAGGAGTGTATTGGGCTATTGATGCTAGTGGCCAGCGCCACTGGATCGTACCCAAGGACCTCCGCAGTGACATCATTCAGTTCGTGCACGAGCAGGGTCACCGAGGGTGAAGTGTGACTCTGGACAGGGTTCGGGAAACTGGGTGGTGGCTGCAAATCAGACAGGATGTAGACCAGTGGGTCAACAACTGCTTGGCTTGCGCCATGGTCAACGCTGACACCTCCGGCCCCAAGGCACCCATCCAGCACCAACGCATCGAGAGTCCCTGCTCGTGCATCCAAATAGACTTTATAGGCCCCCTGCCTGCAACCCCGCGTGGGAGCAAATATTGTCTTACAGTCATCGATCCATTCAGCAAATGGATCGAGGCCTTTCCTTGTCGAGATAACACGGCAAGCACAGCAGTGCGCTTGCTCTTTAACAATGCCTGGGCGCGGTGGGGAGTGTCACGTGACCTTGACTCAGACTTAGGGGTACTTTTCACTGTGAAGTTACCCTGGAGTTGTGCAAGGCACTGGGCATTCGCCAACACTTTCACATCGCCCACCATCCTCAGAGTTCAGGACAGATCGAGAGGACAAACCGCTCTTTGAAGGAAGCCCTTCGAAAGGTGATGCGTTCCTCTGGCAAAGATTGGGACACGAAGCTACCGATCATTCTGATGGCCTTCAGAGGCACGGTGGCATCCCACGGCTTCATGCCGCATATGGTGATGACTGGGCGAAAGATGATGCTGCCCGAAGCATTTTGGATAGACACCAGCCTCCCCTCCGATTTGGAACCGGTGGTTCTAAATAACGAGTGGGAGAGGAGCCTTATTCAGCAAGTTCACCGCCAAGTGGCCTCCCAGTTGGGGAAGAACATGCAAAAGATGGATAGGAGACTGGGATGGGTACATCACCCTTGCCAGTGGGAGGAGGGGCAATTGGTCCTGTATAGAAATTTCTATAAGGACAAGCACTCCCTCGCTGCCAAGCAGGTTCGCCCCTTCCCCATTGTGAAGCGGATTTCTCCTGCTGTTTACCAGGTGAGGATTCCTAGAAGGAAGGGAGATTGGCTGAAGTTCTTCCACGTCTCTCAGCTGAAATAGTGGAAGGGCCAGCCAGTCGATCCGAAGGGCATCGCTGATACTGACCCGCTTGAGGAGACTGATGGGAAGGCTCCCGTGCATGTAATTGCTCCTCAAGTATCCTTAAACTACACTGAAATACCTGAGATTGACCTGTCGGAGACGTTTGTCTCCATCTACGAGGCGTTCGACAACGGGTGAACAGCCCATGTCTGATGAGAATAGAGGCGGAGTGGTGACCCCTCTGCACTCCCAGTTACTGTAAATAGTTCTGCCATGTAAATAGTTTTGTTAGTTTTGGTAGAGTTTAAGTAATTAGTTCTTTCTTTGCACAGTTTTGGGGAAGACCTATGGGATGGCTGTCCTGAGGTCCTCCTGAGGTAGATCAGGCCTCCAGAGTCAGCCCGGGTACCCTGAGGAAGGGACACGAGTCAGACCGGAACGCCGGCATTCTCTGACTCTGAGGGATTGCCTTGTGCAATGACGTCCTGGTAGGTTAGGGGGAGACGAAGGGGGCCTCACGATCCTCTCAGTGGAACCAGGTCTGACTCTGGAACCCAGATCTACTGCCCAGAATAACCTCCGCCTGTCGGAGACCTCTCTCCTCTTTCCATCCGTGAGCACTGATAGTTAGGGTGAGAACAATCTGTGCCACTACCTCGCTTGCTACTCAATTCGGCTTTGAATCCACAAATTTAGAATTACTCTCTGACACCCCATAAGGGTCGGAGACCCACACAATTGGCTTGACGCTCGGCCCCGGTGCATGGTGTCTAATTTGCATATGTTGATAGAACATTTGCATACGTACCCCCAACCATCCTGGCCAATCACCGAGAGAGTCGGCGTCCGCTCTGGCAACGAGCAAGCGTACACTCGCTTGACTCTGATTTGGTTTATTCTGCCTTTTTCACCAGTTTGGGAGCCCCTGCCAACCAGGCAGAGAGCAAAAAGACCAGAGCCCAACCTAGTTCATGTTGACATTCACAGCCCAAGACGGCTCTGTATGTTCCTATGTTAAGGGTTAACTATGTTCTTGTTTACTGTGCTGTCCTCTCTGCTAGCAGAAGCCCAGCAGTTCCCAGCACACAAAACAGATAAGGGTTTTCCCTGAGAGTCTCTTCAGCCTTCGCTTCACATAACAAAGGTAGTGTTTTGACTAACAAAGTTCCCTGTCCCTCGTTCATCCCATGGTGTGAAGAACTGTTGACAAGCTACTACTTAAGAGCAGCCTGAAAACAGGCAGTGTATATTTCTCTTTATGTATTCTCTTTGCTACTGATGTCTTTGTCCAGACATGGATTTTACTTAAACCTGCTGAACATGTACTCACGCTTCCTTCAATAAACTCAGTAGTTTTTAGCCAAACCGGCTGGCCTCATTCACTGGCAGCTTTATGGGAGTGAACAAATATTTTGTCTTGCTTTTAAGGAGAGTTAAACTGTGGGTCATGCTAGCGATCTACAGCATGCCCCCCTGCATTTTCCAACAGTTCAGTCTGAGCAAGGGTGTGCCATTGCCATTACAGAACCCCTGCAACTTATGCAGGTGTCCCCAGCCCAGCGCCCATCCAGCAAAATACTGGATGGAGCAAAATTTGCCAGGCTGGCCTCAGTTGGTCCATCTGATGCCTGAGCTTTTCAGGCCTGATCCAACTCAGTGGTATAACCTGACTGGAGGGCCGACGTCTCCTGGCGTCTGGTCAGACCAACCAACACCTTAGGGTGATCACGGTCTGTTGCAGTCACCCCTGCACCCTCCTGGGTTAAAACCTCTGCCCTGGCACCTTCGGCTGGAAACAGCTCGCTCCCACCAACCTGTTTAGAACAAAATTTCCAATTTCAGCTCAAAATCCCAGTAGGCTTTGAGCCGGCAATTTGAATTTATGGCTTACATTGGCTACTAATCTTGTCAGTTTTTCTGTTAAAAATCTAATAGGGTAATTTATCCGGAGGACTGGGAAGATCCCGAGGTCGTACCATCACCCCCGAGTACCATGGGGGAGTTGACGAAGAAAGTTGCCGCTCCATCTGATGGCCGATGCTTGGAGATTCCTGGTTCCTCGACCACACCTGAGACCATGAGGGGAGGTGACCACGCAGCCTTCCGATTGCAAAAACGGACCTTTTGCCATTCCTGCAACCGTTTGCTAACCCGAGAAGCCCAATGGACTGTTCCAGGCTCCAACTCTGCAAAGCCTCACCGTTCCTGAAAGTGCAGCAAGCCAGCTAAGCTGCACCAACTTGGACATTTTGTTGTTGTTCCTGCTCCGTTGCCTGGTTGGACTTATGCTTTGCTCGCTCACTCCAGCTAAAAGACTTTTCCTGTTGCAAGGGGGGGGGGGGTGCCAAGACTTTTTGCTTGCACCTCACCTCCCCCGGACTACGAACTCTCATCCACATTGAACTGTTTGCTCATTGGATTGCCTTCATTGCCAGACCATGCATTGGACTTACAGTGTTCCATTGATTATTCCATTCATTGATTGCATTTGCTATTTTATTACGATTGCTCATTTTTCGACAGTTCCCTATTGGCGGGACAGTTTGACACTGCTTGTTGTTTAATTGTTCATTGTTGTTTAATTGACATTTGTGTGTATGTGTGTAGGTTTAGGTTTTAGATAGGAATATTGTCATAAGCTAAGAAACCCTTTGTTTTTCCCCAAAATTCTCTTGCCTGTGGAGTGATACGGCTAACCTACCTACCTGCAAGCCCCTATTCGGCTCTGAAATGATTTTTGATTTTTAATTGGAAAATGTCCGATATTGTCCCCAACATCACCCATTTTCGGGGGGGGGGATTGTTACTACCCTGGCTAGCCCGAGGTTTGGGGATATAAAAGATATCATTTGATATCTCAAATTCGGCTTCACATATCCCTTCCATGTGCTTGCGAGGCCCCCGGACAAGCACGCATACAGGCTGGGCCGATAATCACCGTAATATTCCAAGACAATACAGGCAGGCCAGAAAATAGCCGACTCGCCGCTTTAGGAGACCTCAAGGCAAGTACTCCATTAGGTATGCACGCAACCTACAAAGGATTCTCTGCCCCGCGCTGGCAACTTGATGATCGAGCTATACAACGTTCAAGTATTCCGCATTTGCATACTGGCTACTCAATTAATAAATTTGGCTCTAATTCAATCATTCAAATTCTGACCTTTTGGAGGCTTTGTCTCCAACTCCAAATCTATTGTTTTCCCCTAAGTCCGACCTAGCCTGCGGTCACAATTCTCCTTATAAAAACCCTTGATTCCGAGACCTTCCTCGGATCGCTCCCGAGTTCTGGACCGCCTTGCTGCCGCTTTGCTTGGCGAGCTTCCCCTCAGCTCCACGTGCTGAGATACATCGAACCCCAGCTTCGCTCTCCATTTTCTTCTGGACTTCAGGACAGGTTTCGTATCACCCGAACCAACTATCCCTCTAAAAATCCCGCTATCTTACTCACACTTTTATTTTCCTTAGTTATCTCTGTGCTTGTGTTGCATACATTGTGTGCCTGTATTTAATAAAGGCTATTCATTATTTTCCAACCGGTTTGCTTCTTGGCTTGGCCTGACCCCGTAGACACTGGGTTGCAAGATCCTGCTACATTGCCCTGCCTCTTGTATTGCCAACTTGTGCTCTGAACTAATTCCCCCAACTTCTATAATTTTGATAGCAATTTGGCGTCCCTCCCGGGACCCTCAGAAAACAGGGTAACACTGTGGATACAGTATATTTTGACTTCAGCAAGGCCTTTGACCAGGTCCCCCATGACATCTTTGCAAATGTGCTAGTAAGATCTGGGCTAGACAATGCTAACATTAGGTGGATTTGTAATTGGTTGGCTGGGAAAACCTCAAGGGTGCTCACCAATGGCTCCTCTTCATCCTGGACAGAAGTAACTAATTGGGTGCCACAGGATTCTATCATAGGCCTATGCTATTCAACATCTTTATCAATGATTTGGATGAGGGAATAGAGAGCATTCGTATCAAATTTGCAGATGACATCAAATTAGCAGGGGTAGCTTATACCTCAGAGGACAGGATCAGAATTCAAATTGACCTTAACAGATTAGAGGGCTGGGCCAAAATTAACAAAATGAATTGCAGCAGGGAGAAATATAAGATACCACACTTGGGCAGAAAAAAAATGAAATGGCTAGATATAAGATGAGTGACTCCTGACTTAAACACAATATATGTAAAAGGGATCTAGGAATCATAGTAGACCAGAAGCTGAACATGAGTCAACAGTGTGATGAAGCAGCTAAAAAAGCCAATGGGATTCTAAGGTACATCAATAGTAGTTTAGTTTCTAGGTCAAGGGATGTAATAGTGACCTTCTAACTCTGCTTTGGTCAGAGCCCACCTGGAATATTGTGTCCGGTTCTGAGCACCACAGTTCAGGAAGGATATTGACAAGCTCAAACATGTCCTGAAGTGGGTGACCAAAATAGTAGAAGGCCTGGAAACCATGCCCTATTATCAGTGGCTTAGGGAGTTGGCTATGTTTAGCTTGGAGAAGAGAGGGTTAAGAAGTGACGTGATAGCTATGTTTAAATATTTGAAAGGATGTCATGTTGAGGATGGCTGTTTCTGCTGCTTCAGAGACTAGGACTTCAAATTTCAGGAAAAGAGATTTCATTTAAATGTTAGGAAGAACTTCCTGATGGTTAGAGCAGTTTAACTGTGCAGTATGCTGCCTTGGAATGTAGATGGCCATCCGTTGGGAATGCTTTGATTGTATATTCCTGCATGGCAGGGGCTTGGACTCAATGGGCCTCTTCCAGCTCTGTGATCCTAATACAGATCCAGTGGTTGTAACTTGGGCATCTGCTTGTCCAGTGACAATAAATAGTTTTCATTTTTTTTTTTTTGCAGACTGAGGATAAGTACAAGGTTCTAGGGGAGATGGGAATGAAAAAGTCCTCTCTGGATCCCACCATATTATGCAGCTAGCAGCTGTACAACATCCCATTTTTGGACAAGGGGCTGGAGCACAATGGTTGACTCCAGAACTTTCTGGATGAGATGAATTACCTAGATGATCT
This sequence comes from Cyclura pinguis, assembly GCA_030412105.1. Taxonomy (NCBI): domain Eukaryota; kingdom Metazoa; phylum Chordata; class Lepidosauria; order Squamata; family Iguanidae; genus Cyclura; species Cyclura pinguis. The sequence continues at coordinate 179,375,515 of CM059599.1, forward strand.
ACAATTTGACCTGAGTTCTGGTTGTGAGACAGAGACAGCTTTGGTCATCTTGGTAGACAACCTACACTGGGAACTGGACAGGAGAGTGTGTGTCATGTACTGGATGGCCCACAATTCACACACACACTCAGAAGTTTCTAGTAGTTTTATTCATTGGATTAACATGAACAACAGAAGCAGCCTTCCATGGAAGTTGCCAAGACTGATTAATATAGGCAGCACACCTCTGTTATAGGTTCTTCATGCACATTTAAGTGCACAAAGCATTCACTGGTTACAGCATATGATTGATGCCCCATAACACTTTCCCAGACTGGTGCCTATGTCTAACCTGTCCTTAGACATTGTCCACCTGTCTACATGCTTCCCCCATTACCTCCATATCATCCCATTCTCGTAATAACCCAGCACCAGGCAGTGTTCATTTTAACTTTCCACTTTTACTGCTTAGCCCCATCCATCAAATACGAGGTAACAGCAAGTGATCTATGAGATACAATGTAGCAGCAGTTAGCAATGGTTAATGTACGGGATACATAATAACCTTCAGCAATGGTCACATACATTGCAAGCAGCTTGCAAAGCATACCCATTTGAATACACATTCCACTAAAGGGGTCCCTCGTTCCATGTTGCCCCCTTCTTTCTCAGAAACATGGCAGGGATGCCTTGCAACCTTGCATTCTGCCCCCTAAAACTACCCAACCACTCAACCTGATTTGTGAGGATAAGCTGTGTGGAACTTTTTGATTAGCCTAGGTGCTTGAATGTGTTCAGCATCCACCCACTCTCAATCACTAGAAGGCAGACATTTGCAATTAAGACGATATTGCAGATGCCCTCTATGCTTTCTTGAATCCAAAATTTCAGACATCTCAAAATACTGATCTTGCTCCACCATGATCAGAGGAGGTGGAACTGCTGGAGCTTGTCACCATATGTCAATCTTTGTTGCAGGTTTGAGTAAACTGAAATGAAACAGGACGTATTTTCCTATAAGACTTGGGCAATTCCAACTCAGCCATCACAGCATTTATTAGTCTTTTGACCTTAAATAGTCCCATATATTTCAGTCCTAATTTCTTGGAAGGCTACATGCACTTAATGAACTTGGTAGACAGGTATATCTGATCCCCTGAGTTATGTCCCCAGACCTGCACCTCTTCTGTATTTTTTGTAAGTGTCCTTAGCATAGCCTAGGGAAGCAATTATTGCAGGCCAAGCTGTTTTGACTTTCTCTGCCCAATCAGTGGCTGATTGTGGGCCAATCTGGATGACCTCAAGAGGCTACAAGTGTTTCAGAGTTTGGCCAAATACAATTTTGAATGAAGCATGTCCCATGCTTTGGTGGACTGCATTATTATATGCCATTTCAGCAAAAAGAATTAACTTTTCCCGGTCATTCTGTTGATCATCTATGTAATAGCGCAAATACTATCACAACACTTAGTTAACCCTTTCCATCTGGCCATGAGTCTCAGGGTGACAGACAGTACTCATAGCTTGCTCTGCAGTACTCATACCTTGCTCTACTCCCAACAACCTTGGAATGCTTTCCGTAATTGGAGGAAGTGAACTGACTGCTGTGATCCGTGATTATCTTACTAGGTACCCTGTGTAATCAGTACACATGTTGCAGGAACATTTGGCCAATTATGTGGCTATGGGAAGAGGCTTGCAGGGCACAGAATGAGCCTGCTTGGATAACACATCCATAGTTACCCAAATAACAGTTTCCTACTACTCTCTGATAGGCTGGTAATAAAATCCATGCTAATGTGAGCTCAAGAATGGGAGTGGGTGGGAGCAGTCCTCAAGGCTTCCCCCTTGACTGCAGACTAGGCATACTTCCACATAATTCTCTACATCTGCTCACTGTTTGGGCTATCAACAGTCTCTTCTGATCAGGTGCAGAGCATGGCACATGAATCCAAAGTGCCCTGCTCATTTGACATCATGGCAGCACTTTAACATTTTGCTCCTTAGTGCTTCTGGAACAGATTTTTTCCCCCTTGCACCATATGCCCCCCCCCGCCGTGTGTGTATCTGGATTCATGATCCTTGGCATGGCCATCTTGCTTGGTGGCCTCTTTAAGGCTGTCTAACAATGTTTCAGGGATGATTCTGGACTTCTGGTTCCCCTGGGCTTGATTACGGTTACTACTACCAATCCCAAAGACTCAGTCACCTCTGTCCTTTGGCACTCACACTGGGGCAGACAAGAGAGCACATCTGCAAGAAGTTTTTTTTTTTCTTGGCAAATACTTAACATTTTGAACTTATAAAATAACTTGATTCACTGCTCTTGTTTAGAACTTAATTTGTGGGGGGTCTGTAGGACCATTAAATTGCAATGATCCATCCAGATCTCAAAAAGAGAGCTGCCCCCAGGTTTCTCGTTTAATGACAGTGGTCTCTTTTTCTCAAACTGGTCAAATCAGCACTGCTTTGTCAATTTTTTTGGAAAAATATGCACAAGGTCTCAGTCGCCTCTCCTTGCCTTCCTGCAAAAGGACCACTCCAAAGTGGCACCATTGGTGTCCACTTGCACTATGAATGCCTGTGTGGGGATGGGGTGCTTTAGAATGGGCTCAGCATTGAATAGCCTCTTTAACCCCTCAAAAGCCTGTTGACACTCTGGAGCCCATTTGATTTTGATGCTGGGTTTGGGCTTACTGGTCTGGGTGTTGGTGGCTGCCCCCTTTCTCTTGTTTTTTAACAAGTCTGTCTGGGGCAGCACCACTTGGGCAAAGGTTAGGTTGAATTGCCTGTAAAAAAAAAACCTCTGTAACTGTCTGTGAGCCTGCAGTGCTTCCCAGCCTAGTACCCCCCCCCCATCTCTATGCCTTGGCTAGAAATACGTTACCCTAAATAGTCAACTTTGTCAGTATGTAATTCACATTTTGACACTTTCATATACAAATTATAAGCCAACAATTATTTTCAACACCTATCTGACCAAAGTCACATGTTTCCTATACGTGTGGCTATAAATGAATACATTGTAAACCAGCACCCCTTATATAGGTGCTTGTGTAGCACCTCATTTATATGCCCAGGCACCGTGCTTAATCTGAAGGGCATTATAAGGTATTCAAAGGCCCCCAAAGGAATGTTGAATGAGGTTTTCTACTTATCTCCCTCTCATATGCAGACCATGTAGTATGTGTCCCTTAGGTCTAGCTTGGTGAAGAGCTTCCCTGTGGCTAACTGCACCAGTAGATCTTTCATTAGTGGAATGGGGTACTGATTGAAGTTCAGACCATGTTCAGCCCCCTGAAATCAGACAATAATCTCAGTGACCCATCCTTCTTTTCCCTAAAGAACACGAGTGCCGCCGTTGACAATTGGGCCACCTGTATGAACCCGTGCTGCCGGGTTTTTATTGGCAATAAATTCTTTTAACACTTCCATTTCCTTAGGGGACATAGAGTATAGCTTGCTTTTGGTAAGGTTCCCCCTGCCTCTAACTTGATTGCACAGTCCATGTCTCTATGCTGGGGCAGGACGTCACACTCTTTTTCTGAACCCACGTCCCACAAGTCTGCATACTCTACAGGACTGTCCATCACCCTCACATCTGCTCAGTCACTGTGAGTGCTGGGCATTGTCAGTTTTTCTGTTGACTCCCCTCTGGCAGCAGTCTTCTTCCTACTGAATCTTACCTCCTCCACTGCCAGTGAAATGCTGCTTCTCAGAGCATTGCATTTCCCCTTTGATTTCTTTCCCTTGTTGCCACTCCCCTTGGGTTTCTCCAGGCAGTTGGCGATCCAGTGTGTCTCTCACCTGCACTGTAGACACAGGTCCTGTCTCGTGTGTTTCTCTCCTTCACTGGCTGGCATTCCTCCACTGTTTCTCCCTGTCCCCTTGCTCCCACCACTTTTAGGGTGATGTTTAAGTGGGGCTTTGCCTCTGCCTGGTTCTTTTGACTCATTGTCTCACATTATCTACTTATCCAGCCAGCAGCATCCAGTTCATCAAGGTGTCTGGATTATCTCTTACTACAATGCACTAAAAGATCTCAGGTCTCAGGCCTTCTTGGAAATATTGTATTTTGGTGGCCTCTGACCAGTTGGGGACTCAGGGATCAAGGCGTTGGAATTCTTCTATATACTCCGATATGGACTGATTCCCTTGTTTCAGAGACATTAGTCACGACTGGCCAGGTGGAAGAGGTCATCGAATCTTGTCATCAGCCAGGTCATGAAGAGCCAAAAATTAGCCAGCTTGGGGGAACCAGTATTGTAAAGTCTGACTCACCAATTGCAGGTGTGACCTTCCAGTTGTGCTGCCACAAATTGCACCTTTGATTCCTTGGAAGGAAAGATGTGCTTCCACTCTGCCATGAACCTGGCTACCTGGGTGAGGAAATATGGCAACAACTGGTCATCAAATGTCGCTTTCAGTTGCCTTCCTTCCAGCATAGTTACTAACATGCTGTACATGGGGCTACTTTTGAAAGGTGTTTGGAAGCTTCAGCTGATCCAAAAAGCTTCAACCAGATTGTTAACCAGGAATGGCTACAGGGTTCACACAATTTTTTTTGTTGTAAGAAAGCCACTGCCTAGTCCATTTCTGAACACAATTCAAAGTGTTAGTCATGACTTATGGTTGGGGTCCAGGTTATCTGAAGGGCTATATTTTGCCATATGAACTTGCTTGTGTTTTGAGGTCTTCCTGGGAGACTCTTCTTTCTGTTCTATCATGCTTACAGGTACATTTGGTGGGAAAACAGGAGTGGGCTTTCTCAGTGACTGCGCCCAGACTTTGGAACTCTCCTTTGAGACAGTTTAGACTGGCACCTTCCCTGCTATCCTTTCATAGGTGAAGATCTTGATTCCAAGACTGGGAGAAAGGTCAAATACAGCAACGGCACAGCAGCAGCAACAATAGAAGCAGCAACCGTCTTTGGAAAATGAATTGAAAATAGCCATGATGAATTCTTTCCTGGAAATCTGTTGAAGAATTTGAAGGAAATATCGGTTGCTCAATAGGAGAACACTTGCTTTGAATATAAACAGGTTCTAAGCTCAACCCCCAGCTTCTCAAAGCAGGGCTGGAAAACATTCCTGTCTGCAACTCTGATTAGCTTCTGCCAGTCAGGGGTGCATCAATTGTGGAGAAGTTCTAAAATTTCAGCAGCTTTGTGGTCTTCAGGACTCAGTGGACTACACCAGCTCCTGAAAACAAAATTAGAGGTGGCTGAAAGTTCATTTTTGATTTTGTAAGACCCACTTTGTTATCTTGGGTGGTGGTGGCAAAACAATGTGGATGGGTCCTGTGCTCATTTTAGAGCAGAATCACAGCTCCTGCTAGCAGTGTAAATATTTGTCTTAGTTGAAATTTTAGGTGTAGGAAAGGCTTGGGCCATCCAGGAAGGTCCCAGGAGTGACAAAAAACAGCTGCAAACCATCATCTGTGGTCCACAGGATTCCCATCTGTTATATAGAAAACAATGAATGAAAGAAACTGATGGTCTGACTTGGTATAAACTTATTTCCTATGTTCAGACAGCCTAGATCCATCAAGCAAGTAAATCTGTGTCTATTTTAATATATATTTGTGTTGGAAATGATGTGTCCATGTCCAATCTGATTGGTATATGATAAACATATTGCTAAAATAATCAGTTGGTGAGTGAATGATTTTCTTGTACATAGTCAACATTTTGTGAAGAACCTTTCATCAGATAAACTTCTCATCTACTTCTTTGAACCATATGCATATTATAGCTTTGATAGGTGATAAATATACAGCTTGAAGATCAGCTGCTTCTTTTTCAGAAAAGGAAAGCTTCATATAGGAAAGTACATAGAAAACCCCAGGTTCCTCCTCTTTTCTCAAAACATAATGTTCTGATTCAGAAGCATCGGATGAAATATAGATCACTGGATTGTCTGGTCTTGATCTGATTTTGAGCCATGTGATAACTGGAGTGCACTGTGAGAGATTCTGACAGCAGAGCGATGCAGGGATAATAATATGGCAAGTAAAATTGGAAGCAGAACAGGAGAAGCTTAAAAGACTGGGAAGTGATACAGCTCATGTTGTTTCACAGAATATATTAGCCTGCCAAAGTGCACAGAGCTACAGAAAAAGAGAATTTATTCAAGTTTTTAATTAAAATAACAGTTTTAATAGCAGGTATAAAGTTTAAGTAGCTAAAAAAGGATTATAATAAAAGACTGTGTATCTGTCTATCCATCATAGCTTCAGAAATGTGCAACCTTGATATCTGAAACTTGGTGCGCATACAAATAGACCCTGAGGTTGTTAGTTTGGGGTCTCATTGTTTGGCAGGAAAGATTGACATTTGCAGTCTTGACTCAGGCAGCAAAATATCTTGGGCTAGTTGAAGTCCTTTAACTGAAGGTGCCAAGGATTGAATGAGAACTGTTGAGATCCCAAAGGGCCATTCCTACCTGAAAGCATTGGGATAGGTGGATCAATGGTCCAACTCAGACTTAAAGCATATTGTTAGTCCCAACTAGAGTAGAGCCATTGTATCAACTGGATTTTCCTGTGTGCTGACTCATCATTCAATAATTGATACAATAGGTCTTCCCTAGATGGGACTCACCAGCAGAATTCTAGTTTCAATATAAAATATTGAATAATACGTTTCACCATGCTGTGATTTTCATCAGAATCAACACAGTAAGGGCTTTTCTACACTGTTTCTTGCACAATATATTTGTATTTATCATTGTTGTTGTGCATCTTCCAGCCGTTTCTGATTTATGGCAACCCTAAAATGAACCTCCCAGCAATGGCACTACCTTTCCATGGTGGTAGTGTTACCCTAAAAGGCAGGGGACTTTAGGGGTCTACCCACAAAGCCAGAGACTCCTTAGTATTTGGGGAATTATAGCTCAAAGGAAGCCTGTGTGAGAAGGGTAATAGCAGTGCTACTGAGATGGATACGCTTGAACCCGGGGTCTACAATTTAATACAATTTAAAACTAACATGACCGATTTAAAAATTAGAGGAGGAATGGGCTTGCCAGACTTTCAGATATACTACAAGGCTGCGGCGTTTACGTGGATAAAAGACTACAAGATACGAGAACATTGGCATTGGAGGGAGCGGACCTGAGAATGGGGTGGCATGCCTATATGTTCTATGATAAAGCAAAAATAGATAAAGACTTCATGCATCACTATATCAGAAGATCGCTTCTGAAAATTTGGGAAGACTATAAAACTAAAAACATACGGCAGCTCCCCAACTGGGTCTCACCCCAAGAGGCTTTTTTCGGTCGATGGATAGATACAGATAAATGGCTGCGATACGAAGATAGAATTGAGAGATCAACGTTCAATAATTTTAAGATTAAATCAAGAGAAAAATTAGAACAAGAGGGAATAACATTGAGTTGGTTCCCTTACAGACAGTTAGTAGAAAGGTTTCAGATGGACATTAAAACATATGGAATTGATCAAAAAAAGAAAACTGGAACAATTAAATGGCTGTTTGAAAATCCGCCTCATCTACTAGCTCAAATATATCAAGAAATACTACAACAGGAGAGGCAGGAAGAAACTGTAAAGGCAACAATGATCTTATGGGCCCCAAATATTGGACATTCAATTCAGTTAGAGTCTTGGGAACAGAGTTGGAAAAAAACACAGAAATTTACAGTAACTCAGAATTTGAAAGAGAGCTATTATAAGCTATTTCATAGATGGTACATGACACCAGATAAATTGAAAAAGATTTATAAAACAGGTAATGGACATTGTTGGAAATGCCAGAATGAGGTAGGTATGATATATCATATGTGATGGACATGTCCAAAAGCTAAGAAATATTGGTGTGAAATACATAACAAAATATGTAAATTAATGAAAGTCCAATTTGTTAAGACACCAGAATTTTATTTGCTAAATATGACTGACATATTAGAAGATGCAGGTTTAAAGAAATATTGGAGAATATTGTTATATATGATAACAACAGCTCGGATTGAATATGCTAAGTTGTGGAAAACTCAGCAAATATCTACAATAGAACAATGGTGGGGTACACTTATTGAAAATAAAAATGCTGATATGGTCTCTCAGAGATTAAAAGGGAAATCAGACGATGAGATACAAAGAGAATGGTAAATTGTAAACAGTAGTGGGTAATTGCTGGGTAATCAGATGGAGATTTGTAATTCATGATGTGTGATGAGATGGGAGGGGGCTGCATGGTATACATCATGAGGGGGGGATGTGGAGATGGAAAGGCAAGAATTAATGAGTAATATTAACAGTTAAATGTAGTACAATATTATAAGCATGACAAGAGATATTGATAATGAAAACTAGATCTGTGTGGAAGACCAGAAATATGTCAATTAAACTGTCAGTTACAAATGTATGTTTTATATGTGAAATAGAATAAAATGATTTAAAAAAAAAAAAAAAACACCCCCCGGCCACCTATCTGGTGACCGGGACCCCCGGAAACTCGTAGTGACCGGGACCTCCGGAAATTCAGGCAATCTATCTGGTGATCGGGACCTCTCTAAACTCATTCGGTGACAGGGACCTCCCTGAACTCAAAAATAGCCAATTTGGTGACAGGGACCTCCCTGAACTTTAATTCGGTGATTGGGACCCCCAGAAAATTAGGGTAACAGATTGGTGGAGAATGCGGGCAACCCCTGTACCCCTGATTTGAGTGGAAGTCACGACTACTCAGAACAGGTGATACAGATGTAGGGAACGGCTGGATTAAGACCCTGGAGTGTTAGGAACACATGTGAGTGCGAAAGTTGCGTGTGTGAGCTCTACAGCTATTTCTGTTGGGTGGTTCTACCCTTTTCATTCTTGGTCCGTGCATGGTGGCTGTACCTGGTCACTCACTTTGGCAGTGAATCATTGTAGAGGACAGGGCTGTGCACGTGGCTGCCCCGGGAAGTACCTCCCTAATTTGGGGACTATCTTGGGCTGGGATCCAAGTGCTAGGGCGTTAGGTACAGTCCACATCCACACATCCACACAGCAGGCACATAGCACTTAGGGAAGAAATTCCCCCCAGAATTCTCCCCAGAAATTCCCCCCAGAACCATGGGTGCGTCCTGTTAAGGTTAGAACTCGGGTGTGTCCCACTCTGCAGAAAAGAGGTGCAGGTGTGAGTCCCGACCTGGGCAAGAGTTTTTAAAAGGTTTTCCCTGGTAGAGGAAGGGCACCCTCACCCGAAAAACTATTCTAGGAATGGTTCAGACAGGTTCCGCTCCCTTTTTCCCTGCTGCTTGTCCAAGCGGCACTGTAAGTTCCTGTGGGTTTGTTCTCCCCCTTCATTGTCAGGCAGAGTCCTAGTGAAGGTTCCACCTGGGTCTAGGTGATCCTCCCTGTCCCTGAACCGTGTCCTCATCCTTTTGCCCCTAAGCTGTCAAGGTGGAAGGCCGGGCTTAGACAGGCAGAAGTGACATTTTCTGGGTGGACTGGAGACAGGCTCTCAACCCTCTGTCCTAAGCTAGTTCCATTGAGTTCGTTTCCCTAGAATCCCCCAGGGACCTCGGTGGTCCTCCCCATCCCTCCAGTCCCAGTGCCACTTTAGTATTGGTGTGCTCGCTAGGAGACACTTTTAAAATGGAGGTGAAGGAGTTCATGAGAGAAGAGGAGGAGACAGGCAAATTGGAACAATGGGTCATCAAGAAGGGAAAATGCTTCTGGAGAGAAACGTGTTTCCAGACAGCTGATCCCTTCGCCACTTTAAGAAAGTTGTATGTCTGAGCCTGCAAATCCAAGAACGCTTTTGGCTCATCCAAAGACGCTTTGGCCACTTGGGGTCTTTGGCTCACGGCTCAAGATGCCTCTAGTACCCTGGTTGTGGCCAGAGCCAAAATTGAGGAAATAACTAAGGAAAATGCCCGGCTTCATGCCGAGAATGAAGCTCTGCGCGCAGACAAATTAACTTTCACGTCTGTGGCGCAAGCTACCTCCCAAAAACTCAATGAGGTCACCCTCCAAGCACAGACTTGCGAAGAAAGGGCTAATTCATTAGAGGCAGAGTTAGCCCACGCAAGATCTGCTGCTAAGTTTATGGTTAGCCAAGTAAAGGAGCAGCAGGAGCCTTGCATTAGGCGGATTGAGGCTCTGGAGAACCAGCTCCACACTTGTCAGGCATTAATTTCTGCTGTCTGCCCGGAGCTTCTCCCCTCATTTCCCCCTGATGCCCCCAGGTAGCCACTGCCTGAAGACGCCTTGGTTGCACACCCTCACAACCCAGACTGGAGTGACCACAGCGCCCCAGTTCATCCAGTAGAGACCAGGTCAATGACTAAAAGGATTGCCCCTTCAGGAGAGGGAGGATCAGACAGGGGAGAGGTGCGGGAGACTCACGAGATTGAGACCAGGGTCCCCTGGAAAGCTACGGAGGCCAAGGCGATTGCTGATCAACTTGGCCCCCTCACCAAGCAAACCGGGATCATGTGGCTCAATGCCGTGATTCATTTACACCTCACAGCCAATGGCCAAGACTTGACCCAGCTGGCCAGGCTGTGCACGTCCCCGTCAGAACTCCCCACCTTGGAGTCTGCTGTGGCAGCCCGAGGGTTAGTTAGGTTGGAAGCCCATGAGTGGATGAGGGAGATCATCTGAATCTTGTGGCCAGGACAAAGTGCGAGTGTCCTTTATGTTATGGAACAACAAGGACACTGAGAAAACCCCGAAGCATATGTGGCACGGAAACAGCTCCTGGCCATACTAGCGGAAAAGGTCCCCTTAACTCCAAGAGTTCAACCACGTGGAGTTCAAGACTCTCCTTTATGGAGGTCTGAACCACGAGACGAAGATGGCCCTGGGGTTAGTTGACCCAGAGAACATGGACTGGGATGAGTTTAACAACAACCTCAGGAGGGTCGCTGACCTGCTCCGTGAGGCTGGCTCCCTGAAACACCCTCCAAAATCCCATAGAAAGGAAGCTGGGAATTGGGAGCCCATTCAAGAAGTCACATATGCAAATTATGGCCCTCACTCCAGCACCGGAAGACAGCCCCAAATTCAGTCCCAAAGGGGAACTGGAATTCGTGTCCCCCTCCCAGGCAGGATCACCGACCCAGGCAGGAGCATTGGCAGGCCAGGGACTCCCGCAGTCAGCCCAGCAAGGCAGGGAACTCTGTGCCTCCGCCTCAGGCTCCAAAATCTGCCCCAGACAGTAGAGCTCCCAGGGAGATGTCTGGTGGCTATGACCCCACCTCTCAGACATATTCGTCTGAGCAGGTAAAACTCTGGGGATTCCTGAGGAGGCTTGGACTGGACATGAGCCAGTTCAATGGGAGACCCATGATCGAGCTCCTTGATCCCTAGAAAGGCATTTACAGCTGGGAAATAGCCAGCCAGTGAATGCAGTGACCAATGGTCCCCTTCTGGCTGGATACTACCCCGACTTAGAGCTGTCAGGATAGGGATGCCCTCGGTCCCAGGATCTCCCCCAAAAGGTTGTGGCTCGACTGAAGTCCAACAAATGGGGTAGATCTAGGGTGAAGGCAGGCATCGGGACCGAAAGGGAAAAGACCCCTGCCACCCCTCTTGCAGACTCTGGTGCAGCGCTAAAAGTGCTGCACCCAAACCTGGTAAGACAGGATGAGCCCACCCCAGACACTATCCATTTGACTGGGTATGGCGGGGGGGGGGGGGCAATCGAAATCCTTCAGAAAACCCAAGAGCCCAGGGCACACCAGAGCCAAGCAGATTGCCCCTCCTCCTGACAGCGCCCCGAGTGCGAATCCAACGACCTATGAGACAATGGTGCTTTCAGAGCACCGAGAACGATCGCATCAAGCTAAGGTTCAGGAGAAAGCCCCCACCAAATCTAACAAGGCACAAGACACTGCCAGAATGGGTAAGAGCCAGGACAAGGAAAACACACAGCAAATAGAAGCTAACCCCAAGCTTCCAGAACTTGCCATTGTTTCCTGTCTGAGTCCCCTGTTAGAAACCTGCAGTTTCTGCTGGAATTTCCTTGAATCCTTGGCAAAGAGAGTCCACCCTCTCCACGCGCTCTTTCAGGAGAAGTTCCTATCAGAGTGGGAATCCAAGCAGCAAAGTGCTCCTGCCCAACAAGAGCATAGTTTAGTAAAGGCACTCACCCTGGCACACCCTGTGTTGACACTACACACTCCCTTTGACTGCAGTCCATCAGGGGAGATTTCAATGACTGTGAGTCCCAAATACCACATGGAGGTGGATGTGGCTACTGCCTTCCCCTCCACAGAGCTATACTGGTGCCAGCTTACGTTCACATTCAGTGGCATCCAAGACCTTTTTACTCTGGTGATCTTGAGAAGGGCCATAGCAGTCCATGGCTTTGTCTCGGTCACAATGATGCCAAGAAAAAAGACATTACTTCAGGAGGCATTCAGGTCAGATACCAACCTCCACTTTGATTTGGCCAAAAGGGTCTCAAGCCATGAGTGGGCACTGCCACTCTTACAAGTGATTTGAGAGATCCACAAACAAGCACATTCAAAGGACTGGAAGGGAAAACCCCCAGACTGGGCAACCCCCTCTTTTGTGCAGCAGAGAAGTGAGGCAACTGCCTTACTTCCCTTCATGGGCTGGTAGCCGCCTTGAAGAGACACACTCAGGCAAAGCTTCCCTCCCGTTGTGTACATAGTTTGTCTGAGTCGTAGTTATAGTCTGTAGATTTAAATGTCATAGATGGTGGAGGGTACCTTTCTATCCTACTGCATGGAAGCAGCAACTAGGGAATTTTGGTTTTCCAGATTATCTCAGTGCTCAGCCTTGCTGGCCTCGCATACTGGGTACATCACCAGTTGGCCAAATTGAGAGCCCTGAGCAAGTCGGTTCAGGCAACCCAAGCTCAGCCTTTCCTTTAGGAAGCATTTTTTTTAAATTTCTTTTTCTATCTTTTACTTGTATAAGGGAAAGGGGTTTTGGGACTAGGAGGAAACAAGGGATAGTTGTCCCAAGGTCCTCTGAGGTAGATCGGGCCTCCAGAGTCAGCCCTACTACCCTGAGGAAGGGAAGGAATGGCTTACACCAGGGTGTTGGTATCCGCTAAAAAGGGGACACCAAGTGCAATGATGACCTGGGGAAGGACAGGGCAAGCTGAGAGGTGTCTCACGACCCTCTCAGGTGAATTAGGTCTGACTTTGGAAAGCCAACCTATGCCCAGAGATGTCAAAACTGCCAAACAACCAGCCTCCCCTTTTTGTGCGTCAGCCTTGACAGTTAGGGTGAAAGCTGTCAAAGCCGCAAAACCGCTCGCCGCTAGATTCAACTTTAAACACGTGAGCTCCAAAATCACCCCCATACCCCAACCTGAACAGGGGACCCACATAATCTGGCAATTACCCAACATCAGTGCATTTTTGACAATCTGCATATGTCCCTAAGGCATTTGCATTGTCAGACCCGCCCCTGGCGACAAGCTGTCAGGAAGTGTCAGCGCCGCCCTCCGGCAAAGAGCAAGCTAAGCCCACACTTGCCTCTTAAGATTTATTTAATTATTTCTTTCTTTCCACCATTTTGGGAGCTCCCGCTCTTCAGAGCAAAGAGCTGAAAACCAGAGTCTAACCTAATTCAAGCTGAGCCAGTGGTCACCACGGCCGTTGCAGAATTTACCTCTGCAACTTATGAGTAGGTGCTCAGAACAAAGTGCCCTCCAGTGAAATACTGAATGGAGCACAGTTTGCCAGCCCCGACCTCAAATGGTCCATGGTGCCCCCGGGATTTGCAGGCCCGATCTGGCTCAGAGGATGGCGGTATGCATGCTGAACCGCCTCCCAAGCTACGGCCGACTTGCCAAAGCCTCAGGGTGACAAGGGTCAGTCTCAGCCATGACATCACCTTCCAGGTTAGACTCATGACCCCAACACCTTTCACCTTTCACAACTCATCCCCCAAACTCCAGATCAGCAAAGCAATCTCACCCCCCAATCTTCTCAATTCACATGACAGGCTCCGTCAACCGGTAATTGGTCACTAATTTGCATGGCCGCCATTAACAAGAATGTTCAGTCACTCCCCTTAAAAATAGGTTCGAGATGACGGAGGGAATCGGATTCGAGAACCGGAGCAGTCGAAGAACGAGCAGCAATTGCGGGGTGCGTCCAACAGATCCGCTGCTGCCAAAGCTGTCAACGTCATGGCTGTCGATGTCAAGCACCCTGCTGTCAAAGAAGAGGCACTGCGAGCCCTCCGGCTGTCCATCCTGGCTCCAAAACTGCAATACCACAGCTCTCCTCGCCATGATGGACTTACTTTCCATACGCTTTTCTTGCTGCTAAAAGACATTTTTGGACTCGAGGGTGTGTGCTCGAACTACACCCCTGGATTATGAACTACAACTTTTGACTCTCGCCGTGAACTGATGTTTCCACTGGTTTTCTTCCTCGCTGTGCCTTGTAGTTTAGGTTTATGGGAATTGTTTAGTTGAAATGATAGTCAATGGATACTTGGATTTGTGTTATTTACTTGTTTATTGATAACTTGTTGCCACTTCTCCATTGGTGGGAAGATTCCTTTATTGTTTATTTTTTTATGTATACATTGTGTGAGTGTGCTTAGCTACTTTAGAATTGTAAATCTAAACTCTCTTCCTTTCCCCTGGAAGTCTCACTCCTTTCCCCTCAGGTGGAGTACTGCAGCGTGACCCTATTGTCCCTATTCGGCTCTAAAACTAATTTTTGTTTTTAATTGGAAAATGTTTGATATTGTCCCCAAATCGCCCATTTTCGAGGGAGGGATTGTTACTGTAATGGATATGCCTGAACCCAGGGTCTACAATTTAATATAAATTAACTATTAAAAATATACCCCCCACGTGCTTGAGAGCCCCCCCTCCCATGAGCATGCACACGGGCACGGCCGAACGGCTGAAAAATACAAGAAAAATCCTGGTCAGGCCAGTAACTTTCCATCATGCAGTTTCAGGAGACCTCCAGGCAAGTACACATCAAAACTCAATCAAGTATGCACCAAGCACACAAAAGATTCTCAGCCCCGAACAGTCAGCTTGGCAGGATTAGCGCCTCTGACTACACAATTGTCAAGCGCTCCCTATTTGTATACTGTCTGCGCTATTGACAACCCAGACGAAAACCCATAAAGTCAAGCACTGACCTTTCGGAGGCTTCGTCTCCGCTTGAGAATCTATTGTTCTCCCCGGGAAAAGGGTTAGCCTCCAGGTACATTTTCCCCTATAAAAACCCCTGATTTTGAGTGCTTCCTTGGATCGCTCTCAGCTTCCTCCCTGTCCTGCTGCTGCTTTGTTGGCCGAAGCCTTCCCCTCAGCCTCCCTGTGCTGAGATTCACTGCTCCCAACTCTCTGGTTCTATTTCGGCTTTCCCGACTACAGGATCAGGTGCAGTATTCCCCCGATGTCCTTCTTTAAATCCCCTATCAATTTTCCTCTCTTTATTTTTCTTAGGTCTGTGTGAGTGGGTGCGTAAGTGTGCAGTGACTGAGGTTTTAAATAAAGAAAATAATTATAAACTTATTTTGTCTGGGTCTTGACTCGGCCTGACCCCATAAAAGCTGGGTACGAGGTCTTGCTAGGTTACCCTACCTCTCTGGTGTGCTGGGTGCTTGCTTGGTGTAACTTGGAAATCCCCTTAAAATCGGGGTCAGACTAAGTGTCCTTTGAGGCAATCCCAAGGAACTCGGGCAGTGACCGGGACCCCCGGAAATTCCGGCAACCTATCCGGTGACCGGGACCTCCGGAGACTTGGCCGCCATATCTGGTGACCGGGACCTCCCTAAACTCTAATTCGGTGACAGGGACCTCCCTGAACTCAAAATAACTAATTCGGTGACAGGGACCTCTCTGAACTTAAAGCAACTAATTCGGTGACTGGGACCCCCAGGACCCCCAGAAAATTAGGGTAACGGCAGGCTCTTTTCACTTCTCTGTACCAGTACTAACTGTAGAGAGAATTCCAGTTAAAAGTTCAATAGGGTATTTTATTGGAAATGAGCAACACACAAGAAATCAGACATTTTTAAGAACCATACAAGGCTATTGAAAAATGAGGCAAGAAAGGTTGGACAGAGAGAAATTGAGTGGAAAAGTGATAGCTACCAATCCTGAAGCAGAAGGTCAAAGTGGAGTGTCTCAGACAGTGCACCTGAGGGTAGCACAGAAAAACAGATCCAGGGGACCACATGCAGCATGATGTCCAATGTACTACAATTTACTGGGGCAAAAGCTGGGGTTTTTATACCTTATTTCCTGCCCTGAAGGAGGGTGCATGGGCAAAGTGGTAATGGGTTTCCTACAAAGCTGACAAAGGAGCCCAGGAGGAGCTGATTGTCTTTACTTTAGGTGACAAAACATTGGTGGGAGTCATGATGGTCTCTTAATGTTTTGGCCAGGGAGGGTCAACGCAAATGGTCTCAGTAGGATATGCTCACAGTTGGGGTCCTGATTTTTTTCACCTGAGCAGTTTCACCTGCCATTATTCTCAGGAATGCTCACAACTTACAGGTTTTTTAGAAAGGATTATCCCAAACCCATTAGCAATGGGCTTTCCCATCTAATCCTCCCTGAACTTATGACCTGATCATGTCTGAGGTCATCCTGACCTGGCATATACAGCCAGTGCACTTTCAAACATGTCTTTCAGCCATGAAATATGTCCAATTACGAAAACAGCACATCCCGCAGAATGAGAGTGCATGGTGTGATAACAGTGGGATTGCGTACTCCTGTGAGGCAAGAAGCTATGCTGATGGTAGCAGTGCTGCTAGTAGGGTCTCCCATGTCAGACAGGTTTTTGCTGAGGAGTCAGACTAAATGTGCCAAACAGCTATTGGGCAGCAGCAGCAATGGGGTATGATACCAAAGGCAATGGTAGTGGGACTGTAGCTAACACCTGTTAGTACTGCACAGAAGGAGGCATGGTAAACCCCTTTTGAATGTTTTTTGCCATGAAAATCTTACAATGAGACTATTCAAAATGAAACAAGAGATAGTATCAGAAGATGAACTCTCATGTCATGTGGCACTCAATGACCTACTAGAAAGAGAAGTGAACAATTACAAGTTGAGCTGTTGCTAATGATGCAACTGGACTCAAGCTGAAAGGATATCCAGTTGTTGATGTACTCAGAGGTGAAAGGAAATTTCAAAGATGCACAACACATATGATAAGGATATGGAATGTGGGAAGCATTAATCAGGGAAGCTAGACTTAGCAAAACAAGAAATGGAACATATAAACATTGCAATACTTAGGGAGAGTGAGCTAAAGTTGACAGGAATGGAACATTTTCAGTCAGATAATTACACAGTCTTTTTACTCAGAAAATGAAAATCTAAGAAGAACTGGAGTGGAATTAATAGTCAGGAGAGAGATAGTAAAGAAGTCAAAGGATGCAATGCAAAGTCTGACTGAATTGTGTCAATAAGACTTAGGGAAAACACATCAATATAATCAGATTACAAGTTAATGTTCTAACTACAGAGGCAGAAGAAGAATATTACAAGATACCATGCAGGAGTCCAGGAGGAAACTGATCACACATCAAAACAGGAGTTCTTGTTAGTTGTAGGCAACTGGAATGCAAAAGTAGGAAACAGAGCAGAATCAGATTGCAGAAAAAAGTTGGCCTAGGATCAAGAAATGAAGCAAGAGACTGACTGACTGAATTTTGCGAGGCCAATGATTTGTTCATCACAAGCACATTCTTCAAGCAAACCAAGAAGCAAATGTATACATGAAAATCATGTGATGGCTGATACAGAAATCAAACAAAATACATAATCAGAAGCAGAAGATGGAGAAACTCCATTCTCTCTACAAAAAGAAGACCGGGGCAGATTGCGGCACAGACTATGAACCACTAGTAGCAAAAGTTGGAATAAAGCTAAAGAAGACTAAACCAACCATCATGCTGAAATACATCCTGAAGAACATCCCTGTAGAATGTAAAAGTAAGATGCAAAATAGATTTGCACTATTAAGCCTAAATGACATGGAACCAGTAGAACTCAAGACTGAAGCCAGGGACATTGTCAGTAAGGAATGCAAAAAGACACTATCTGTAGCCGAAAAGAAAGAGAAGCCTTAATGGATGACAGCTCTTAAAGAAATAGGTGTGCCACAACATTTGGTTGTCCTGAAGCATAACCTGTATGCAGGACAAGATACTACTGTTAGGAAAGAATATAGAGACATGGAATGGTTTCCAATTGACAAGGGGGTTGGGCAAGAATGCATTTTATTACCCTGTTAACATACATGCTGAATATATCAGACAGTGCACCCTCTGCTGGCGTAACCTCTGGACATATGAATTCAAGGTCACGTGAAGCCTTGTGTCATATTATTATCAAAAGATGCACTGAGTGTGTGCCTGCATGGGTGCACACATGTCGTATCCATTGATGATAATGAGATGGAGCATTTGCATTTTTTGTTTTACCTAAGAGTTTCTGGAACAGAACCCCCACATAAATGGAGGGTACACTGTACGTAAAGCAAGATTAGACTCAGAGGCAGTAGACATGAAAATTGGAGGAAGGAAATCAACAATTTAAGATATGCAGATGGCTGCATATCTGTTCTGTTGCTCCACTGCCTCTCCATAACGCTAATAGATCATGTAGTAGACTCAGCTTGGAGACCGTTAAGTAAACAGTGCCTGGTACTAGCCTCTGGAATGCACCTAGTGCTGGTAATAGAAGTTCTCAGGAAGTTCAGGAGTGAGAGATTCAACTGGGAATGTTAAGCTCACTAACTCTGTCCTTGCTTCTCAGACCAATCACTGAAGTCATTACATGTATTACACTGTCAAATAAAAAATACTCAATGCACTGTATTATCTGTGAGTGAATTCTGTTCTTGACAGAGTGTTCAGAGCACCTACAGCCAAAGGCAGACTACTTCAAAATGTCTCAGGAGGAGCAACAGGAGGCTGAGTGCACAGAACCGGAGGGAGCTGGCTGCTCTGACGAAACTGCTCATGCATGGACTTTTACACTGGCCATCAGAGCTAAAGTTAGTGTTTCACACCCAATAAATACCCCTGTGGAAGGCTGCACTTGGACCTGGCAAGAACGAGATGAGACTGGGAGACACCAGTGATGCAGAGTCACTCGATGCGATACTGCTGTATACAAGACCTCTTTATGGGACCAGTTACTTGCCAAAGAAGACAAAGTTGAGCAGCTTCATGCTGAGGTGGCCAGGATGCAAGCAGCCATGGTAGACTGGTGAAACCAACTTAACAGACTTCAGCAGCAGGGAGATGCTGGAGCAGCTGGCGTGATGGCAGCACAGCAATGGGGGCTGATTCCCCCTCCGGCCAAGCATCCCTTCAGGTAACTGAAGGCAACATACAATGGCGACGGTGAAACACTCACCTATTTTCTGAATGCAGTGTCCAACTACATGGCAGACTATGGCAACAGTTTTGCAGATGATGCAGCCAGGGTGAGATACATAAGTCGACACCTTCAAGGAGAAGCAGCTGAATGGGCAGTGACTTTGTTTGCCATGAGAGATGGGTACACAGTGGATTTCCAGATGTTCATTACCAGCCTTAAAGAGAAGTTCGAGGACCCCTTTATGCAGGAGCAGGCTTGCCACCTCTTAAGGAAACTGTGCCAAAGGAAATGTACAGTGGCCGAGTACGTGTGTGAGTTTAGAAGGCTTGTGGCCAAAGTTCTGGATTGTGGGACAGAATTCTGAAGGAATTCTTCAAGGAAGGGCTGCACCCTGAAATTCTGGATAGATGTTATGCCCAAGGTCATCCCATCACCCTCTTGGGTTGGCTGGAGAGGTGGAGAACATGTGAGAGAGTGTGCAACTCATATGAAAGCTGCAGACGAAAGATTCAGACTGCAGAACTCACATTGGCAAGAGACTCCCAGGGCTGAGCAGTGAAGAAAGGAAATGACAGATGAGGGAAGGTGCCTGCTTTAACTGCAGGAGGAAAGACCATATCACTGCTGATTGCCAAGATAAAGGGTCAAATCAGGAGGAAAAGAAGAAATCAGCTCCCCCTTGTAAGACACCACCTCAAAAGAGTGAAGCTGCCAAAGCACAGGCCAAATGCATGGGCAGTGGATATTTTGTGCAGGCCTGTGAGGTGGGAGACAGCCCTTCACACTCTTCAGACTCTGACAGTGATGAATGGAGCCAAGACCAGACAGCAAATGTTAGTACTAACAACTCTCGCCATGTGTATGTAACACTACAATTGCAGGGAGGAGATGGGGTGAAACAAACCTACAATGGGTTAATTGACTCGGGATGCTGTAAAAGTTTACTGCACCCTCGTGTTGCCCAAGAGCTTTCTGTAGAGTTTGAAGCATTGAAAAAGGCTATTCACTTGAATCAAATGGATGGGATGCCCATGAAGGGGGGCTCTTTGCAGATATGCACCAAACCAGTAAACGTGTGTGTGGGGAACATATACGGACAATTACCATTCCTAGTACCAAGTCAAATTGGATTTCATGTAGCAGTGGTTTCTGTATAAAGGGCTGGCTGTATACTTGGATGACATCCTGATTAACTCTAAAATGCTCCCCGAGCACATTCGGCTAATGTGTAAAATACTGCAAAAGCTCATTGACAATGAACTGTATGTTAAAATATCTAAGCATGAATTAAAATATCTAAGCATGAACCCAGACCTTTGATTACTTGGGACTTAGAGTCACTAACAATGGCTTGCAGATGGATCCAGCAAAAGTTCAAATTATTTTGGATTGGTCAGATCAAAAACAAAGAAACAGCTTCAGCAGTTCTTAGGGTTTGCAAATTTCTACAGAAATTTCATCCATAGCTTTGCTGAGATTGCCCTACCACTGACTGAATTATTGAAAACCACAGATCATAACGGCAATAAGAGGTGGCAGGGAAACACAAAGCAGTTGGAGTGGAATGAAAGATGCCAATCTGCTTTTGACAACCTCAAAACTATGTTTATCACTGAACCACTCCTCTTATTCCCAAATCCTGACAAGCCTTTTGTGATTCAATCGGATGCATCTGATTTTACCATGGCAGTTATTTTACTTCAGTATAACGACAGTAGGAATCTAAACCCCTGTGTCTTCATCTCTCGGAAATTCAAGCCCTCCCAATGTAGATCGCTCATATGGGAGAAGAAAGCGGCTTCAATTCATTTTGTGCTAAGCTCTTGGCACCATCTGCTGGAGAGGGTCAAAGTGTGTGTTTGAAGTATGGACTGCCCGTTAAAACCTAGAAGCTTTGAAAACTGCTAGGAAGCTCAGCCCAAAACAAGCTCATTGGGCACAATTCTTTCAAGGATTTAATTTTGTATTCAAGCCTGGCAAACCTAACACACTTGCTGACCCACTTTCAAGACTGCCTCAACACGACACAAGTGACAACTCCTTGTGAACCCCCACACAGACACTTTTCTCACGAGAAACACTGGGCCTTGGAATCACCACCAATGCACAATCACACCTTCAAAATACAGTCTCCAGTATTTTGACAAAGAATTCCTGGAAGCCAGTTATGATATGGACTCATGGCTGAAAGCTAGTTATGATATGGACTCATGGCTGAAAGACCCCTCCCTGCAATTGTCTTCATAGGAGAGAAAATCTATTTCCCCCTCGCCCCACCGCAGAACTGAAATTCTAAAATGCCACCACAACCTCGAGTCTGCTGGTCATTTCAGATTTGTTTTTTTTAACGTGTTTCAATATTTTATAAAGTATTGTCACACATTGTTGCATACTTCCAGCTGGAAGTAAATGTGAGATTTATAATACTAATTTTTAAAACCTAACCATTTAAAAACATACACAATGTTACTCAGAATGATTTGTACTTGTGGAAAGAGCCAGATGAGCTACTCCGTCAGGAATGTTGTTTGATTCTGAATGGTCTTGAGGCAATCAGGTTTTCTTGGAAATTCTCTGAACCTTTTTAAAGAATGGTTCATTTTAGCCCTATCTGCTAGCAGCCACTGATTAACTAGGTTGTAGAGCATTTGCCTTAGTTTATTAATAGGACTAAGCTGGCATCATGAGCTCAATGATTTTGCATTTCTACCAGAAAAAAAAAGCAAAAAAAGCAGTGGTCTCTGTATCTTTGCTTTCCTCTTCTCTGTGATGCCTTTTTTCTTATTATCAATTTTTTATCATTTCAGATTTTTGAAAACACTGCATGCTGTACAGAAAGAATTTTACCCGCCTGTGCTACATAAACGTGTATAGCAGTACATTAAGAACTGCCCCACCTGTACCACCTGCAAAAATAGAACTGATAAACTCTGTGGATTACTGAAACCCCTCCCAATGCCTTCCAAACCATGGGAAACTATTTCCTGGGACTTCATTGTCGGTCTCCCTAACAGCAATGGTTATCGAGCTGTGTGGGTGGTCACAGATCACTTCTCTAAGCAATGCCACTTTGTACCCTTGAGGAAAATTCCAACAGTGGAGAAACTTACACAACTTTTTATTGCTCACATATGGAGACTACATGGTACACACTCCTGTATCGTCTCTGACAGAGATCCTATATTTACCTTAAAATTTTGGAAATGTTTCCTAAAGTCACTTGACATCACTCAAAAATTAAGTACCAGTTTCCATCCCCAAACTGATGGACAAACTGAAAGAGCCAATCAAACTCTCAAACAATATCTTTGCTGTTTCATCAATTCTAATCAATCTAATTGGGCTTCTCTCCTTCCTTTTTGCTTAATTTGCTTACAACTCTGCATTACACTCATCTATTGGAAAGTCACCATTTGAAGTTCTGTATGGGCAACTACCCAAGGCTCTATCTCCCCTCCTCCCTTCCAAAGATCACCCAATCCCACTGAACAACTGGATTCAGCACATTTCTGAAACTTGGAACTCTGTTCAATCTTCCATTGACTCAGCAAAAGCATCTCACAAGTGGCAGGCTGACAAAAAAAAAGGTGACAACAACCAGATTACAAGCCTGGCAACCTGGTGTACCTTTTTACTAAGGATTTGACTTTTGAGGGACCTTCCAAAAAAATGGCTCCAAAATTTATTTGTCCTTTCCCAATGAAAAAGGCTGTGAATGATGTTACTTTCATGCTCTCATTGCCTCCTAAATATAAACTAATTCACCTTTCTTTTCATTGCAGTTTACTGAAATCAGCTTCTTTGACGTCTACTTCAGGCCCTGAGGGAGACCTCTGCGAGATATCTGTGATCCTAGACTCCAGAATTCATAAGGGCCGTCTACAGTACCTGATTCTCTGGTTTGCAGAATGGGTCTATGCATCTGATGTATTTGCTCCTGACCTTGTTAATTTCTTTCACCTTTCTCACCCTTCTAAACCTTCTAAGCCATAGTACTAACTCCTTTGCTTGACAAGGCACTATTTTTTTTTTGGATGGGACAGGATGTCAGGTTGCTCCACTGCCCCTCCATAACACTAAGAATCATGTAGTAGACTCAGCTTGGAGACTGTTAAATAAACAGTGCTTGGTACTAGCGTCAGGAGCGTACCTAGTGCTGATAACAGAAGTTCCCAGGAAGTTCAGGAGTGGGAGGTGCAACTGGGAATGTTAAACTTGCTTACTCTATCCTTGCTTCTCAGACTGATCACTGAAGTCATTACATGTATTACACTGCCAAATAAACAGTAATCAATGAACTGTATTATTTGTGAGTGAATTTTGTTCTTGACAATATCACTTGCAGAAAATAGCAAAGACTTGAAATGATTACTGAAAAAAGTCAAGACAGAAAATACAAAAGAATGTTTACAGCTCAACAATAAGAAAACAAAAATAATGATTACAGGTGATTTACATAACTCTAAAGCAGATGATGAAATCTTGAAATAGTTTAAAGATTCTCTGTACCTTGGTTCAGCCATTAATCGGAAAGGAGGCTGCAGTCAAGAAATCAGAAGAAGACTCAGAAGGGCAGCTATGAAGGAACTAAACAAGATCTTGAAGTGTGAAGATCTATCATTGAACACTGAAGTTAGGATTGTCCATGCCTTTGTAATTTCTATGTATGGTTGTGAAAGCTGAACAGTGAAGAAAGCTGATAGGAAGAAAATCAACTAATTTAAAATGTGGTCCTGGAGAAGAGTTCTATGGATACCTTGGACTACTAAAAAGACAAATGAATTGGAGCCCGAGGAAATCAAACCTTAACACTCCCTAGATGATTAAACTGCGACTGTCGCACTTTCTCCATATATTAGGAAGACATGACTCGTTAGAAAAGATAACAATGCTTGGTAAGGTAGAAGGTAGTATGAAATGAGGAAGACCACATTACAGATGGCTAGACTCAATTAAGAAAGGCACAACTGTGGGCCTGAGCAGGGCTGTTGATGATATGAACCTTCATAAGGTTGCCTAAGTCGAAGCCAATTTGACAGTAGATATTCATTAACGCTTCCTGGATTTCATAACATTTCGAATGAAGACGAACAAGTTCAAATTAAATACTGACAAGATCAAAGTGGCCATGTCAGACTTGAGGAATAGTATCCAAACAAACCTCACCACCTTACTCTGAGGAAGTTTATCTGAACCTGACATAAAAGGATTAGTATGCTAGTGTGCTGTAGTGGTTTGAGTATTGGCCTAGAATACTGGGAGATCAAGATTCAAATCCTCATTCAGCCATGGAAACCCCCAGGTGACTTTGGGCAAGTCACCTTTTTTCAGCCTCTGAAATAGGCAAGGGTAAATCCCCTCTGAACAAATTCTGCTAAGAAAACCCCCTGATAGGTTTGCCTTGTTGTCATTGTTAATGATTGCATCTTTAGTATTAGGTGCTGTGGAACAATAGAACCATATGTCATCAGCATATCGATAGCATTTTCTTTCAAAACTCTGAATGACCCTCTTCCAGTGATTTCAGTAGATATTAAATAACATGGCAAAGAGGATAAACACTGTAAGGCATCATAGGCCAACAACTATGAAGTCAAAAGATAGCACCTTCTGGTCATGATATGAACTTTATCATAGAATTGTAGACTCACAGAATCTTACACTTGGAAGAGAGCACAAAGGCCATTTACTCCAGCCCCCGGCCATGCAGGAATATACAACCGAAGTATTTCTGAAAGATGCTCATCCAGCTTCAAAGACCTCCACAGATGGAGAGTCCACCACCCCCTGAAGCAACCTATTAAGACCTCTTCCAGTTAAAAAAAACCCTTTTCCTAATGGTTAGGTAGAATCTCTTTTGTGTCATTTGAATCCATTGGTTCATTTTCTAGTCTTTTCTAGTCTCTGCAGCAGCAGAAAATAAGTCCACTCCATTCTCAACATGACATCTTGTCAGTAATTTGAAGATAGTTCTCATGTGAACATGCCCATCTCCCTAAGTCATCTCTCATAAGGCTTGGTTTTCAGAGTGTTAGCAGAAGAAAAGGAGATTAGGTGCCACAGGCTTAGAGATGGTTCAAGTTATTCTTTTAAAAGCCCAGTGCATTTTGATCTTGTTTATAAATTATTTGGCCTTCTTCAGGGGCTATATTGAAAATAAACATATATATCAGTACTGTATCAAGGAACAATACACATATACAAAATCTGCCAAGTTCATATATCAAAATACACTAATCATATAACAAATCATATACATAGCATACATCCAGCAAAAATTTCTGGAGTTGTGGCTACACTCTCCTTAAGAACCAGACTGATATGCAATAAAAGAGACAACCTACACTTTTTTTTTTTTGGTTCTTCATACAGTTCCTCAGATGGTTGGAAGCATGGATTAGTCTAGAGAAAGTGGTGCCTCTGAAAGGGCATTTGATATAATCTGGCTGTAAGATTGCCTGCTGCAGGTTTTTTTTTTTTGCTTATTGTGATTCTTAGTAATCACAACATTTATTTCTAAGTACACTAAGGCCCTTTCCATGCAATGCACCCAACCCACCATGGGGTTGAGAGAAGAATAGGGCTGGGACAATGCTTATGCACAATGTTGTCCTGGACTCTTCCTTCTCCCACACACACTCTACGTGGTGTGATTGCATCGCAAATTATTGATGGGTTTTCCCCATCAATGACTGGTGATCATGCCACTCTCCCGCCATGTGCCTACACTTACCATTGCTGTGGAGGTCCTGGAAGTGTAATGGCCATGCTTCCTGCCCCAGAGCAGCGTGGGACAGTACCTGAATGCACTGTGGAAGGAAGAGGCATGGCCATTGCACTTCCTGGTTTTTGCAGGCAGCTGGTGCAGAGGGGAGTGCTCCATTAAGCCCCTCTTCCAGGAGAGTTGCTGCCGCCATCATCACCAGATGCCACTGGGACAGAGGTAAGCTGTGAAAAGGGTGAAAGTCTGGCTATTTAATGGTCTCGTCTATAATCTTTCCTGGTATGAATGATAGTAGCTGCTTGGTGTCCCACTCTTAACTATAAACAAAATTCAGATGTCCAAAGTCCATAAGCCATTGTCAGCTGGAAACCAAGTGTCAGTAACCATTGTCAGAAGCAAGAAATAATCCAAGTTTGTGTCAGGATTCTGGGATTAGCTGCGGCAGGGTCAGATGGTCCAGAGGTCGTAAAGCCATCAACAGCAACTTGAACAGCTGAGTGCTCAAAGGAGAACTGAAATTGTTCCCCACGAGATAACTGGTGTTTGTAACTGTTTTTTTAAAGGCAGTATGTTCAGCCAGCACCCAGATCCCAGGCAGTATTTAAGAAGAGCATTCCACAGAAGTGCCTTGATCGCAGCCTCTCGTTTCATTTGTGGGGAATGGTCTGGGCCAGATGTCTGAGCCACTGTATTTCTGTGGGACTCGTAGACATTTCCCTTAGCTTATCTGCCTGCACTGAACTGATTCTGAATTGCAAAACCATGCAAGGGTTTGGCTATCTGTCAGGACTATACTGTGGCTCCTCTGCCATTAAGTCTGCTTGATCTTCCAATGACAAAGGACTCTCAAGGGAATAGGCATGACGCTTGGATCCTCTCCTCCCTCACATTTTGAAGAGGGGGACATTTGCTATCTTCCAGTCTGCTGGAACTTCTCCTGTTTTCCAAGAATTCTCAAAGATGAGTGGCAGTGGCTCTGGCATTATATCTGTCAGTTCATTTAGCATTCTTGGATGCAGTTCATCCAGCCCTTGAGACTTGAATTCAGTTAGAGTAGCTAGGGGCTTTTTTACTACCTCTTTACCTATTCTGGACAGTAGTCCTTTTACTTCATGATTTATTCTATCTTCCCCAGAAAGAATTCTGAGGTAATGATGGTATTGAACAAGCTGGCTTTCTCTCTGTCCCTGTTAGCATTTCACTGTGTTCTCTGGATGGATCCTTTGTAGTGGTAGGGTGGGCAGTTAAGATAGTCCAGCTCAGGACACTTATGGATTCAGATGGATTCTGATGGCTCTCAGGGAGTTTCCTGTTGCTTTAGCAGGTAGGTGATCATGTTGAAGTCCTGGCTGAGCTCTGGAACAAAGAAATTGCCAGAAAGGTGGATATACTTGCTGCTAAGTATCCCCTCCCATAGAATGAAGCCAAGCGAGCACTCTGGTTTACTAGAAAGCTGGTGGTGATAAAACAAGTGGAACAGAGACTAGATTTTTGATGCCAGAAGACTTGGAGCTGGAGCAAATATGGGACAGAGCTCATTGGAAAGCCTATGCCGTGGTAATAGTGGCAGTGAAGAAACTATATTTCTCTGTCACCATTGTGTCTGTACAGAGTTATCTAGCAAAACTCTCTCAAGTGCTCAGGCCTTTTACACCTTTGTCCACAAGAAGAAAACAAGGACCTCTTGACAGCCCACTGAGAAGAATTTTCAGACAAAGTCACTTGGATTCACTCTGACATGGATAATGTAGCGAATGCAACTCCAGTGGATGTTCTCTTGACAGCTGTTTGACCTGTACTACTGAATTTGTTTTAGTTTCTGCAGCCTGAGGATGTGGATAGAATCCTTAGAGAGCTGAGATCTACAAATGTGTTCTGGACCCTTTTCCTTCCTGACTCTTGAAAACAGCTAGAGTGGGACTGGCTGATCAGGTAAGGGGAATGGTGAATGTCTCTTGCAGTGAGAGAAGTTCCGATCCCGTGTACAAGAGGATGTGGTGAGGCTGCTACTAAACAAACAAACGATCTGTGAATCCCACCAAACTAATATATATATATATATATTCCTTTTCTGAGCAAAATCCTAGAATGTGTGTCAGTTTCCCAGCTCCAGGGATTCCTAGATGTAATGGATTATCTAGATCCATTTCAGTCTGGCTTTAGGCTTCGTTACTGATCAGACAGTTTTGACCGTCTTGGTGGATGACCTATAATAGCAACTGGATGCAGGAATGTATCCCTGTTGGGTCTGCTGGGTTTCTCAGAGGTTTTTGATACCATTAACTATAGTGTTGCTTCTCTGGGATAGGACTTGGGTGCACTGTTTTAGTGGTTCCTGTACTTTCTGGAGGGGTGAATTCAGAAAGTAATCCTGGGAGCTTCTTTGTCAAATGCTGGTTATTGGCCTGTGGGATCCCTCAAGGTTCAATTTAGTCCCCCAGCTTAACATATACATGAGACCACTGGGAGAGGTCATCTGGAGTTTCAGGGCTTGGTCCTGGATCCCCTCAGAGTTTTATGCATCCTTGATATACAATGCTATGCCTCCTCCTTTCCTGTTTAGTCTACTTCTTTGGAGTAGGTTATATTGCCGTATTTCTACGTACTAGTGATGAGACCCATTCCATTGCATTTCAGTGATTCTTATTAAATATATTTGCTTTTAATTTTCAAGTTTGAATGTTCATCTCTCTGTGCATCAGTGAAGATACCTAAAATAATAATTCATACTCTCCAATTTCCTGGTTGTTGTTGTTGTTGTTGTTTTGTCCCCTGTCAGATTTTGTACTATTGATTCGGTCTCCCAATATATCATTGAGGCTATTGTCCCCAATCCTTCTTTTCTGCCTTTCCAGGAGAGTCTGGTGTTCCTGGGCCGTGTCCTTCCACAAAAAGGAGTGATGGAATAACAACCTGTGCCAAAAGGTCCTTTAGCTTTCCCCCCACAGCCTCATAGTCCCTTTCAATAGATTGAAGGCTATGTTTTGCAGTATAATTTTTCTGATGTGGGTCAGCAGGAAGGTGTAATGGTCAGTGGGCTTGATGAATTTTGTCAACCTTTCTGTTAGGTCATGGATCACGGAGACTGCACACATGGTGTGAATCTTACTAGGCTTGCACACCACTGCTTCTGTTCCTTGCAACAGAGAATCACCTGCCACCAGCACACATCTCTTCTTGTTCAAGGAATTAACAGAAGTGCTCCCATCCATAGAACCCTCCAAGGTTGCCTTCATGCCTTCAGAGGTATGAAGCTCTTGTCCCTGATCCTGTGTCTCATACAGCTAATTCAGAAGTGAACTTGGAATAGTTTGTGTAGCTCTTGCAAGATGGTTCTTAATAGTTCTGTTTCTGTGTACCATATTCTTCCATGTACTTCTCTCCTATCTTTAGGAATTCTCATCCTCCCTAAAGGTATCATTTCCTGCCCTTCGAGGAAAATCTGATCCACTGTTTCCAAAATGGCTTTATCCTCCCTGATAAATTGAAGTGTAGATATATGCACCTAAAGCTACCACACTTTCTCTTCCAACAAGGCAACCAGCTTGAACTTTCTGCAGGCGTAGCCTTGCAGATTCAGGCAAGAAAAATTGGCACAGTTGTCCAGGCTATTTCCCCTTAAAGGCCTTTGATAAATTATCACAAAATACCTGTTTCCATCTTCCTGTTTGCTGAGCTCCAGAGATGGAAGCAACAGCCATATAGAGCTAACAGGTGCTAGCTCTGCCCTCAACCAAACCAGTGACTCAGCAGAAGCCCCACTTCCTTAGGCCATGTGCTCAAGGAGAGCACAGAGCCCAAGAAAAACAAAAACATCTACACAAGCCTTCAAACAGTGCAGCTAAGGAATATTAATGCTGACTGCCAAAACACAAGCTCAGTTCCTTCACTCTCATCAGAGATTGAACTCCAGAGAGTGAAAAAGCAGTGGCATAGAAATAGTAGCTGCTAGCTCCACCCCCAACCAAGTCAATGACTCTGCAGAAGCCTTATCTCCTTAACTATGTGCTCTGGGAGAGCACACAGTTCCAAAACAAGCAAAGCCACCCACACATACCTCCAAACAGCTCAGCTAAACAGACCACCCTCCCAATACAAGATCACCTTCTCTGTTCTTAGTGATTGAGGAGACCATTGCACAACAGTAGTGCTCAGACCCAACCCTTAGCTAGAAGGATACTTTGATAAAGAAGATTAACAGGGCTAGGTAGTTCCCAAATAGAACCTTCCAGTTATTTTCCAGGAAAGGGAGATATCTTAATGAAAAGGAACACCTGTGCCTCCATCTTTAGCATATCTACACTACATTGTTACAGCAGTTTGATACCACTTCAACTGTCATGGCTCTGTCCTACAGGATGCTGGCATTTATGGATTGGTTCAGTATTTGGAATCCTTTATCAGATACCTCTGTCTCTCTTGAATTACAGTACTGTATAGCAGCGCCCTCCGAGTACCTAACCAAAGCACAAATCCCAGGATTCTGTGGAATGGAGCCAAGGCAATATAAGTGATATCAAGCTGCTATAGATGTATATGTAGATATATTCTGTGTTTGTACAAATTTATATTTATAAATTGGTTTTCCATTTTCCAAAGTCTTCAAAATGGCATACAAAATAGCATACATTAAATCCAGCTATGCATATGTACCCTCAGCTCATTCTCAGTTCACTTTCCTACTAAAATAAGTTGACAATATTATTTTCAAAAGAAATCATTATAGAAACAGTATAAAATTATGAAAATTTATAAAAGTGGTAGCACTTCTCACAATATTGGGAAAGCTCTTGACAGTTAGACTTAAAGGGGCATAAGATGGTGCCATCTGACTGACTGAGATTGGGAAGGAGGCCAAGATAAGGTTCCACACTTATGTTCCAGTCTCAGTTTGGACGTCGCACCTGCGGTCAGTTACAATGGGTTATCCTAGACTAGTCTTTCTCAACCTTTTTTACTCTGGAGGAACCCCTGAAATAATGTTCAGGTCTTAGGAAACTCATGTTAAAAAAAAAATTGTGTCAAAGTCCATGGTTCCACAAGAGATTGCTCGGGATTCTTCATGAGACTGTAATTGAAAACAAAAACAAAAACAAAAACACCTCTTGCAGAAACTGTAGGGACCTCTTGTGGAAACCTCTTGTCGTTTCCAGGGAAGCTCTGAATCCTGCTTCAGAAACCCTCTTAGATTAAGGCTAGTTGTCCTTGGAAAAATCTGGAAGGAATTTTAATCATGCCATCATGATTAGCTGGAGATGGGCATGATTTTTTCTTATTTTCTTTCAGTTTTTTTCCCATTAATTTGGAAGCACAGCTTAATGACTATTGCTCCAAGTTCCGTAATTGGGTAAGTGAGACAGTATGGGGTAAGTGAGTAGAGACCAAAGGCTATGAGAATTCTGAGCTTCTTCTACCATTCCTATCACAGGGAAAAGGGAAGATCCTTTGTACAGCCATTATGGATGGCAGAGTAGGGACTGTATGGTAAAGTTGCATGACTGCTGTTGGATAGACCTGTTCTTAGTCTAACTGTATGGCTTGAGATAAAGTTCTGTCACAGATAGGCTTACATTTGAGTTTGATGCTAATAGTACCTGAGGGACATTTATGGCTGACTATTTTCTTGGTTAATAGTGACTAGAGAAGAGAAATGGAATCTCTTCTCAGATAATACACTGATCTTAGTGGGCCAGCTAATGGTTATAAGAATACACTAAGAAAGTGATATAACTGAGATGGAGATATGACATGCTTCTACCTATTTACTGCAGTTGGATTGAAATCCAGAAAGATCCATGCTACAGTCTTCACAGATACCTTCTAGTGTGTGAGATTACACAGAAGATTTATTAGGTTAGTTTTTAGACAAATAAAGAGGCATGTAGACATTTGTCAATAACAATTCAGTTAAGGTATCTTTTAACTGTCATTGACTCAGACTGGAATGTAAATAGATGTGGCACTTCACAGAGTTAGTCGCATCATCAACCGAGATCTGTGCATGACAGCAACAAGAGGAACATTATGAGAACACACATATGTATTATTATCACACACAATTACACAGTGTCAAACTAGTATATTCTCAAAACAATGCAACACATGCTTTTTCCAAGAAGCCCAGCTCAAACTTGCTTTTAAGCAGTTTTATTTATCAGGTGCTTCATAATGGTCATGAAAGCATTCAAAGGCCCTTCAACAGTGTCTGGAGGCAGCTCCCTTAAAGCTTTGATGAACCCTTCATATCAATCTTTGAGGTTTTGGAGAAAGCTCCCACAGGATGGATGAAGTTGTAGAGAATAACAATACCGACCATTGCACACCATGCAGAACGTCAAGGCCTGTTTTCTGATGAAATCAATGCCTGTGTTCTGGTACTGAATTCTATTTTTGGCTATTTTTGGTGTGGAGTTCAGCTCCTCAAATACTTCCATTAAAGTTCAGACTAAAATTCACTGCCCCAGACTCTGCTTGGGATTTAAAAGGCATTTTTTAAAAAATTCTGACATATTTACTGGCCACAGTGCTTAGACATTCTGTATAACTCTTAGCTGGCAGGATGTTCACCAGAATATTCAGCTCTGATGTAGCTCAGGCACAAAAATGAGAACATTGTACTGGCCATATTTTTATGCTTTACCTTTTGTGATTCCTGTTTATTCTCTTATGACATATTGATTTACTTCATTAAAACAGTGGAATAACAGCTGAAACCATACCTGTTAGCTTTTTCTAATTTGATGTGGAGAAATGAATGGTAGCTGATATGTAACCTCATGGCTTGGTAGGCCCTAGATCCTAGGGGAAGATGGCAGAAAAGTGCGCCTAAGCAATGGACACACTTGGAAATTGGAAGCAGAAGACTTGGCAGGAAAATGCTGAAAGAGGAGATGCATAGAAGGCATATGTCGAAAGAACAAAAATAAATTCAAAGGCATGGTCTGAGTAGGTCTCCTTCACTGTTCCAGTTGGATCAATGGGTGTCGAAGCAAACTGAAGTTGCACCCTAAGGTTGATACTAGATTCTCTCCTTCCCTCCTTTTTATACTGAAACAAATAAACATGCCCTTCCCTTGGCTGGTCTGATTTATCCTGCTCTTTTCACACTATCTTCTGAACTGTTCTTTCGTACCATCATTTCCTTACTTCACTTTGCACAGGAGGTGTGCGCTCCTCAGTCATGGCTTTGCTGTCAGAAGATTTCTGATGAAGGACAGCAAATGGCTGAATGGCACTTCAGCTTCATCCAGAGACAGGATAAAATGAAGATTTTCTGCAAACACATTTGCCATAGGTTGCTCTTGCAGAAGATAATGGATTGATGGTGGAGGTGGGAAGTTTGAATGCTTTCTCTAAGAGGGCACATGATAGCCATGTTTAAATATTTGAAAGGGTGTCATATTGATGAGGGAACAGGTTTGTTTTCCACTGCTCCAGAGATTAGGACAAGGAGCAATGAAGTCAAATTACAGGAAAAGACATTCCACCTAGACCTCAGGAAGAACTCCTGATGGTCAGAGCTGTTCAGCAGTGGAATATCCTGCCTTGCAGTGTGGTGGAGTCTCCTTCTTTGGAGGTGTTTAAACAGAGGTTGGATGCCCATCTGTTGGGAATGCTTTGATGTGTGTTCCTGCATGGCAGGGGGTAGAACTGGATGTTCCTGTGGTCTCTTCCAACTTTATTATTCTATGAATCTAGCCTGAGATAACACTGATAAAGCCATTTCACCTTTGCAAGGCAAAGTATACCTCCTCCAAAAGTTATTAGCATTTGCATTTTGTATTCTATCTCTCATTGTTTTTCTAGCTCCTTTGCAAAACTGCTGCCCCTGAGAACATGCTTTGTCAATAATGTAAGAAGGTATTCGTTTGGTTTCTTACTCCTTCAATCTGAAGGCAGTGCATTTTTAAAGTCTAGAAGGAAAGAGGTGAAGCCTTCAATTTCTTTGCTTAGGATTGTAAAAAATGTCTTTACAATTTCTTCTGAACCTGCTTTAGCAATCTCTACAATTCTCCAAAATATCAAAGCCTCCTAAGACACATTGCAATTACCTACTGATTGAATACATGTTCCCTCTTCTTAGAGCACTAGAGTTTCAAGAATGCAAGAGATGAAGGTGAATGTGATAAATGTGATACAAAACAGGACATCCACTGAGGACCTCAAATTCCAGCCAGACTCATATTTGAGAAGGCAGTCTTTCAGACATTCTTGCTCCAAGTCAGTTGAGACTTTGTACGAAAAACCAGCACCTTAAATTGAATTTGGAAGCAATTTGGAAGCCAGTCTTAGTCCAAGACAGTGATAAACGGTGTTAAAATGCGGAGGAAAAAAACCACCGCCTGTCAGTGCCGAGTGCGAAAGGCACACCCAAGCCTAGCACTCAAGGCCTGCCCAGCCTGACACCTCTTTGTGTTCAGGTCTGAACAGCCAGGGAGGTCTCTGAATCAAGCCAGGGCCAGGACAAAAGGGTCTGCCTCAGTTCTCCCTCTCTGAGAACGCAGTCCCTTCCTCACTCTTTTTTCCCCCTTGGCTTCTTCCTTTCAGGACTCTCCCCCTTTATTGCCTTCCCTAAATCTGCCCTTCTCCCAGAGGTAAGGATCAGCAGTGATTTATATTTCCCAAGACTGTGGTACTGTTGACACTAAGGTCAAGATGATATTATTAGTAGCGTGTATATTCCAGGATACAGAATAAGACTCTGTGACACTGTTTTAAGGAACACAGAACTTCAAACTTTTATTGTAACACTGTTGCTTTAAATGTGTTTTGTATCTCAATGTTTATAAACAGCACACCATTCTTCTCTCTCTCTCTATCAATTCGTTCACTATCTTTCATACACCCAGTTTCTCAGTTCTCTCTCCCATAGAGCTCTTCAAATCTCCAGTCTTTCCCCAAACACACCACAAAACTATTCTCTTCAAACACACACCAGACAGTTGAAAGCAGCTATTTTCCTCTTTCCACCAGCCCCTCCCCTGGGATATCCAGAGTTCCATTTCACTAGCCAGTCAGCTCAAACACTCTCAGTTGCCAAGGAGGCTCTGTTGTCAAGACCCCCTCCCATCAAGTTCGTCACAAATGGCTTCTAAAGTACAAAGCTTAACAACAGTATGACCATCATAATTTGTATTACTTGAACTTTATACCCATGAAACCACTGCATAAGATCATCTGGAAGTCTGGGCTGCATTGTCATCAATATGCAAAACAGATGACACTCCAATTCTCTTTCATTCTTTTCCTCCTAGGAAGACTTTTTTTTAAAAAAATCTATATTTAGATTGAAGACTTTACAGCCTAACTACAAAAGATACATTGAATTACCTGTTGTTTGTTAAGTCAATGCATAGCTAAATTCCATTGATTCTGCGGGTCTAACCCTAGCTGGGACTTGCAACAGCATTCAGGCCCATGGATGAATAATCTGAACTTAATTCAAATAAAATATATATCCTAGATCAGAGCTTTCCAAACTGTGTGCTATGACATGTTAGTGTATCAGCTGCAGTGTAGGAGTGTCACATGAATGCAATGGGTGGAGGGGCTGCCTCTCCTGCTGTTACCCTGGGCTGAGAAAGACCCCTCTGAGGGCAGCGGCAGTGGGCCAGGTTTGGGTGGAATTACTTAGGCCCTTTTTGCATGCCAGTCCTGTTGCGAAATGGGCTTGGGAGCCTCTCGCGATTGCGAGGACCATTTCACATGACATCGTCACAATCACACAATGCTCCCAAGGCCAGTAGGTGGTGATCATGCATCATATCATTTTCAGTTCATTGCCGAAAATGATGCGCAATTGCGCATCCCTTCTGGGCCTCACAAGCACTTACCTTGCACGTGGAGGCTCTGGACATGCGGTCATTGTGCTTCCTCCCTTAGCGCAGCCTGGGAAAGTACCCGGCTGCACTGTGGAAGGAAGGGGCAGAGCACTCACGCTTCCTTCCCGCCAGTTCTGACCACCTCATTTTAAGAAGTTGGAGTGAGGTCAGAGAAGGGCAATAATGACGATAAGGGGTATAGAAAACAAAACATATGAGGAGAGGTTGAAGGACCTGGATATGTTCAGTTTGGTAAAGAGTAGATCGAGAGGTGACATGTTCACACTCCTTAAATACCTCAAGTGCTGCCACAAAGGAGGGCGCAGGCTTGTTCTCATTTGCCTCAGAGGGTAGAACTAGGTCTAATGGTTCTAAGTTGTAGGAAGACAAATTTTGTTGAACATTAGAAGGAACTTCTTTTACATTTCTTCATTGGATCCAGTTCCATATTCACCCGGGTTGTTCACTCTTTCCTTCCACTTTTTCATTAATTTTCTCAGTGTCCTGTTCCAAAGTCTTTTCTTCATCTCCCCTTCTGTCCTTTCTTCTTTCTTCTTTTCTCTTTCTTGAGACTTCTCCCTGTTTTATATTTCTCCAAAAATCCTTTTGCTTTTGAAACTGTGTTAAGATTAAAACTTCTCTGCCTATATATCACAATCACTCCTTCAAGGCATTCCATGTTCTTTCAGCCTATTATTCAAAATGGTGTAATCTCTCCTCTTTCTCAAAATTCTGATAGGCAAGTCTTTAAAAATTGTCCCCTCCTTCCCATCAATTTGCAGCTTAGCAGAAAAATATAGTTGAAGAACTTGATCTCTTATACATCTTCTTACAAAATACACAATCATGTACAAATGTACGTCTCTCAGTACATTTCTTTGTCTAGCTATCATAGAATCCAGTCTGTAACCTTATCCAATTAAAAAAAAATCTCCTGTGTATCTCCAAAATACTTGCTAGAACTTCATTTACTCTTGCATAGATATTTTCATTTTGCATCTTAGGTATCCTCCTTATCCTCAAACATCTTTCTCTTTCTTTCATTTCCAAAAGAGTCATTGAGTCGAGATTTTTTCTTGATCTGTAGTTAATTTGTCAGTGACTTCTTCCATTTTTTTTGTGTCTTCTTCTCCGTAATATCCATTCTGTCGTTCATTTGCTTCATCTAATTATTTATCTGCGTTAGAGAAAGTCTTATCCCCTTCAACTGCATTTTCAAATGTCCTTTCTTTCTTGAGACAGGTCAGCTCTCATTTGGGTAATCTCTTTTCTCATTCTACTCATCTCCTCTAAAATCATCTGACTAGATTCCATTTCTCTTGTTCAACCGATGTTCTTCTTTGAGCTTGAGCTGCTTAGGTATGTTTTCTTCATTGCATTTGTACAGTGGTTTGACAGCTGCCAAAGAAGCTATATTAAGCATATGGATAAAGTTTTCACCTTCACTACTAAATGTCAGTACTCAACAGCAAGCAGTCTTTTTAGTGTTTAACTCACATTCACTTTCCCAGAAAGTTAATCACAGTTCAATCAAAAGTCATAGATAGTTCACTTCTTGTTGTTGTCCTGGCAAGCATGACCTTGAGTCTTATCTAGCTCTCACAGTGAGTGTTAAATTTAATTTTAAATTAAATTTCTCTTAAACATCCTTATATTTTTAAGTATACCATCTGTTTAAGTTGCTGGCTGCTGCTGCATGCTGGAGGAAATATTTATTTTAAAATTAAAAAGCATATTAGACACTCATGTAGAATTTGTAGATCTTAGTAGACAAAGTAGACTCTGCTCTATCTCTGATGGGCCTTCTTAAATTCAACCTTGGGAGTTTAAGAAAATTGAGTAGGTAGGATTTAATTGCTGAGCAGCAGATGTGATGCTAGAGGTTTGTCCTGAGTCCCTTCTGATCTGTTTGGAGCTTTGGAGATGAGATCTCTGTCCCTTCAGTACATGGATCAGGTATCTGGACCTATATGGGTTCCTCTGAGTCTCTTCTCACAAAGAGATGATTTCATCCAGTTTCAAAAGTTCTAAACCAGCTCCACTGCATCCTGTGGATCATCCCTCAGGAGAGTTTCCCAAAAGGACAATGCAACACTACTCCATGACAACTAGAAGTCCCTGAAATTTGTTTCTTGGAATTCTAAAGGGGTGTATTCCCCTGCTAAAAAAGGAAGACTTTTTCTAGACTTTCTGAAAAGAAGAGAAAAGGTGATCCAGGCAAATTGCCTAAAGCTCTTTTTTTCAGTTGATGGATAATTTGGAATGACTGGACTCTTGGAGATTTAAATATGGCCATGCATGCGAATGTACCTCTTTTCTCTCCTAGAAAGACATAAATCTTTTTTCCAGAATTGACAAATTTTTGACATCTAAATCTTTGGCTAACTTGTTCAAGGAAATAGAGGTGTTACTAAAAATAATATCTGATCCCCATATAGTCATATTGATTTTTAAGAAGACGTAGAATAAATTAACTTGAGGTTAAATGAAGATTTACTTAAAATGAGGAGATTTGGTCAAGGCAAAAAAGACTTCAGATGTTTTTTCTATAACAATCTGAATAAGGAAACAGATATAAGAATAGCTTGGATGCAAGAAAAACTGTGATGATAGGTTTCTTTATAAAATAAAATTCAGAGTTAAAAAGGAAGAAAGAATAGCAGCATCAATGCATTTTGGATGAGTTAAAGAAAAAAGAAGAGGAAATGAACAACTGTATGCCATTTTAGCAATTAATGAATTCAATTCTTGATACTGGAAGAGTGTCAGAACACTGGACTCATGAAAACATTGTTGATTCCAAAAGAATCAATGGATCCTAAAAATAGATCCTAAAAATTACCAACTAATTTCTTTATTGAATAATGACTGTAAGACTTTTACTCTGTCAGAAAGAAAGAATGAAGAAGATTCTTGCTACATTCATTCACATGGATCAATCTGGATTTTTGCCCAAGTGTCAGATAAGAGACAATACAGATGTGTTGCAGATATGGTAGGGTATTTGGGGGTGCATAATGAATAGTAAATTGCTTTACTTTTTCTGGATAATGAAAAGGTCTTTGATAATGTGTCATGGAGAGATAACTTTAATCCAAGTAATAAAATTATAACCAAAGTTCATCTTCTCTTATGAGATGCTATGGAAGATGAACTTTGGTAATAATTTCATTGCTTGGATTAGAGCTATCTATTCTTCTCAGAGGGCATAAATCTTGATAAATAGTAATAAAACAGACTTTTGTGATATACAGAAAGGGACAAGACAGGGGTGTCCACTGTCACCTTTGCTATTTATTCTAATTTTCTCCCAAACTGACAGGTGCCTAGTAAAGATTTGGGTGGCAATAGTATAACAATTGTGAACACGCAGTGTTTGTGAATATAGATCAATTATGGATTTGTAACTTGAGGTCATGAATCTGTAACGGTAAAACTGGATTCCAGACATTGTGTAATATATTTTGAGACTATAAATTATCTTTTACTGTTATACATTTTGAAAGTGTTTAAAATTATTTAAACTAATTTTATTATGATTCACTGAGGATTTTTGATATACGGTGGGATAAAAATGTTTTAAATAAATAAATAAATAGTCTGAGATTTGACACTTCACGAATGAGATTTATGGGCCACTGTTGAACTACATGTTGAATATTCCACATTCATTTTGGGGTATTGTTCTGAAAATTTGTTGAGAAATATCACAGGACATGAAGATGCTTTCCCCATGAGGAAGCTGTTAATGAGGTCTCTGCAAATTAAGTAAAAATGTTGAGCAGCTGGTGTAATTTTGCTGCTTACCTGTCAGGATTACACTGTTGTAATAGTAACAACTGGCAAATTTCTATTTCCAAGATTTTGTCCAAATGTAACCTCCCTCTCCAAGCCAAATGTACCTCACTAGCACATGGCTAGCACATGTGAGACTGTTTAAAAAAGGAAGACATAGTTTTAATCAGCTTGACAAAGCCAAGTTATTTAACCAAAGAAGACAAACTAACTTTTGAAAACCCTTTTCAGAAAGTGAAGCACATTATTTCAAACAGGCAGCTCCATAGCCCATGGTTCCCCCAGCTTTCATTAAAACATTTAGTGTGCTGCCTGTCCCTTTCAGAATCATAAATTCTGCCAGCATTACACGCTGAACTGATTTAAAGCAGTTGTTCAATCAAAAGAAAGCAATGACTTTAGATTTTAGTGCTCTGTAATGTTCTGAAACAAGTCATAATCTACTTTGATGGACAAACTGACTCCGCACTCTGTTTGGATTTGGATCATCAGGATTTTCTTCTATTATGAAGAACATCATCAACATCTTTTACAAAAATGTGCTTATTGATGGGTCCAAGCATAATTTATTTGACTTCTCCTGAATTACTTTCTCCCTTTTTGCATTATACCATGGTGTGATACTAAATGCACTAGCATTGACTGAGCTCCCCGTTCAAGCCAGTAGAGTTGCAGCTACTGCATTTGGAACTGCAGTCTGGGTGTGCATCTGTGTTTATGAGCCTTCAAACTGTCTGATAACCTATGGCAACCCCATTAATTTCATAGGATTTTCTTTAGGCAAGGAATACTCAGAGGTGGTTTTGCCAGTTCCTTCCCCTGAAATACAGCCTACAGCACCTGATATTCATTCCAAGTACTAACCAGAGCTTACCTCGTGTTTCTTCCAAGATAGACAGAAGCTGATGATGCCTTTAGCATATTTAGGCCCTGCTCATAATTTAAAGGAGGTGTGTTTTCAGACTGTTCTTCTGTCTTTAAATATATAGATGATAAAAGGTCATTCTGACCTTTTCCCCTCAGAATAAAAATATTCTTATTAAATAAAAAAGCATTTATTTCATTTTAATTTTTTTGGAGGTGGTGTTTTTGAATTTTCCCTCAAATGCAGAGCTTTCAATAGCAGAGGAGGCCAAAATGCAGGTTATGTTTAATGTAGTGTTAGTAGATCATCTCCTATGCCTTTTATCTCAGTTTTCTGCAAGAGAAACTGAGGACTGATACCAAACCTAAGCCCTGTTCAGGCATTCACTTGCTTGTTTGTAGACTGAGGTCATTTCTGCACTAGACTGTTACAGTGCTATTATTCCACTTGCAACATCCTATGGAATCCTGGGGTTTGCAGTTTAGGGAGGGGCTGGCTGGTTGCTCCCTAAACTGCAAACCCCAGGATTCCATAGGATGTTGCAAGTGGAATAATAGCACTATAACAGTCAAGTGCAGCTATGGCCTTAATGTTTGGTAGCGATGTTGGCATGCATATATGCTCAATCCCAAACATGCCATGCAGCCAGAAGCATCTTAGAAATCCATGGAATAAGCACAATAAGCACATGTGACATTTTCAATTGAACATTATTACAGATATATGCTTAGGCCTTCAAGCTCATTCTACAAAACTCTAGGTCAATGCCAGTTGCATGAAGATGTTCAACTATTGGGATTACATGTACGCTTATGTACCCACTACCTATTTAACCCTACATAGCAGCAGGCAAACACTCAATAAGCTGTTACTCATGCTTAGAATAGATACACTGGAATCAAAGAGTAAAATCACTTTAAGTACTACCTAGGCCCTTTCTGCACGGCATTTGCCATGTGAAGGGGTGCCTGGAGTGTCATGCAATTGTGAGGAGTGATCTGCATGAAGCACTCACAATCATGTGATGCTCCAGGGGCTGGCAGAGCTGATCACGCATCTTTTCATTTTTGGCTGGGAGCCAAAAATGGTGCGCGATCACATGTTGCTCCCGGGCCCTGCACGCACTTGCCTGGTGTGCAGAGCCTCCAGAGTCGTGTCGGTCACACTTTCTGCCCCAGTGCAGCCTGGGAAACTCCCAGGCTGTGCTGTGGAAGGAAGAGGTGGGGCTCTCGCGTGAGCAGGCAGCTCGTGTGGAGCTGAAGCAGCAGGGATGCGAGAGCCTCTCGCCAGAGGCTGCTCACTTAATCCCCGCACCCCAGCGCCAGAAAAAGGTAAGGTGCGAAAAGGGCCCAAGTACGGATCCAACCATAAGAATGTAGAATTTGTAGTTACAATTGTGACGGGAGAAATCTGTCAAGCACAATTTTGCACCGGTTCTCATTTTTCCACTGCTAAATCCCTCCTATCCTATTTCCACATTGGATTGTAATACAGGAGGAGCTTTCCTAATCTGGAAAGCCAAAAATCTCCAAAATCTGAAACTTTTTGCTGTTAGCTGCCTGCTCTCTCCTTCAAGGCAACAGCTGTGGCACTCCTGCTTGTTTGTACCTTGGATCTTAGGAGTGCTGCAGCCACTGCCTCAAAGGTGGAAGTGAGTGGCTGGTGACAAAAAGAGAGAGGACTAGGGATTTGAGAATTGAATGACTAGGAGCCCAGCAGCCACCTTCTTGTAGCTGGAAGTAGGCAGCTGGTGACAGAAAAAGAGAGAGAGAGGATCTGAGAGGCAAACAAGCAGGAGTGCTGTAGCTGCCACCTTGAAGGTGAAAGAAAGCAACTGGTGGCAGAAGGAGAGAGAGCAAGGATCTGTGAAACCATGAGGGTATTCCAAAAACTTATCGTATTCTACCACCACCCAAAAACCCCCACCCAAATATGGAATGCTTCTGATCCCAAGCATTTAGGCTAATGGAGGCTCAACCTGTAGTTTTTTTTTTAACTCTGCCTCAAAATTGCCTTTACATGCATATTTTTCAAAATACATGTTTGTATGCAGTATTCAGACACATAGTTTGTACTTTCTCACATGTGCACATTTTTTGGAAATGAAAATCTTCTATTAAGTTATATGGTTTTGTGCACAATTTCAAATTCGTGCATGGACATTTTTTCAAATAGGTGCATATTTTCTGTGTGCTTTTTTAAAGGTAGGGATTTTTGTCTGCATTTTTTCCCTGAACTGCATTGCACATAAGAGAAGTATGGATTCTAGTTTGTGTTTTGTTTCAGGAAGTATGAATTCAGTAGTTTAGTTTGAAACTGTGAACTGAACACATTCCTCATATATGCCTAGAGGTTTGCAACTGAAATGTAAAATTACAGATGCAGATCTAAAGAATTCACCAATGAACTGTTCTGTGTTATTTGAGATCATTTCATACTACCTTAAGTTATTCTGATGATATGAGAAAGATAATTGCACTCCATTCCAAATGTTTATTTGGCTTATCATATCGTCTAAATAAAATCTTGCTACAGTACACAGTTTTTAGTCTATTTCATTTCCACAGATTTAGTCTTTCTTCTTTCTTTTATTCTTTTTATTTCCTCCCTTATTTCAATAGTTCTCTCCTATGCCTTTGTGTTAGACAGGTGCCTATGGATAGCATTACTTATACAGTAATTTCAAACTGCTCCTCTAACTGAGAATAACACACCTTTTCAAAATATCTCCCATGTAGCATTTTCATTTTAAACAGGAAGAAGAAAAAGATTAGACAGCTGTGCACTTGACAACCTGAGTTGGGAAACATCACATTGACATAACATACATGGTGCTGACAAAGCTCAATGGAACTGATGAAGTCTGACAAAACATACTTCAGCACATTGCACTGACTCCCCCTTCAACAAACATTTAAATAGAAGAGCAGACCTCAGGAGAATTGAGGATAGGCATGGCACACTTGTAAAAAATTGTTAAGATTCCTAAGGTTGGAAGAAGAAGTTGCCTTATTAACTTTGCCAGTCTGATGGTTTCACAATTTTCCTTTTAAAATGTTGATCATCAGGCTGCACTTGGCACTGAGCTAAAGACAAGCTCTGTCAGGCAGATGGATCCATTTGTGAACACTATAAATGATGATCACCCAGTAATTCAATGTAGCGTTCACTGACTCCTTTGAATACTAAGAGCAGGTATTGGTGACACGTGACCCCACAGATGGCTTTGGACGGTCACTCTCATAATCCCTCATCATTGACCATGTATGTTAGAGCTGATGGAAGCTGAGGTTCAGCAACAGCTGGAGGGCCACATGTTCTCCATCCCTGTCTTATATCTCCCTGTGTGCTGCTCTGCCCTTTTCAGATCCACAGCATGTTTTCATCTCAGTGGATTTATTTTATTTTTCCTATCCTCTATGCTTCACCATAAGTCATGAGCCCTAAATCTAGTATCACACCACTGAAACGATGTCTTCTGAGCACCATAAGTGCTTCATTATACAACAACCTGCTGGCATGGGCACAATTATACATGACAAGAAAAAATGCTGTATTTGTTTAAATCAGAAATACAAGTGGACAAGGAGAGCTAGACCTTTCCTTTACATTTATTACTTGCTTCAGTT
Source organism: Cyclura pinguis (assembly GCA_030412105.1). Classification (NCBI taxonomy): domain Eukaryota; kingdom Metazoa; phylum Chordata; class Lepidosauria; order Squamata; family Iguanidae; genus Cyclura; species Cyclura pinguis. The sequence continues at coordinate 179,419,637 of CM059599.1, forward strand.
TTGTTGCTGGTGTTTTTGTGCCGTCTGTTTAATAGACAAGGCAGCTGACAACTGAATTAGCAGTCTCTTCTTAGTATGCCACTGGCTCATGACAATAGCCTAAGGGATAAGATATAGATAACTGAGAGGTTTTCTCACTGTTGTGATATATTTTTTCATATGGTTAATAAGCCAATTGAAATGACATTCTGTCACAGCAGTACTATTTCAGTGAGTCTGCGATTTCCCCTGTGCTGCTACTAACCACTAGGAGGAGATACATTGTTCTATCTCCCCCCCCCCAACCTTTCTTTCTTTCCTGAATGGGGTTCAGTTTTCGAAATGAATGTGACAACCTGAAAACTAGATATGTCCTTCAGTGTTGCTACAGATTTGCTCTTGTTTATTATGGCTAATGGGAAAGGCTGCTGGCTGATGATTTGCTTTGGCTAAATTCTTCATTTTAAAAGACTAATGACAATACTCTTAAGAAGAAGCCCAATGGTGATTTCAGCAAATGAGATATTATATACAATGGCAGCTGGGTTTGGGGAGAGGAATCCCGCAACAAAACTATTGCAACCTGCAGTTCAAATATGATATACTCTAAATATGAACCAATTTGTAGGATCACTTTGCCTGTGGCTGCCTGCCTTCTTGTCTTTGGTACTTTCTCTTCCTTTTAGGACATGGCTGAAGAGACTTTGGAGTTGATGTATATTTGGATCTTTGGGGTGAGTTCTCTCAAACTTCACCCATAAGAATCAAGACATCTCTCATTTTTTGATATCTCCCTTTCCAATGACCCACTCTTTTGACCATGTACCAGACTTACAGACATGTACTATTCTTTCAATGAGCTTTTCATCAGTTCTTTCCGTCTAAAGAAAGAGTGGGGAGCACCCTCCCCCCAGATACACTGCCCATTCCATGATGGCCAAGTGCCTCATCCCAACACCAGCTGCTCGCAAGAAACAAGAAGGGCAGTGCCACTGCCAGCCGTAGCAGGGCAGGAAGCAGCCTACCCCAGAGGTACCATCCACTCTGCGTAGCTTCATCTCAATCCTAGCTACTCGTAAGCAACTGGGACAGGAATGGCACCACTGCCAGTGATTCAGAGCTGGAAGTAGCCTCTGCCTTGGAAGTGCCTCCCACTCTGCCATGGCCAAGGGCTTTGTCCCAACCCCAGCCACCTGCGAGCAACTGGGACAGGGGTGGTGTTGCTGCCAGCCATTGCAGAGCAGGAAGCAACCTCCTTCCAAAGTCGTTGTCTGCTCTGTGATGGCTGAGGGATTTGCTCCAGTTCTGGTTTCCCACAAGCAACTCTGATACAGTATGTAGATGGCTTCTGCTTTTTAGTCATTTCTGCTTTCTGACAGTGTTCTGTTCCCTAACCTCTCAGATAAGTAAGGAAGCTTGTAGCCTGTTGAGATGATCAGTTTCACCTCAGTCCCTGCCCTAGAAGCATCTTTAAAGAGAAGGCTGCCTGTGCTAGAAATACTGGGCCATTGCAAGGGTTTCCTTTCTCCTTCCTGCCTGAGATCAGTGGCCTTTTCCAATTGTAGAGCTATGATTCCTCTTTAACCACCACAGTTCCATGTTGTGGAATCCTGAGATAGGCAGTTTGGGGAGGGAAATCCTCAGCCAGAGAGTTCTCCCCAAACTCCATGAGCCTATAGCAGCTGTTACCCACAAAATGGCTCCATTTCCCTAGCATGTAAAAAGTCTATAATCCACATATGCAGGTGCGAGATCCGATTTTCTTTATTTGCTTAAGCAAACGGGTACCTGGGAATAATTTCCACAAAGCAGGCACATTGAACAAAGGTTTTTCACAACTACTTATACATTTCTACCTGTTAATGAACAGCATTTGAAAATTACATCTAGTCTACGTAAAACCAGTGGGCATCAGGTTTTGGGAACATGTATATTTGGCCTGTCACTCAATCTACATTCCATAATATTTTAGGGCAATTTGCACCTCCTCAATATTTTCTGTCAAGTTTGGTTGTTTATGTCCTTACTCCAGCGCCAGGTACTTGTCCTTCCTTGTTATCTGTATGAGACATTCCTTTCTGCCAGCCTTTCCCTTTGCAAACTCTTTCCCAGGCCAGGAAGTAACAAATCAAGCCCATTAGCTCTGGGGCCTCAGGTGCCAAATAGCAGGACAAGCAGGCTGTTTATTAAACTGTTGTTAATCAGGCAGGCAGGCCAACAATTTCTAAAAGCTTAGTTTATCCATTCTCTTGACATGACTCTAAATTCCATCAATCCCAGTTCTCTCCTAACACAGCCATGGTACTATAACTGTGCCGTGTGAAAAGGGCCCCAGCTGTGTCAATCAATCACAGAAGAGGCTGTGTGAATATGAGTGGTTGATAGTAAGATTAGGACGGTATCTCCTCACTTTCTCAGATATACTTTTAGGGTTGGCGGGTAAGCAGTTTCTCCGCATTCTCCATTTCTCTGGAAAAATTCTAAAGAGTATTTTTTCTTTGATAAATTCTGAGTGCACTTTTCTGCCTTCCTCCCCCCTCTGTCTATTGTCTATTGTCTTTCTCACACATACCAAATGAGTCTTCCTTTCTTAAAAAATAACCACAGGATGGAATATTCTTGTATTCTTTGGTGTGAGTAGAGGGTCCTTTTATTGCACCTGGGAAGAAGGTCTTAGTCTTCTTCCTCGGGCTCCACCCATTTTGCTCTGAGTTCCATATACTCACGAGATCTTCTCTACTTTTCATGTTTACCTGGCAAGACAATATCTGGGTCGTGCTTTGAATGTTTAATCTCCACTTATTTTTAAATTACCAGAAATAACTTCCAAATTATGCAAGTTTTCCACATTCATGTTCTTTTTTTTTTTAATATATTTTTGTTGCTGTTTGCTAAAATTTCTGCGTTTTGGTTTATTATGGAAGATATATTGACATTTAATTTGCGATAATCCCTCAGCATTAGTTTTTTCAATCCAGAGCTCAAAAAGTTGATTATCTGGACTCGTTGGGGGATTTTGGGAGTTGTAATTTATAGAGCAACTTTTCCAAGCTTTGCTGTACTCAATGTGTCCATATTTTTCTCATTGTGAAGATGACACACACCTTAAGCCTATTGGAAAGAGATTGACAGTATGTATAAAACAACCTTGTGAAATGTTTGATACAGAGTTAGTTCCTTATTTTTTCAAAAACTTGCTTCTTTTGTGGCTTTTCAAGTATGACTTTCTTAAGCATCACTTTCTCACTAAGATCCTTTTATTGCAAAAGGAAATTGGCACTACAACACATCCTGAAAGATACCTGTTTCATTTTCATACCTTCCAAGTGGAAGATTAAAACTTTAGACTCAGACTGTGAAACTGAAGTATTTTTAAAGCAGAGGTCAGGCACAGGAAGAAAGGAAGGGCTGATATATCTCTTGGGCCCTCTCTGCACCTTACCTTTTTGTGGAGGTGGGGGGCGGCCCTTGCACGAGAAACCTTCGGAGGAAGGCTTTTGCGTCCCTGCTGCTTGGGCTCCGCAGCAGCTTCCTGGTAGCATGAGCGCCCAGCCCACACCCCGCCTCTTCCTTCTGCAGTGCAGCCTGGGAGCTGTAGGCTGCACTGAGGACAGGAAGTGCAACTGGCCCAGTTCCAGAGGCTCCACAGGGCAGGTAAGTTCGCCCCAGGCCCCTGACCAGTGCACAAGCGTGCACCATTTTTGGCTAAACGACGAAAATAAAAAGGTGCGTATGTGCTGCGCATGAGGCTCTTGAGTGTCGCGTAAATGGGATTGCGTCATGCAGACCACTCCTCCCATTTACGTGACACTCAAGGGGCCCTTTCCCTTAAGAAATGCCGTGCGAAAAGGGCCTTGGTCAGGACCCATAGAAAGTTAAAACATAAATCAGCTATTTTTTTTAATTGTTAAAATTTTTTAAAATGATTTTTTGAATATAAACAGAAGAAAAGGGGAAAAAAGCGGTGGGAAAGAAAGAAGAGGAAAGATTTTTTTCAAAAAAAGTAAGAAGGGATTGTATACAGTATGTACATGTGGGCCAAAAGAATACATTAAGATAAACTGACCACACTTCCCAGAACTACATTTTCTTGAAATTGACATAAAATGTATATTCATACATGTTTATGTGTAGCAAAAATAGTAAGACCTTTTGATCACTGAATGACAGACGGTGAATGTTTATTTTTTCCAGCTGTGATGAACATGTCTTTTACCAATAACAAATGCATGGAGGATCCAACTATTGACCGTTGGTTTAGTTTTAAGTTACAGAGATATAATTCAAAAGTGCGCATGTCACTTACAAATGTCAAAGATTTTTCTAACACAAAATTAATACATTGCAATACACTTTAAATACACAGACATAAAGGACAGGTTTGTCAACAAAACCTGATCGTCACAGCTGTATGAATATGCCATTTCAGAATCGGGGCCAAATGGGAAGGGTGGGGGTCAATGTGCAATGTTCATGCCCCGAACTTGGAAACTGCTAGTTAGGGGATTGTCTAGGAGTAGTGTAGGTGACTTTTCCTTGTTCTATTCATGCTCTTTTTGCTTCCTGGTAGCATCCACCAGTCCAATGTTGGAAAAAGATGAGGCACGACCACAAGGGCATTTCTACTTAAACTCTTGTGAAGCGATAGGAGGCAGATTGTGTAGCTCTTGTGCAAGAAGACCTCCTTCCTCAATTCAGACCTCCAGTTTCCCAGACAACTTGTTATCTTGTTCCCCATTGCTCCAGGGTTAGAGGGAAACTCTTATTGGGGAATTAAGTACTTGGGAAAGGGAGTTAAAGACAACTCCTTAAATAAGTTATTGAAGGAGTCAAGCCAAGGCAGTGCCTCCATTCAGCCCTCAGGACTCCTGCTTGCAGGGAGGGGGACATTGCCAGGGTCAATGCACTGGTAAGCGTGCTTTACTTACTTCTGGCCAGGAGGGAAAAATCCAGTGAACTGATCTGATCAAGGATAGTGCCACTTCCTCAGCACCTAATAATCAGCTTTTAAAGAAAATGTGTTTCCTGTTGGAGGAGAGAGGAAGAAAGTAGCAGGAAGTGGAATGAATTTTGTCTTCTGTCGAGCCTCACTCCCACCATTATCTTTCCACCTGCCTCTTCTCAAAAGAGTCAGAGAAGAAGGAGAACACCAGCACTTTAAATTAAGCTCAGAAATCTCCCAGTGTCCATGGAACAGCCTGAATTAAGGCAAGTCATGATCTCAAATGCCTTGCCCTGGTTACTGGCCTATAAATTTTATTTTGAACTAACTGCAACATCTGAACTGTCTGTAGAGACAGCCCTGCATAGAAAGCTTGGCAGTAGCTCAGTCTGGGGATTATTTGAAAACAGAAAACCTAGTCAATATGACTTCCTTCTTTACATCACAGAAGGTATTGCACTGGTCTGTTCTCTAAGTTGTCAGGTGATCTGTTTTGCGTGACAGTGAATTGGTGTTAGACTAGTTACCTTCACATTTTAAAGAGTACAGTAAAAATTGTGAGTGTGCACTGAAGAGAAGATTTGGTTCGGATTCTACTTAAATATTTTGAAAAGGTCCCCAATTTGTTTTCAAGCACTTTAGGGGGTACTTGCTTCATCATGTTTGAATTTAACCTTAGAAAATAAGAGTTGTTTTCCCATTGACTACAAGGGGGAAATCAATAATGGTTTCCTAATAATGGTCTCCTATTATAAATTGTTGGTTAACTCCACTTTAGCAGAAAGGGATACCCTTAACCAGGCACCCAAAAATTCAGTTCTCCTAGACCTCAACTTAGATTGAGCAGACAGGAGTGATAAGTTCTAACCAATCTGGTTAGAAACTGATGGTCCACAAGCAGTGATATGTACAGGCATATTCCTATTATTACTGCTCTAAATACAATGAAAACAGAGGGCAGCATCTGATCTATATATCATCCAAAGATTGCTGTGATGGAACAACACTGTATTCCATAGTTGGAAACTAGAGCTCCCTACAATACAACTATGCTCTGCATCTACCCTTCCTCCTTGTTATTGTGTCATTGTGCGTCTTGGTCACTTCTGACTTACGATGACCCTAAGACAAACCTATCACAGGATTTTCTTGGGCTGAGAATATGTGACACACCCAAGGTCACTCAGTAGGTTTCCATGGCCAAGTGAGAATTGAACTTTGGTCTTCATGGTCTACATCACACTGGCTCTTAACACTTCCTCATACTCTGGTGTTTCTCTTACATGGAAATCTGAGGTAAATGTGTAAATTTTTGCAAACTTAATTATTGTTTCTCTGTACCATCCATCTAAATCTCTGAATCAGTCTTGAAGCTTTGGGAAAAAGCCGATTAGTCACAGATGGGTTTTAATTTTAGGAAGCTTCTTACAGGTGATTTGTGTGTGCGCAAAAGAGGTCACTATGCATCCTGCTGTTCAAATAACATATACGAATTGGTGAAAGAAGAGGCATTTTTTAAAAAATGTACTGTCTATTAAAGACTCCCCATTTCCCACAATGAGACCACAAAAAGGAAGGATGGAAGAAGAACGTTGCAACAGACTGAAAGTGATTCTAAGTCAGGTGAAGTCAAATCCACCATATTCTCTGGAAAGTCACAGTTTCCATGAGTCAAATAAAAATATGGTAGCCAGTAGAGGGAGCAGGGACACTATCTAGAACCTATGTGCATAGATGTAATTCTCTTAAACATGCTATGCCATACATATGGGTGGGCTGTTCTGTTTTGTTGTTTCATTATCTGGAATTAATCTAGACTTATATCTCACTGGGGTGATAAACCTCCTTCTGGGCTGTACCACTTTCCTGCCTGAATGTTCTCCATTAAAATGCACATATGCATAATCCATATGTTTACAAATAACATCTCCAGGACAAATCATAGTATAATTCTTTTTCTTGATGCCTAGTTTTGTAGTTTTCTAAGTTACTCTGGGAAAGAAAGCTTTCATAAGAAGGATAATGGTATCATATGACTTCACCTGCCATCTAAAGTGGTACAGCCATTTACTACCTCAGTGAGGCTTTAGTTGTATCAGTGGAATCATTATGTCCAATCCAGGACTGTCCTCCTGGACCCCATAAAGCTGGGAGTGAGGGGTAGAGGGTGCTCAAGATCCCAAGATTAGGCTGGAGTCCTGAGCCCCCACCTGAAATAATCAGGCAGAATTGCAGCAGTAAGATGACTATGCAGTTGGGCCTCTTTGGGAACTGATCATTTAGGAAAACTTCATATACCAATATTGGCCATTTCCGCACAGGCTTAAAGAAATGGTGCAGAGCGTCCTCCAGGGAAGACGTCTGCACCTGGGAGCAGACTGGGTTGGACCCACTTAGTGTAGTTCCACACCTCAGCCCGCTCCGGAACGACCTGAAGTGGTCGTCCAGCGTGCTTTTGAAAGACCGCTTGAAACAGGTCTTTCAAAAGCATGGAGCGCGCCACTCCGTGCCTGCGCTCCAGTGCAGATTTGCAGACTCGCACCAGTGCGAGCCTGTGATCTGCTGGGGGCGGGCTTTAGGCTGGCGAGCTTCAGCAGTTGCTGGAGAGCCTCGACCAACCGGAAGCTGCCATTTTCATCCCCGGAGCAGTGCGGAGCGGTGGCCACGCACTGCTCCGGACCAGCCTGGACCCAAGCGTGGAACCAAGAAGTCTGGTAAGTACCGGCACAGGGCGATTCCTCACCTCGTGCAGAAATGGCCATTGAAATAAATAACAAAAGCTGCAAGCAGGCTATCCAGTGCACATTTATGTGGGAGTAAGTTATATTGAACTCATGAAGGGGATTTTTTGGGCACATGTGATGCTTGGAAGAGCCTTCATACTCAAGGCTTAATTGAACGATAAAGGATGGGAGAAGTAATTTGTCCTCCTGACTTGTGCCTTCACCTGATGTGATGGACTGACTGGAGATTCAAGATCACAGCAACAGGTAGACAGTATTTCTTTTAAGTGACCTTTGGAAACATCTATGCTCATTAGTTGTTTCATTGAGCTTAACTCCTTGAATACGAGAATAGGGAAGGAAGTCAGCCATTTTTTGCATTTTTTGCAGCAGCCATTTTTTGCTTTGTGCACTAGAGATAAATGTGGAGGGAAAAAGGGGCCTATTACAGTAGTTCCAGGTTTTTCCCCAGGAGATTTTCTTCATCTCATGCATGGTATGTCTATGGGTTTTGAACTTTCTTTTGGGAGCATTTTTATCTATCATCCTGATCTTTTAACACATTACAATAGTTTTCATTCATAAAGTAATATATGGAAGAAATGGATGTATTAGGAGACCTTGCATTCACTTAATGGGATTTTCCACCTTATATTTATACTTATGTTTTATCTCCTAAGTTTTATATTTTGTTTTTTTATTTTGCCATTGCTTTCTTGGTAGTCAGATTGTTACCTCCTTTAGTTAGTTGTTATTTTTTTTAATGCAATGTATTGTGTTTTCACTGTTTTGTAAAAACACATCTGCAAATAGGCAAAATTAATAATCTGCCTGCCCATGTTGAGCCATCTCAGCCCTGAAAACAGTTCTAGTGACCCTTCTGTCCTCACACTCAGTGAGCTTTGTTTGCTATCAGCCAGCACATAACCAAAATTCACTGTAAAACATAGTGACATCACCATGTTCACTATGAGATCCCTGAACCATTTTATAAAGATGAAAATAGCACTAATGAAGAGTGTGGTGGATGTACAGAAGAAGCAGTGGACCAGGGAGATAATAATAATAATAATAATAAAAAATTTATAAATAAGGTTTTCTTTTAGAAGAAATGGTTGCTTCTGTATTTGAAGCCAAACTTGAAATAAGTGAACACTGAAATTGAGAATGGAAAGAAATTTCTTAGCTTTATGTTTCCCTTTAAAAAGATCCATTCCACACCTCCTGAGTATTGGGATAATGCCTGTCTTATCTTAAAAGTCTATATATTCCTGAGGCTTGTGGTGTGTTTTGGTTAAAAAATACCAAACAAAGAATGTCTGAGAAGTGATAGGTTGGAGAAAGCTGCCCCTAAGGTTACAATCTCATCTTACAAAAACTCACTCAGATGTTTTCTGCACAAAAACATGTGAATTTCTCACAAAATAAGACCCAAGCTACTGCATTTTGAAGAATAGGAAACTGCATTTTCTGCAAAGAAAATAAAATCATTTTCTTTTAGAAAATGCTGTTTCACACACACACACACACACACACACACACACACACAATTTTTCAACAGAATGAGCCCTGAACTATGAAAATACTCATTAGTCAAGGATTTTTCTCATCAACTTGCCTAATACTCAATAGAAGTGTTTTTGAACATTTCTGAGCGATAAGTGGATAGCTACAAAGGCTGGTCAGCATATCAAGAATCACAAAACAATCACTGCATCTTTTCTTCCTCCTCATTCTCAGGCCATTTCCACACAGTTTTGCTAAAATGTAGTAGCTACTGGTTGTATTCGTTTCAGGGGCTGTGGTTCTGCACAACGTTGTCATTACCCAGTAGCCATCCTGTCTAAAAGCGGTAGCTAGGACGCATTATTTTAACTACAGAAAAAACCCGTTGTGCATCACCTCATCTGCATATATCCCGTATGCCACCCTGTGGAAAAGTTAAGTGCACTTTACTGCGCATTAAGAAAATGGTGCTGGCAGGGAGCCAATCAGGGCAGGCAGAGTGGGCAAAATGTGGAAGAGACACTCTGTTTCAATTTGCATTAATGCTGAGAGGTGCAGAATGTGGCATCAGTACTGAATTTCAAAAGAATCCGCTTTAACTACGGAAAAGATCCGTTTATGGTGTCTCATGTGGAAATGGCCTAAGTCAAGAAGTGAGGTCTGCAAACAACAGTGATAGAGTAGTGATATATTTTGCATGCAGGAGGCAGGGATCCCAAATACAGTCTGTGGCATCTGCAGTTTTAATAACCAGGTATCTAACAAGCCTGTTCTTCTCTGCATTTAATTGTGGAGGGTCTGTAAAGAGAAAAAAGAGGAGGAGGGGCAAATGCAGAATGGAAAAGGAGTGGAGACAAAGAAGGTGAGAAGCCAAAGGGAAGACATGGTGGATATGGGTTTAAAGAAATTGTTTCATTTAATTACAAAGAACCTAGCACTGTGTGAGTAATACACTGAAGAACTGCAAGGGGATTCTTTATAACTGTCTTCAAATAATATTATACATTAATTTTGTATTATACTATAAAATACAATAGAAACTAGCTCAAAATATAAGCAGTGGGGAAGGAGAAATTTTTGAACAGAGTCACATAATACACCTCCATTCCCTCAAAAGATTCCAAACACTTTCCTTAAGTACAAGTCCATGGGGAGGGGCACAGCATTTCTGGCCCCAAAGACCTGGATTTTCTTTTTTCTTTTTAAAATTATTATTAAACAAAGATATACAAAAAGAACAGAAAAAAATACAATCTAACAATATAACAAACAATACAAAACAGAGGAAAGAACTAAAAAAAATAAAAATCATCATTTTGTATCATACTTGTTACTTGTTGCTAACCATTTATCACTGTAATTATTTATCTACCTAGATAATTGCTAATAAATACTTATGTAATAATAATTTGTAATCAGTTATCATAACCTATCACTTACTTGGTTATATACTTAACCAACAATCTATCATCAAAAGAAAATAATAACCATCAAAAGAACAGTAAATAGCAGCAGTACAGCCCCTCTGACGGGCACAATGCTTCAGGGTTCTAGTGAGTGCTAGATTGTGTCCAAGTTAACTTGGCCAGAAACCGGAACCAAGGCCTCGTGTTCTGATATAGCCCTGGATGCTTTAGGCCCTGGCCTCCTGAGGACTCGGCAAAAAAATCGTTCCCCACCCATTCCTTTCTAAGACTCACTTTCCCCCTTTTTACTAATTTTCTTTTTTCCCCTTCCTTCTCAAAGTCAACTGTTCTTCTGTGTCAGAAATCCAGCTATCTAACCTGAGCTCCAGAAAGTTTTCTCTCCTCCTCTCATTCCTCCCTGACTTCTTCCCAAAGAAACCACACAGATTAGCCTGTCTTACAACACAGCCATGTGATTGATTCCTCCGTTTCTAATATTTCTTCTTATGATACAGCAGACCTTTCCTCTTTCCTGAAGCCGACAGAGGGAGAGGCATCCTCTCTAATGAGTTCTAACAAATTGTAATGATTGAATCCAGCAAAACATTTTAAAAACTTCAGCGTTAATTTAAGACTCTAGGAAGTCAGAAGAAATCACTAGAAACGTATAATGAATTAATAACCAACTGTCCTAATTTCAGTCTCTGGCCCCATGCTATCCTGAAACTGCAGATCAGTCTCTGAATCATGTTGGCAGGCACTGAAGCGCTGCTGTCTCTTTTGTACAGCCAATATCTACATAGTGTTACTGCCTGGCATAACACAGCGTTTTCTCCCACAAATATGAATTAATACAACATTTGCTTGCATATAACCTTCTAGTGAAACGTTAACCTTTTAGTTGAAAATTAAATTAGAATGGCAGAATCTTCCTTGTTCACAATATTTGGTCAATTGCCTTTAAGGGAGAAATATGTAGATGGTACATTGGATGCAGAGGCACATATTGTTCAGCTAGTATATGACACTCAATATGCCACATGCTTCCAAACTGTCCCAGTTTTCATGTGCAGATTATTAATCAAAGCAGCACCCAAGTTAGCTATGCTTCAGTTACCCCAGCTTTATTTTAAAATCTGTGCATTTACTTCTCTGCTGTGAGCCCTTCATCTTTACAGTTCATGCTTAAAAAAAAAGGCAAGAGTAGAAAGGACTGAGCTGCTAACTACTTCTTCCTCTCTCTGCCTGTCTCCAGCTTGATTCCTTGCATTACATGCTATAGATAAGCACATTCATGCTAGTATTAGCAAAAGCAGAGGGCCCAGAATAAAAATGACATAAAATAATTTCACATCTTAAGGGGGCTGTTAGTACAGTATACAGGGGGCTCTTTGTTTCTGTGATTGCTGGCCATGTGAGTTTGAGGCTCTACAACCAGGTCACACCTATACCTAAAATGGTGGTGATGTGCACACAGATGCACTGAAATGTCTGCATGCATGTTGCCGCCACTGAATATAATGGGATGGAAGCACTGACAAATTTTGTTAGTTGCAGGGGTTCCTGGAACCGAACCCCCATATACATTAAGGTCATACTGTATTATATATCAGCTGTTGGAATCATGCGGCCATTCAGATTGTAGTTGGAAGGAATATTTACTACTGTTCATTTCCCTGAAGAGTAATGGATTTCTCGATGTATGGGAATCTCTTGCCAAGAAAAGTACAGTGGTGAGATTCTTCTCAGTGTGTGTGTTCTTTTAGGAAATTATTCTGTGCAGAAAAAAAATCTGTATACATACACACTTTTTTGCACAGAAAAATTGCTCAAATATCTTCTATATGAAATTGTACAGAAATAGGTATTTTTTTGCACAGAAAAACCATGTGTACTTTTGTGAAGTAGAATTTTGCCAGAGACTTTACAAAATATGAAGCCCTCTTGAAACTTCACAGAAAATTTCATTTTCTACCAGAAGAGAGAGAGAGAGAGAAAAAAAAACAACAACAACTGTGGCAAGATTCTTCATCTTAGCATGCAAAAATACAAAAAAGATTTACCTCCCTGCTGCAGATGGAAGTCCCTAGTCACCAAGGAATGGGTGGAGCTGAAATCCAACATCTGGAGTATCACATAATTCTCACCCTGATCTAAAGACCATCTATCATGGGCAATTGATTAAGGCACTTAGAAAAAGAGAGGCTGGAATGTCCTGAGGAGCAGGGAGTGGTGAGTCTAGTGACAAGGCAGCAGAGATGTCAGGCACAAATATAGGCATCAGGCCAAGATTTATGCAAACTCTGATTAGATGGAGTACCCCCCCCCCGGCACAAACAGGATCTCTTGTGGAATGTAATCACTTCTTCTCCCACAACCTCATGTTGAACTGTCTTAGATGGAACCTGGGCACCTGCTTTTATTGGATCAGGTTCTCTCCTTAGAGATATCCAGAGTCCTACTGTTGCAGCCCCAAGCTACCAGAAGCCCTTTCACGCTATGCAGTTATCACGCCATGATAGCAATTCAACGGCCTTGGCAATATCCTGAGGAATCCTGGAGTTTACTGTTTAGGAAGGGTTATTTAGAACTCTCAGCTAGACAGCTGTTCTGCTGCCTCTTGCCAAACTGCCAATCCCATGACTCCCTAGAATGTTGCCATGGCAGTTAAGGTCGAATCACCCTGCTATAATTGTGTACTGTGAAAGGGCCAAAATCTCATGCATGAATAGCCGGTTGAACTATCCAATCATTTTGCCTGATGTCTCTTGCTCGTACAGTCAGGAGAAGTCAGGACAATTGCCCTGTTCAGGCATTGTTTTCCATGCTTTCCTGAACACAGGAGCAAGGGAGCACCTAGCCCCATCAGTCACCAGTTCCCTCAAATACCTCTAGAAAGGAGTGGTCCCTGTCCATATGAAGGATGGTAGGGATGGATGCACCCTGCTCCCATGTTCAGAAAAGCATGGTAACACCAGAAGAGGACTAATATTTCATATACATTCTACACATATTCTTCCATTTTCAACTGAGAATGTAGTAATCATTTCTCAAGTTTTCTTTATGCTTATAATGCTATTTGCACAAAAAAAATACATATCTTCTATATATTTAGAGAAAATATTTCAGAGCATCAAAAGCCACCCGTAGCTTTTCTAATTTTGTCAATGTCTAAAGTGTATTAAGGTCCCACTAAATTGTTGTTTAAATGATATTGCAGTACAGCAGTGTGATAATACTTTAGAATATTAGGTACTGCAAGACATTACTTTCATTCAGTGTCTTGCAATCCCAAATAAATTGCTAAACAGTACAATCCTACTGGAGCTCACTCCTAGGCAAGTCTGTTTATGACTGCAGACTAAATTGATTAATTTTAAATTAATTAATACAAAATGTACATGATTAAGATTTTTACTTGTGAACCAAAAGAACTGTCCATTTTTTTAAAAAATGGCAAATGCTTCCTTTTTCTAGTAGCAACTCTACAGGTTTTGTTCTATCTTTTGTTTTGGAAGTAATGATTCTAAGCTGTGTTCCACCAAGGAGGGCAGATCTTTAGAAAAAAAAATTCTTAAACAGCAGATTTCTTTTCAGGAGTTATTTAATTCTTAATATTTCTGTCTCAGATACATTTTGTACCTCTGAGCTCAGATTAATTTTGTAGTTCAAGACTACAAAACCACTGGAAAATATTTATTAAATAAAAAAGACAACATCAGACACAATCACATGGCTAGCAATGCTGAAGGAAAAAGACACCCAGCGTGGGTGGAATTTCATGAGGAACTGCTGGAAGCACAATTACAACCAATTCCATAGAAGAAGAAGAATAGGAAACATCTGGAAAAGCTAAAGAGCTGCACAGTAAGCTTGAGGAGGAAGTGAAAAGAAAAAAGAGCATGTATAAGGAATGGAAGGAAGGAAGGAAGGAAGGAAGGAAGGAAGGAAGGAAGGAAGGAAGGAAGGAAGGAAGGAAGGAAGGATCACAAAGGATGAATAGAGATGTATAGCCAAAGCTTGCAGGAATAGCGTAAGTAAAGCAAAAGATGAAAATGAGCTGAGGGGAGCTAGGCAAGCAAGTATGTTTGAAGCAAGAGAATGACAAGGTAAATGGTGGAAATGATGCTCAGCAAGGATCGGAAGATGCTAACAGATCACAATGAAAGGGCAGAACTGTTTAGTACCTGTTTTGCTTCAGTTTTTTTCTCCAGAAGATGGCTGTCTGTTTCCATGCATCAGCAGAGACTTCAGCAAGGAATCTAGGTTGAAAATTAAGACTGCTATGGAATTAGTCAGGGATCACATTAACTTAAATGAGTTCATATTTGCAGGGCCAGATGAACTGCATCCCAAAGTATTGAAGGAACTTGCTGATATACTCACCAACCCCCTTGCCATAATTTTTGCGAAATCATGGAGAAGGGATGTGGTGCCGCAGGACTAGAGATGAGCAACAGGCCAGTCAGCCTGACTTCAATACTAGGAAAATTATCAGAACATATCATACAGGAATCTCTCTGCAAGAATATTAATGACAATACAGTGGTCATTAGAACCCAATATTGATTTGTCAAAAAAGAATCCTGTCAAACTAATCTTATATCTCCTTTTAAATCAGGGCACTAGTTTAGTAGATGGTGGGAATGCTGTGAATGTCATTTATCTGTATTTCAGCAAAGCATCTCATAAGGTCCCCCATTATAGTTTGATTAGCAAACTATGTATGGAATAGACTGAAACACCATCAGATGGATCCATAATTGGTTGGAAAATCATGCCTGAAGAATCATAGAATCACAGAGCTGAAAGAGACCGCAAGGACCAGTGACTCCAACCGCCTGCCATGCAGGAATATACAATCAAGGCATTCACAACAGAAAGCCATCCAGCCTATGTATAAAAACCTCCAAAGAAGGAGTCTCCACCACACTCCTGGGCAGTGTATTCCACTGTCAAACTGCTCTTACCATCAGGACATTCTTCCTAATGTTTAGATGGACTCTGTTTTTCTGAAGTTTGAAGCCATTGCTCTGTGTCCTATTCTTTGAAGCAGCAGAAAACAAGCTTGCACCATCTTCCATATGCCATCCCTTCAAATATTTAAACATAGCTATCATGATTCCTCTAGGATAAACATACTGAGCTCTCTAAGACACCCCTCATAAGGCATGGTTTCCAGGTCTTCTACCATTTTGGTCGCTCTCCTCTGGATGCATTTCAGCTTGTCAATATCTTTCTTGAATTGTGGTTCTCAGAACTGGACACAGTATTGCAGGTGAGATTTGAACAAAGCAGAATAGAATGGCACTATTACTTTCCTTGACATAGAAACTATACTCCTATTGATGCCACCTAGAACTGCATTGGCTTTTTTAGCATTTCATTTTTTTTCTGCCCAACTGTAGTACTTTACATTGTTCCCTTTTGTAATTCATTTTGTTAGTTTTGGCCCAGCTCTCTAACCTGTTAAGATCTTTTTGAATTCTGATCCTGTCCTCTGTGGTATTAATTACCCCCATAATTTGGTGTCATCTGTTGTCATTTGACAAGAATCTCATTTGTTGCCTCATCCAAGTCATTGATAAAGATGTTGAATAGCACTGGACCCAGGACAGAACCTTGTGGCACCCACTAGTCACTTCTTTCCAGTATTAGTGAGCAGCCTTTGTATTTGGTCGGTTAACCAATTACAAATCCACCTAACAGTAGCATTATCTAGCCCAGATTATATTAGCTTGTTTGTCAGAATATCATAAGGGGACCTGGCCAAAGGCCTTACTGAAGTCAAGATATGCTGTATCTGTATGCTGCCTGCAAAGCAGGTGAAGAATTTGTTGGATCTGATGATCTTGGCAGAGTTAGACTTCCAACAAATATCAGGATAGTTGAAATCTCCCATTACTACTACATCCCATTACTAGGGCATCCCTACTGCTACATCCCATTATTTCTACATCTTGTACTACATTACACGATATGTAATCACTGGCTGTGCTTCAAACTGGATGGTGGTTTCTAGTTGTATTCTGTGCTGGTGCCAACATTCTTCAATATTTTAATATTTTTATCAGTGTTTAAGATGATGGGATAGAGGGAATTCTTATCGAATTTGTGGATAATCCAAAACTGGGAGGGGTAACTAACACATTAGAAGATAGGAACAGAATTCAAAAGGCCTTGATGAACTAGAAAAGTGTGTTGAACTTAATAAAATCAAATTATATAGAGAGAAATGCGAAATTCTACATTTAGGCTTCAGAAACCAAATGCACAGGTATAGGATGGGGGATATTTGGCTCAGTAGTTTTCTACTGTCTCAGAAGGTAGAGCTAGGTGTAATGATTTTAAGTTACAGGAGGACAGATTTTGATTGAATGTTAGATTGAACATTAGAAGGAACTTCTTGACTCTGAGAGTGGTTTGGCAATAGAATCAACCGGTCTGAGAGGTGGTAAGATCTCTTCCTTTGGAGCTCTTCAGAAAGAGACTGGATTGCTACCTGCTGGGAATGCCTTGGCTGTAGATCCTGAAATAAGCAGGGGGTTGGATCTAATGGCCCTTAGGGCTCCTTTCCACTCTATGATTTTATGATTCTGTGATCGCCATCACACAGTTCTCATTAATCTCCATCGAGCTTGGACATGGAGCTTCTTCATAAAATGTGTCCTTATTGCAAAAAGACCATGTGAATGGATGCAATTATTGTCCACTTTATTATTATGTAAACCATTCACAATGCCCTCAAATTCAGTGGAATACCACTAGCATAAGAAAGAAGACTGAGAGAACTCTTCCATTGATTGTATTGTGCAGCTTTAGCCTCCCCCTCCTCCCCCTATCCCTTGTTCAGAGAAGTTCTTTGTTTGTATTTTTCCTCCCTATCCCCTCTGCATGTCTTTTTATTTTCATCTGCTTTGAAGTAGTAAATCCTGCAGGTGACCAAACTTTCATCCATAATCTGTAGCATTCAAATTAAAAGGAGTGGGCTATAGATTGTAGGATTTTCTGCACACCCTGACTAAATCCTAGCAGGGTCCCTTATGAATGAGTAAATCCAGGAGCAGGGAATGAAGCTAAATTGATCCAATCAATGTTGCCACATGCAATCATGTTGTATTCATTGCTGGTCAACAAATAAGCTGCAGCCTGTGTATCTCTCACAGCTTCTTAATACATTTGCTAGTTAATGCTATGTAGCTTGTCTAGATGTGTTGTCAGCCAATCTTTTTGATTCCACCTCCCCTTCAAATAATAGGGCCTATGCTTTAACAGCACACTTCTGTGTTGCATACTTCCAGACTCCATGTTGAAATAAGAATAAATATGATCATCTTTCATAGCAAACTCAGCTACAACTGTAAGAGTTAGATAGCATAGAAATCAGTGCACTTTCCTCCTGCAACATTAAACAAAAAGGTTAAGCTCCCACTGACAGGAAAGATGTATTTGCAAGTGATTAGCTGTATTTCTATCATCGTGCATGTCTGTGTTCTTCGTTTGATGTTTAAACAAAGCTCTTGAACACGCTGGGTTGTAGTCTCTGATGTTGATTTATAGGTAGGACTGAATTCCAAACACTGAAGTAGCAGGAAGGCCTTAATAAAATAAAATAAAATACATTAAAAAGGCTGAGACTGCCTTCCTGCTGGCTGGTATGTGACTAAGCCATACAGTTTGGGTCTCAATCTGTCAAAAGCAGGTGTACAAAAGAGGAGCCCTTCAGGAACAAAGACCTGAACCATTCACCAAGGGAACAGTTCAGCTGCCTGTAAGGCAAATGGCAAAGCACACCTTTTCATTCTTTAAACACGTGCACACAATTATAAATACATAATATAAAAATAACAATTGAGATGGTGGAAGATCTATGCTACAATCTAGTACAAGCTTAAGATACAATACCTTCCACAATACAGTACATCAGCCTCCACAAAATGTACTCAGAAACTAGTCTTGCTGGGACTTGCTCATGGGTAAACCATAGATGTATAGAAGACATATCTTACCTACATTTACATAGGAGTAAAGCCCACTTATGCAATTGGACTCAATTCTGTGTAATTACAAATAAGATTGTGCTGTGCAGCATCATGTTTAAATTGGGAATATGACTGTAATTCTAAATACGTTTACTAAATAACAAATTCCATTGATCACAGTGGGATGTAAATCTGAATAAAGAACTATCCTGAGCAGTTATAATGATGCAAGCTTTAAATTACTTCAGTAAGGTGAGACTGTTACACACTTCTAGTAGATCTAATAACCTTCTGTATCTCATCTGGTAATATAATTTCTGAGAAAATTCAACCTCTACTAGCAGAAATCAGTGTAGATGTACTGAAAATCTTAGACACACATCATTGGTTTAATTTGTACTAGCAGTTGTCTTCAAGAGAATTCCTGAATGTACTAATATGGATAGTAGAAACATGTAAAAAATAAAAATAAAAATAGAGCTGTGTAATCTGGGAGATTTGTCCTTGTCTAAAAGTTTAGTGAACATTAGAAAAGAAGGACTGCTGATGATTCTGCTGTGCAGGTTGAGGGTTTCCATTGCTAAGCAGGAATTCAAACCTTGGTTTCCCAAAGTCTAGTCCAGTACATAAACCACTATGCTATGCTACTTCCAAGTGTATATGCTTAGCAGTATCTAAAGACACAATCAACCTTATTACCCAGATATGCGATCTTCCGTACTGGCTGATGAGCAAAGGACTGGCTCTTTCTCATCCTTATCTCATCCTTAAAATGCGTTCATGACAACAGTGGCAGTAATAGGTTGCTGCATAAAAATCCTACAATTGAACAATAAGGTAACTTTCGCTAATTTTCACCTAGAAAAGGGAAGAGTAGACTTCACTGAAGCTTCAGGTGTCTTCTAGAGAGAAAGGAGAAGATGAGCTTGTGCTTTTGGAGTCAAGATTATTTGTCTGACTGAGCTTGCTTGTATGTTTCATGTGTTTCATGTCATGTGCTCCCTCTGAGGTCTAAGTGGGGTGGGCTTCTGCTTGAGAGGAAGTCAGTGACTGACTTGGTTCGAGGTAAACGTGGTGTAACTGCTGCCTCAGTTTCTGAAGCTTAGTCTCTGGAGAGACAGAAGAAGGTGAATTATTGTCATGTATGGCTCTAAGCTGTCTCCATTTTGAACACTCAGAACATGAAGACACATGTGGACAGAAATGTTCCTTAGTGGAAGTACAGATTGAAACCGAACATTATTAAGTGGCAGAAACTGGAGGGTGCCCTCCAAACAAAGCATATGTAGACCCAAGGGATAATTATTCAGCTCACATTACATTGATTGGTAGAATTCACATGTCCCATTAATTCATCAGCTGCCCTGATCCTGCCCAGGCTTGCTTCAGTTGTTTACATTCTTTCATTGTGAGCTGCTCTCCTTTTTATTGCCCTTTCTTCCTGTTCTTGCTTGATACCCTAGCCCAGCACCCTGCTCCTCTTTGGTCTTGGCTCATATAGAACTCTCCATGGGACATCTCTTGTTTCAGGGTAGCTCATAAAACAGCCTTTGAAGGCCAATTTGGTATCTGGGCCCTCCTTCAAAGCACCTTCCAGAAACTGTTCTGTTTTACTGCCTTAACTTTCCCAGCTTATCCCATCACCCTATACAACTCTGTCTTCTCACTTAACAGTTCATATTCCACCATCCTTTCACCTCTCTTTTTTCCATGAATAAGTACAAATCATATACTTGCAGCATACAAGATTAAAATTATCCAACTTCCTTATACCATATAACAACCCACTACACATGCCCTGCTTTCTATTCAAGCTGCGATTACACATATGTAATATAATATGAATGTAATCAAGCAAGGTACATAATAACCCAATTAAACATGACTAACAGCAAGTACTGACTAGACCTGCTTAATACAAAGTAGGGCAGGCAAAGTATACAGCAAGAGATAAAACACCATAACATAAGAATAAGTATTGACAAACTCCAAAGTGTTCATACAGAGACATGTCACGGAGCATGCCAACATGATAATTATACTTTGGAGTCAACTTGATTGTTTTGGCTGAGCTGTTTGGATACTTACTTGTGTGTTTTTATGTGCTTTGGGCTATGTGTTCTCTCTGAATATGTGGTTCAAAGAGGGGTAGAGCTTTTGCTGAGTCACAGACTTGGTTGAGGACAGAGGTACTAGCCAGTAGGAAGTCAGTTACCATTCTGGTTGGAGGTGGATGTAGAAGCTGTTGGCCCAAATGTCTCCTCTTTCTCTAGGATTGGTAGAAGTCCTTTCGTCCATGGAACTCTCTGAGATCATCTCCATGCTGGCTGAGGAGGGAGGGTATTATCCATGTTCCCATGCCTCATAATCACTGAATAAGGGCTTGGAGTCAGTTTTGTAACTCCAAATTTGCATGATGGTTCTTTGTAGTTCTGCTTCAGTGTGCCATACTCTTCCAAGTGTCTACGTCCTATGTTTGGGAATTGTCTTCCTTCTGTTACTGCCCTGGCTAGCCTGAGCTTTGGGGATATAAAAAGATATCTTTTGATATCGATAATTCAGCTTCACATATCCCTTCCACGTGCTTGCGAGGCCCCCGGACAAGCATGCATACAGGCTCGGTCGATTATCGCCGTAATATTCCTAGACAATACAGACAGGCCAGAAAACAGCCGACTCGCTGCTTTAGGAGACCTCAAGGCAAGTACCTCCATTAGGTATGCGAGCAACTCTCAAAAGATCCTCTGCCCGGCGCTGGCAGCTTGATGATCGAGCTACACAACGCTCAAGTATTCCGTGTTTGCATACCGGCTACTCTATTGATAAATTCTGCTCTAATTCAATCATTCAAATTCTGACCTTTCAGAGGCTTTGTCTCCTACTCCAAATCTATTGTTTTCCCAAAGTCCGACCTAGCCTGCGGTCACAATTCTCCCTATAAAAACCCCTGATATTGAGCTCTTCTTTGGATCGCTCCCGAGTTCCAGACCGCCTTGCTGCCACTTTGCTTGGCGAGCTTCCCCTCAGCTCCACGTGCTGAGATACATCGAACCCCAGCTTCACTCTCCATTTTCTTCCGGACTTCAGGACAGGTTTCGTATCACCCAAACCAACTATCCCTCTAAAAATCCTGCTATCTTATTCACACCTTTATTTTCCTTAGTTATCTGTGTGCTTGTGTTGCATACATTGTGTGCCTGTATTTAATAAAGACTATTCATTATTTTCAAACCGGTCTGCTTCTTGTCTTGGCCTGACCCCGTAGACACTGGGTTGCAAGGTCCTGCTAAGTTACCCTGCCTCTTGTTTTGCCAGCTAGTGCTCTGAACTCATTTCCCCAACTTATAGCAATTTGGTGTCGCTCGCGGGACCCCCAGAAAACAGGGTAACACTTCCTAGAACCATTCCCTGCCTCTAACACTTCAAGAAGAGCCTGCTCTGCTCTTGCAAAAAACTTTGTCCTCCATGATAGGTTGAAGTTTACAGGCCTCAATCTTCTATACTTTCTCATCCACCAGAGCAACCTACATGCAAGTCCCACCCCACATCCTCTGGCAAGAAAACAAACATGGCACAGATATTACAGGTGACTGCAACAGCTACTCTCAACATCCATGTCCAGTCATCCTACACAGGCAGGAGCACAGCACTCCATCTATTAAACCAGTGACCTGATCAATATATATATATATATATATATATATATATATATATATATATGAATGAATGAATGAATGAATGATTAATTTGGCAGCATTGCTTCTTGATAAACCCACGCTGATTCCTACTGATCACATCACGAAGCTTACAGGCAGATTCCAATAAAATCTGTTCTAATATTTTTCTGGGTAATGAAATCAGGCCGACCGGCCTGTAGTTTC
This sequence comes from Cyclura pinguis, assembly GCA_030412105.1. Classification (NCBI taxonomy): domain Eukaryota; kingdom Metazoa; phylum Chordata; class Lepidosauria; order Squamata; family Iguanidae; genus Cyclura; species Cyclura pinguis. The sequence continues at coordinate 179,442,056 of CM059599.1, forward strand.
TTGGAATTTCTTTTTTCCCTGTTTTTGAAGAGGACAACATTTACTCATCTCCAGTCCTTAGCTATTCTTCAGGATTTCTCAAAAAATGATGGCAAGTGGTTCTGTGAGTATATAAGCAAGTTTCTTCTATACTGTAGGATGCAATTTGTCTGGTCCCACACATTTGATTTTGATTAACAGTGTAATTCCTGACTAACTCCTTGTCAATCTTGATTTGAAATCTGGATTCCTTGCCAGGTTGAGCAGTGGTCCCACCATTTCCTTGGTCATCCTCTTGCTTTAAACATGTTTGAAAAACCCTTCTTGTTCTTTCCTGTTTCCCTAGCCTGTCTCAGATCATTTTAAGTTATAGCTTTCCTTACATTATTTCTGTGAGCTTGGCTACACATCTATATTCTTTCTTGGTAATACATCCTTCCTTCCATCCCTTATACATTTTTTTTCTTTTCATTTCCTCCTCAAGTTTACTGTACAGCCACATTGCCTTTTTCAGATGTTTCCCATTTTTTTTCTTCCATAGAACTATTTGTGACTGTGGTTTTAGCAAGTCATTCTTCATGAAACTGTACACGTGCTGGATATCTTGTTCCTTTAGCATTTCTAGCCATGAATTCTATCCAATATTTCCCTGAGCTTGATAAAATAAGCTTTTCTGAAAAGCAAGTGTGTATTTGATTGTACCCTTATTTGGGCTGTCCTACAACCATGAATTCTAGCTTTACGTGATGACATCACCCTGAAGTACCAACGGTTCTGACCAATCCATTGATCGATTTCTCCCTTTTGGTTAGAATCACTTCCAGGATTGCTGATCCTCTTGCTCCTTTCTCTACCTTTTGAAAGAAGAAATTATTGGGATTTGTTGGAGAATCTATGCTCAGCAGTAGATATCAGGATAACTGAAGTCCCCCAAAACTACCAGTTCTTGCATCTTGGAGATTTCTGTGATTTGTTTCAGAAAAGCATCATCTACCACTTTGTCTTGGTTTGTCAGCTTGTAATAAACTAGTACCACATTTTTTTTTAAAAAAATTCTTTCTCCATTTATATTTATTCAAATGCTGTCAACTGGTCCAGTCTGATCACTCTTGCGGAGTTCTGTACAAGTGAATTTGTCTTTGAGATATAATGCATTTGGTGCAAATGTCAGAAGGAAGGCCTCTGTCGGTTCTGCAGCATAAATGTAGTCCTTTCCTTTACAGATGTTCATGCTCAGTAGGCAAACATCATTGGGGAGGGGAGTTGCCTATAATGGCCAAGATCCTGAATGAACAGTGATGGGGCATAAATCTCTACCAGTTTCCATTTCTGCCTTGTACTGTATTGGTTATCCATGGGGTGCACCCCAGTTACTCCAGCTGAGATTATGCATGGAGCAGGTTGTTGTGCAAGGAGGTCCTGGATGCCTCCTTCTGCAATGTCCAAGAAACTGCATCTGTTGGTAAAGTGGGAGGCAACACAAGCATATGTCATTGGCCATAATGGAGTTGTATTAGGCAGAACAGGTCTTTTCCACTGCTAATATGATTCAGTAAGTACCATTATGAACACATGTATACAGTTTCAAATATATACAAAGATGTGGAGTTGTAGATGATAACATTGTGTATAGTATCAACACAATTGGACTTTATCCTTTAAAAATCTGCAATGATGGTTATATACACATGCAGTTTCAGTTGCAAATACTTACTCTAAAGACAAACTAATACTATATCCTCCAACATTTCACAGAAGAAAACTGGGACACATGTGGCCAAGAAACATCAGAGTGTAGCCAAGATGGCAAAAGTAATTATGAGGAACAACAGACAAGCTAGGAGGAGCTGCAACAGTTTATTTTTACTGGGGCCTACTGAGAAGGGAAAGATTCCACCTCTTCCCCTCCTCTCTGCTGAGCTGAATAAATACAAACTACTTTTGCACTTTGAACTCAGCTTGCACCAATGGAAATAAGCTTAGGGACAAAGGGGGAAAGTGGGAGGAAGAAAGAGAAACTGGGACATTTTAAAAGGAATTGAAAAAGTGGAGTGACAGAATTAGTTGGAAATGTCCCCGCCTCATCCTTTGAAGGGCAATTTGTTTAGGAGAGCAACCTACTAGTCATTCTGTATAAGATATTATTCTACAAGTTTTGTCTGTTCCGAAAGTGAGTTATTTCAGGGATTCTCTCTGAAAGGAAAAAAGTGTAAGCCAAATGTCTCTTTTTCTTCAAGAGAGGCCAGAGATAAAATAGTTATTCTATTTGTGATATACCTGGAAAAGCAAGAGAGGTTTCTTCCTTTCCTCAAGAGGTTACTGTAAAAGCACATTGTATTCAGAGGAGCAGAAAAATCATTTTCACATCGCAACTTTATATTTGCTGTAGGTGATACCTAGACACATAAGAGTGTGCTCTTACATACCCCATTAACTTGGAAAGGCAAGATGTCAAGAAGGGTCCTTGCTCCCTAAAAGAAGAATGATTCCTAATAGGCAGAAGCCTTAAGGCTTTCATATTTCAGTCCTCATTTGACTTTCTGTCATCTAAGCCTTTATGTGTTACTGTGAGAGTTTAGTAGATTAGATGATCATAGCATGGACACCATGGCCATCAGGGTAGATGCTGGCTTCTCTGGAGAGATGTTGCTGTGCCTTCACAGTCTTGAAGTCCAAACGGAAGGAAAATGAGCTCCCCGGCACTTCAGTTTAATGAATGAGTGCTGACACTATGTAACCAGAGTTATCCAAGCAGCTCCTTCTTGGTTCATTGGTAGCTGTTTGGACAACTGGTGGAGGGACATTTAAACTTTGAATGTCCTGGCACAAAAGGAAAAAAAAAAAGGAGAAAAGAAAAGAAAAGTAAAAAAGGAAAGGAAAGGAAAGGAAAAGAAAGGAAAGGAAGGTATTAGAGTGGACTATAATCTCTGATTTAGGGACTCTTTGAAATATGGGACAATATTTAGCCATACATTCTTAGATCTTCATGTCTGAAGCAGAACAGTCCAGAAATGCTCTTATATGGTTCTAGAAACTGTACCTGCTATTGCCCACATTTACACGTATATTTTTAAAAAATTAATCTTTATTATTTTCTAAATCATGTTTCTTAAACAGTAATACAACAACTCAGACAACACCACCAAATAACAATACAAAACAATAGAAAAACAAACAACACTAAAACACTATTTAAAAACACTTCCCATCTCTCTTTATCTGCAGTTCTAACTACATAAATAAATTTTCTCCTCTCTAAATTATTTCTATTTTATTATCTATCACTTCTTATATTATCCTAGCCTATTCTATTTCTTTTCTTCTTATCAAAACTTATAATTACTGTGTCTGTTTTTTAACTTAATATAGCCTGTAAAAGGTTTCCAGTTCTTAAAAAAAAATTCTATAGACTTTTCTTTAATTAAATTTTTCAATTTATCTGACTCCATCAGATCCAATAATTTTTCCATCCATCCTGTTATACTTGGGGATTTACTGTTTTTCCAGTTCTTTGCATACATCAATTTTACAGCTGTTATCATGTAACATATTAAAATTTTATATTTTCTATCATTTCTATCTTCCATATCGATAATATTTAACAAAAATAATTCAGGCCTAAAAGTAATTTGGAATTTCAGAATCTTTTACATCATTGCATTAATTGCTAACCAATAATGAACCTACATGTTTAGAACATTTCTAGCATTTATTATTAACTCCCTTATACCACCTGGGTCATGTACCACCTGAACATCATTTGATAAAAGTTGTCTTTGAAGTCATAACAGCAAGTAAACTTTAGACCCTTTATCCACTCCTCTTCTCATTGATCCAGTTTAATATTTTATCTTATATTTCTCATCCAGTTTACCACACATGGTTATCAAATGATTGTAGTCAGTACATAATTGTTTCTCAAACTCAGTTTTTCCCTGAGTTTCCCTTTTCCCTTTTCTATCCTCTTTAAATCTTTCCCTTAATTGATACTATGTTAACCACTGTACTTTTAACCCTTCTTCCTTTAATTGTTGTAATTCTTTAAATTCCAATTGATCTTAATTTTCTTGCAATAAATCCTGATACATAATCCATTTTGGTAAACTTACCCTTTCCTCTCCTATAAAAAGCTTCTAGTGTTATATGCCATTTATGTAACACCAGTGCAAATAGCAAAAATGCAGAAAAATGTAAGTGATACATGCTGGAAATGTGAGGAAAGGGGCACATTTTACCATATATGGTGGAAATGTAAACAAGCGAGAAAATTTTGGGAAATAGTGCATAGTAAAATACAGGAAACACTAAAAATAAGGTTTGCATTGGTACCTCAAATTTATTTGCTTAACATGATAGATGAATTGGGTGTAAATAAATCACAAAAGAAAATAATCTTATATATGATAATAGCAGTGAGGCTTTGCTATGCCCAGGTCTGGAACCAGAAAATAACACCAAGAGTAGAAGATTGGTTATTTAAACGGTATGATATGGCTGAAGCAGATATCATGATTGAGTCTTTAAAGGATAATAAGAAAAAGAAAATATTTGAAGAATGGAAAACGGTACTTCTGTTGTGGGAAGCTTGTTGGGGCAAAAATGCAATACTTTTTGTAAGTTGAAAAATATGAATTGTATAAATGAATTATATATTGGAAGGTAAAATGAAGAGAACTTTGTGTCTTAGAGATATAGAAAATATTTAAATATTTTAATATAAGTAATACGGTCTAGGATATTAAAGAAGGAATAAAAGATGTAATAAATTTGTGAAATAAAATTAGTTTAATGAAGGAAATTATAGATAAGGTAGTATGAATACCCTGAGTTTTGGAAGGGGGGGGGAATGATGGGAAGTTTTTAGAATATATGTTTAGTAGGGTGGAAATATGATAGGAATTGGGTGGTGGGATTAAATATGTATGTATGTATGTATGGGTATTAGGAATTGGAAAATTTGTGTAGAGGAGTAGTGCGGAGAGGGAATGTTTGGTTTGTCACATTGGTTTTGTCTTGTATAAATGTTACATTGACATGATTTGTTTGTTATAATGTTATATGTATTTTATAAAGGTATTGTGCATATTAAAAAAAAAAAGCTTCTGCTGGAGACAGTAATACAGAGATTTTTTTTTGCCAAATCTTTATTTATATTTTCCCCATATTTTAAATGTTTACATTTACATTTATGATTTCACTTATGAACTGAATATAGCTGAAGTTTAACTGGTAGTTCCAACAATCCTTAAAATTAGTTTCACATCAATTTTCATGCAAAATTTCCCACAAATCTCCCAAAACTGCACAACATTGTTTGTGTTTTGTCAACATTGGCTCATAGGTGTACATTACAGAGTAAAAAGAAAAAAAAATACAAACATCTGAAGTGTTCATTCAGTACGTACCCAAAAGAGTTAATAGATCAAATCCAAAATGTTATTGCTATCTTTGTTTTGGTCTCATTAGACAACATGTCAAATTTGGTGTCTCTGTGCTGAAGCATGTTAATTTATATAGTATAACAGTTTGTTCATGCATTTATATTTGGCCACAGGCTGAATCTATTTACTAGGATTTAGATGTCATTTAGGGAGGTATAGAAAACTGGTAACTGTTAATCGGCATCCAGATATTTGCAATTCCATATCTACAATAAGTCCATTTACTTTTGTTTGGAATTTGTCACTGTAGGGTTAGACACGGAACTTACTAGTGTCCTATCCATCTGCAGACCTATAACTGTTCAAATAATTTAGGTGAGGTTGCAGAAATGGATTAATACAAGTGGAAGTTCTCAAAAAATGTTAATTGGAGTTTGAATATTTGTCAAAGGAAGCAAATAATTGTATTTGATTTGCAAACATGTAAAGGAGTTTGCATTTCAGCTCTAGGGTAAATATATCAAAGAACTAAGATATTCTCTAGTGATAAAATTTTCTTTTTAAAAAGGTGGCTGAAGCTATGCCCATTTTTAATGTCTCATAGAATTTTTATTGCAACTATATGTTCCTGTCAGTTGGAATTCAGTAAAGTGCCTCTGCTGCAAAAATGATTTCTGGAATAGTATTTTCCTTTTGGATGGGATGGGAAACACTGAAATCATGTTTTTAGTAATATCACAGTATTCAAATGATAGGTTTTCTGATGTGACAAAGTGACTAGACAGGACAACAACTTGTACTTTAGTTTAACCAGTTTCACCCCAATTGTTGACTTGCTTGGGATATGAAAAAGCAACCGGACAACTAGGACAGGAATTAGAAGATATTTTCTTTGCAACAAATTCACCACCCTCTTTCTTCTCCATCTTGCTACCACTACTAGGCTTGCCGATCAGGACTAGGAACCATTTTTAAGGGGGCAAAGAACAATTCCCATTTCTACGGAGGAATGATAACTTTTGCACCCTTATAGCAGAAGCAACACAAAGCAAAATGAGCCTGAAGTACAGTGAAGTGGCCTGGATTTTATTTCTTAATATATGGGCAAAACCTGCTATGCTACAGGAACATGGCCAGCTGATCAGTTGTTGTCACTTTCTCTCAAGTAATGAAGTTCCCACAGCCATATCCCTGAGAAAAGAGGAGCTGTGCAGAGGGGGCATTGGTGGCAGCAGCAGCAACAAGCACATTACCTGCAGGGGCTTACTGGTATAATTTTTGTATGGTTGCTGCCCGCCCCCACCCTACCAGGAAAGAAAGCTCCTTGCATCTGCAGCTCCTACTGCCTTGTGCAGGCAAACTCAATCCCTTAAAAATGTCCTACACTGTAGTGGGTTCTGATTTGTTGCACATTAGGAATCAAACTCAAAATGTGTTGACAGAGTTTTGAGCCATTTTAGGATGTGTGCATGTTTTGGCCTTAAGTGAGTTTAGTTTTAATTCTGCAAGACACGTTTAGAAAAAAATAGGGTTCAGTTACCTATTGCCTCACAACTTGTATATATGCAGGTGCAAAAATGCATATAAACCCACTCAAGTAGCATGTCCTTAGTTCTCCTATTATGAGCAAGGTAGATCTGTGAATGCATCTTCCTTTTCTATGGACAAACCCAGGAAACCTCTGTTGTATATATCCTCTAGTTCTGCTTAATCTGCATGTACCCATGCAGAGAAATCACACCATGTGTATGGATATTTATTACATACTTTTGTTGCTGTTATTAACTGCCAACAAGTTGACTTTGACTTATTGTGACTCGTGGATGAGAGACATCCAAGCCACTCTATCATCAACTGCCTGCAGTGGAGGAGCTTGAAATGCATGGGAGGGGGCGGGTGAAGGGGTGCGCAGAAGGGACATGGCTACAGTGCACAGGGGCATGGCTATGGCAAATGGGCCGGGGCTACGGTGGGTGGGGGCAGGGCTACAGCAGACAGGGCAGGGCTATGGTGCACAGGGGCAGGGCTATGGCACATGGGGGAGGGCAAGCAAGGAGCAATGGCACCCCCCAAAAAATTGCTGCCAGGGGTGCACCACCCCCATTGCCCCCCCTTCCCTATGCTAGTGACTGCCTGAAACACTAGAGGCAACACTAAACATTACAGTAGCATTGCAAAACTGATTTTCCATTGGTTTATCCTTCTGTTGAAACACTTTAAAGTTTGCAACCATTTTTATTTATATTATTTAAATCCTACCTTCTTCTCTTGACTGGAAGGGAGGGGTCAAAACCTGACTAAAACCAGAAACAAATAAAACTGAAGCAAGTTATAATATTACAGTACAACTAAATCAACTGCCATATCAAAACAACGAAATTTAAAATTTAAAAGCACATTAGCCCCCATCCCCCCAAAAAGAAAAGCACAGCAATCTCTGTTGAAATTCCCTTCCTTAACCAAAACCTTGTCTGAATAAATCAAGGTTAAATTATGTGGTTAGGGACATTAATTAAGATTTTTTTCATGAATTCATCACTTGGACAGTTCAGTAGTGATTACTTTGTGGCAAGGATCTGCAGGCTACCATAACTTTTAAATGTTATCTTGTTTGTTATATAGTTAGTGGCAATCACATACCTGATGTATCTGGTTATTATGTTATCTTTTTTTCCAGAAAAAGTATTGAACTTCACTAATGTTCACTCACCATGGCACTACCTTTCTGTGTGGTGGGACCGTGTGCTCCTGTGAGGCAAGAAGCTATACTGATGGCAGCAATGCTACCAATAGGGTCTCCCATATGAGAAAGGCTTTCTCTGAGGAGCCACATTAAATGTCCCAAACAGTTACTTGGCAGCTGCTGTAGTGCAGGGTGACAGTGGGGGAGGATATTGCAAAAAACAGTGACATTGACACCATAGCTAACACTTGTTAGTACTGTGCAGAAGGATGCACAATTAATTCCTTTTTAATGTCTTTTAACACGAAAACCCTATGATGAGACAAAATGAAACAAGACATAGAACCAGAAGATGAGATTTCCAGGTCAGAAGGCACTCAATGAGCTATTGGGGTACAGCAGAAGGCAACTATAGGTAGAGCTGTGGTTAATGATGCAGCTGGACTCATAGAATCACAAAATCATAGAATTGGTAAGTTGGAAGAGACCACAATGGCTGTTGAGTCCAACTCCCTGCCATGCAGGAACACACACTCAAAGCACTCCTAGCAAATGGTCATCCAGCCTCTATTTAAAAACCTCCAGAGAAGGTGACTCCACCACACTCTGAGGCAGCATTTGGCTTTGATTCAAGCCAAAGGATGTTCAGCTGTTGATGTGCTCAGAGGTGAAAGGAAAGTCCAATGCTGCACAACACATATTACAGGAACCTGAAATGTGAAAAGCATGAATCAGGAAGCTAGACATAGTAAAACAGGAAACAGGATGTGTAAACATTGTAATATTGGGTGAGCAAATGAAAGTGAACAGGAATGGGCATTTTCAGTCAGATAATTACACAGTGTTTTGTGTAATTATGAAATGAATGAAAATCACAGAAGAAATGGGGTGGAATTAATAGTGAGGAAAGATGTAGCAAAAGCAGTCAAAGGATATAATGCAATGTCTGATTGAATAACATCAATAAGACATCAGGCAAAACACATCAATATAACCATAATACAAGTTTGTGTTCCAACTACAGAGACAGAAGAACAATATTGAAAAATTCTATGCAGACATCCAGTGGGAAATGAATCACACACCAAAACAGGATTTCTTGGTAATCATGGGTGATTGGAATGCAAAATCAGGAAAAAAAGCAAAATAAAAGACTGCAGGAAAATTTGGCTTAGGATCAAAAAATGAAGCAAGAGAGTGACTGATTGAATTTTGCAAGACCAATAGTTGATTCATTGCAGACACATTCTTCAAGCAACCCCAGAGGCAATTGTATACATGGACATCACCTGATGGCCAATACAGAAATCAAATAGACTACATAACTGGAAGCAGAATATGGAGAAGCTGCATTCTCTCTGCAAAAAGAAGACCAACAGCAGATTATGGCCCAGACTGTGAACTACTAATATAAAAAAATCAGAGTAAAGCTAAAGAAGAACATGAAACCCACCATCCTGCCTAAATACAACCTGAAAAACATCCCAGTAGACTTCAAACATAATGTAAAAAATAGATTTACACTATTACACCTAATTGACCAGGCCCCAGAAGAACTCTGGACCAGACCCAAGGATAGTGTGAGGGAGGAATGCACATGGACACTATCTCAAACCAAAAAGAAAGAGAAACCTCAATGAAATAGATGAAACACTTGAAGTGGTTAAAGACGGAGAAGGAACAAAAGCAAAAGATGACCGAAATAGTGTCACAACCCTGAATATAATGACGAAGAGAACTACTATAATAATCAGTGTAGAGAAATAGAAGATGACAACAAAAAAGGAAGAGCAAGAGACCACTTCCACAAGATCTGAAGAATCAAAGGGAAATGTAAACCAAGAGTGGGGATGCTGTATGATCAGGAGAGGAACACCTTAAATGACCAAATAGAAATAAAAAGGTGATGGACACAATACACTGAAGAACTTTATAAAACAGATGAAAGGATGACAGATTCATTCAAGGAAGAACTATTTGAAGATCAATTTCCAGTTTTAGAAAGTGAAATGGGGGCTTCAATCAGGGCACTTGTGAGAAATAAATTACCAAGAATAGATGGCAAGTCAATAGAGCTGCTTCAAGCTACAGAGACATAATATCCTCTAGTCCTAAATAAAATCTGTCAACAAATATGGAAATCATATCAATGGCCCACAGATTGGAAACAACATACATTCCAATTGCTGAGAAAGGGAATTGTTAACCCAAAAGGTTGTAAGACATTGGGGTCCACCTGCAATGCCTGTGTATCCTTAAGATTTGGGGAAATTATAGCTCAAAGGAGGTCTGCAAGAGAAGGGCAACACCAAGATCTTTTCACCTATGTATATCAGTCCTAACTGTAGAGAGGACTCCAATAAAAGTTAACAAAGTGTTTAATTTGGATTCACAAACAGACAAGAAATCAGACACTCTCACAAACCATACAAGGAAATTGAGGCAGGAAGGGTTGGATAGAGAGACTAGGTGTAAAAAGGGTGATAGTTACTAGTCCTGAAGAAGAAGATTGAAGCAGAGGGTCTGAAACAGTGTCTGAGAGTAGCACAGAGGAACAGAAGTCTGGGGCACCATGAGCAGCATAATATGCCCAATGTACTACAATTTCTAGGGTTTTTATATGCTATTACATACCCTGGAGGAGGTACGTAGACAAAGTGGTAATGACTTTCTCCTGGGATTGACAAAGGAGTCTGGAATCATCTGATTGTCTTAACTTTGGGTGATAAAACACTGATGGGAGTCATGACAATCTCTTAGTGTCTTGATCAGGCAGGGGTATAGGGCAGATTTCCATAGGGTGAGATCAAGAGATAGTCCCTGATTGCTTCATCTGGGCACTTTTGCCTTCCATTGTTTTTTGGTGTGCACAGAGCCTGAATTGTTGAAAAGATTAGCATAAACCCATTAGCATCTGGGTTTCCTGTTGAATCCTCTCTGAAACTATGACCTGACTGTGTCTCAGATCAACTTGACCTGGCAACATGCTTTCCAGTCAGTATGCCTTTGATCATGATTTTGAGCCATAAATATGCTCAATTATAAAAATAGCACATCCCAAGGACGGGGGTGTAGGATATAGTAACAGGATACCAGGGACTGCAGTAACCACAGGACCATTACATTATTTTCCCATGCAAGCAAGATGATGAACAAAATTTTTAACAAAATTTTTATTATATATGAAGTGACAAATACCGAATGTCCAAGCTGGGATGAGGAAAGGAAAATGCACTAAGGATCATATTGGAAACATATATTGGATAATGGAATTTCAGATGGAATTCCAGATGAAGACCAACCTGTGTTTTATAGATTTTTGCAAACTCTTTGATTGCATAGATCATGAAAAACTATGGAGTGCTCTTATGCCTAAACTGTACTCAGGACAGAATACAGAGAAATAGAATGGTTTCTGGTTGGAAGATCAAGAAATCAGAAGAAGACTAGAACTTGGAAGGACAGCTATGAAGGAACTACACAAGATCTTGAAGTAAGAGTTGTCCATGCCGTAGTATTTCCAACTTCTGTGTATGCTCTGACAGCTGGACAGCAAAGAAAGCTTGTTAGAGACAATGGGCAGGCTTTCCCTGGAGTGCAACAATGCCAATGCGTCAAACACCAATGGGAGATTCAAAATAATAAAAAAAACTTTTATTCAACCTAGGCTGAAACCAAGAGGCATCTGGGAGAACCTTAAATCAGACATACCAGAGCAAAGAAAGGCATATACATTTATACTTCTTATAAGAAAAGGAATTAGCATTCTAAGTTACATGACTTCCTACATAAGACCTGGTGAGCTTCAGGTTTCAGGGCATGCGCTTTGGCCTTAGGCCACCCCAATACATCAGTCACTTAGCACCTATCTGTTGTTTATTCAAAGCGGGGTCTTCTTAAATTCCATAACTGGGAAACCTGGTACTACTGGCTGCATTTTATCAGTAGTATAGATTCCATTCTCACTGTCTATATATTTTCCAGGTCAGGTTGTTGCCTCTTCAAAGCTAATATACTAATTTCCAGGCTCCTTTGTCATCAAAGCAGACTAGTAAATCAAAGGGCACTGGGGGAAACTCTGCAGAGGCCTGGTTTTGATTCCTTTATACTATTCTATGCTACTCTTAAGTAGCATTATTCCCAGGCTTCCAGGATTCTCTATCCAGCTGATAGAAAGAGAATCAATTCATTTGAAGTGTGGTGCTGGAGAATAGTTCTATGGCTACTGTGGACTGCTAAAAAGACATATATATGGGTCCTAGAGCAAATCAAGTCTGAAACCTACCTAGAAGCCAAGATGACCAAACTGAGTCTGTCGTACTTTGGATGTATCATGAAAAGACATGACTCACTAGAAAAAACAATACTGCTTAGTAAATGTGAAGGCAGTAGGAAAAGAGGAAGACCCCATTAAAGATGAATAGACTCAATCAAAGAAGCTGTAGCCTTGAGTCTGCAAGAACTGAGCAGGGCTGTTGGTGACAGGGTGACCTGCAAGGCTCTCATTCATAGGGTTGTCATAAGCTGAAGTTGACCTGATGGCAATTAACAACCAGAAATGTTAGAAGCTCTAGAACCTCTGCCTCAAATTTGAAGCCCTTTCTCCTGCTGCTTCTGTCTCCCCTCTATTCCTTTCCTTCATCTCCACTTTTCATTCAGGCCAGCCAGCAGGAGCTGCTCTTTCTGTCTGAGGCCATTTCCGCACTAGACTGTTATATTGCTATTGTTCCACTTTCAACATCCTATGGAATCCTGGAGTTTGCAGTTTAGAGAGGGTCCAAGGGCTCCTCCCTAACCTGCAAACCCCAGGATTCCATAGGATGTTGAAAATGGAATAATAGCACTATAACAATCTAGTGTGGAAATGGCCTGTGCTCTGTCTCTCAAATTCCTTGAGGGGGGACTGTGGAAAACATTATGAGGATTTGGGGAGGAGCAGCTGCAGCCTCATTTTTCCTGGTTATGGTAGGGAAATCTGCCACCTAATGACAGAAGATGGCCCTGCAGGCTGCAAACAGATTTTTTTCCAGTAAAATTACCCAACAAAATAATCCTGAGGTGCATAAAGCTAGAGTATCCTTATTGTGCAGACCAAATTTCAGTTGTCTAGATTTCATGGTTCTGAACCTTTGATAGAGAGAGACACAGACATCCATTCTCTTCCAATATTCTAGCATGCTGCTGTTCCTTCAACAACTGTTACCCCACTGGCATACCCTATCCCGGGGTCTATAAATTTGATATCAGATATGCCCGCCATGCCAGAGATATTGCCTGGGTGGGCACATAGGAAAAGAGGTTGAACGACCGAAAACAGGTTAAGACCAGAAAAATCCCCAGTCACATAGCCCAAGGGGACCTCAGGCTATATAGATCTTCATAAACAAAGGGTCCTCAGCCAAGAGTAGCCAACTTGAGGGGATGAGCGTTTTTTCCCCAGGTTGAGCAAATTTGACTCTGGAAAAATCCTATAAGGTGAGGTCTATCTGCTTGAAACAATACTGCAATCCACTTGCCATTGTATGGCATTCCTTCCTTTGTTTTGGCCATTGTTCTTCCTGGGAGAGGGCCTGTCCTCGAGGTGAGTTCTGCCCTATAAGTAGTCCTAGGTTTGAGGGTCTCTTTGGAGAACTCCCCACCATGCTAGTAAACCAGCACTCTGTTAGTGAGTGATCCCCTCAGCTGTCTCTTTGCTGAGCTCCGTTCTTCTCGCCGCTTCCCAGACTGAAGACTTCAGGATAGGTGCAGTATCACCACCTCTACATTCCCTTTGCTATATTCCCTATCTATTTTTCACCTCTTTTCCTTCTCAATAGGCCTTGTGTGCATGAGTGAGTGGGTGCGTGATACTATATTCATTTTATAAAATTCATTTATTTGGTACATTTGTTTGGCTTTTTGCTTGGCCTGACTCCATATAGTTGGGTAAAAGATCCTGCTGGGTTACCCTGCCCCTCGTTTTGCTAATGCCAGTGCTCTGCTGATTTCCCCAATCTTTATAACTTGGAGCAAATCAAGGTGTCCCCAAGGGACCCTCAGAAGTCAGGGTAATACAATAACGGCAACGACAACGATGATGAGGATGATGAAGATGATGATGATGATGACGATGACGACGTCACTTAAGGCTCCAGTGGCATATAGTTAGTTTAAATAAATTCCCATTGAACCAAATGGGAATTAAGCAAGCCTAACTGGTGCAAGATGGCATTCCAAATATGCAGTGGCCTGCTGTTCAAGAATAGCAGCAGTTTCTCCCTTCAGTTTTATTTTGCTACAGGACAACGATGGCAAAAAATCAGTATGAACCTTAAAACTGCTTTCTGTTCAATCTTCCTGTGTGTCATCTTCTTACCATTTATTAAACTAGTTAGACAGCAACTTGGAAGTGAAGAGATAGAGCTGTTTGGAACAGTGGGGTCGGGGAAAGGAAAGCAGAATAATAATGAGAAATCAGGATGTCTTACTGAGCAGCAAGAGTCATTTTATGAAGAGTTTTCCCCTCCAGCAACCATATGGAACCCAAACAAGCCCATTTCTCTGAAAACTTGCTTTCTTTGCCATTCTTCCCCGCAATACATCTGTAATACCATCATAAAACAGCTGAGGATGAAGAGCTTATTCTGATAGACTGCTCAACACCCTTAAAGACTGGTTATGAATATATCTGCAAATCTCACAGTTGAAGCATTTTAATGCCAAGTTGCCATTTTTTCAGGGAATTGAATTGGTTCACCTAAATAATTTATATACATCCCCTCGTTCCCCCCACCCCTGTATGTTGTTGAAAACGTGTGTGTATGTGGAGAGGGGGGAGTTATAATAGTAGCAAGTCCAGGGATGTTTTTTACTGGGAGATAATCACATCCCATGGGCATTTTAATACTCAGCTAAGGCTCTCTCCTCTACTTATTTTTATGCCCCAGAGGTGTGATCTTTTTCATGACAATTTTTATGGCACTGTAGTGGTTAGTAATTTGAATTAAATATACTTTTACTTGCAGCCTCTCCAACTTTTTCATGGATTCTTTTGTCTTTCCTTCTCTTGCAATGAGGTGTGTGTGGATGGATTGTGTTTTCTGATCGGGAAAGCATAAGAGGCTGTTGTAGCTATATTGATTGGGCTAAGAGAACAGCATTAAGAGAGACTGTTGCTCTCTAGAGGAATATGCAACAAAGATCTACACCTTCATTGACATTTTATAGGAAGTCTAGACTTGCTAATCCACTCTGAAAAAATGCAGGCTTTGTAGTAGAGAAGAGCGGTTGATGAGCAGGACTTGGAGTGGAAATGGCTCTTGTTCTCATGGAAAGGTACTCCCATGTACCACATTATCCATGATTTAATCAGACCCATATTACAAGTGTGTTCCTAAAGCTTGTATAACCCTGTGGACATTCCAGAATGCAATGTTAGCCTTTGCTTCAAGCCAGAAGAAGGTTTGGAAAGCTCATATATGATGCTGACTCTCTTGTCCATCTATGTAGAATTGCATTTTTTGAGTTACCATGATTTTTTTCTCTGTACCTGAGCATAGAATAAAGTACACCTAAGTTTCCTCATATCCCATTAAAAATATGATATACTCAAATAAACAGATGGATGAAAAATAAGAAGATGTTTTTCCTTCCGAAGGAGAAGCTAGTACAAGGGATTTTGTCTTCAGATTCTTTTTAAGGAAATGTCATTTGTGAGCGCAATAAGAAATAAGCTTTTAAAGTGTTGGGTGGCTGGAGACTGCCTGTGAGATAATATTCAGGAAATTTAACAATGGTTTAAGACAACTTTTTATCCCTTTTCGTATCTAGGACTATGTTTACAAAATGTGCACATGAGTTTTACTGGGATATCCCTGCCCCTACCCTACAGAGGGTCTCCACACATAAATTCTCAAGGAAAACTGCTGTCAGTTCACATGCAACATTGCCCGTTAAGGATCTCTACAGAAAACAGATCACTGCTGCTATTATGGTGGCTTGGCAACCACTGGATTTAAAAAGAAAAATGGAAAAAGGCACTGTGAAAGAGCTGATGATTCTTAAGTGGAGAATGTCTTAACACAAAGCCACAATCAAGTGCAGAGCTTGTAAAATTTACTTTTTTTGAACTACAATTCCCTCTCCATCATGGTCATGGATGAAATTTTTCTACCTAACAGGCACAGGCCAAAGAATGAACTAATAGGCACCAGACAGAATAGCCTGAGTAGATGTGTATAATCCAGTGGTACAACACAGGCTTCAAATCCTATTTGCTGGCATATAAGACTCACTTTTTTTTCCTGAAAAATACTGTTTGAAAATGAGGTGTGTCTTATACACCAGTGCATATTATACACTGGCAAATAGTATTTGCCAGCATATAAATGAGGTGCATCTTATATGCTGGTGTGTCTTATACACCGGCAAGTACAGGTATATGAAGTAAGGTTTCTGACAAGGTACCCCATGATATTTCAATGGTGAACTGGTAAAACGCTATTGTTAGGTGGATCTGTCATTTGTTGACAGACCGAGCCCCCAAAATTCTCATCAATGGTTCCTCTCCATTCTGAAGAGAAGTGAATACTGAGGTCCCTCGAGGTTCTGTCCTGGGGCCGGTGTTGTTCAACATCATTTTAAACGACTTGGGAAAAGAAGTGAAAGCATGCTTATCAAACCTACAGATGACACCAAATTGAGAGGGGCAGCTAAAACTCAAGAGGACAGGCTCAGAATTGAAAAACAACCTCAACAGATTGGAGAGCTGGGCCAAAACAAAATGAATTTGAACAGGGTTAGATGTAAAGCACTACATTTAGAAAGGAATAATGAATACACAAATATAAGATGGGGGGACACCTGGTTTGACAACAGTACATGTCACAATGATCTAGGTGTCTCAATAGCCCACAGACTAAACACGATGCATCAGTGTGATGCATTAACCAAAAAGTCAATGCAGTTGTAGGCTGCATCAACAAAAATATAGTGTCCCGATTAAGGGAAGTAAATGTCTCACACTCCTGTGCTTTCTTCAGACCTCATACAGAATACTGTGTCCACATTTTTTTATTCTAATTTGTAAGAGCAGTTTGACAGTGTAGTAGATTGCCTTGGAGGTCTTTGGACAGCAATTGGATAACTATCTCTCAGGAGTGCTTTGGCAATCTATTCCAGCATGAGAGGAAGTTAGACCAGATGGCTCTCACAATACCTTCCAACTCTGTGATTCTATTATTTAACATAACCTATAGTTTGGCCCAAGAGCCAGTATGGTGTAGTGGTTTGAACGTTGGACTATGACCCTGGAGACCAGGGTTCAATTTCCCACTTGGCCATGGAAACTCACTGGGTGACCTTGAGTATGTCACACACTCCCAGCCCCAGAAAACCTCATGATAGGTTCATTGTAGGGCTGCCATAAATTGTAAACAACTTGAAGACACACAACAACAATAGTTTGGCCCATAGTTTAGGAATCTCTCTTGGTTAAATATGAATATTTTACTTGTGCTGCACTGGATCTCACAGGTCTAGTTAAAATAAGACAAAAACAGAACCTAGGTAGATCCTAAGTAGTCTGCACATTCTATGCCCATATACCTTCTTATTGCTTTTCACAGTGTTTCTGCTTTAGCTGTGTGTTCCTGCCTGGCCAGGCTTGGTCTTGATGGCCATTGGGAACCTTTCCACCTCTATCATTCCAATGTTCTATTATTCCAAGTTTGAGATCTAACTAATGGATGAAGCTGCCCATCAGGAAACTTCATCTCCATGACTGTCCCTGCAAGTAGTGCTGTGCTGAAATATTCTGGGAGCATTTGGTAGGTGGGAAATGTTGGAATTGACAAGACATACAACTCTAGTTATTATGGGGTTAATTGGTCTATTGGTATTATAGAGGACCTTCACCTGCTACTGTTATTGGAAGCAGGTGTAAAGGCTCTATAAGAGTAGCATTGTTTTAATGGACACTTACTTCCACTTCCTGATTTGCTGTTACAGCAGTTTGTATCATATCCTGCTTCATTGTGGTATTGTATTATATTTTGATATATTTTGTATTTTAACTTGCCAACTTGCTCATGTTCTTTTTTAACCTTTTGTATATTAAGAATCTATATGCGATGCTTATTTTTAACTAGAATATATAAAAGACTATTTCTCTTTCTTTATTTGTCTTCTGAATTCTCTTTTTATTTACAACAGGAAAACTATAGTCCACTTTGCCCCAGCTGTATTAAATTTGTGGAGTTTTTTTTGTTTTGAGAGGAAGTGGCTTGCTTTCCTTCAAAGATGAGATGACTAAGTCTTTCTTTCTTTCTTCCTTTCTTCTGTACAGCTTGTCTGCCTTCAGTAGCTCACCTGCATTCCTGATATTTTAAAGAGTGAAAGAGAGTATCCCAACAAGAGAATAACATTGTTCATGATGTGGCATTATTCCCAGGGCATGGATGGGTGGGGTGTGGGGTGCAGGGGGATGATTATAGTCCTCATTAATCATGAGGCACTGTGTCCCAAATTAATTATAGGAACACTGCTCGGAGGGCTGCTGAGGACAGCCAAGATGCCACCTGAAGCAGTGGCAAAGTTTTTATTTATATATTTTTAATGTAAAAGAAAGAAAAAAGGAGAAAATCCCTTAGCCATCTTTTCTTTAAAGGTGAGTCCAGACTTACTCTAAATTGATTAAAATTCACCCATCTCGCAAAAGGTACTCAGCATTTTCACATAGGTCAAATCATCCTTGAGAGATGGTGGGTGGAGCGTTTCTTATCTGGGAAGGATCCTTGCCAGAGCTGATCAGAGAAGTAGGGCCTATTCTAGAAAGCCTCATCCAGCTAATTGCTTGGCTTTCACATGCCTCAGAATGTTTGAACTTCTGACCTGGGTTCTTTTATCCTGTTGAGTTGCATGGTAATATCTATTAGATTTCATGTCAATAATTTTCCCAGTAGATCTTGCTATTCCATGTGTAGTGCCTACCCTTCCACTAAGCATCCAACTTTCGGCAGCCCCAGCAAATGCACCATATGGTTAGGGATCATGGGACCTGTAAGCCAGCAATTTCTGAGGTGGTAGCACTTAGTCCATCTTTGCTCTACTTCATATAACCCAATGCCTCTGTAACTGGAGGAGGTGTGACTCAGAAGTATCCTGCTGTCTTTACTGGTCCAAGCGCCAGCAAGGCCAGCTACCCCATGACACAGAGTGGTAGTTACCTCACCCAGTAGATGATGTGTGGTGTGAAAAGCAACCCCCTGACTGTTTTACTCTGTTGGCAAACAGGACTATGTATTCCATGCAGCCTGCTCGGTACTCATTAACCCATCCCCCTGCTCTCTGGTGAAATGGAAGATGTTATACCTTTTGCAGTGTTGAAGTAAAACTCAGAGGCGGGATTGGTCAGGTCCTGTGGGTGGAATGTTCAGGGTAGTGTGGGAAATCTTTTTCCTCAGGGAGCAGAATATTTTGTGCAATCCCTGAAGAAGGCACTGAATATAGAGAAACTAAGCTGTACTGAAAAAAAGATGGTGAGCATAACCCTGGGTCTTCCAGCTACTGAGATCCCATCCTAAGGATAGCTGTAAGGAATAATAAACAAGGCGACAGAAGAATTCCTTATCTGATAAGTCCAAATAAGAGATACACAGATACCTGAAGCAGTCCAAGTTTTTATTGAAAAGCATTAACAACATGTTCCAAAAGCAAAACAGACAAATAGGGGGCAATCTCCTGGTCTTTAGTAGGGTTTCTATGCATTTAAAGGAATCCATGATAGCCTGGAAAGTAACAGATGCATATTGTCTCATCACTGCATCCCCTGTTAGGAATTGCTTCACCTGATACATAATTATTTGTCAAGAACTTGCTAAGTTACAAAAACTCCTGGAAGAACAAGAGATGATCGCCTCAAATAAAATTACTTGTATAGGTGTGTGCTGCTAGTGATCATGTCGTGGTCGGACTCATGCACAGTCCCCAGTGTTCTGGGAAAGAGAACTTTTTTGTCTTTATACCTTTCATAGGGCTGCCTAGAAAGAACCAACAAAGAAAGGGGGACAGTACTGGCATAATTACCAGGAGCTGCAATAATGCCCTGAGCCTACTGTGGCTGATGTGCCAGCCAGGAATAGTGAAGTTGTTGCAATGTCACAACAAATCTACTCAATTGTTTACTGGGGTCCTTTCACACTACACAACTATATAACTATGAATCCTGTTTAACTGCCAAGACTGCATCCTGTGGAATCTTGGGGCTTGTACTTTGGTCAAGCCATCAGAGTCACTCCCTGGTTGAGGATTCTAAAATCCCCTCCCTAAATTGCTAATCCCATGATCCCATAGGATGGGACCTTGTCAGTTAAGGTGGAATCATAGTGCTATAATTGTGTGGTGTGAAAGGGCACCTAGGTAAGAGAATTAAGCAAATGTTACTCCAAAAGAAATTACTGTAGAAAATATTTCTAAAATCTATGATCATAATTTTTTACTGTGTGTACAATCTCATACAAGCACTAAATTATTGTGTTTGTAATTTTGACCAGGATTACAAATATGTGTGAGATGGTGAAACAAAAAGAGCATGAAGGGAAAACATATTCAACTTCATGTGCAAATTAGTGTTACTAGCTGGTTACTTCCTAATGTGCTACATATTAAGTATGCTGAGGAGTAAGAGCGAATGTTGGCTGTCATATGTAGGCCAGCCAGAACTAGGTTCATGATTTGCAGCAAAGGAAGAAGCTGGAAGAAAAATATACATAACAAGACTGTTGGCTAAATTATTAAAATGTAGGCCTCTGAGAGAAGAGAACGTATATAAAAAGTCTCAGCTGATAACGGGATATATTGGATCATTTTGACAGTGAGAATAGTGTAAGTGTGCAAAATGGGAAATATATTACAAGGTGTAACATATGCTTCATTTTTGCTTGGGTGCTTAAACTGTGTAGCAACTGGAGACCATATTCTCCACTGTTGACATTATGTATGGAAATGCTTTTGCCCACGGCAGTTAGAATGAGGGATTGCTCCTTATCTAGCGATCTGCAGCTTTATGATTACATCTTAACAGATTATTTGTTAAGTGAATTAAACCTGTTTTATTGGATAAAAAGAAGACAATTCTGGACAACAGCTGTTGTGTGTGTACAGGAGAAGGGGATAAGCAAGAGGTGGGAAAGCAGAGAAATTGTTACTAATATAACAATGATGGAGAAAAAAAAAACTGGTATGATTTGATCTAGCCAATGGGGAGAAGAAGAATTAGCAACTACAGTCTTTTGGGATCAATGTGTTGTTAGGTTATACATTACTCATGTGAAGTACATACCATCTCATACATTTTTTTGGCCAGAAACTTAATAACAATGACTTAAGTCTTCTTCACATTACATAATTAGAGCACTGATACCACTTGAAATTCCATGGCCCCATCCTGTCAATTCCTGGAATTTGTCATTTTGTGAGGTATTTATATTTTTCTGCCAGAGCGTTCTAGTTCCTCACCAAATTATAAATCACAGGATTTCATAGTTTGCTGCCATGGCAGTTAAAGAGGTATCAAAGTGTTGTAATTGTGCAGTGTGAAGAGCTCTCTGTACAGGAATGTTTAATATTGTTACTATGAATTCTATCTGTCCATTCTGCTCACCTTCAGCAAATTTGAAAAGTAAGCATATAGCAGCTCTTGTGAACCAGCCTCATGATAATAGTATCTCCACTGTTTCACAGAAATCTTGTATAGAAAAAATGAAGCTAAAGGATAACATTCATTAGTAATATCATAAGTGGAACTGAAAATGGAAATAACACAGAAACCATTTAGAAAATAAATGGAACAGTCTGGTTTTCCTTAATGGTATTAATTAGCACTCGTGTACCATTTTACCAGTACAGTACTTCACACTTTGCCTAATTAAGTTACACAACTCACCTGTGAAGCATAAATGGAAAACTTGAGAGGCGAGAGACAAGAGTGCTTGGGATTTCTAAAAATACAGTGGAGAAGCAGCTGGAGAAAATTCTGTTTATATACCAGTTCTTAAACTGAAGGGACTATAAAGACAGAGTGTTATGTGAAAGACAGACTGAGCCATAGGATCTGTTGAAAAGGTATTGCTCCACAATTTGTCAAATAAAACATTTGTGAAATAACACACACACACACACACACACACACACACACACTTGGGACTCAGTTGCTATTATGTTTATTGATGTTTCCTATTCCTTGTGTTTTTGTAGATACAGAATGACTGTAAAACATAAATGAACAACCAGTTGGAAGGTGATGCATATGTAATATAAAGATAATCAGTGTTATTTTGGAATGTATAGTCTCAATTCACTGTATGATTAAAGCCTGACCCTCAAGAAATTCATTTTTAAAATCCTCTTTCAAAATGTTTGAGTACTACAAAGAACAGATTGTTGATGAAAGTGCAGCCTCAAAGTGGAACCAAAGCAAACTGAATCCACCCAAAGGTTTTAGGAAAGCATTATACAAATGACTCAATGTGTGTACATAAGCAAACAGGATTCTGGTAACAGCTGTAGAATTGCAGAAAAGAAATCTAGTAGGGAAGAATTGTTGAGAGAGAAGACCCTTCAGAGGTATATATGGCATATCAATAGAGCTGTTTTAGGTTACAGACACAGAATCCATTCCAATTATAACAAATTTTTGCTAGCAAATATGGAAAACAACACATGCACACAAAACTCCAAAAGAAAGAAGACTCTAGGGACTGTGGTAACCATCAAACTATTGCACTGATCTCCCATGCAAGCAAAGCAATACTTAAGATTTTATTGAAAGAAAAGAAAAGAAAAGAAAAGAAAAGAAAAGAAAAGAAAAGATTTTACAAGAATGACACTTACCATGTAAAGAATGAGAAATGTCAGATATCCAATCTGGATTCAGAAAAGGAAAGGCACCAGGGATCATATTGCAAACATATGTTGGATTAGGGAATGTACTAAATTTTTTTGAAAGAAACTCAACCTGTGTTATATAAAATTACAGCAAAGCCTTTAATTGTGTAGGTCATCAGAAATTGTGGCCTTCTCTAAAATGGTCTGTTATAAAATCTGATTGTCTTGATGCATAATCTCTACTCTGGACAAGAAGCCACAATTAGGACAGATTTCCCATTGGCAAAGGGGTCAGACAAGACTGCATTTTACCTTTTAATTTATATGCAAAACGTATCAAATGAACAGCAGGATTAAGCTCAGAGGTAGTTGAAAATTGGGAAAAAAACAACAATTTAAGTTATGCAAATAATACCATATTACTTACAAAAAATAGTAAAGCCTTGGAATGGCTACTGATAAGAGCTAAGAAAGAAAGTTCAAAAGGAGGGTTACAACTGATCATTATGAAAAGAAAAGACTTTGTATAACTTTAAAGCAGATAATAAAGATATCAAAACAGTTAAAGATTTTGTATATCTAGGCTCAGTCATTAATTAAAATGGAGAGTTTAGTCAGGAAAGCAGAGGAAGTTTAGGAAAGGCAACAATGAAGAAACTAAATAAGATTTTCAAATATCAAAGTCAGAATCATCCAGGCCACAGTATTTGCAGTTTCTATGTATAGGTGTGAAAGCTGGACAGCAAAGAAAGCTAAGAGGAAGAAAAACTCATTTGAAATGTGGTGCTAGAGAAGAGTTCTACAGATATCCTGGACTGCTAAAAAGACAAATGAACGGGTCCAAGAGTGAATCAAGTGTGAACTTTCCCTAGAAGCCAAGATGACTAAACGGAGCCAGTTGTACTCATGAGATGATATGACTTACTGGCAATAATGCTGGGCAAAGTAGAGGACAGTAGCAAAAGTGAAAGGCTGCGTTACAATTGGAAAGAGTCAATAAATAAAGTTACGTTCTGAGTTTGTAAGACCTGAGCAGGGCAGTTGACGACTGGGGATCTTGGCAGTCTCTTGTTCATAGGGCTGCCATAAGTTGAATTCAATTTGACAACTGTCATGCCCTGCTTCCAGAACCTGGACTCTGACATGCCAGAGGCTAAAATGGGGGGCATGCCAGGACCTGCTATATGGGAAGAGGTTACAGTGCCACAAACAGAACAGGGGATGGTGCCAGCTCCAGCCCCTTCAGACACGGAAGATAACTTACCAGTAGCCCCTTTTGCTGAGCGCAGAGAATTTATAATCACCAACAATTAGTCAGGAAACAGCTGTGTTAGACTGCTGACCTATATAGTTTACTGGCCTTCCCCTCCAGGAGTTGTCAGAGCTGATCTGACTTTCCACCCTGCTGTATATCTTGCTGAACCCTGTGTCTGACTCTGGATTGTTCTGACTGACTCTGGACTTGCTTGCCTTTAGAAATTTGTTGGACTTTATGTATGACTTTGTGCTTACAGTCTAAAAGTAAGTAACAAGCCGGTAGATATTCAGTTTGTTTTGTTTGCATTATTAGCACAGCTGCTCTGAGTGAAATAGGACAACAACAAATAACGGTCCTTCAATTCTATTGAACTGCAAACTGGATTATCCCTGAGCTGATATGACCAAGCTGCCACTGGGATCATAGATTCAAGTTGTAATCCACCACAACTGGAGGAAACCAAGTTAGCATAGGCTGATCTACTTGAAGAGGAGAATAGCCAGAAAGTAGAAACATGCACTGTGGAAAAGTGCTAAAGGGCAACACTGCATGTACTACTGTTACAGTTAATAATTAAAGTTAAAAATGGATGTGCATCTCAATATATGCATCTCTGTTTTCCCTGGTGAGAGGCACTCTCCTCTCCATCTTTGTTGCCAGTGATAGTGACACATTGGCACTCCATCCCCAACCTCACAAGCTATTACTGTGTACTGTGTTTACTGTATTGTGCCAGGTGCAGAATACTGCAAAACTGTAATTGGATATTTGCTGTCTATTCAAAGCTTACCACATAGATTTCCTATGGATAGAATCACAGAGTTGCAAGGGATTACAAGGACTGTCTAGTCCAATCCCTACCATATGGGAAGTCCAATCCCTACAATGCAGGAAGTTCAATCCCCTGCCACACAGGAATACACAACTAAAGCACTCCTGAAAAATGTTCATCCAATCTCTGCTTAAAGACATCCAGAAAAAGAAATTCCTCTAACCTCACCTAAGGCAATCTATTCCACTGATGAACTGTTCTTCTGGTAAAGAAATTCATCCTAATGTTTAAGTTGAATCTCTTTTTTTTTTTTTGTAATTTGAACCCATTGGTTTGTGTTCTAGTCTCTGGAGCAGCGGAAGCAAATTTGACCCATCTGCTCCATGACATCCCTTCAGAGTCTTGGTTTCCAGGCCTTTGATCATCCTAGTTGCCTTTTTCTGAACATGTTCCATCTTGTCAAGATCCTTCCTGAACTGTGGTGTACAGACCTGGACAGAGGTGAGGTCTGACCAAATCAGAATAAGACAGCATTACAATTTTTCTTGATCTGGGCACTATATGCCTGTTGATGTAGACTAGAATTGCATGGGCTTTCTTGGCAGCTGCAGCACACTGTTGACTCATGTTGATTCACGGAATGACAAATAGAAAACATGGTGAGATTTACTTGGGATGAGGATTTATTTATTCATTTATTCAGGATTTCCCCCTTCTCCCAGCATAAGACCCAAGATAACCTGATATGCTTGAGGAAAGGCCAGTTACCCTAGTTGTTCTATGTTCCAGTCAGCAAGTGTCCCGGGAAGCAGATGGCTAGAATGCAAGAGATGTCAGGTAGTAGATACAGTCCAGGTCAGTCACAGGTTATCCTTCAAGATGAAGAGAGAAGCAAGAGACTTGTCATCAGCCAGTCCAGAAGTCACACAGCAAGTCAGAAGTCTAAATAAATAAAGCCAGCAAGGAGTAAAGCAGAGTTGTAAATAGTAGCCAGTCCAAGGTTCAGGGAACATGAAACACCCAAGAGTACTGCCAGTCACCAGGATCAATGGTAGTAAGCCACACAGCCTTCAGTGGACTGCTGAGGAATTTATAGCCAGGTGGCTCAAGGCCTTAGGTGCACGAATTAGTTAGTGTCTCCTACTTAGGAGCCTGTGGGAGTGTGGTAACTTCTCTTTCTCTCTCCTTCACTCAGTAAATGGCTGGACCTTATCTTCAGACCCCTCTGTCTCCACGCTAGACATCTCTGCCTCAGAGAGATCCCCAAGAGCAGGCATTCTGACTCTGCATCTGAATCCTCCAACTCCTAAGGGTGAGTTACAACACTAGTGGAAGCTCTGGGAATACCTGGACTAGTAGAACTATGGACATGAAGCATTGTTTGAACAGGGGAGGCCCAGGGGTGGCCATTTCACACATCACACATCAACAGTTGTGGGTTCATCTGGGAACTCTAGCCAATCCTAGCTCTTTCTGGTACACATATGACATGCAATTTCAAAGACACCTTTGTAGGGATAGGTGAGAATTTCCTTTCAGTTCATTTTTACAAGCAGTTATCAGAATTCACTCATCTCTTCACATTCAGGAACTGGTGATTAAAAAATAAATGTGAGAGAAACCAAAACTGGGAGATTTGACTATCTAGGCAGAAGGTTTTTATCACCTCACTCTTAAAATTCTAGGTTTGAATCCTTGTGTTCACTCAGGCAAATGCCAGGTTGGGAAAGTTACCTCCGCCCCTGTTCTGAGAAACTTTTGCTTCTGTGAGAATGCAAATAGCCCTCTCTATCTTGGGATAGCTATACTTACTGAATTTGTCTTGTGTCAATTTAGGGAGACAATTTAGTATGTTTTGGAAGAGTTTACCAAAATTCATAAACTGCACATTCAGGTCAGAAGGAATTTGAGGTTAAAAAATTCAAACCCAGGAGAATGTGAGACAGACTTCCATAAAGTTTCTCCCACATTTTACATCTTAATATGTGTGTTCAGCAAATCATAGGTGTACACAAAATGTGGTGGTGGTGGCAGTGGTGGTGGGGATGGAACTGGCACCGAACATGTCAAGTTTTTGGAGGTGGAACAGAAAAAATGAAGATAAAATATTTTCCTGTCCATTGTTGCTTCGTATGTTTTGATGACTGAGGCAATTTCTGCCCTACACTGTTATAGTGTTGTTATTCCACTTTCAACCTCCTCTGAAATCCTGGGGTTTGCAATTTAGGGAGGGGCACTTAAAATTCTCAGCCAGAGAGCTCTTTGGCCTCAGCAAACCACAAACCCTAGAATTTCACAGGATGTTGAAAGTGGAATAATAGCACTATAACAGTGTAGGGCAGAAATGGCTCAAGTCTGAAGGGCAGCATAAATTCAGGGAGAAAGGAATTTATTGACCCCTACACCAGCCCATACACCATTCCATAACTTCTATTGCTGTGACCTACTGATGTTCCATTTCCGAAGAGTCCTTTCCACCAGGCCTTTCATAGTATGCCTTGACTGATAAGGTGTCACTCCCGCCCCCTCCTCCTTTTGTTGTCCATGGCTAACCTACCACAAGCTCTATTGGCCACTTCTCTCCCCCCCCATTTTCTTCTCTTTTGTGTTTCTTGCTGCAGTTGTCATCCCAGCTGGCATGCTGGAGCTGAGTGCCACATTTATAAAAGGCGCTAATATTTTTGAAAATGAGGCTTGTGCCCACGGCAGCGGAACAATGGGTTTTGAGGGGGCTTGGTGTCTCATTATCATTCTGCTGGTGTCCTTGTATGTTCCTTCTTCTCTCCAAAGGTCAGCCTGAGGTCTGTGCTCTGTCATAATGGACAACCACAGCTCACTATCCACTCCTGCCACTGCATAGACACTTAGTGTCCCTGTACATCAAGGCTCTCTCCCCTCACCCCACCCCTCTGCCTTGCAAATGACTCTGAGGAACTAGGCTGGTAGCTGGTTTGAGGGGGGAGGAGGTGGAGAAAAAGCACTCCATTTTTTTGAACTGGGCTCCCAGAGAGCACTCAGGGCTGCCACGCAGTGCACGACGCCTACCTGCTCAACTGCAGGGAAACAAGCTTCTGAAGGCTTTAATGGGATTTTGCCCGAGGCTGTTTTATTAAGATGTCGGCTTTTTCTGCTGCCTCTGCAGCTGACACCATTCACTGTCAGCTGCCCCCCTCCTCTCCCAACAATGCACCAAATTACTCGCTTCATTTAGTGCTCATGGCTTTGTGTGGGCAAATAAGGGGAAAGAGGCTCCACTTGACCAGATGAGTCTTGGGAAAGGGAGGTGGAAAGCGTTGGTGTTGCTTAACTGGAGAGGGGGGGAGATGCGATTCAGAGGAAGAAAGGGGAAGATCAATACCACTGGGGCTCACTTCCACTCTATTAGAAAGAATCATATTTTGCATTAACAGAGCCAATTTGGAAGGCACATTTCCATTCCTGATTTGCATCAAGGCTTTCAAAGCGCCTTTGCAAATTATCCATCGCCTCAGTGTCTCTGTCTGCATAACTCAGTGACAGGTTAGTAGGGAGAAAGAAGCTGTTTTTGGATTAAATAAACAAACCAGTTACAAGTTTTAATGAATGTTAGTTCATAATAAAGTGTCTCCATCCCCACAGAAGGAATGAGATAATTAGGTGCTGTGTGTTTCAGCGGCAAGAATAAAATGAGAGATGGCACAGCAGTGGAAACTGGTCCGTGTGATGCCTCTTTTTTTTCTTGTAGTGCATGACTAGTACTGGCAGAGAGGGAGAGGCTCCCTTATAACTAGCACAAGGCAAGCAAAGAGGAAATTTTGTCTGGCAGGGCACTTCACAAGGGCTTGGAAAAATTACTTGTGATTTCTCTTGCAAGTTCTTCAGGATTTCCCCCCTCTTCAAGCTTAAGGCAATCTGAGATCAAGAAAATAGCGGATGAGAGAAGGGTGCAACAGTTTTCATATTGAGCTTTTCATATATTTCCGTGCTATATTCTCGTCATGAGGTTGTAGATGGGAATGTAGAAGAGCATCTATATAAGAGGTGACTCCCTTGATGACAACTTCTGCACTGCATGGAGAAAAGGAGTGGAAGAAGAAGATGACAGAACTATTTAGAAGTTCCTATGCTGGGTGTATGATCAAGAGGAACAAAGAGAAAATTTGTTTATCCTTTCTCAAAGTACAAGAAGTGAAAGAGATGTCAACAATGAAAAGGAAAGGAAGTACAGGACTTAACCAATGACTGATGGATATGTCAGTGTTGAAAACAGATGTTTGATAAAAAGTCACAAGCTGGCAAAATCTCATTGTCCATTCCATTTTTCAATGTCTGGTAGCAAGAGACTAAACCATGCTCATTTTTTCCATCTGGCACAATGCAGGGAATGAATCTCCCCACCCGCCTGATACAAGGTGGTTAGTTGCCTGGGCCCTCTTGCATGAGAGGAGTTCTTACCAACAATAACCACTGCATTATTCTTCCAACTGAAAAGAGGAAGGGAATCTCTGAACTCCCCAGGAACTTTTATGAAGTTCCTTGATAAGGCCTTATCTTTCTATTAACAGACCTTTCTGATAAGATGTGTTAGCTCTTAGGTATTCCAAGTGGCAAAGAAAGGGAATGTGTGTTGGGCATGCTGATCAGTATTTTCCAATGGCAGTCGATGTTTTGCAGTTGACACATGGTGATCATTGACTCCTCTGCCTGCCAGGGAGTCAAAAATCAATAGCCCACATTCATGACATTGTAAGTTCCCGACCAGGGTGAAGCACCACTTGTCACTTTGCCAGCAATCCTCTCAGCTTTGCCAGCTCCCCTTTCAGCTGAGAAGGGTGGTGGTCTGCCACATAAGAACTGGCTCTTTGCTACATCTTGGGAGAGCATAATGACACCATAGAAATATATTATTCTATTAGTCTATTCATATTTTATTTTTATTTTAAATTTGATATGAAATGTTACTTTGAAATAAAAATGCAGTCAATAAAAATGAAGAACATGGAATAACAAGAATACTAATTCAAGAAAGAAGTGAAAAATGATAGCACAATCATATTCATGTGAATTCAGAATGAACTCTCACAGAATCCAGAACTGTGGCCATTTCCGCACCAGCCTGTTATAGCGCTATTATTCCACTTTCAACCTCCTATGAAATCCTGGGATTTGCAGTTTAGGGAGGGGCCAGCTGCGGAAATGGCCTATGAATCAAGTCATAGAGGGCTCTTTCACAGACGTTTGGTACACAGACACCATATATTGTACACCCACAAAATGGGAAATATTCACTTGAAAATTAGGAGTAAGGAACATGTTTCATTCTTCCACCAAATTTTTACTGAAAAGTAGAAAACTGGGGGAAAAAATGTAGAAAGCTTAGCTGACATACCAGCCCCTTAGGGCTTTCATAGGCACCAGAGACTGAGAGAGCTGGAGGCAGGAAAATAGTATCTACCAAATAAGGAGTGGAGAGGGTCCCAGGGAAACTGTGAGGCAGACCTTCAAAGAATATTCATGGCAGCAGTTTCTTCAGTTTGGAAAGCTGCAGGATATGTGGATATTAGAAGCTGAATGGATTGGGTCTAGAATAGGGATGGGCCACTGTTGGGGCTTAGAGGGGCCACATTGCTACCCTGCAGACCTTGGAGTGTTGCCTTTGCCCTATCCTCATTTTTTTTTTAAAAAAATATTTTGCCCACAGACCTCTCATGGAGAGTGTGGGAGGCTATATTGCCACGTTTTGGTACTCTCAGGGCTGCTTTAGGCCCAGGAGAGTCCTTTCTTCAATAGGAAGAAAGAAGTCTATGAAAGAATATAGAATCTATGGTTCTAGGAAGTGACCCTGAAGCAACAAATGATCCAGAAGCTTTTGGGGCATTTATAAAGGTGATTTTAAAAAAATTGTCAGGGGTTACAGAGGACCCTGGTACCTCCAAAATTGACTTGGAATCTGCCTGTACCCTGTGGGCTGCTCTTTCCCAACCCCTTGTCTAGAGGAATATGAAGAGAAGAAGAAAATGGGTAAAAATTTTGTATGTATCTATCTCTTCATTCAGCAAGAAGAGGAACTCAAAGGAGCTCACTTCCTGGTTGAGCACAGATAGCTAGAAGGTGAAAGAGGGTATAAGCTATTCTTAGGTGTACCTGTTTGTGGACATGATTTCAAAACAGGTCTCGGTCCTGGCTGCATAGATACTCTTGGGTTCTATGCTGTATGGAGGATGCTAAAAAAAAGTGCTGGAAGAAACAAAGTAGGGATGTCAGTTGTTACGTTTCATTCTTGCAGCTAAGAACAAAAAGTCTGGAATGTTTTCTTTCCACTTCGGTGAAAGTATAGGAGTTTGCACATTTTTAATGATATTCCCATTTTAAGATACTTTTTGTCAAAGTTTCATTTGCACAAAAATACTTTATTTTTCTTTGCAGACAAAATCCATTGTGATTTTCATAGAAAACCACTTTTGGGGGGAAAACATTGAGGTTCTTTCCCCACAAAATAATATTTGTTCCAAACCACTAGAAGAAAGAAAAAGGGCTGGCCTTTTCATTCTCAACCAAGGATGACTTTTTTTTGCAGTGCTGAGAATTTCTTTTTTTTAAGTGGGCTCACCTGATTTGTTTAGACACTCTTCATTTTGATGATTTGTGTGTGTATTCTTTACACCCATAATCCAAAGACAGCTTTATCTTAGATTCTTAGTTAGATTCTTGGTTACAGGAAGACAGGCAGTGATGGAAGGCTTGAAGAGGTGGCATTTTAATATGAACTAACTTAACTTTCACTTCCCATAATAATATTAAAATTCAAATGCAATTATACTTTGGTTTTCACCATTTCCTGAATTTTGCAGTGCAGTTCTCTAAAAAAAAGTACATACAAAATTATGTTATGGAAAATTGCATACGAAAACACATAAGTGGGAATTATATAGGGGAAAAACATTGAATAGATTGCACATCTATGTCTTCCTATTTGCAGATAGTCCCTCCAGTTGCAGACTGCAGCTATTTCACACCATCATTGTATTCAAGGGCGTAGAATTTGGGAAGGGAGGGAAAAAAAACATGCTAGGATATTGCTTTTATCCATTATGTATATTACGAAAGAAGTGTACAAATTTCATCCACATGAAAATGAACACAAATGTGTGTATGAATTACCATTCAGACCTTAAAACAAGATTTGTCAACTGATGAGGATACACATCTCAATGAAGTTGTGGTTGAAAAATGTTATACAAGAGAAAAGAGACTAAAACATTCATCCCTAGTTTCATATTTCTATGTTAATTTTATTTATGGGGTTTAGTTCTGTTAAAGAATTCCTAATATGAAAGTGTTGCAAATTGTATATCTTCATAATAGTGATACATGTATTTATATGATTTATATATTTACTTCTCCTTTTAACTTCCTAATATTTTTCTGGAGTGGTTAGTGTATTCAGTGATTAATTCCTCATAGTTCTGACACTAGGTCAGGATTACTGGGCTGGAGCCTGAGCAAGAGATTGTGGACTGTTCTGAGGCTATGCTGTAACTTGATGAGTAACCTTATACTGGGAGAATGAAGAAGTATAAATAAACTGTGATCAAGTCCTGAGTCCTTCTTCGGCTCAGAAATGCCTAATATAAATACTTTTCTCCTTGCCAGATCAACAGCAGATCTTCCCTGAAAGCAGGCAGCTTCCCATTGCTACTTCTGTTCCAAATTCTTTGCATTCTGGCAGGCCTGTAGTTTTTGCCACACGCACCCCTGGATCCTTAGAAAGCCCAACTGTATAGTGGTTCTTCCTAAACACAGCGAACCTATCATCTTCCACAGCCAAATAATATGAAATCCAGGCACTCCCCATTATCCCACTGTATTACGCTCATGTGTTCATTGTGTGTTTATATAGTGTGACAGTGCTCACATGCACTGTGTGTTCATATTATGACTATGTTATCTTTTTTTTTAGTTTAAAAGGAAAGATTTGCCTTTAGGTGTCTAAAATTAATGAGATGAAACACCTTATGTATGTTGTAACAGTTGCACTGAGTTTTGTTTAGCATTTTGATTATAAAATTGGGAAATGGTACATTAATTTTGTTTTGAGGAAAAGATTTCTAAACACTCTCTTTATTAAGCTGTTACTGCAGAGAGATTTGAAACATATGCCACATTTATAATTGACTTATTAAAACTTATACATAGTAAATGAATGCAGTATTACCCACGGGCTATAAAATGATCAAAATATATAACAACAGTAAACCAGTTATATTCAGAAATGGAAGAGTTTTTTTTTTCTGTAACAGTGATGTTCCTCATTCTAACTCTTAATCTATAGTACATTCCAGTGTTCTTTTAGCCAGAAAATGGATTTTTTAAAGTGCATTTGGGAAACACACAACAAGAAGGCTTAGAATCACTGATCAAAGACCACACTAGAAAAATCTGTTAGGCTGGATGGAAGACCCTTGTGGGAAATATCTGGTCTCCAGGCCAAGTGTTCCCCATTCCTGACTTAGACCATTTCCACACTAGATTGTTATAGTGCTATTATTCTACTTTCAGCAGCCTATGGAATCCTGGGGTTTGCAGTTGTAGGAAGGGGCCTTTGACATTTTGAGGCCCTAACCTGCAAACCCCGGTATTCCATAGGATATTGAAAGTGGAATAATAGCACTATAACAGTCTAGTGCGGAAATGGCCTTAAGAGTAGTAAAGTGAAGAAGACCTGAGAACATATTTGCTTAAAGTCACAAGTTGAACTCTACAGAGTTCAGTCTGAAGGTGTTGGCCAGAGCCATCTCACCAGCATACAAGAATGACTCAGAAGGATACAGAGGCCCTTTTTGCACCTTACCTCGTTCCAGTGTCGTCGTGAGGGGATCATGCGAGAAGCTTCTTGCAAGAGGCACTTGTGTCTCCTCTGCTTCCCCCCCTCACCAACTCTGTGCTAGGCAGAAGGAAGCGTGAGTGCTCCGCCACTTCCTTCCACAGTACAGTTGGGTACTTTCCCAGGTTGCGCTGGGGGAGGAAGCGCGATGGCCACGTGTCTGGAGCCTCCGCACACAAGGTAAGTGTGAGTGGGGCACGGAAGGGACATGCGATTGCACATCATTTTTGGCAATGAGCCAAAAATGATATAATGCACGATCCCTGCCTAATGGCCTCGGGGGTGTCATGCGCTTGCAAGGATGTCATGTGGAACAATCCTCGCAATCATGCGATGCTCCCAAGGCCATTTTGCAACAGAACAGGCGTGGGAAAAGGGCCAGAATCTTGTTTTGTGTCCTTGCAATATTACAGAGCAACTGGACACTTGGAAAGTACATATACTGTTGATAGTCAGAATTTCTCTTCCTCTGGCTCTTGCTGTTAATTACAGGCTGCACATGTGACACGGAATCTGTATCCAGTTTGAGAATGGAATTGCGGTACAAATTTCAGAAATGATGTTATATGACAACATTCTAGTTTGTGTTATGAACATAGCCCAAAGTCTACATTTAAATTTTTGTTTTGAAAAACAGAAAAAACAAAATGCAAGAGCCTAGTATCATAGAGTCATAGAGCTGGAAGAGATCTCATGGACCATGGAGTCCAACCCTTTCCTCAGTGCAGGATCTCTAGCTAAAGGACCCCCAGCAGGTAGCCCTCCAGCCTCTTTTTGAAGACATTCTGTGGAGAACCCACCACCTGTCTAAGCAGTTGGTTCAATTGCCAAACTGCTCTTACTGCAAAGAAGTTTCTTCTAATGTTTAATTGAAAGCTACCCTCCTGTAACTTAAAACCATTAGACCTTGTCTTACTTTTTGGGGTAGCAGAGAACAAACCTGCACTCTCTTCTCTGTGACAGCCCTTGAGGTATTTAAAGAGTGCAATCATGGCACCCCTCAGTGTTCTCTTTATTAAGGTGAACAAGCCCAGGTCATCCACATTGCCTCATGTTTTGTTCTCTATATTTGATATACAGGATAGGTTCCTGTTCCAGTAATTAGGCTTAGAGGTCTCAAAAGCTTTATTCAGGAACTTTGAAGAAAATAGCTGCACACCTTGGCAATTGCCAGAACTAAATAAGCGTTAGGTTTGCAGTATCTTAGAAGCTGTAACATTTCAAATTAGCATTCTATTTTATAGCTAATCATAACTCTCTCAGGCACTTCTTTCCCTCTTCCAAATTCCCTTGCAGCTTGCCAACAGTTTGACCTTGTAATCATGTCTGTTTGCCCTCACCTATACTCTTATCACAATTTGTTACAATAACATGTCCTCGATCTAAGAACACAGTTTCCCAGCCAATCCCATCATCCCTTCACAGCCTCGCAAAGCCCACATAGGCATCAAAGCAGGGCAACTATCTAAAAGCATGGCAGGAAGGGCAAAGTCAACTTGACACCATACCTCTTAACATCTTTGTTGCTCTTTTTTGAACCAGCACTAACTCATCTGTATCTTTATTAAAAGGAGGTGCCTGGAAGTAAACTCAATACTCCAGATGAGGCCTGACTAGCACAGAATATAGTGGGACTCTTACTTCTCTCAACTTGGAAACTTTGCTTCTATTGATACAGGCTAAAATAGCATTCACTTTCTTTGCTGCAGCATCATAATCCAAAGGTTTCATGTGGAATACTGCTAAGCCATGTATCTGTCATCCTATACTTGTGCATCTGGTTTTTGTGGCCTACATGTAGAATTTTGTATTTTGCTGTATTGAATTTCATTTTATTAATTTCTGCCCAGTTTTTCGGTTTATCAAGATCCTTTTGAATTCTGCTCCTATCTTTCAATGTGTTAGCCACCCC
Organism: Cyclura pinguis; assembly: GCA_030412105.1. Lineage (NCBI taxonomy): Eukaryota > Metazoa > Chordata > Lepidosauria > Squamata > Iguanidae > Cyclura > Cyclura pinguis. The sequence goes on from CM059599.1 coordinate 179,477,766, forward strand.
TTCCAGTTTTGCGTCATCTGCAGATTTGATAAGGATTCCTTCCACCTGGTCACCTAAGTCAATGATAAAAATGTCGAAGAGTAACGGCCCTACGACAGAACCCCAAGACACTCCACATAAGACTTCCTTCTAGGTTGAAGCATAGCCATCTTTGATGACTTTTTAACCATGGTTTTCCGACCAATTATGGATCCATCCGATGGTGTTTCAATCTATTCCATGTTTAGTCAGTTTGGTAATCAAAAGATCATGGGAGACCTTATCAAATACTTTGTTGAAATTTGGAGAATGACATCCACAGCATTCCCACCATCCACTAAACTAGTGACTTGATACAAAAAAAAAGATATAAGATTAATTTGGCAACATTGGTTCTTGACAAATCCAGGCTGGTTCCTACTGATCACTGCATTGTCATCAAGAAGCTAACAAGTAGATTCCAATATAATCTGTTATAATATTTTTCCTGGTATTGAAGTTAGATTGAGTAGCCTATAGTTTCCTAGACCTTCTTTTTATCCCCCTCTTCCAATCCTCTGCTACCTCACACATTCTTCAAGATTTCTCAGAAATAATGGCAAGTGGTTCTGTGAATGCATCAGCAAATTCCTTCAGCAGTCTAGGATACAGTTTGTCTGGTCCCACACATTTGATTTTGGTTAACAATGTGATCCCTGACTCCTTATCAGCCTTGATTTGAAATCTGGATTCCTTACCAAAGTGTCTGCTGATGCATGAAAGCACACGGTGCTTTTTTTGGAAAAAAAAAAACTGAATCAAAATAGATTCTGCCTTTTTGTTCCAATCTCTTAGCATTTTACCAATTTTTTTTTTTTTTTTTTTTTTTTTAGCAGTGGTCTGTTTCCTTGGTCACTCTTTTGCTTCAAGCATATTTGAAAAACCCCTTCTTGTTGCTTCCTGCTTCTAAAGACCATCTCAACTCTTTTTGAGCTTTAGTTTTCCTTACACTATTCCTGCTGGCTTGGGCTACACATCAGTATTCATCCTCAGTGATTCATCCTTCCTTCCATTCTTAATGCATGTTATTTTTTCATTTCATTTTATCCTCAAATTTACTGTGCAACCACACTGACTTTTTCAGACATTTCCCATTTTTCTTCTTCCGTGGAACTGTTTGTGATTGTTCTTCTAGCAACTCCTTCTTCTTGAAACCACACCTATGCTGTGTGGTTCTTTTCCTTTAGCATTTCTAGTCTCATAGGGTTCCACCCAGTATTTCCATGAACTTGTTAAAGTAAGCATTCCTGAAATCCAAGGTTCATGTTTGGTCTACAGTCTTTATTGCCCTGCCTCAACTGCTCTGACCAATTCCTTCCTGATGGTTAGGATCAAGTCCAGGATTTTTGATCCCTTTCTTCCTTCCTCTACTTTTTGAAATAGGAAATTGTCTGCAACACACAACAGGAATTTGTTGGACAGCCTATGTTGAGCAGAAACTACTTCAAGCAGATATCAGGGTAATTGAAGTCCCTCATAACTACTAATTCTTGTATCTTTGAGATTTCTGAGATTTGTTTCTGAAAAGGATAATCTACCACCTCTTTTTGAGTTGGTAGCCTATAGCAGATGGCTACCACAATATTGCTTTTATTTACTTTTCCATTTATTTTTATTTTTATTTTTGTTATTGTTATTTTTAATTATTATTTTTACTCAACTTGTCCATTGTGAACACTGTCATGGATTTCTGTACAAGTGAATTTGTCTTTGACATATAACTGTACACCCTCCTTTTCTGTCACAGCTATTCCTTTGGAATAGGTTATATCCTTCATTTGTAATATTCCAATCATAGGAATCATCTTACCAGGTCTCTGGTGTGCCTCGAAAGTCATATTTACCATCCTGCACTAGGACTTCATGCTCTTCTTGCTTGTTTCCTAAATTCTGTGCATTGGTATACAGACATATGAACATGTTTGTTCTGACCTGTTAGTTTACTGATAGTTTTTCTGAGGATCACATTTTCTCCCTCAGCTTCTTCTCTAGAATTCCCATCATTCTGTTTACAGCTTCTCTTTGGGCTGATGTTTGAGCTATCCTTTCCACGGATTTAATTCTTGATCATACTTACCATACTACTACCAAAATCATTCTTCACAATTTTCATGAGCTGTAACTCATCTGTAGCCTTTATCTAAGAGGTTTTTTTTTTTTTTTGTCTATACCATCTACATAACCATTTAGTCACTTTTCGTATCTTTCTGTCCCTGTGTAGTCCTCTATCCTTCACTGGCAGAATTGATTAGAACACTATCTACACCTCAAAATCCTTCGGCTTCCTGCTTAAAGCTTGATAACGTGGGGTGATCTGCTCAAGTATGTTTTTGGCAGTTTTGTTGGTGCCCTCATGAATTAGGAAGAAAGGGTACTGATTTGTGTTCTTGGTAGGCTTTGACAAGTTATCAGTCATATCCTGAAAATATCTGCCAGGAAGACAGCACACTTCCCACGGCATATATCTTGTCAGGCTGGTACACAGGTGCACCTATTCCCCTGATCCATGAATCTCCAACCACCACTACCTTTCCTTTCTTCTTGATGTGGTTGGAAGTCACCTTGACTCCTTCCTTGGCATGCTGTATCACTTATTGCTGGTTTCCTGATTGGGCATCTTTCCTGCTGCTATTCTGAAGATGTAGGAAGCAATTGCTTAGTTGGAGGGGTTCTGAATCTCTTCTGTGTGGTCTGCTCCTGACAGGGACTGTTCCTCAGGCTGTTTTCTCACTTTACAAGCCTCTTCATTTCCCTTCACAGTTTCTTCCTGTTGATTCTGTAGGATCGATTCTCCTTGTGTTCTATCTGGGAAATCCTGATATTCTTTTTTTAAATAATAATAATAATAATAATAATAATAATAATAATAATAATAATAATTATTATTATTACTACTAAAAGTAGTTTCAAAAAATAAAAAATAAGTATATAGGTTGTAGCAAAAAGATGAGAAGAAGGAAAAAGAAAATCAAAGTAAAAAATAATTATATACATACATATAAAAGAGAAATAAGGTAAAACTTTCCCCTGAGTGTCATTGGGTTTATTCTGATAAGTATATAATTGTAGATCTTTAACAAATTTTAAATTACTTGTCTAATTCTAACATAATTCCATTTTGACCATAATTAGATACGATATTTTGAAAGAGTTAACCTTTAGGCCCTTTTCACATGGCATTTCTCATGCAAAAGGGCCTCTGGAGTGTCGCACAATTGCAGGCGCCGATTGAGCACTCTATCATTTTCGGCTTTTAGCTGAAAATGATGTGCGACCGTGCATCATTCTGGGGCCCCCCATGCACTTACTGTCCGTGTGGAGCTCTGGAGCTGCAGCCCTCGCGCTTCCTCCCCCAACGCAGCCTGGGAAAATACCCGGCTGCCCTGTGGAAGGAAGAGGCGGAGCCCTCATGTTGCCTACCAGCTGGCAGGCACCTCCTGAGGAGCCAAAGCAGCAGGGACACGAGAGCCTCACGGAAGAGGCTACTCATGTGATTCCCGCTCGACCGTGCTGGACAGAGCTAAGGTGCGAAAAGGGCCTTAGTCAGAAAAACCAACTACCGCTGATTCAGAATAATTGTTTCTGGGATGATTAATCACAGGTTCCTAAGTTTTCAAATATTTATGTATAGATTGTCAATTTGTCCATACTTGTCATATCCATTACTTTTAATAGCCATTCCTCTACCATTGGTATTACGTCTGACTTCCACTTTTTAGGAAGTAGCAGCCTAGCTGCAGCTGTCATATAAAATATGATTCTTCCATTGTTTTTATCCTCTAAGTTATCATCTGCCATGGCAAGAAGATACATTTCCAGCTTCATTCATAAAATCTTTTTGATAGTTAGGTGGATTGTCTTCCAAAATTTTTTTGATTTCATACAAGACCACCAGGAAGGAAAAAAGGATCTTCTCTCTTTTTTCCATTTCCAACAAATATTTTTACAATTTTTATACATTCTAGATAGTTTTTCCAGAGAGAGATACCATCTATAGTGCATTTTATAAATATTTTCTCTTATGTTTTTATTGACAGTATATTTTAACCCTTTGGTCCAGGTTTTGTCCCATTATTGCAAGTCCATCATTCGACCTTAATTCTGGGCCCATTTTATCATTTGTAGTTTAATTGTTCTTCCTTTATATCTTGTCTTAGTAAGACTTTATAAGGTTTAGAAATAAGTTTAGAATTTTCCTGGATAATAATCTTGTCTAGTTCAGAATTTTCTTCTGAAAAACCATTCAGCCTGTATTTGACTTTCCATTTCTCTCTAAGCTGTCAATAGAGAAGGCAGTGATAAGTTATCTCTGCTTCTTGAAGTTCTTCTTGAGATTTGATTAATGGGGTCTTATCCTGAAACTTCATTAAATCTTTATAGGTTATCCATCTATCGAAAGAGATATTCCCTTTTATAAAAGGCATTGCATTGAGGGAGCTCAACACGCAACCGTAGTGGACTGACCTTCACTTCCTAAAGATCGACCAGTTTGCATTGGCTGCGGGTGTAGTTGGTGATGTTTTCTGGCTAGAAGGCAAACGTTGCACATATGTTGCAACAGATAAATATGGATCCTTCTGCCTCCATCTCCGCACTTATTTCTCTCCTGTTCCTTCCTGTAATATCTGTATGGATGCATGCTACAAGGTACATGCTGCTGGGTCAATAATTTGCTGCTGTTTCCCACCTGGCTGTTTTATCTTCTCACAGGAATTTCAGCAAAGGCTGATGGGAAGGAGTATGCAGAAGAGGGGCTACTCTCTCAGAGACTCATATCATTGTCTGCGGGCTCAAAATCTTACTGCCACTTCCCACCTGGCTCACAGCAACTTCAGCAAAGGCTGATGGGAAAGAGTATGCAGATGAGCTGCTACTTTTCCATCAGCCTGATGCAAAATGCCATTTTTCCTCTTCCTGTTTCCTGAACTCCTGCTCACAACAGTCTTTTTACTATTCATTGAATAGAACTGAGTAAGTGATCCTTTGCAGCCTGAAAACCATAGTGACTTACAGATATAGACGTGGAAGATTTCAGTTCATATCAGTAAAATATTTGGTGCAATGTGATTACTATATATAATAAGAAATCACACACTTATAATGAATACAAGAGAGAACAGCATGAAAATTGACAAAAGCTGGTACTAGAAGTCAAGTTTTCAAGAGATGGTGTTTACTGAATAATTTCCTTTATTTTATTCTCTGTGGATCTAAAATAAAAAAAGCTAATAGTATATTATTACTAAAATATTTATGTTGCATATGTACCTGATGTATGTGTTTGATTTAGTTATGCACAATAGCTGTTTATCTTAGGCATTTTTAAAAAGTAAAGATACTGTAGAGAGAGAAATGTCTATCATGTTTCCTAGTAACCTTCTTTCTTCTCGTGGAATCCTTGTCGATCCATTTATAGTACTGAATATTTTTAAATTATCCAATATGAAATACATTTTGTCTACAGTTTTTGTTCTGATCTAGTATAAATGGCAAGAAAAAAAACCATATAAGAAAGAAAAGAGAGGTCAGAAGTATTTCATGGATTCCTAATATTTAGAATGGATGGCTCTAGATGAGGATTTGCAAGAAGAAATGTTTCGTGCACAATTTTTAAAATAAAAAATGATAGAAATCCAAAAGACATCAAATGTTTTTTTAATTGGAATTGGAAGCATTCCAAGTTTCACTTTCAAAATAAGCTTTTGATTTATAATAGTTCATGTTGGGCTCATGTTGAGCCTGCCAAAAATCCAAGGTAGATCAGAGCTTTTTTTGAAATAAGCACAAGCCCGATCTGATGTAGGTATTTCAAAACTCCCACTGCTTTAGTTATAACATCATCTGTTACTGAATGATTTATAAATCATCTCCTCTACAGGCAAATTTCTGCAGGCTGAGGGTGATATATTTTAACCATAGGACACAAGGACATGCTTAATTTCAGTTTTACAATGAGTGCCAATCTTCCACCGTGAGCAGAACTCTGTTGATAATGGACTATAGGCCAAGCTACACATTACACTGAGTATGATAAGTCTTTACTTTGGTTTACTACATTAACAGGCAGCAGTCACTGCAGGCTTTAATCTAGTAGCAGAATCATGAGGTTCAGAGGGCTGCATATGCCTCTGAACTTACTCCCCCCCCCCCCACTACAGTTGCTTTTCTCCTTGCTTTGGACCTGTGTCTTTGCAACCTCCATTCATGTGTATTTCTACCCAGGATTTAGCAAGGAGAAAGAACTGAGGATGAGGTAATAACTTTGATGAAAATCTTAATGATATAAATTTCTGCATATTTCACTTTACACTTCTTACAATACTGTAAGAACACTGTAAGAAAACTGTATTTTAGAAGCCCCCCCCCCCCCCACTGGGCAGGACTTTGAGAAGTTTTGCACATTCTAAAATAATTTTTCAACTTACAAACTTTTCTTGGGAAAGCTTTTCCAGAAAAAATTCTTTTTATTTTAATTTTTTGAAGATTTTTTTTTATACAGAAACAGCATCTTTTGTTCAAAAGATGCTTTTTTCTGTGCCAAAATATTGATGTTTATTTAAGACCAAATGGTTTTTTTTGTCCAAACTGATTTTCACAAGTTCAAAATCTGAAAAGAATCTCAGTGTTTTGCCATTTTCTTGTCAGCATTCTTCATAGCCCTTTGTAAATTTATATCCTATGATGGCTGAAGAGTAGCATCTATGATTGGATACAAGTTTAGTATAAAGATGAGGCTTTATGGTAGTTGTGGAGTTCAATGTGCAAGCTACCACAATATTATCGTATATGATAGGATTGTGCACAAAAGCAAGCCCGGTCCTTTCTGGCAATCCAGATACTCATTATCTCCTAACAGGTGTTCCACTAATCATTTTAGGTCGAATATGAGGGAGAAGGGGTTTCTGTAATTTGAATTTATGTAACTACTGGATCTCTAGTATGCCCACACAGGAAATGAATAACTTCTGAACAGTTTTTAAGTTTACAGACTTTGCATTATTGTAATGCTAACATTTAAACAGTTAGAAATTTCAGTATTTTACTAAACGATCTAGTTCACATTTTGCATTCATCTGTTCAAACTGCGACCCAATTCCTCCCCTCTTTTCTAACACATATATTTGGATGAGTATGTTGAATTTAGTCCCAACCCTACCCTGTTTCTCTTTGTTTGCTTCTGTTTTAATAAGTAAGAAGAAGACTAATGGTGACTACTTCTTTCATTCCAAGCAGAATTGTTGTCATTCATGCAGCAACAATAACACTGGGATTAGTGATGGGTGAATAATGCTCAGTTTTTTCGACAGGATGTGTGGCTGGATCTGTACTCTTATGTACTCACTATCCTCTGGGTCAACCAATCTGTTCTCTCCAGCACAGCTTTTCTTCAGATTTTTTTTCCAGATTATTTCATATAGTCAGTGTATATACTTGTGGAGGTGATCCAACAACATTAAACAAATTTAAAACTATTTTTGTAAAAAAATGTAAAATATGTAATTATAGTAAAAGGTATGCTGTGAGGTGTATATCCCTCCTGTTTCCTGCCATGAGAAGTAGACAGTGAATTTAAATGCAGAATTATAACTAACTGAGCTAGAAAGCCATCTGTTTGCCAGAATCATAATCTGACATGGTATGCCCAATAAAGCAGTTTATGGTGGTGGCAGGGAGGAGTGTGTGTTCGGGAACAATCAGACTGTATAATCATAAACAGAGTTCAGGCTGGAGTTTTGCAAATGAAGTTTCCAGTAGGCAGCAGCAGAGAGGCACTAGGATTTCCCCCACTAGTGCAGTGTCAAATTAAGAAGTGCAAAGGCACCTCATCATAATCATATCACACCCGCTCACAGGGCAGTCCTATGTGTACTTATTCACAGGTGAATCCCACTATGTTCAATGTGATTTGTTGTTGCTGTGAGCCTTCGAGCTGTTTCCAATTTATGGTGAACCTATCATGGAGTTTTCTGTGGGCTGAGAGTATGTGACATGCCCAAAGTCACCCAGGGGGTTTCCATGGCCAAGGAGGGAATTAAACCCCAGTCTCCAAGGTCATGGTCCAATGCTCAAACTACTACACCATGCTGGCTTTCATCAATGTGATTTACTCCATATAAATTTTGCCCTAATCTGCACATTTAGACTTCAAGCAATTATCTTAAGACTTCAACTCCAAGTCTAGTCTATGGAGTAAACTCAATTATGCACTGTGGTATTTACTTTTCAGTAAACGTGCTTAAGATTGTACTTTAATTGTGTCAGGAAACATTGTCCCCAAGCATCTTTCTTCTGTGAAAGAAACCTTATGTACACATGCACACACATGTCTTCAAGGAAAAGCAGGCTTCTCTGCCTGGTACACAAGTTCCTGTCTTTACATGCTACATCAACCACCTCCTGGTTTCTCCTCTGTAACTGCTAAAAGGAAAAAAAATTGCATTAGCATGACAGTGCAGAAGATGGAACTTTTACTTAAAGTGTCATTTTGTTCTTTTAAAAATGGTCTTACTGTAATTAAACTTCTAAGTAAATTGTGTGGTATGTAAAATTAAAAAAATGTAGTGTTGAGGAGCACTTATCATATGCATGTGTATTTCGGCTAGGTCTCATTTATGAATAAGAGCTAGCATGGTGTACTAGTTTGAGCATTGAACTGTGACCCTGAAGACCAGGTTTTCATTCCTCACTCAGCCATAGAAACCCACTGGGTGAACTTTGGACACATCACACACTCTCAGCTCCAGAAAATGCCATGATAGGTTGACTTTTTGGGAGCCAGCGGTAGGAAATGAGTTGAAGGGGCCCAACAACAATGACTTGTTTATGGACATTAACTAAGTGCATATTGTGTTGTGGTGGGAAAATAAGGAAGCTCTTTCAGGACCTCAACCATCATAGAATCATAGAGTTGGAAGAGACCCCAGAGGCCATTGAGTCCAAACCCCTGCTATGCAGAAACACCTGTCAAATAATTCCCAACAGACGGCCATCCAGCCTCTGCTTAAAAACCTCCAAAGAAGGAAACTCTACCACACTCTGAGGCAGCATATTCCACTGCGGGACAGCTCTGACCATGTGATTCCTGAGGTTCAAATGGAATCTCCTTTCCTGCAGCTTGAATCCATTGCTCCTTGTCCTAGTCTCTGCAGCAACAGAAAACAAGCCCGCTCCCTCCTCGACATGACATCCCTTCAAATATTTAAACATGGCTATCATGTCCTCTCTTAACCTTCTCTTCTGCAGACTAAACACACTCAGCTCCCTAAGCCATTCTTCATAGGGCATGGCTTCCAGACCCTTCACCATTTTGGTCGCCCTCCTCTGGACATGTACCAGCTTGTCAACATCCTTCTTCAACTGAGGTGCCCAGAACTGGACACAGTATTCCAAAGGAGGCCTAACCAATGCAGAATAGAGTGGTACCATTACCTCCCTTGATCTAGACACCATAATCTCATTGACGCAACCAAGAATCACGTTGACTTTCTTGGCTGCCGCATCACACTGCTGACTCATGTTCAGCTTGTGATCTACCAAGACTCCTAGATCCCTTTCACATGAACTGCTATCCAGCCATGCGTCCCCCATCCTATACTTATGCATTCCATTTTTTCTGCCTAAGTGGAAGACCTTAAATTTTCTCTGTTGAAATTCATTTTGTTAGCTTTGGCCCAGCTCTCCAATCTGTCAAGGTCATTTTGAAATTTGATACTGTCCTCTGGTGTATTAGCAACCCCTCCCAATTTGGTATCATCTACTAATTTGATTAGCATGCCCTCTGATTCTTCATCAAAGTCATTGATGAAGATGATGAATAGCACTGGGCCCAGGACAGAACCCTGTGGCAGCCCACTAGTCACTTCTTTCCAGGATAAAATGGAGCCATTGGTGACCACCCTTTGGGTTTGGTCGACCAACCAATTACAAATCCAACTAACAGTAGCCCTGCCCAGCCCACATTTTACTAGCTTCTTTGCAAGAATGTCATGTGGAACTTTGTCAAAGGCCTTACTGAGGTCAAGATATGCTATGTCTACAGCATTCCCTTCATCTATCAAGCTTGTAACCCTATCATAAAAAGAGATAAGATTAGTCTGGCATGACTTATTTCCGAGAAATCCATGCTGGATTTTAGTGATTACAGCATTGCTAAGTAATTACAAACTGACTGTTTAATGATCTGCTCTAGGATCTTTCCTGCAATTGATGTCAGGCTGACCGGGCGATAATTATTTGGGTCCTCTTTTTTCTTCTTCTTGAAGATGGGGATCACATTTGCCCTCCTCCAGTCTTCTGGGACTTCTCTTGTTCTCTAAGAGTTCTCAAAGATTATAGCAAGTGGTTCAGAAATGATTTCTGCTGGTTCTTTTAATATCCTTGGATGTAATTCATCTGGCCCTGGAGACTTGAATTAATCTAGTTTAGCCAGATATTCCTGTACTACTTCTCTACTTATTCTGTGTTGCATTTCCTCGCTTCCTCACCTGCTCCCCATGCCCCAGGCTGGGTACTTCTATCTTTTTGGGAGAAAACTGAGGCAAAGAAGGTATTGAGTAGTTCTGCCTTCTCACTTCCCCCAGTTATTAATTGGGCACCTTCTCCACACAGTGATCCTATCATTTCCTTGTTTTTCCTTTTGCTGCAGGCATCTAAAAAAGCCCTTTTTGAGCTGCTTTTTAAGGAGGATACTAGGAACAGATAAGAACACTCTGGCACAAGCAGTGAGAGCAGAACTAGGTGCACATTCTATTCAGTGCCAGGTTTTGATAAAAGTTTTTAACTATTGGCTAAGGGTCCTTAAAATGGACTCAGGGAGACTCCCTAAACTTTGCTTAGATGAACAGTTAGATCTCCAATGTTCAAATTCTTGGATATGCCAGCTGTTTCAATTAATGCACCAGCTAGGCTTTTCCCCGTCTTATTTACTAACTTGTGGACACTCAGCACAGGAAATATTAAAACAAAGAATTTTGGACATCAGTGCCCAAACAGATATAGCTCTGCTGGCTAGTTCTAAGTCTCTAAATTGGTTAGCTAAAAATAAAACTATATTTGGTCTAGAAAAGTATCTTAGGCTGAACTGAACACAGAGACAGAGAATAGCTTTCACCAGAGCTAGATTTGAACAACTTAATTCTATGGTAAGAATAGGACGGTTTCAAAAAATTCCATACCACAGAAGAACATGTATCTGTGGTGCATCAGCCATAGAGGATATTGTGTACATCTTGTTTGATTGTTGTATATATACCAAGGTGAGATCTCAATATTTACAACCACTTCTGGTCAGAATGACCAACTGGGATCCAACTGTCAAATTGTCCTATTTTCTTTCCGGAGAGAATTTACATTCAGTCCGCCGGATTGCAAAATTTATTACAAAAGCTGCTTACCTGAGAGATCTTTTTATCACACAAAATGGGGTCCCCTGTCATAGCGATGAGCTTATTTAAATGTTATGATTGAATTTTTATTCTTGTTATTTTATCTTTCTTGTTTACCATGTGTTTTACTTCCTATATCAAATCCACTACTTATTAAGTTTAAGTTTATATGTTTTAATTATTTTTAGCTAATTTTATATGAGTTGAGTTTATTTGTGTATGTAATTTCTGTATTTGTATTTCGTATTATGTATCATGTATTTTATTGTTGATATGGTGAGTCGACTAATCAATAAATGTTGTTGTTGTTGTTGTTGTTGATGATGATGATGACAATGATGTTTTTGATGTCTCTGGCAAGCCTGAGTTCATTCTGCATTTTAGCTTCTCTGACTTTCTCCCTACATCTCCTGGCTATTGACTTGAATTCCTCTTTGGTGGTTTCACCATTCTTCCATTTCCTGTACATGTTTCTTTTAACACTTAGCTCAGCTGAGAGTTCTTTAGTCGAGCATTCCGGTTTCTTTTTGATGGGTGTTCTGCCATTTTTCCTCCTTATTGGCACAGTTTTCAATTGTCCCTTCAGTATCTCACTTTTAAGAAACTCCCATCCATCATGAACCCCTTTTCTTTTAGTGATCTTGACCATGGGATTTCAGCAAGTAACTCCCTAAGTTTAGAGAAATCAGCTTTCTTAAAGTTTAGGGTGCGTTTCTGGCTACACTTGGCTTCTCCTTCCCACTGAATGACAAACTCCAAAAAAGCATGGTCAGTCCTTCTAAGGAACCCATCACCTCCACCTCATCATCTAGGTCATCCCTGTTGGTCAGGATCAGATCTAAAATAGTTGATCCCCTTGTCACCTCTTCCACCTTCTGGGCCATGAAATTGTCTGGAAGACAAGCAAGGAACCTGTTGGACCTTGCAGTCTTTGCAGAATTTGACTGCCAACAAATATCAGGATAATTGAAATCTCTCATTAACATGGCATCTCTCCTTTTTGAATGTGTGGTCATCTGCTCCAGGACGGCCTCATTAGAGTCCTCAGGCTCGCCCGGAGGCCTGTAGCAAACCCTCACAGTCACATCCCTATTGTTTCTCACTCCCTTAATTCTTACTCAGATGCTCTTGACTTGGTTTCCTAGATTTAAATCATAGATCCTTGATATATAAGGCTGCACCTCCTCCTTTCTTGTTTGGTCTATTTCTGCGAAATAGGTTATACCCCCCCATTCCTACATTTCAATTATGACATTCATCCCCCCAGGTTTCAGTGATGCCTATTAAATCATATTTATTTTGTTGTACTAAGAGTCAGAGTTCATCTTGTTTATTTTGCATGCTCTGTGCATTAGTGTAGAGACACTTGAGATGATGTGCCCTTCGTGGAAATCCTGTACTAAAGTTACTTTCCCTATCCCTGTTGGTCTCTAGTTCTACTTGGCCTGCCCTATCTATATCATTTGGGCTATTTTTCATGGTACTCATTGAATCCTTGCCCAGAATAATACTGTCCTCCTCCCCAGTCAAACTCAGTTTAAAGACCTCTTGATCCATTTTGCGAGACTGTTAGCAAAAACGTTCCAGCCGACAGTTGTAAAGTGCAGGCCATCCTTTTCCAGAAGACCATCTTCGTGGAAGTGGAGGCCATTTCCAGAGGAGAGAGCAGAAGGTGAGCCGCGTTTGAGAAGACATCTTGACCGGGTGTCTTTTACAGGCTTCTGGGCTGTGTTTGATTGTTTGTTCGTTTATCTGTTTTCTCTGGCTGTGTGCTCTCCCTGAGCACATGGTCTAACTGATTAGCTAGGGGGAGGAGCTAGCAGCCGTTAGTCCTAGCTGGCTTGCTGACGAGCTGGAGGGGGGAGCTGGCAGCTCCGGGGCCAGTTATAGGGAGCACATAACTACCTTGATAAAACAGCTTCACAGGCTATCAGTTTGTTTCCAGGCACAAGTCAAAGTGCTGGCTATGACCTATAAAGCTTTATATGGTGTAGATCTAGATTGTTTGAAAGACCTTATCTCCCTGTATAAACCTGCCAGACTTTTATGATCCTCAGGGGAAAGCTTTCTCTCGTTCCCTCTACCATCCTAGGCTTTCTCGGTAAGGACACAGGAGAAAGCCTTCTCTGTGGCTACTTCCACCCTGTGAAACTGTGTTTTGTGGGAGGCTAGGCTGTCCCTCTCCTTGCTTATCTTTTGGTAGTAGGCAAAAACATTCCTGTTTAAGTAGACTTGTAATGAGTGAGCAGGTGAGCTTTTTGTTTTATTGAGATTTTTTTTAAAAAAACTTTTGTATGTTCTTATAATGATTTTAGACTGTCTTACATAGTTGATTTTAATTGTTTTTAATTTTTATTGTAAACATTTTTAACTGTTCTGGAAGCTGTCTTGGCTCCCATTCTGGGAGAAAGGTGGCATATAAATGTGATATAATAAATAAGTAAATAAGTAAGAACAACAGGCCCGTTCACACTACAAAATTACCATGCTATGATCCCCTTTTAACTACCTCTATAACTGTATCCCGTGGAATCCTGGGGATTATAGTTTGGTCAGAGGCGTAAGAGGAGCTCCTTGGCTGAGGATTCTAAACGGCGCTCCCTAAATTGCCAGTCCCATGATTCCACAGGACAGAACCATGGCCGTCAATGCGGAATAACAGCGTTATAAATGTGAAGTGTAAAAGAACCCCTTGTCTCTTCTTGTCTCCCATCTAAAAGTTTGAGGAAAAGGTTTGAAAAATTGGCAGCAGTATAACAAAGAATTTCACAAGCCCAAGGACAAGGAAAATAGTAAGGAAAACAAAAGCATTTATCTTAAAATAATCTCCAGAATATTAATCTGATTTTTCTGATGTTGAATTGATTAAGATTTTTGAACTGTAATTATTAGGCATTGTCCTCGAATACCTGAAGGTAGAGATGACATATTCAAAGGCCTGACATCAGTTTTGGTCTTGAGGGGGAAAGGATGATGTTTCTGTCTGAAAGCTAACAAATGATATGGTATACTTAATATGTACCAGAAATGTGGTTTATTTTCATATGACATTTGAGTTTTCTGACTAATTACTTTCCTGTCGCACATTGTAATTTGGATGCTGTTTCTGGATGTGACAGTTTATAAACAGAAGAGGAAGTCTGGAGATTTTTTTTAAAAAAAACTTCTGTGGAAAATTTTTCTTCCTTTGAAAACCTTGAAATATTCATTAATTAATATTATTATGCCTGTGAAAAGTGGATTTGCCCAGGGGCATTTTGGAGCTCCATACATATTATTTTTCTGTTTCTCCTTAGGTCGCCAACACATAACAACTCAGTATCAAGATACGAATCTCTCTTAGTGGGTGGTGGCTAGAGTGAGCTTGAACTTTCTATGCCATGGGGTGGCCTTAAACATTGTTTATTCTCTTTGAGGCATTCCCTCCTCCTGCCACTTGCTAGAGCAAGAGGAAGCCTGTCACAAAAACCAGAGTCTCTTCATAGTGGATGCTGCCTGGTTCCTGCTTTTAGAATACAGAGAGCAGAAAAGCTGTCTATGTAGAAAAAATTCAGCACAGTAAGTACCATTCCAAGGTCAAAAGGCTCCTTTGAATTAATCCAGGCTGTACAGCTTGACAACTAACAATCCTCCCTCTCCTCATGTCCCAAATTGCTTTACATAAAATCTAGGAACTGTTTGGCTACAGTATGTCACTTGGAAAGCAGGGAAACATATTCAGAGGTAGCCGTGTTGCCATGCAGCAAAATACATCAAAATCCAACATCCACAAAAGATCAATGCCTTTATCAGGCCTCCCAAAATGCAGAAAATTCATCATGCTAGCTATCAAAGGTTCACTGGCTTCTTCATCAGGCAAAGAAGTTGAAAGTCATACAAGAGAAAAATGATGGCAATGTTAGAGTCATAGGCATTCTGTCTCAGATGTTACTGTGTTGTCAGTTAAGATGGTATTCAGGGGTTTCAGTGCAGTTAGAGGCCACTCTCCTTCTTGGCCATGTGGGAATCAGGGAAAAAGGGCAATAAAAGACAGGCAATAAAATTTCAACTCTGTTAAGTGATGGAAAAATAACTTCCCTTGAGATCCAGGCTGCCCCTGTACTATTCGAAGGTAACTGCCCCTTTTTTAGGCAAGGAACACTGAATTTCTCAACACGTTCCTGTACTGTTGCATCTGGGAAAACTTTTAAGGTGCTCTAAAGGTAAAACTTGCCAATTGTAGTCCAAATGAAAAAGTTTAGAAAGAAGTGCAGTCTGTACAACACACACTAACCAAGGGATTTATGGAATAGCTACTATATTATTATGGTTAGATAAATTCGTGGCCTTGTTGTTGTTGTTACAGCACTGAATCTCCCTCATTCTCATCTGAAATATAGGCTGTGAATTTAGTTAACATATACTATTTTATTTTGCCACTTCCTGGACTAGATGGAAGCTTTGTCAGCTAAAAAAACTTTTCTTTGGCACGAAATGCATCAGAAATGCTTATTTATTTATTGAACTTATATACTTCTTCAAAAGTTATATAAATCCTTGCTCATCTTTTTCTTGCTTTTGCACATTTTTCACAATTTCAAAGAAATATTTTCATTTGCAAGGCTGTTTTCTTGTACAAATTGCAGATGACTTTTATACATGAAAGATTTCATTTTTATAAGAGTGCTACTACCTTGTTGAGTAACTTTTTAAAATTATAACCATTGTGTATGTGTGTGTGTGTGTGTATATATATACATACATACATACATACATACATATATATATATAGAGAGAGAGAGAGCTTCTTTCTGATCAACAATGCTCTCCTTTTGTGCTTCCTGTATTTCAGTGCACAAAAGTCACATTTATCAAATATTCTTTATATCCCTACCCTTGATATAATAACATTTCTGAGTGGTTTATATTAAGAAAAAAGTATATAGCCGGAGTTCCATTTAATGTTTGTTGTTGTGTGCCTTCAAATCATTTCTGACTTACGGTGACCTAAAGGCAACCTTTTCTGGTGGTGAGAGTGTATGCAAAGTCACCCGGTGGTTGAGCGGAAAATTGAGCCCTGGTCTCTGAGGTCATAGCCAAGTGCTCAAGCTACTAAACTACACAATTTAATATTAGTGGAGTGAAAATTTCCACTAGTGCATATGTGTACATTTATCTGGGTGGCTTTGCAAAGTAATTTCACAAAAGGTTGTGCAACCAGTAGTACAATCCTCTTGACAACTTGCTGTGTAACCTCTCGCACACCTGCTTGTGCAATAAAAGTATACTTGAGTACCAGGACTTCCAGACTGTCATGGAGTTGTGTGGCTATGTCCTTTAGCAAGTGCTACCAAAGAGGTTGCTAAGAGAGGGAGGGGGCTGGAAAGAGGGAGACAGGTTGACTGAAATGTCTCCCAGGTAAGAGAACTGTGAGAACACAGAGGATTGCTCCATTAGTTCAGATTCCCAGTCTGGGTACTGAGGAGACCAACGATTGCACTGCAGAAGTGTGGTTGATTGGAGGGGACTGTCACACTGCAGTCGTCATTTCTTGGAATTAGCAGTGCAAGCCAGCTTTCTTAACCATCTTTGAAATAAGCTTCCACACTTAAGCCTCTCAGCTGATGGGAACACCAATTAAACTTCATAAGTATTACTTCATAATAAGTAATACTTCATAAGTAATACTTCTCTGTATAATGATAATTCTGTGAGCTGTTTTGCTTAAATGTTGCCAGTATGTTACAATTTGGCTCATTAAATACAATTTGGCTTTTAAAACTTTCTTTTCTGCAAGCTTTTACTTTGGCTGCCTTTTAAAAATGGCTCTAATGTGATTTACAACATCTGTTATGGCTGAATTTCCTTAAAAACAAGTACTTTTTTTTTTAAGTGTAAGTGGACTAACAACTATAGCACACTGTGAGAACTAGAGTTTGTTTATCTTTCTGGTAGATAAAACCCAAGGTCATCATTGCTGCTGGAGAAACAACAGGAAATGAAATGAATTATGTTTGAATTTTGACTGGAATGCTATTTCCTTTCTAGCTAGTGTGATAGAGAATTTTGCCTAGATAGTAGCAGTTGGCTCCTCTGATTTCTAGTGGTCAAGAGAGATAACAGAAAGTAGATTTAAACTGAACTGTACTCAAGTACTCAAATCTTCTACAGGCTAAAAATGACATCAAGAGGAATTTACAAGGCAGATGTAAACCTCTAATTTACAGAGAACTTCAGTAGAGCAACCTAGAGATGGAGATTCTATACAGATGATTCTGAATGAACATTAAAGTATAAGAGAAGATGTGAAGGAACTGTGGGATGATACAAATCAGATGAGAAAGGACATCAAACAAGATTTAAAAACTCAGGCCATTTCCACATTGGAGGCCATTAGTGTGTTGTAGCGTTACAGCGCCATTCACATGATGCCATTGTGTTAGGAACACTCTTTTTCACATCCTTACACCTTAAGTGAATGAGTAGCAGTATTGCCACTGGTGTTCCTTCCACACTACAGTGTCCTTGGCTACTCCCTGTCCCCACTTTCACCCTGCTTCACTGCTCCTGATTGATCTTTTTTCTTTTCCCCCTTTAGAAGTCATACTAGCAAAGCAGTGTTGTAAGGGCAGGACACACCAGTACACTATTGCATTTTCATGCTATGATGCTTAAAAATGAATTTTAAAAAATAAAAAGTTTTAACTCAAAGAAGAAATTCAAAATAAACACATAGAGGTCATAGATTTTGAAGTTACCATGCCATGGGATTTGTGAAGGGAGGGACAACCTGGGCATGCTCACAGACTGCTCACTTCTGGATCTGGGATAACATGAA
Organism: Cyclura pinguis; assembly: GCA_030412105.1. Lineage (NCBI taxonomy): Eukaryota > Metazoa > Chordata > Lepidosauria > Squamata > Iguanidae > Cyclura > Cyclura pinguis. Next base: position 179,495,985 of record CM059599.1, read on the forward strand.
GTGCTATCAAACACTGTTACAGTTCCACACTAAGATGGCTGACAAGACTGAAGCACGAATGGATGCTCTGAATGGATTTTTTTCTGGAAATAGAATACAGTGGTTTTGCAATGCTTGGGGATGAGACAGCAGCTGGACAGAAATGACGTAATGTGGTAGCATAGGTTCTGAACTGGAAACAACCAGCTGCTATTGCACTATAGTGATGTCAAGTGGAAATGGCCTCAGTTGCAAGTGGAGTTAAAGGACATAAGAGGCTTTTTAAATCAAATAGTAAGAGATGTGAAAAACCTTAAAGAGATGATGGACTCTCTTGGAGACAGAACACAGAAACTGGAAAAGGTCACTGAAAAGATGAGTTTGGATCAAGGACAGAATGTAAATTTAGAGGCTATGCTAGAACTCAGAGAAAGAGAGAGATGTGTAAGAATAAGAGGCATTCAGGAAGTTCAAGGAGAAAATATTCGTATGAACGTTTCTAGGGCAATTGCTCATTTTCTGGAAATTGATAGGAAAAACATTCGCATAAAATTAGCTTAATTTGTTGTTTGGGTTCATGGGTGGGCAGACAGAGAAATCTTCTGAGAGATGCAATAGCTTATTTTGTCAGAAAACAAATATGGGATCAAGTTCGGCAACATTAATCAAATAAGATGCAAATGGATGACAAGCAACTTATGATTTTTAAAGACATCCCAATTCAGATTTTAAGAAGAAAACAAAATTACACATTCTTGACAAATAAACTTAAACAACTAGGTATTCTGCTGGAGAAATCTCAAAGGAACCATTTTTCTACTACAGGCAGAGAAGAGTTAATATTAACTCTATTGACAAGGTAAAATATTTTTTACAGACATTTTGAATTGACTTTGATATTTCTGAACTAAGACAAAGAAAGGAGGAGAGAAACAGTGAGCATCTAAAGGGCAATAATTGAGAAGATGAGAAACCCAATCAAACTCAGATGAAATGGAATATGGACTGTAATGGTGTGCAGGCCTAACAATGGATTTGAAGTGATTATCTTGTAATGTTAGGGAGATTATTCTTTTCTTTGAGAAAGGATTAATCTTTTATTATCTGCAAAACAAAAATTAAATTAAGTATGTTTACAAGAAACACTTATTGGAAAAAAGTTGTTAAATTTTTACAAAATCTTGAATTAGAAAAACAATTTGTTTCATCTATGGAAAAGGAAAATCATGCACATTCAAAGAGGAAGAAGATGAATAAATTAAATATTGTATAATTAAATATACTCAAAAGATTGGTCATCAAATTCAGTTAGCCCAATGGGAAAGGAGGTGGACAAAAGACTTACAATTTACTTTAAGATATGATCTTGAGAAATTTTTTATAAAATGGTATCTAACACCATAAATGTTGTCAAAAATGTATAACAGTTCCTCTAATATTTGTTGGAAACGTAAGAATGCAGAAGGGACTTTTATTCATATGTGGTGGACATGTGGAAAAGTAAAGGAAGGAGATTTTGATACATAGTTCAGTAGAAGATATCTTAAAAATTAAGATGAAACTTGTACCATATATGTGTCTTTTGAGACTGATGGGCTATCAGATAAGCAAGACTAATAGAAGAATCCTACCCTATGGTGGCTAGATTACTGTTGGTGCAGAGATGGAATCAGATGGAAATTCCAACACAAGAAGACTGGATTCTGAGGCTTTTTAACTTGAATGAGATTGAAATGTATTGGGTACCATTCTTGTGCTAATTCTGAAAAAGCATAATGGTGAGCATAACCAGCCTTCTACTAGCCCATGTCTAAAATTAGATACACATCATACAATACAATATATGATACAATATATTGCAACTGTTCCAAATATTCCAATAACAATTGAATAGGTTATTTATTTATAAAGGTTACTGGCAAAAAGGTCACTGAAGCCAGTTTAGGCATGGCAGTTTGCAGCAATATACAAAGGTGTGCCTGTTTGACAGCTTTTCAGTAGAGAAATAACCTAAGATGCTTTTCTCAGGCTTTCTTGCTCACTCTTGAGGAAGGTGAATATTTCATGCAGCTATTGGCTTTTCTTTTTCTTTTTAACTAAACTTTACTAAAAATACAAGATACACACAAATAGAACAAGAGAAAGATCAAATTACAACAAATAGATATAAACAACAAAGAAAAAAGACCACAAGAAAGAATCACAAATTCTAAATACTAATAGAAACTAATTGAAAACAGTGGAAAAATAAATATATATGTTAAAGGTAGCTTCTAACTTTCTTAATACAGATTATTAATAATTCTTCTCCAAAACTCCAAGCAGAAAATCTCCATTCAGATGATCAAAAGTTTTTTCAGTGTCCAAACTATATGTCCTGTCTGTTTCTAAATATAGTCTGAATATTCCAAAATGTCCACAAAAAAATCTGGTGTTATCTCGTAATTTCCTTTTCAGCAGAAACCTAGCTTGATCTTTATAAATTTAAATTCCTGTAGAATCTTTTTTTCAGTTTTTTTGCCAAAATTGTTAAGAATTTATAATTGTTACTCAATAGTGAAGTAGATCTTTAGTTCTTTATTACTGTCACATCCTGACCTTCTTTGAGGATTAAAACAAATCCTCAAAGGATTTGTTCTTTCCAAATCTCAGGAATCTTCCTTGTCCAAAGAATTGAATTGAAAGAAGTGGTAAGAATAACTGTTCCTCAAAACTTTTATAGTGTGCAGCAGACAATCCATCTGGATTTGGGACTTTGCCAGACTTAATTTGCTTGATGGCCTTCACTATCTCATTCACTGTTATCATCCATTTATGCTTTTCTGAAATCCGCAGTATGTCTTGTTTATCCAAATATTCTTCCATCTTCTTTTACAAAACATTGTTTTTTATACAGTGGTTTATAATAGTGGTGAAATTACTTTCTGATATTAAGATTATCACTATTTCATTTCCTTTTTTATCTTCAATATTAGTCTCTCTCTCTCTCTTCTCTCTTCTGTTATTTTAAATGCCAACCACTTGCTGGGCTTGTTGATGAATTCAAAATTCTTCTGCCTCATATAATGTAACTGCTTCTTGATCTCTCCTGCTGTCATCATCGATAGCTATTGCTAGAGAATCTTGATTTGATATCTTGATTTTATCAAGTTTTTTAATCATTAGCTGCTCTTTACTGCTTATCTCATCCACAAGTTGCTGCATTTTCTCTTGCTTCTTCTTGTTTACTTTGTTGGATAAGATATCCTCTCATAAATGTATCACTAGTATCCCATATTACTCTAATAGAGATGCCCTTATTCAATTGATCTTCAATGAATTCCATCTGTCTTTTTCTACATATTTAAAACATTTTCATTTTTTTAAGTAAAGCTTCATTGCATCCCCAGTTCCCACCCATTCTCTTTCTGCTCAAAGTTAAAATCACAGGATTGTGATCTGAAACAGTCTTAGGTAAACTATCCATTTTTGTTATATCAATAGCCAACTTTTTGAGATCAAAAACATGTTAATTCTTGAAAAACATTTATGTTTTTACAGAAAGATAAAATCCTTAGCATTTTCATACTTCCTTACCTAATTTAAGATAATGCAAGTGCTTATTGCCCTTTTTTCTTACATGAATTTGAGACAAATCATATTGTGCTACTTTTTCAAATAATGAAATATTTTAGTTTTGAGGGTAGATATATTTAAATTCCTTACATTCCATGTCATACTTCTCAAATCCATGTCAGGAAGACAATTTCAAATAGTCCATTCCTCCACTCCTTTAGTTTCATTCTCTTCTGCATCCAATGACATCCTTTTGTTTGGTTGAGCCATGATCAAATGCAGACTTCCTCTTAGTCTCCTGATTGTTTCAAGTCTTTTAAATATTTCTATATGAGTCTTTAGCCTATCATACATATTCACAAGAAACCTTCTTTGCATGTAGTAAAAGGAGATGCCCTCTAATTGTGTCCACCTAAATACAACCTTATTATGTTTCAGCTTGTCAAGTAAAAAAGCATATTATCTTTTCTTGTGTAAGATCTTAGAGGGTATCTCCTTAAATATCATGACTTCAGCTCCATCAGTCTTCATTCTGCTTTCAAAGTAACATTGAAGTACTTGTTCTCTAGTTTGCATTTGGACAAAATAGACAGTCCCATCTCTGATTTCTCCTCTTGTCATTAGATATCTTCTCATCCACATTCCCATCTGATTTATTTTCATTTTTAGGAACTGGAACTCTTCAATGTGTTTTTGAGACATATCTGAAAACTTGTGTGGTAACTCTAAAAATCCTCTTTTTTCTGTTTCTGTTTTTGTTTTTTTTTGTAGCGGGAGGAATTTTTACTTGAACTCACAAACGTTATAAAATAAACCAGACATCTCTGGAAAAAATAAAAAAATCAATTAACTGCTATAGCTTCTTATAGCCATTAGATGCCATCCCAAGAAAAACAGAAAAATGAAAAAAAATCAATTAGCTGCTATAGCATCTTATGTCCACCTGATGTCAGTCTTCTCAGTATAGTAAGTGTTTATTACATCTGAGCACCTACAGAGCTGTTAATGTTGCTTTCACTTTAGGTTCCAAAAGATGTCCTTGCTGGTATCTCACCCCAAGGTAAACTATAAACAAACAGTTCTCATAAAAGTTTTCTCTTAAAAGATTTCTAAGCGATATTTCACATTCTATGTATTTAAGATTTTTTATAAGTTTATTCAGTTCTGAATGTCTCTCATGTATTATGAGAAACATTTATGTATCATGCAGTTGTTTTCTTTTAAAAAAGAGTCCAGATCTGTCAGTTACTTATAGTCCTTGATCCTGCAGGAAGAATTATTGCAGAAGTTACAATTTACATCCACTTTAGGAAAGCTTTTTCCAATACTCACTTTAAGCTAAAATTGACCCCCAGTTGCAAGAAAGAGGCTATAGTGGTTCTTGGGGCTTAAACAGTTTGCAAACAGTGTGGCAATGCTTGATTATAGGCAACAATTCCTTTCCCCTCCACCTGCAAATGATTTTCACTTCCATGGTGACCAGAAATGCCAGGAGGGGGGTCCCAGGAAACTTCTTGCTGACCTTGCACACACCCCATTTTCCCAGGGGGCAAATTTCATTAGTCTCCCTCATGTGGGGCTGGGAAGCACCACATGATGCATTCCTTTCTCACCACAGTTGTGAGGGGGATGACCTAGTATGCTGCTGTGCCACCAAAAATGAATATTTCAGTAGTTATAAACCCAAGCTGCTTATGGCTTCTAGAGAACTGAAGTGTTTGCTGGCAGTTCACACTGATTGGGATGTCTTACTTTTCATGTAGGATGAATGGTCCATTAATGAAAGAATCTAGCTTATTTTTATCCTGGGAACAATATATAGTGCCACTATATAACTTGGGAGCAATGTTTCTGAGGTTTTTCCTTACATATATATCCACATTTCTTCTGTCTTCCTCTTGCTTAACTACTTGGTTTTTAAAAGCAATTTCTCTTTCTTTTCCTCTAAAAACTACAGAAAACAAGAACTATTTTTTTCTTCTAAAAAGACACTGATGAACAATGAAAATGTGGTAGTGTGGTTAGCTTAGATTGGGGTATAATCTCACTGGGTGTCCTGGCCCACTAGTTGGAGACAAGTGTATTGCTGAATGCTGTTTATCACTGGTTCCTGCATACTCAAAAACAGAAGGCATTTTCATCATTTTATATAAAATACCAGCATGGTTACAATAGTATTGTGATAAGCATGTTTACCACCTTTAAGTTAAGTGCAAGGGAAGGTACATAATATTTCTTGGGGGTACAAAATGGAAATTCATGCCACCCAGATGTACCTCATCTCTCATTTGAGATCTGACTAAATTATGAAGATCTGTATATAATTGACACTGTTCATACTGGGAGAGATTTTGGAGAAAGGATAAGAGTGGTAAGGACTACCATCAACGCAAGGCAAAGAAAGAAGCATTTCTGTAACAATGAACCAATTTGAGGGAGTCTTCCTTAAATTGTGGGAGAGGTGTCCCCTGCTCTATGACCTTGATGTGTACTTTAGCCCTAGTAATCTTCTATAAATGATTTTTTTTTTTAAAAAATCTCTATTTCTAAATATATACTGAAAGTGAGATCACTATAGTGATTTGTATGGCCACATTTTAAGAAGCATGATTTTTTTAAATTTATCTGTTCTCTTCATAAATTCTAACTAAGCATCAGCTCTTCTTGAAAGGTTGAAATATCCAGAAGCTGAATGGTTGCAACCATTAACTTAAAAAATTTAGAAAGAGCAGAGATCTTATAAAAAAGTTTAATCACTGCATACTCTGTGAGGCCTATGAAGGTGACCTATCCAAGAACCTGACTTCTAGATCTAAAGGAAGATTGTCCCAGCAATAAACTACTTAAGAACTCCTGACAGATTAGTTAGGAGCTTTTTCCAAGTGATACTTTAGGTTGCACTCCTACACTGACTTGGGAAGAAGCCCCATTGAAATCAGAAGAGCTTTCCTTTCAGTGATGCGTACAGGATAGATGTGATAATCTTGTACAAGTTAGCAATAGTTATCCCTAATATTTTTTAGGAATATTCTATGCAAATAAAGCACAGAACAAAGTGAGCATCAGGAGATCACAGTGACATGTGTTTGGGTCAGTTTATGCTTGATTTGGGGAAACTGGCAGGTTTTATACCATTGTGACCTAAAACATTTTTCTGCCTCAGGAAATGGACAAAATGGTGTCTCCTTTCCACATTCTGTGCACAATTGTCAACAAGAAGGACATTTAAATCTTACTACAGAGTTTGTGGCAGGTTAACACCCTTTACTGCACTGGGGACAGCAAGGTAGCGTTAGTTGGCACAGGACAAACAAGTGGCAGGTACAGCTGTAACTATTTTGTTCTTCTCACTGCTTGCCACCTGAGACAGTGGGTTTAGTCTGATTAATGATAGGGATGGCCCTCCTCTCTCATGCAGCACAGATCTGGAGAAATGGAATCAAAGCCTAAGGGTTATCCCACAATCAGAGAAGAGTATGTGTTAAATGCTTCTAAAAAGCAGTCACCTGCCTTGCAGGGTTGGTTTCACTGCCACAGATATCATCAAGAGAATAGAGCTAGAATGGATGGCCATGCCTTTTAGAAAGGAACAGAAGGTACCTGCTGTATAGTCTGATTAGCTTAGTTCTGTTTGTGTGAGATTGTAGCACTTTGATAAGTCAAACACTTTAATGCTGGTAGTGTTATAATTCAGAGTTTACACAAATGACTGAAAGCACTGAAATGTTCTTTCAAGTTAGTGTCAAACTGCTTTTTGAAGCTGTTTTCATTTTGTCTGTCCCACGCACACAGTATTTGCATTTGTTTTAACATATCTGCAGAAATTCTTTTAAGTTTATGAATGGCTGAAAAGAGCGTAAGTTGTTATGGAAAAGACATTTATTACTATATTAACACTATTTTATTACAGTGTGGGAGATATGTCCTTTGTTTCCTGTGCCTTCTGGCAACTTTTATCATTTTCCAACTAGAATAATTGGTTTTTCTAGGTATAAAATACGATTTTGCACATTCAGAACATGTAATATTTTGGTATCCAAATAATTTTCAGCTTGACATTATGACTTACTTCTGCTGCACATACAATGTTTTAGCTGGCATCAGTCCTATGAAACCCCTTCCTGTCGCATTTTTTCTGTCATGGTCATTTCACATATGAAAGGCATTGTCTGATATTGTAGCCTTTATTGTCATGACCATGTCTTTAGTCATACTTCAGATGTTATTTTGTTTTCTTTCTTTCCGGTATAGCTAACTTGATCATGTAATATGCCATAGTGCATATGAAGGACTGAAAGTGGATGGTACCAGGTGTGATATATCCCATACAACTCTCAAGTTGGTCAGCTTGGTGACCAGACCTTGACAAATTTTTCTGGGTACTATGGAAATAAAAATTCTTACTTCAGAAATAGGAATTCAGAAATAGGAATAAGAAGTTTTGATATTGTATCAATAATATTTAACCAGTCAGCTTCTAAGAATCGTTTGTTGTTGTGCACCTTCAACTCATTCCTGATTTATGGTGACCCTTAGCAAGCCAATCACAGGGTTTTCTTGGAACCTTCAACTCAGTTGAAGGTGCACAAATACGAACCTTCAAAATACGATTTCAAAATACGATCTGGGCTCTTCATCTGATAACTAAATGTTATCAGATGAACCTTCGTATTTGTGCACCTTCAACTCATTCCTGATTTATGGTGACCCTTAGCAAGCCAATCACAGGGTTTTCTTGGAAAGATTTGTGCAGAGTGTGTTTGCCTTTGTCTCCCTTTGAGGCTGAAAAAGTGACTTGCGCCACCTTGTGGTTTCCCATGGCCAAGTGGGGATTCATACTTTATTCTCCAGAATCCTAGGCCATTTCTGCACTATATTGTTATAGTGCTGTTATTCCACTTTCAACATCTGGAATCCTGGGGTTTGCAGTTTAGAGAGGGGCACCTTTGGCCTCAGTAAACTACAAACCCCAGAATTCCACAGGATGTTGAAAGTGGAATAATAGCACTATAGCAGTGTAGTGTGGAACCCCCAGTACAACACTCGAGTGACCACACTCTCTCTCTCCACACCACACTCTCTCTTCCCGGAAATTAATAATAATTAATAACCCCATTTTGTTGTTGTGTGCCTTCAAGTAATTTCTAGTTTATGAAGATCATGGGGTTTTCTTGGCAAGATTCGTTCAGAGGAGGTTTTCCTTTGCCTTTCTCTGAGTCTGAGAGAGTATGATTTGCTTAAGGTCATCAGCAGGTTTCCATGGCTGAGTGGGGATTCAAACCCTGGTCTCTAGAGTCATAGTCCAATAACCAAACCATTATACTAAGCTGGCTCTCTAACTCCATTTTACAGGGATACATTTAGAGCAAGCACAATTCAAAGAAAAAGTCTGCTTACTGTTGACAATATTATAGCTATACCATACTTTGCTGCCTTTGCACTGATATTTTACAATGGTGATTTCACAAGATAGATAGATATCTTTATTACAGTTATTGACCAGCACAAAAGTGGATGCAGAATATAAAAGATAAAGACATTAAAAACAGTAATAAAATGGGATTAAATATTTAGAACAGTATTTAAAACAATATAAATGCAGAGTTAAAAACAGTAATATTACGATCATAGGTTGGTATAAAACTATAAAACTATAAAATAGACTAGGAATAATAAAATAGCTTATAAAAACAGCTACATAAAATTAGATATAAATATACCTAAATATTTGGTACCAGTAACAACATTTAGTTATCAGATGAAGAGCCCAGATAGACCTAGGTGGGCGTTTGGATGATGTATTTGCTAAACTATGCTGCTAATCATCACAATGGTGATTTACCCGCACAAAAGTATTTTTGTGCATATCAGTGGTCCCATACAATTTTATGTGGCAAAGAGGAGTGTGATAGCAAGATTATTGGCACAGTTAGCCACTAAATCTTATTTATTTATGTACTGGTTTGCATCCCACCATACTCCTTTCTCAAAGCAACTAATAACAAAAGCAAACAAAAGAGATAAAATTTAAACATAAGCCAAGTTCAGATGTATCAGGACCCATCCATCTTGTTAAAAATTCCTTCCCATAGCAAGCAAGGTCAGTTGCCAAAGTCCTCTATCACTAAAAAGCCTTTCTTTTGCCTTCTGACTGAAAAGCAAAAGAGAGGAAGCCAGCGTAGCCCCCTCACCAGAGAGAATCAGAGCCTGGGACAAAATCTCTATGTGATTTGCCAAGTGCATGAAAGAGAATGGACAAGCAAGTGCCACGTATGCCTCCAGAGAGGTCCATGGGTCACTGCTATGAGCTCTGTGTTGGTAGGCTAGAAAAAGGATGCACAAGTTACCTGTGCATGCTCTTTTCAGAGCTTTATGCAACTCACACAGTCAACAGAAGCAATCCCTAATAGCATCTTCAAGGTCACACTGGATATGAGTAGTAGTTCCCATCAGTGGGAAGGAATGTTGATCTATCCAATGCATTTTGAAAGCTTTTTGCTAATATGAATAGCACTATTGATTTATATACTTTTACCTGACCCCAAACCTTTCATATGGTTTTTAAAGTAACAACAACCACTTGAAATGAACCATTAAAAATTAAAAATTGAAATGAACTGACCTGAACAATAAACTGAAACATGCCTCTGGCATCACAGAGGTTTCAATTATTATTTGTGATGAGTGCTGTGACCGAGAGAGAAAAGGAATTCACTAAATTCTGAATTCTGAATAAATTAGTCATAACACTGATGCCACTTCAATCACCTTCCAGAGAACAACCACAAGAACATCTTTGCCATCACTGTTATCTCTTACATTCACCTGTCATCTGACAATGCTAACAAGAAGAAAAAGTGGTTGGGAGGAGCAAAACAGGTCATGGCTGCATTTTCAGCCTGTGTGCAACTTTTTGGAGTTCTGTGGAATTCTAAGAGTATGCATTCATCTACTTTATTTTAGTTTTCTAGGCTGCTTTTTCAATGCCTTACAAGGAAGCCACCAACATATACTGTGAAACATAATACATCTGAAACAAACTGATTGAGATGTGGCCCACAGGTTATATGCAACTCCTAAGTCTGCAGCCCCCCCGCACCTCCCTCTACGTATCCCACAACCCTAAAATAATCGGATACTTAATAGCCCATTACTCCCTCTAAATTGTCCCTTTGGTTCTAAGGGGATGACTGGAAGACAGATTGTACACTTACGCTATTCTGTGCAGATCAATGGTGTGGTCAACCTGTGATCTTCCAGACTCAAACTTCTATCAGTCTCAGTCAGAATACAGAGTACAATCGGGCCTTCACATTTGCAGGTTTCACTTTCATGGATCTGATTATTTGCATGTTTCTCTAAACCCTGCCACCCCTTCTCAAATGCTTGTCTTCTGGGTGTACCTTGTTGGGGAATTGAGAGATTTTTAGCAATAAGTCTCCCAGTCAGCAGAGTATTCTGTAATGCACAGACAGAAGTTGAACAAATTACCAGTCCCACTTTATCATCTCCACCCCAGACACACTTAATTTAGCTCAAAATAAATACAAACAGTTTGGTTAAAAATATTAAAAGTTTACTCACATAGTTTACATAGATTCAATTCTTGAAGAAAGTAAGAAGAAATTAAGCAATCACATGCTCACAGGAAAGCATGTGCTGATTGGAGACCACATGCTTGCAGGGATGCCAAAGAACAAAAAAGGAAGAGGAAGAGAACATGCAAGAGGAAGTAGGTGTTGACCAAACAACAGGAAGTTTACTCTAGGCAGTCCCCTCTATGTCTACAATGCACATGCAAACTAACTAGCCAGTTAATTAAGCATGCAAAGGTTGCCACTCCCAACATACCTTCTCCCTCAGCAGCCTAACCATGCTGCACAGCCCTTTAAAAACATGCCTCTGATCATCCTCTACCACCACCAGCTGCTGCCTGGCTAGTTAAGGATGGATCCCAGCCCAATTTCTCAGCACCACAAGCTCTCTCCCAATGCTCTCCAGACACTCAAGAAAGGAGATGGGAAAGACAGTAGTAGTATAGGGCCACCATGCTAATCCACCTCCTTTCCCTCTTCCTGACTTGGTTTGGACCCTGCGTTCTGGCTGTCTCCATCATGTCTTGGCCCCTCCCCCCACATTTGTAGTTTTTCTACTTTTGTGGGCATCCTGTACCCTAATCCTAGCAAATGCGGAGGACCAACTGTATAACAAATAGGAGAGAGGCTTTTGAGATAAACCAGGATCTTTAGTCCTAGAAATAGATTCCACACCAATTGTGTTGGCCTCCAAAGCAGGGGTAGGAAAACTGTGGCCTTCTGGTTAGATGGGATCCTTGCGCTCCCTGACCATTGGTTTTTCTGGCTGAGACTCATAGGAGTTTAAGTTTGCACACTGAAGAGAAAAAACAAACTATGAACACTAACCATGCTCAGTGAATAAGCAGTAGGCATAAGGTTGGAAACAACAACAGTCTATTTGTTTAACAAGAGTTTTTGGTACAATTTTTATTAACAGCATTATCTGTACTGTAGCATTGGTGTATGCAGGAACAGAGCCAAATGCAGAAGGACGATAGTGTGCTTACCTCACCAATCTATGAGGGATTGACTGATTTGCCGTTGCCTTTTTTTTCCAAATGAAAGTGGTGAGTTTAGCTCACTTTTTAAAAAAATGGGTGGTATATGAAAAAGAATGGTGGCATAAGAGGTAGAACTTCTTAAATTCAATATGTGGCAGCTCCAGGGTGGCATGATTCCTGTCTGAAATCCTGAAGAGCCACTGCTAGTTAGTGCAAACATTACTGAGCTAGATGGGCCAAGAATCTGATTCACTATAAGGCTGCTTCCTTGGTTTCCAGGTACTCAGAAGAAATCTAAATATATGACTGTGGAGCATTCATCAGGCACTCCCAAACAGGCAGACCTGTGATACCCCTTGCGTTGCACACTACGGAAAAGGTGAGATAAATAAATAAAGGGGTTCACCAGTTCACACCTGGAAAGACTGAGTACTCCTCCCCCCCCATCTCAAATTTTCCAGTTGTGAGAGTTATGAAAATGTAACAAATTAAACTTGGGCCATTTCTGCACTACACTGTTAAAGCGCTATTATTCCCCTTGCAACATCTTGTGGAATTCTGGAGTTTGTAGTTTATTGAGACCAAAAAGCTCTCTGGCTGAGAATTCTAAATGCCCTCCCTAAGCTGCAAACCCCAGAATTCCATAGGATGTTGAAAGTGTAATAATAGCACTGTACCAGCGTAGGGCGGAAACGGCCTTAGAAACTGGAATTAAAAATGATCCACTCAAGCTTTGGAACAAGTCCATATTGATGTGGGCTGCTTCAGAAGTTTAAGAGAGTTGTCTCGTAGTTTGAAGAATGTCCGAATCTCTCCAAAGAGGACTGCTTTGCCTGAATAAGGGTTATCAACTTTCCCTTAACTTTTGTACCCCTTTTCAGGAAATATTTATTCCCCTCATCCAAGCATTACCTGGGACTTAAAAACTCAAATGGAAAAGCATTTGGTGCAGACCTCTTTTATAGTAAGTTTAAGTTTTGTTTATAGTACATTGTTCCTTTTGCTTGTTTTAAAGAGGAAGAAGTAAAAAAAAAAATCCTGCGTTGTTATTCTTTTTCTATTTTCACAATTGTTTGCTGATTACATAGTAATTAATAGACAGTAAAATACCTGACAAAGAATCCAATGGCATGTTCACATCAAGACTTCCCACAGGAGACATTATACCTTCAAGAGATGGGAAGGAGGGAATACATAATGGCAAGCCAAGCAGGATGTCACTTACAGTCGATTGGCCACAATTGTCAGGGTTCACTTCCATTAAGCTTTGTGTCAGTTCAGAAACTATACGTGTGGGGCTGTGTGAAGCATTCTACCACTGCTGACTGCCTGGGGCTAGCCCACAGAACCAATCTTGTCTTTGGTTTTCCCAGAAAGCCTTGCTGAGAATTAGTTGGAAATGTTGCCCAGCATAAACATTTGAGGCAAGTTATTACAATTGGCCTTTTACCAGCTACTAAACATTTTTGTCTGTTGGGTGGTAACGGTGAGGGACAAAAGGCGGGGGGAATGAAGAAAGAAAATAAACTTCATATCACAGAAGCAGCCTCTGTGTTTAAACATGTGGAAAGAGTGGGGAGAAATTTCTTCCTCACTGTCATTTAGAAACATTTTTTCATGAGCTTAAAAACTTTTTTTTTTAAAATACAGTTTTAAATATATTTTCTTATTTCTTCCTAACACAGTAAAAGAAAATAATTTGTCCTCATTTATGTTCGGTTTTCCACACTCCAAACATTTTAGGTTTTTTTTTTAAAAAAATCTTAATTCAATAATTCCTATAAACACACCTTTCTGGAAATTTTGTAACTTCTTCTATACTTATGAAAAAGGCCTTGAAGACATGAACAAGAGCAAGAGTAATAATAACAATGCGATAATAATGGTTTGGTGGTTTGAGTGGTGGACTAGGACTCCCAGAGACTAGGGTTCAAATCCCCATTTGGTCATGGAAACCCACAGCTGACCTTGGGCACATCACGCTCTCTCAGCCTCAGAAGGAGGCAAAGGCAATCCCCTGCAAACAGATCTTGCCAAGAAAGCCCTGTGATAGGGTCACCTTAGGGTCTCCATAAATCGGAAATTATTTAATTATTATTTAAACTTCAGAAAAACATTTACTTGAGAGTTCCAATGCTTAATCCCAATTTGGGCTGCTCTGTTGCAGAGCAACCCCGTGTTTATATTTCTGTGGGCATGGTGGGGAAGGGATTTCTAAATCTACCATAATAATATCCATGGAACATTTGCTGCATCCCTGCAGCTTAAAATGGACGGAGGAAACACAGATTAGGTGAGGTAGAAGGAAGAATTTTCATTTCAAGCCAAAAGAAGGGGAATTGTACAAAATACTGTCTTACTACTACCACTTCCTATTGTACTTCTTTTTCTTTTATTTATTTATTTATATCCCAGCTTCTTGCCAAAATTGGAACTGAAGGTGGTTTACAATTTTAAAAAACAATACAGCAAGAAACATATGCCAATCTGAACGGTAAAACAGATTTAACTATTAAAATGATTTACAACTTCAGTTAAAAACGAAACTGAGTTAAAGGGTGTATTGTTAGTCAGAGGATATGCATAACAGTGTGTTAAGTACATTAGCAACCCATTGTATTGTTCCCTATGGAGGGACCTCCAGAGTCTGGGTGGTGTTCATTGGCATATTTTTGAGTCTTGATTTTAGTGTTCTTCAGTATTGGTAGCCAAATCTTGTTTACTTTCCAAGTTTCTTCTTTCCTGTTGAAATTGTCCATGTGTTTATGAATTTCAATGGCCTCTCTGTGTAGTCTGACACAGTAGTTGTCAGAATACAACCCTGGGGGATATTCCATTTAACAATAGGCCATCACACAGGTGAACTGTAACATATGCAAATTGCTTCCTTCTACCCAGGGACTACACAAATATATATACTGTGTCTCACTTCCATGTCACCAGATCTTCTGAAGATGCCAGCCACAGATACAGGTGAAATGTCAAGAGAAAATACTAATAGAACACGGCCTCAAAGCCCAGAAAACCCACAACAATCTATGGATTCTGGCCATGAAAGCCTTTGACTTTATATCCAGGAAAAGTTATGTCAACTCTTTGTTCCTGTGTTAACTGTATGATATTGTGAGTATATAGCCTCTTCAAGTACTGTTTGAAAATTCCAAATAACTTACAGTCCTCCCTCTATATTCACAGGTTTGATCTTTGTGAATTTGATTGTTTGTGAGGTGCACGTACCTTCCCCACCATTCTCCTCCTCCCACTTCCTTGTGTTTTCTTAGATGAGTAGAAGGAAAGAAAGTGCACCTGGGCCAAAGGCAAGGAAATGGGGAGGGGGAAGGCACACTGTTACCGCTGTTTCTAGCCTGAGCTTGTGGGATATTAGATATCATTTGATATCAATAATTTGGCCTTCTTTACCCATTCCTCTCCACGTGCTTGAGAGGCCCCCAGACAAGCACGCACACAGGCACGGCCGACAATAGCCAAACCATTCAAATCCCGATCCAGGCAGGCCAGTCATTGCCGAATGTAGCTTCAGGAGACCTCAAGGCAAGTACCACATTATGTATGCATGCTACTTACAAAAAGATCCCCTGCCCCACGCAGGCAGCTTGATGAGTGGACTATACAACTCTCAAGCACTCCGCGTTTGCATACTGGCTACTCTATTGACAATCTGGTCATAATTCAATCATCTAAAATACTGACCTTTTGGAGGCTTTGTCTCCATCCCGAAACTCATTGTTATCCCCAAGAACGGACTAGCCTGCGGTCACAATTTTCCCTATAAGAACCCCTGACTTTGAGCGTCTCATTGGATCACTCGTGACTTGCCTCCCGAATTGCCGTCTCTCCATTTGACGAGCCTACCCTCAGCCTCCACATGCTGAGAACCCACGCTCCCCAGCTTCTTTGCTTTTACCGGGCTTCAGGACAGGTATAGTATTTCCCATACCAAACCTCCTCTCAAAATCCCTCTATCCAACTCCTACCTTTCATTTCTATAGTTCTTCGTGTGAGTGTGTTTGACTGTATCTCAATAAAACATTCATTATTCTTTACTTCTGTTTGCTCATTGACTTGGCCTGACCCCGTAGACATTGGGTTCAAGATCTCGCTACGTTACCCTGCCTCTCGAATTGCTAACTAGTGCTCTTTGCTAATTCCCTCCCCATTGTTTGGGCACATTGAGGTGTCCCTCCCGGGACCCCCAGAAATCAGGGTAACATTGCCGTGCAAATAAACTAAAAACAATTGATGCTTCTCTGCACGAGGCCAGACTTGGGATTTCTGGCATCACAGTCAGAGTGGTCAGAACAACCTCTGCTTCTAAAAGTGAATAATTAACAAGGACTGGAGTTGGTGGTGAAGAGTATATCCATTATTATCACACAGACTCCTCAAACATTTTAGGATGTGCTTGTGGTGTGCAGCAGAATTGTTTACTGTGAATGTTTTTGATGTGTTGATTGTTTTTATAACCATGAATATGTTAATCATAAAATCACAGAATCATAGAATTGGAAAGGACCACCTGCCCCCTGCCATGCAGCAATAGACAACTAAATGACTCTTTAAAGATGCTCATCCAGTATCTATGTAAAGTCGAAGGCTTTCATGGTGTTACCCTGTATTCTGGGGGTCCCAGGAGGGACACCTAAATAACCTTACAATTACACAAATTGGGGAAATTAGTCTAGAGCACTAGTTGGCAAAACGAGAGGCAGGGTAACGCAGGGGAATCTTGTAACCCAGTGTTTATGGCGTGAGGCCAAGTCAAGAAGCAGACCGGTTTGAAAATAATGAATGATCTTTATTAAAGACAGGCACACAATGTAAGCAACACACGCACACAGATAACTACGGGAAAAAAAGGTGTGAGTAAGATAGCAGGATTTTCAGAGGGATAGTTGGTTTGGGTGATACAAAACCTGTTCCTGAAGTCCGGAAGAAAATGGAGAGCGAAGCTGGGGTTCGATGTATCTCAGCACGTGGAGCTGAGGGGAAGCTCACCAAGCAAAGCGGCAGCAAGGCGGTCTGGAACTCGGGAGCGATCCAAGGAAGCGCTCAAAATCAGGGGTTTTTATAAGGAGAATTGTGACCGCAGGCTAGGTCGGACTTTGGGAAAACAATAGATTTGGAGCTGGAGACAAAGCCTCCGAAAGGTCAGAATTTGAATGATTGAGTTACAGCCAAATTGTCAATGGTAAAACCGTTATGCAAACTCAGAGTACTTGAGCGTTGTATAGTCCGATCATCAAACTGCCAGTGCTAGGCAGAGGATCTTTTGAAAGTTGCTTGCATACCTAATGGAGGTACTTGCCTTGAGGTCTCCTAAAGCGGCGAGTCAGCTGTTTCTGGCCTGCCTGTATTGTCTCAGAATATTACGGCGATGATTGGCCGAGCCTGTATGCGTGCTTGTCCGGGGGCCTCGCAAGCACGTGGAAGGGATATGTGAAGCCGAATTATTGATATCAAAGATATCTTTTTATGTCCCCCAAAGCTCAGGCTAGCCAGGGCAGTAACAATGGCTGAAATCCATAGGTTGTTGTGGGTTTTCTAGGCTTTGAGGCTATGTTCTATTAGTATTTTCTCCTGACGTTTCACCTACATCTGTGGCTGGCATCTTCAGAGGATCTGGTGGCATGGCCTAATACTAATAGAACATGGCCTCAAAGCCTGGAAAACCCACAACAACCCATCCAATATCTGTTTAAAGATCTTCAAAGATGGGAAGTCCACCACCCATGGAGAGGCTTAGGTTAACATAGATTTTTGCAGGGTATCAGACTGAAAACAAGGAAATTTGAATTTAAATCTCCTTTCAGATATTCTATTAATTACAGAGAGGTTAGCCCTATGCAAGTGTTTCTCTACACATGTCAGGGAAGGCAGGGGCATGCATGGAAGCTCCCCGTTGTACTTCTTCCCAGCTGAATAGGATCCTTGGAAAGCCTACTTGTATTGAACACAGAAGCCTGCAAAGGGTTCTTATTTGAGAAGCTTGTGAGCGATCTGAAACCCTGATCAGTCAGCAGAGGAACACTTGAAAGAGGCCAATGGTATTGGGAATGAGTGTTATGTGCACATCTTCACCACACTATACCATTTTAATCTTCCAAATGAATAGGTCTTGTCCTTTTGGCACAACCTCCATCACAGTGTTCTTATGAGGATAACCACATGTAAGCTGCCTTGAGCTATTTGAAAGAAAGGTGGGGAAAGTATGATTGGTAGATAGATAAAACAAGTACTTTACATGGCTGCACCAGAGAAGATCATAACTTTCCTGGGGGAACCCAGTGATGTGGATGAGGTGGGATTTAAACTGGGGATTTCCCAAGCCCCTGTACTCTGCTTGGGCTATGTGTAGACCCCTGAACATTTAGGGAGTCTACATTTTCATGAGTTAGAAATGCTCCTTTTCCATTTAATGACATCACAATGTCTCTATGCTATTTGTCATCTCTGGTGCCACAAATAATATAATGGAAGACCTCATGGGTTTATGTCCTGTGGTTCTACACCCTGAGCCAAAGGACAGAGTCTTCATAGAAATTATGCTAAATTGTACCGTTAGTTAATATGTAATTAACACCAATCTCCATGAAGAAACTTGTCAATTGATGACAGGAGAGCTGGTGTGGTACTTCATTGTACTAAACTTGGTCAAATCCCTGTTCAGTCAGACATTTGCTAGGTGGCCTTGGGCAAATACCTTCTTTTCAGTTTCAAGTTCTGTCAAGTAACAATGTTTCCTCATCTTTCACAGTTTATTGACAGAGAGGTGATTGATGAGTACCTGCCAGAGTTTAAACAGTTCTCCACCAGTTCCTGTCTGTCT
The DNA here is from genome assembly GCA_030412105.1 of Cyclura pinguis. Classification (NCBI taxonomy): domain Eukaryota; kingdom Metazoa; phylum Chordata; class Lepidosauria; order Squamata; family Iguanidae; genus Cyclura; species Cyclura pinguis. Next base: position 179,514,944 of record CM059599.1, read on the forward strand.
GTCTGTCTGTCTGTCTGTCTATCTATCTATCTATCTATCTATCTATCTATCTATCTGTCTATCTATCGTCTATCCTGTTTGAGGAACACTTTACAGTGGAGTTCGTCTTTTGCTTGCTAGTTTGAGGTCATCGTGGCTCCTGTGTGTGTGTGTGTGCCTTCACGCTGCCTGTCGATTTATGGTGACCCCATGAATTTCAAATGGTCTTCTTAGGCAACAAATACTCAAAGGGGTTTTGCCAGCTCGTAGAGGATTCTTAAATCAAGTATTCATACTGGAAATATTTGGAATATTCAGAAAAGCTGTATAGGAAGCAACTTACCTAGAGGGGGTATTTCTCATTACCTTTAATACTGTATTTGGGTGAATCAGTGCATCCTTTTTTTGGAAGCAAAACAGCTATTTGAAAATAAGACTATGATTTCTGTTTACTTGGGGGACACTCTTGAAATGCAATATAGGAGCTGCTAACGCCTCCATGTGAAGCTTCCTTTGTATGGAGATGCATCATGACATACCATCACCCAGAAAAAGGCTTAGGACTGGGGATGGGACTGACAGCCATCAGATGAACATCAGGAAGACCTATTGCCAGGATTGGTTATTCTCTTCTCCAATTTTTTTTCTTAATATACCCCCTCTTACCCTGAAAAATATTGGACATTAAGTATGTTGTAAACTAGATCACTAAAAGATCCCCCCAACAAAGTGTTAGTTGTGATCAGAACATAGGCTGCCAATTTCTTCTGGTTTGTGAAGGAGCTGGTTAAGGGAACACATCCAGAACCATGTAGAGGAGTGATTAATTGAAATTCATGAACAGGTAAACAGAAGCAGGATTTAGACTATTCCATTTCATTGTGGGCTTTAATAAAATTTTTGTGGGCTTAAAGCGATACCAGATGCAGATCTTTTTCTGTGTATATGTGCCTTCAAGTAGCCTGCCAACTTATGGCAACCTCATAAATTTCATAGGGTTTCTCAGGCAAGGAATACCCAGAGGTTGTTTTGCCAGTTCCTTCATCTGAAATACAGCCTACAGCATCTAGTATTCATTAGCAGTCTCCCATCCAAGTACTAACCAGTGCTAAGCTTGCTTAGCTTCCAAGATCAGATGGGATTTGGTGGTTTTAGGGTATTTGGACAATCACTAACATTTTTATCTGCAAATAATTTAAGAGTACTCAGGGGCTAACAGTGGGGACTAAAAAGAATTGCAGGCTTTCTAAGTGATATGTAATAATTCCTTAATCACCTGGAAAATCTTTATTAGATGGAGCTGTATGGGATGAGATTCAGTGGAATAAGTCCTGTTACTGAAGCCATGACCATGTAACAAGAGACCAGGAACACTTTCCTCTAGGCAATGTTGTTAGCTGGATTTGTTGCAAATTTCTCTCTTCTTACTTTGAGATCACTATTTCTGCCAACTTGGTTCCAACAGATTCTTACTGAGCCCCGGTTAAGCCTTCATAACAGGAAGTTTATGAGGCATTGAGCCTTATCACACCACACTGCTACAGTGCTATTATTCCACTTTAACTGCCATTGCAACAGCCTATGGAATCCTGGGATTTGCAGTTCAATGAGAGGCAGTTAGAATTCTCATCAAAAGAGCTCTTGAGCCTCACTAAGCTACAAATCTCAGAATTCCACAGGATGTTGCCATGGCAGTTAAAGTGGAATAATAGTGCTATAACAGTGTAGTGTGATAAGGACCATTGTGTCCTCTGTGATTCAAATCAGCAATGTATGATCTAGGGTACATGTGGCTTGGATCACAGAGGACAGAATAGTTTGTTACCAGACTGTACACCCCTCACACTTTGCTATGGTTTAATTGGAGAAATATAATTTAAATGGAAAATTTATTAATTAGCATAAATATAAAATATATCCTGCTATGGCTGAATGGCCAGGCTGAATAAGAGGGAGAGGCTTGAATTGGGTCAGAAGAACCTTCCAGGCTTAGCCAGGTCAAGTTAGGAAATCACCAGGAAACTCCAGAGATAATAGGCTTGTAGTTAGCCTTAATGAGTTAACCTTTGAGAAAATAGCACCTGGAAGATTCCCACAAGACTGCTGACTGTCTTAGCTCCTTTTCCTCTGACCAAGCATACCTCTCCTTTGTCCTCAAACTGGTCTGACAAGTACTGAGTTATCAGGATGACTGTTAGCCCTTTGCCACCTAATGCTAAGACCATTAGCTCATTCCAGACCTCATTGTCTACTCTGTGAACTTCATTGTTTACTTGGCCAAAGAGCAATCAAGACCCTTGCCCTCCAGGCAGAAATCAGGTATATGAACTCCTGGTTTTTTACCAGCCAACTCACAGTACACTGATTGCAGGTCACCACTTTGCTGCTCTGATTCCTGATTGTGTACTGTCCTTAGACGCACGTCTAAGTAACATTGCTGCTTCTTCACTGCTCTTCTGGACTGATAACTATCACCCATTTTGCCCTGAAATCTCACTATCCAAAACTTTCCTTCCTTTTCCTTCAGTTAGCCTTGTGTGATTGTATGACTGCTTGGATCTGGTGTGTGTGGTTAATTCCCCCAATAAAACACAATAAGCTTACTTTTTGTATCTCTGGCTGGTTCTTCCTTGTGGAAGTACTGGTAGGATTTAAAAATATTCATAAGGGAGTGTTTTTTGAGGCTGTGCTGGAAGGACAGGAAAGACAGAGAGATTCTTGCCCTCACGCAGCGTAGCAGCTCAGATTCTTGTTATCAACATTGGAGGAGAAGGAGGAGAAGTTCTCACAGTCAGGGTCTGGGAACAGTTCCAGAAGAGAGAGGAGACTCAGCACCCGCTGGGAGGGGGGAGTGAAAGAACTGGGCTTAGGCACAGCCCACTGATTATATTGAATGAACTCACTGTATGATTTTATTGAATGAATTTGAAGATTGAATTGAATACAATGTACTAGATCTTAAAATAAGTGGTCTTGTCTATTTAGCTATATATAATCCTATAGAATAAATCTATATATCTATATCTATATATCTGTACAAATTCTACATATATAAATTGATACATAAGATACTTGCATAATCTACATATATACGGCTATTTTTATTTCCATTTCATTGATATAGTGACTGGGTAGCAGTGTTAATTTCAATTTAAAGTAATTAATTTAAGCTAAGGATATATGTGATTGATGTGATTGATTTATACATGCAATGAATTGGATCTAATGTGAAGGAATTATAGATATAACAATTTGAATTTTATTAGAATTTGAAAACTACAAGGTTATAAATAGTAAGCTTTTTATGTGCTAACTGTAAAAAATATAGGTATAAGGAATTGATTTTTATATTGAATATTGATTAAGTTAAGAAAAAAGCAAAAAAGCAATCTGCATTAGGTACTAAAAAAAAAAAAATCAAAAATGGACCAAAGGATAAGAAGAGGAGCAGCGGCAGCTGCAACAACAACAACTTCGCAGGCAACCAGACGGACATCAGTGGATATACCCCAGAAACCTCAAGATTTCATGTTACAGATGATGGAAGAGTTTAAAAGCATGAAAGATGACATAAGAAGTGATATAAAAGAAACAAGGAAAGAGATGAGAGCTGACATGAAACAAGAAATAGACAAACTGGGGAAGAAATTGGAAAACATAACAAAGGATGTGACAAAGCTAAAGACAGAAACAAAGGAGATAAAACAACAGGTTAAACAAGTCGAAAAGGAAATGACTGAGATGAAGGGGAAGCAACAAGAAGATGAATTTCAAATTACTCAGCAGGAGTTACGATATCAGGAAAGATGTCTTCCATTTAGAGGTGTTCCAGAGGCTTCAGCAGAGAATTTGTACGAAAAAATTGTACCGGCTTTGGCAGAATTCATTGATATTGAAGAAGAAAAGATGGAGATATATATTGACAGAATGTTCAGAGTTTCCTCCAGAGTAGTGAGAGAGAGGAAATTACCAAGAGATATTATTATAACGTTCATGAGGACTATGATTAGAGACAAAATATTACAGCGAAGCTACGATGGACTACTGAAGATTGAAGACAAAGGCGTCAGAATTTTCAAAGATATACCTTATCAAATCCTAAAGAAAAGACAAGAATATAAACCGCTGGCCAACCTTCTGCAAAAGCGTCAGATTAATTATCGATGGGAAAAGGTTGAAGGCTTGTCCTTTACTTATAAACAGCAGAGATATAGGATTAACTCAGTACACAAAGCAAAAGAAATGATGGATAGATTGAAGAAAGACTTACAAAAGGACACCTCTGAAGGAGAGAAAGATCATGAACAGCTACCTCCAGTGGAGGAAAGAGAACAACTACAAGAAGAAGAAGACGACAGAGAACAAGAGGAAGTAACAGAAGTAGTGCAAGGAACTGTGGAACAAGAAGAAGGGGAGGTAGACGGAGACATACTGAAGGAATAAGCTAAACTTCAGTAATAAAATATTAATATAACCCACAAAATGAATTTGAAGATTTATTCTTGGAACATTAAGGGGTTTAACTCTGAATACAAAAGAAGACAAATTTTTCACCATCTAGAGAAACAGAATATAGATATAATATGTCTGCAAGAAGCTCAAATTAGAACTCAAGATTTGAGATATGTCAGGAATTTGAAAGTAGGTAGCTGTTTCGCAGCTACGATTGATAAAAAGAAGAGGGGAGTTTTGATATATGTAAACTCAAAATTTGGTGCAAAGCAAATCTTTCGGGATAGCAATGGTCGTTATATAGGAGTTGAAGTTAGTTTGAAACAGGATAAAATATTAATAGTTGGAATATATGCACCAAACGGAGCTAAAGGTGAATTCTTCCCTACAATACAGGAAGAGGTATTGAGATATCTTACTGAAACAGGAAATTCTAACATTATTGTTTTGGGGGATTTCAATGGAGTAATCAGTCCCCAAGTTGACAGGGAAATGCAAAAGTTAACTCCCCGAAACGATGGCAAACTTCCTAAGACCTTCTTTAATATGATGGACAATTTAAACTTATATGACACTTGGAGATACAAGAACGGGCAACTGGATGGACATACATATTATTTGGATAGACATAGGTCAATGTCAAGAATAGATATGATGTTAGTATCCAAACAACTCTTGATGAAAACTACAGATATGGACATTCTTCCCAATTTATGATCTGATCATAATCCATTACATTTAAAGATAAGGATTAAAGACAGAGAAAGAACATGGAGACTGAATGACGAGATTTGGAATAAAGAGAAGTACATCGCGAAAGCAAAAACAGAGATAATTAACTATTTTAATGAGAACTTGACGTCGGAGCTGTCGATGAAAACCATTTGGGACGAAAGTAAAGCAGTGATGCGTGGTAATTTTATCAGATGGACTGTAGAGATTAAAAAAGAAAAGAGAAACATTGAGCAGCAAATTTTGGAAAAGATGAAAGAAATTGAACAACAGATGAGAGAAAATCCGTCGGATAAACAGACTAGACTACAGATGAAGGTAAAGCAAGCTGAATTAAATCAACTTAATTTGGAAGAAATAGAGCAACAGATAAAGAGAACGAAATATAATTTCTTTGAACAAGCTAATAAACCTTCAAAACTTTTGGCAGGTTTGCTGCGTAAAAAGAAGGTCCAGAAATATTATAACCGAGATTAGAACAGGAGAAGAAAGAATTACAAAACAAGAGGGAATAAAACAAGCTTTTTATAATTACTACGTGAAGCTGATGAGTAAGATCTCAAAGGGGAAAAAACTACAAGAAGTGGAAGAATATCTGGAGAAAATGAATAAAATGAGATTTAATGAAGACCAAAGCTCAATCTTGAACAAATCTATTACTATGATGGAAGTAGTTGAGGCTATTAGGAATTTGAAGAACGATAAAGCTCCAGGACCTGACGGCTTCACTGCAAGATATTATAAAATTATGGAACATGAGATTTCAATACCTTTGCAAAGCACTATAAATGAAATAATAAAGGAAGGAATACCAGATACTTGGAAAGAAGCTAACGTTGTGCTGATCCCGAAAGAAGGAAGAGATCTGAGTGATGTAAAGAACTATAGACCAATATCATTTTTGAATACAGACTACAAGATTTTTGCTTCAATTCTAGCAGCGAGGCTCAAAAAAGCGCTGTTAGAGGTAATTGATGAGGACCAGAATGGCTTTCTACCGAAAAGATCTTTGAGAAACAATATCAGAACGGTCTTAAATATAATTGAATACTGTGAAAAGCATAATGAATGGAAAATGGCCATGATATTTGTAGATGTGGAGAAAGCTTTCGACATGGTCAGCTGGCCATTCATGAAGACGGCGGTTAAACAGATGCAGACACGAGAAAAATTTGTTGCATGGATTGAAGCAATTTACAGCCAACAACAAGCTTGACTGGTCATAAACGGTGAAAGAACACAAATGATAGAACTGCACAGAGGTACGAGACAAAGGTGTCCCCTGTCTCCTCTGCTCTTTATCACGACAATGGAAATACTTAACAATGCTATAAGAGAAGATAAAGAAACAAGAGGAGTCCAAATTAAGAAATATCATTACAAGTTAAAAGCTTTCGCTGACAATCTGGTCTTCTTACTGGATGACCCAGGGAAATGTATTGAAAATTTGATTACTTCAGTCCAAGAATATGGAGAATTCTCTGGTTTTAAAGTTAATAAGGAAAAAACAGTCTTCTTAACCAAAAATATGACTGACAGAGAAGAGATGGAATTAGTACAAAAAACAGGATTCAATAGAGGACAAAAGGTAAAATATCTAGGTATTTGGATAGCCAAAAGAAACAATGAGTTATTTCAAAATAATTATGAAAAAAAATGGAAAGAAATAACAAAAGACTTGGACCTCCATGCGTTTGTCAATGATGGGGAGGATAGCTGCAATAAAGATGAATGTTTTGCCAAAAATGAACTTTTTGTTCCAAAATCTTCCTATTACAACGAACATGAAACCTTTCATACAATGGAAGAGAGAACTAACTAAGTTTATATGGCAAGGGAAAAAACCTAGGATAAAATGGAATACTATGATAGACTTAAAAAGTAGAGGAGGAATGGGACTACCAGACTTTCAAATATACTATAAGGCCGTGGCTTTTACGCGGGTAAAAGACTGGGTAGACCTACAAGACACGAGAATGTTGGCACTGGAGGGAGTAGACCTGAGGATGGGGTGGCATGCCTATATGTTTTATGATAAAGCAAAAATAGATAAAGACTTCACACATCACTTTATCAGAAAATCACTTCTGAAAATTTGGGAGGATTATAAAACTAAAAACATACGGCAGCTCCCCACCTGGGTCTCACCACAAGAGGCTTTTTTTGGCAGATGGACGGACACAGATAAATGGTTGCGATATGACGATATAATTGAGAGGTCAACGTCCAACGACTTTAAGATTAAAACAAGAGAAAAACTAGAACAAGAGGGAATAACATTAAGTTGGTTCCCTTACAGACAGTTAGCAGAAAGGTTTCAGATGGATATAAAAACATATGGAATTGAACTCAAAGAGAAAACTGGAGTAATTAAATGGCTGTTCGAAAATCCGCCTCATTTACTTGCCCAAATGTATCAAGAAATACTACATCAGGAGAGGCAAGAAGAAACAGTAAAGGCAACAATGATTTCATGGGCACAAAATATCGGACATTCAATACAATTAGAGTCTTGGGAGCAGAGCTGGAAAAAAACACAGAAATTTACAGTAGCACAGAATTTGAAAGAGAACTATTACAAGCTATTTCATAGATGGTACATGACACCAGAGAAATTAAAAAAGATTTATAATACAGGTACTGGACAATGTTGGAAATGTCAGAATGAGGTCGGTACGATATGTGGTGGACATGTCCTAAAGCTAAGAAATATTGGACTGAAATACATAACAAAATATGTGCATTAATGAAAGTACAGTTTGCTAAGTTACCAGAATTGTATTTGTTAAATATGACTGATGTATTAGAAGGTACTGGTATAAAGAAATACTAGAGAATATTACTGTACATGATAACAACAGCTCGTATTGAATATGCAAAGCTGTGGAAAACTCAGCAAATACCCACATTAGAACAATGGTGGGGTACACTGATTGAAAACAAAAATGCTGATATGGTCTCTCAGAGATTAAAAGGGAAATCAGACAAAGTGATACAAAAAGAATGGCAAATGGTAATGGGTAATTGCTGGGTACCATCAGATGGAAATCTGTGATTCATGATTTAAGATAAATTATGAGGGGGCTACAGGATATATATCATGAAGCGGTAATATGGAGATGGAAATGCAAGAATCAACAAGTAATAATAGCACTAAAATGTAGTACAATATTTTAAGCATGTTAAGAAATATTGATAATGAAATCTAGATCAGTGTGGAAGATCAGAAATATTTCAAATAAGTTGACAGTTATAATTGTTTGTTTTATATCCGAATTTGAATAAAATGATTAAAAAAAATACACGCTCAGTACTGGGAAAAATGAGAGGTTTTAGTGGATCTTTCAAGCAGAGCATCTAAAAGTGCTAGGCAGAAGTTGTATTTATATTTTACTTTATTGAAATTATGTTGCAAGTTATGATTTTGTTATCCATTTTTTACTTCTTTTCTTTCTTTTTAATTATTGTTGTATGCAAGATTGTTTTTTTGTTCTATAACTGTTTATGGATATATTCCTTGTTCGAAATTTTTCTCTTCTCTTTTTCTTTTTTCCCTTTAGTATCAATGGATTACTAAAAAGATTCTTAAAAAAAATAAAATAAAAGTGCTAGGCAGAAGTTGAAGCACTAACCAGCCTAGTCCACCCCATACACAGTAACTAGCAGAGAAAGAAATCAAACTTTGCATTCTTCATAAGGTGTACAGAAGTAGTTTTACTCACAGAGACTTGTACATGGTCAACACAGGTTCATCTTTTTGAGGAGAGGAAGAAAAAAGATACTACTTTGTATCAGAAACTTGGAGCTTCTCAGCTTGAGACAGCTCTTGGAAGCACATGCTTCACGGAGGCAGGGAAAGAGAGAAAGGATGTGTGAGAGCAGATGGGACCCCGGAGGTCAAAGGGAATGCCTATGTGGTGCAGGAAGAGAGTGGACATGAAAAAACATACATACCAGCAAACAGGAAGTAACCATAAGCATGCTGTGCCTAAACTCCTAGAAAGCAATATGCAGTCTAACTACCAGTGGGCATTTGCATGCAAGGGCTACAAACTCCAAAAGTCAGAGGGAGACGAAGAGTGTAATAACAGAGAACAAGACTGTAACCTGAAACAAATTATCTCCAGTGCCTCATCCTTTCTGTTCTGACTAGAACAAGTTAGGAATGGTCTACTCTTATTGGTAAAGGTAACTAAGGCCATTTCCACACGGGGTAAATAAAATGGTGCAGTGTGTCTTCCATGGAGGACGTCTGCACCTTGGAGCGGACTGGGTCCAGACTACTTACCGTAGATCCGCATCTCAGTCTGCTCCGGAGCAACCCCAAGTTTTTGAAAGTGTTTTTGAAAGACCTGATTTTTAAGGTCTTTCAAAATGCCGGCGCGTGCCATCGCGTGCCTGCTCTCTGATGTAGATTCGCAGGCTCGCACCAATGCGAGCCTTCAAGCTGCGGAGGGCGGGCTTTAGGCTGGCGAGCTTCAGCAGTTGGTCGAGACCCACGACCAACTGGAAGCCGCCATTTTGGATGCCGGAGCAGTGTGGATCTACGATCACGCACTGCTCCTCCTCACTCCGGACCAGACCGGACCCACAGAAGATCCAGTGAGTAGCAGCAGGGAGCGATTCCCTCGCCGCATGCGAAAATGGCCTAAGTGTGTTGTTTTGCTAGGCTATCTAGAAAAGATCCTAGAAATGTAAGTTAGCATAAACTGTGTCTACTAAATTGCTTAGGATCAGGATAACTACAGAGATGCCTTCTACTCTATGAGCCTACCCAAACTCTACAGTCATGTTGTCTACTTAGGGGGGTGATGGCACAGGCTGGGTCTAAGGTGGTGTAGTGTGCTATCTGAGGAATGGCTTCAACAGGAAGGCTCAAGTGGCATTGTGATATAATTTCAGTGCAATGAACTTCACTGGTGCAGTGAATGAATATGCTCCTTGCATGTCCTAAAATCTTTTTTAGCAACAGTGCTAAACATTAACAGTTGCCCAGTGACATAAAAAGGGTTATTTTGCAATTATTAAGCCTTGCTAGAAAGCAGTTCAAGGCTGGCTGGGAATGGATCAGGTGAATAAACTTAATTTTACCATAGTGCTTATACTATTCTCATAGCTATTAGGATGAGGCTACACACTTCAAGTTCTTTTGTTTGGCCCTGTCCTGTATAATGTCATTTGTCCATCTTCCAGTTCACTCATCCTGATGATGGGCATGCCCAACAGTACATGTTATCTAGCCGGGGGGATCTATAGTGTTGATCTGGGATAATCTGGGTAGAATTAACAATGTAATCACATTACATTGTATGGCCATTAAGATGTTACACTTTCATAACGACTGGACCTTTATTTCTCTTTTTAATAGTTAGCTTTTAAATAGTTAGCACATATGGAGACATTATTATCTTGTACAATATAACTTAGGTACTTATCCATTTAAATATATATTATCAGCTTTTGAGAAACCATGCATCTCTACACAGCCATCTGTGAACACATGGCCATTCAAGAGTTAATCTCTGTGAGTAGTGCTCAATCTTAATGGCATCTAGGATAGCCATAAGTGTCCTAGCAGGCATCCATTACACTCATGATGAGAAATATATTTATTTTAGCCTAAGCCTGGATGTTTGTCTTACAAGTACTATCTTTCTTTTACCAGTATGGTCTATCTTTACTTCAATGTCTGTGCAGTTTTTTGGTTATCAGAAACAGCACAGCTGCCATGGACATTTCTTCATTGAGGCAGGCTGTAAAAGGCAGTCTAATCTACTGGGTCTGTTTTGGCTCCTTTGATTCTCTCCCTAGCCTCATCTAGGCTATAATTTGTCCAATCTTGGCTTTTGTTGTCTTCTATCTGATTACATCAGCAGTTGCACCTGATAGGCGGCTATGTCAGTCATATCTGTTCACATCTCACGGTCTTGTTAGAAGTGCAAGTGTTCTCAACCCTTATCTTACATACATTCCAGTAGGCATTTTGCCCAGACTTAAGGTAAGGTTACACATAAATACACACAAACACATTCTAATACATCTAATACATCTAGCCTTCTACCTTATGTCTTATACCATGTATCTTATTCTCTGTAGGTTACACTCTGTACTTTATAGGTTTATTCCCAGCAAATGAATGCCAGGCCTGTAGTATCCCCACCCCATTCTCTTTAGACTGAAGGACTGTGAGTCCTTTGCCATTTCTCAGCTAATCTGTATAAGCATTCCATCTGGTGTCCCTCTATGACCTCCTGGCTGCTAGGAGGTCCAACTTGTGAACATGACAGAATCTGGGCAGGCAGAGTTAACATCAACATTCCACTGAAGTGTTCATGAATATTTTCCCCACCTCCACACTCTTTCCTAAATGGTAGAAGTCACAGTACACTTTCCTTACTTGGTCTGAGTTGCAAATAGATTACATCACTGTCAGTGAAAAACCCTGAAGATCTTTCTTCTTCAGCAATTTGAAACTTCATATCTTTTTTCTTTTCACTTCATTTTTTTTTCTCTTTCTTTGCCCTTCTTTTTCTTTTCCCCAACTGGCTAAAATATTCTCTTTCGCTTTTCTTTCTTTTCCTTTATCCCCTTCCTTTGGCAACTCCTCCCTCCTCTAATCTTCTCCTCTCTTTCCTGGTACCTCTTTTTTCATCGTTTTCACTACCCAACTGCTTGCTAAACATCTTCTCCTTCTTCATTTTCCTTTCCCCTTCCCCTATTCATAACTTTTGGCTTTCCCTTCACTTTCCTTTCTCTGTTCCACACAGCTCCTGGTCAGACATCTCCTTTATGCACTTTGTCCTTTTCCTCCCTCCACATTTTCTAATTGCATTCAGCTTTTCCATACATTGTCCCTTTTTCCTTTCCCCCCACTCCAGTTCTCCTGTCTATGGCCATTTCCATACTGGGCTTCTGAAACGGTGTAGAGCGACCTCTCACGGAGGTCTTCTACACCGTAGAGTGGACTGGCGTGGACTACTTTTCGTAGTTCCACACCAGAATCCACTCAGGAGCAGTGGGAACTAGCCGCGCTGCATGTTTTTTAAAAACCTCTTTTTCGAGGTTTTTAAAAAGCACGGAGCGCGCAGTCCCATGCCGCTCTGTCGCCCAGCTCTAAAGTGGATTTGCAGGCGTGCGCAAGTGCGTGCCTGCAGATCTGCCAGGGGCGGGCTTCTGGCTGGCGAGCTTCTCCGGTTGGTGGAGAGCCTCCACCAACTGGAAGCTGCCATCTAGGACGCCGGAGGAGTGTGGAGCAGTGAGCTCGCGCTGCTCCGCATGGCGACGGACTTACCCGGCTGCGGGTAAGCTCCGTTTTAGCGTGTTTTCGCCTGTCCCCCCCCCACATGTGAAAAGGGCCTATATTTGTTTCATACTTCCTCCCCCTTCCCCGTCTCTCTCTCTCTTTCTCCCTCTCCTTCAGTCTCCCACTTTGCCCATCATCTTCCTTCTCCTTTTCTCTCTTGCCTAAACTCTTTCTCCTTTGCGCCTTACCAAGAAAACCTTGAAACAATCACTGGGTTATTTTAGATTATCAACATTTTAAAGTAGTAAATCCTATTAGATCCACTCGGGCTTGTCTTTTGGTGTCCTTTTGGTCATCAATATTCTGTTGGTCTGTCATCTGTCAACATCAGAATCAGCATGATCCACAAAATATTAAGATTATTAGTGGCATGGTGATGGTGATGATGGTGATGATGATTTTGCTGTTGAAGGGAGACTCAACAACCTAATAAAGACACGTGGCCACTCAGGGACCCTGATCAGTGAGCGTGCCCCATTAAAAGCAACATCTGGACTACAATTTTCTTGTGATTGAAATACAGTTGGGAAAAGTTTTTTTTTCCTGTTCAGAGCAGGGTTTGGAATAATTTCTTTTGTTAGACTATAGTTCCCCTGTGTAGCTAAAACCAGTTCTTGCAAAGGCATTAAAAGCAGAAGGGAGATGTGGGTGTGTTCAATGCAGAGCTTGAAAAACTGAATATGCAAGCAGAGAAATGTTTTCTTATTTGTGGGACTTTTGTGTTTTAACTTGAATAACATATTCTGAGGAACTGTAGTTTATATTTAGTGCTTGATGACACTGCTAAGACTCACACCTTGTGCTATCACTGAGATTTATGCTTGGTATCATCACTAAGGCCTGTTCCCTGTGATCACCAGCTTCTCAAGTTTTCACCCTGAAATCTAAAGGCCTAGACTGCTCTTAACCCACAGCCTTATAGTATAATGTATAGAGAACCAGGTCAAGCAAGTACTGAATATTGTATGCCACCCTGTTTTCACATCCATGTATACAGTTTCAAGCAGTCACCCTTTCAAAATCACCGTGCTGCTATAGAGAAGGTCCCTACCAGCCTTGCATAATGAACCAACGGAAACCAAAATAGGGCCTCCCTTCAGTAGCAAATGGAGGGACCTTTACGTGAATATGTACCAGAAGCTGAGTTTAGATTGTTTTAGGAATTTGGGGAGTAGTCAAAACAATTATTTATAAGTTTTTTCTCCCTCTTTTTTAAAAAAGTAATATTTGTAAAATATTTATTCATGGCAGGCCACATAACATTCACCTTTTTGCTCTCCAGTTCAGTCTGGCAGTTTCATATTTTATAAGTAATCACAACCATTTTTGCATGTGTTCTGCCTGTGATTTCTAGTATGGAATTCAAAAAGGGGAGACTGTGGGAAGGATACCAGAGTGTATGCTCTCTTGGAAATGGTGTGAAGAGGTCCAGTGACTTATGCAATGGTGGGAGTAAGTGGTCTCAGGCTTAAGAGAACATTAAACAGCTAACTGAGACAAACAAACAAAAAATCCTTAGCCATTATGCATCCAGACTCTGATGTGTCTTTCGAAGGCTGGGATCATTAGTATTGGTTCACTGACTTAGCCTTGGAGGTTCCTGATGAAGGGGACATAACATCACGGTCAAGCCGAGACTAATGGGGAACAATATGCATCTGCAGGCTCTGATGTTACTAATCCATTGCCTACTGAGGATCAACCATTGGGGCAATGGAATATTGGCCAAGCCACTGACAAACAGAAGTTGAGGATTAGTTGGACCTCTTGAATTTCTAATATGGTCCCACTCTTCATTAGAACCAGTTGCACAGAAAAAAGGGGGGAGGGGAAAATTTTCTACAATGTCTTTTAAAAATATATTGTATCGATTTGATACAATGTGTCATGCTGGTGGTCTTAAGCACAATTTAAGTTTTTGTTGAGATTCACGTTATTAACAAAGGATTGTATCGGAAGGAAATTATTAGATGGGTAAAAGAGAAGTGAAAGGAAGGTATAGAGTTTGAATAAAGATTGAAAGGGTAACATTTATATCAAGGTGGGAATATAGATGGAGTAAGAAAATTAAGGTAGATTACAGTTAACAAAAAGATTTCACACTAAGGAGGTTTAGAATAAAAAAAAGAGATTGGAGGGGGGGAAAGGCGCAATAAGGAAAGGAAGGTTAGAGGGGGGAGGGGGAAGTGACAGAGGAAGAGAAGGGAAGGAGAAGGATAAATTGATGGCAAAATATATTTTCAATATATACTGTATTGTGGTGGTGGGGCAGGATAGAGAGGGAGGGGGAGGAGGGGGTATTTAAATAATACATTAGGGAATATTGAATATGGTACAGAAAATATTAATAATAATAGTAAAGTTATGTAAGAATGGTGTTCAATATGTAATAATGTAAACAATAAGTGATATATAAATTTTAGTTTTTATGGAATTTTAATAAAAAAAAGGATTGTATCATGTCTTAATATATCTTACAACAAAGAAAGTGCTAAGTAGAATAATGTAGTAATCATAGCTGATTGTTGCGGGGAAAGCGGGGAGCCAGCAGATTCTCAGACTCAGCAGTTTCACGCATACATATGTAGTGCTAAAGTATCATGGACAATCTGATTGCCTAGGCAGCAAGAGTGTTTCACATTTATGTACTTAGTTTTCTGTGGACACTTGCAGCATCTTATAAGGAATAGAATACACACACACACACACACACACACACACACACACATATGGGGATTCTGGTTTTAGGAGTTGGAAATCTTTTAAAGGGAAAAGCTGATTCTCATTTACCTTTATGTTTGGAAAAATACTGATATCAGGAATGGATGCAAAGTTTAATCTATTCTGATTTCATCAAAAACCCCATTCTGTTCCAGGTTATAAACTGGCATGGGCAAAGTGCAGCCACGGGCAGCTTGCAACCCTTGGGAGCCCCTAGAAGACTTCTCTAGACCCCAGCCCCACCCCAAAATTTTTAGTTTGGGGGCAATTCCAGGCAATTTTTTGCCTCCAAATGGCTCAAAACTGGCTAAGGATAGAACATTTTATTTCCCCTAACTCTGCAGAGCCATCCTCTACCACAACCAAAACATCCAAAAAGAAGGACAAAATGGCCAAAATGGCAGCCAGCAGTGGCCACATGTTACTTTGGGCACAGTGAAACTTACTGATGTAGCCTGCCAGATGGGCACAGGGAAGAAAAATGGCCCCCATCCCCTGTGCAGTTGCCCACCCCTGTTATAAACCCTCATACAAGAAGAACTTGGTGTTGCTAGCCTTTAAAAATGTGCTGTTTTTCCACTGGATTTTCAAACTGAAATGAAGGGACATCTACTCGGTTAAGGTCGGTTCTGGATTGGTCCAGAATAGTCTGTTCAAAAGCAAAGGTTATGAATTTTCTGAGATGTCTGACTTTTCTTAACAAAGAGTTTGAACAGTTGGGAAACCCCTATTTCATAGTGGATTATAAAACAAATGAATAAAAAGGAATAAAATAAGAGGTGGGAAAGTAAAAGCAAGGAAGCTGTACATAGGGGCTTCTTCTGCACTAGATTGTTATAGCGCTATTATTCCACTTTCAACATCCTATGGAATCCTGGGGTTTGCAGTTTAGGCAGGGGTATCACAGACCCCAGGATTCCATAGGATGTTGAAAATGGAACAATAGCACTGTAACAGTCTAGTGCAGAAATGGCCAGGGTCTCAAAGAGTTTGGAAGGCTTCAACAGTACCAGAAGGGCAGCCTTCAGAGAACAAATTTCCTGCAAATATAAGATGCCTGTCAAATCTGAGATGAGCAGTTCATGGTGATTCAGCAAATGAAGCCAGTCAAACTGATCTCATTCCATCACGCTACCATCACATCAGTCCTTCTGGAGTTTGGTCCATTGGCTAGGAGTTTCGCTGTTGGAACCAGATTCTCATCCATCAAAGAAGCACAAGTCAGAATTTGTTGAGAAGGTTTTAATCCTAATTATCTTTTAGATAATGTCCAGGACTACTCACCTGAATCACCAGAGCATCTTACTTCAGAAATTCTGCATCTCATGTAGTAACAATTCAGTAAACAATTATTCACAGCAAAAATGTGGGTGCGATCACCCGTCCAAGATACAGCAATTACCTAGAGGCCATAGATTATATTCTTTCTAGTGAAACAGTCTGAGCAGTGTCTCTCCTGCCTTGAGGATCAAGATCACATTCTGCTCAGTTTCCTTTGCATTTTCTGCAATCCCCACCCCTTTTACTTCACCATCTTTTCTTAGTATTCCCCTCTCTTCCCTAGCTACTTGTGAGAAGAGATAATCAAGAAGCAAAGCTTTTTTTTTTTGCCTTGTGAGGTTCCCCTTCCTTATCTGCAGAATAAGAGTGCTGAGCTGAGCTGACTCCTGACAAGAAAAAAAAATCTTTCTGTCTCTCTTATTCTCTCTTTCTGCCTTTTCACAGAGTCAATACCAATTAGTGAACTGGAAATAGATTTCAGTTCAGAGGGCAGGGCACTAGTTTAAGAATATGGGGAAGCAAGTGCTAGTTATTTCTCAGCAAGTGATCTACACATTGACCTTTAAGCAAGTTGTCTTAAAGGCCAAGGCTGTGGATCACTTGCTGAGCAATAACTAGAAACTCTCTCTCCTTCTGTTGCCTTTGCTATGTCTTTCTGCCTTTGTCATAAAGTGCAGATTTTCTGGGCCAGACTTGGGAATCAGCTACCAAGTGTGAACTCTGTGACATCTTAGCTTTAGTGCAGCTTTGAATTATGAAACTGAAACTTAAGATTTTCACTGCTGATACCTTGTGTCCTTATTGAAAAGTACAGGCATGCCTCAGTTAACAAAGCTCTGGCAAAGAAGCTCCTTTTTATAAAGTCTTTTTACAGTTGCTCAATCCCTTTTGATCCTTGTTCTCTGTCTAGCTGCAAGGATTTTTTAAGCAGCATTGTTGCTGGAAAGATGAAGGAGGGCTGGAGAAACACAGACTTTCACTCTCACACTGTTGCAGCATGTCTGTACAATGCAACAACGCTTGAATTGGAAAATAATGAGATTCTATTCTAGCTGATCCAAATACAGCAGTATGTGCCTGCCTACAACAGGCAAGATAAACAACAGCTGCCCAACATCTTCCCTTACGGAGTATTTATGAATAGCTAAATAGAGAGAATGGTGGGGAGTAGATAAGTCTGGAGCCAGTGTGGGGTAGTACTTTAAGCATTGGACTGTAACCCTGAAGACAGGGTTCGATTCCCTGCTCGGCCATGGAAACCCATTGGGTGATTTCGGGTGCATCACACACTCTCAGCCCCGGAAAACCCTAGGATGGGTTCACCTTGGAGTTGCGATAAGCTGGAAATGACTTGAAGGCACACAAGAAGAAGAAGAAGACAAGCCAGCCTCACTAGCTTTGCTCAGCCTGTTAAAAAAAGCATAGATCTGTATGTCTGGCCACCAAAACGGAAATCCTAAGAAGAATGGATGCTGGTGAAAGAAAAGGGCATCCATGGATGCATTGTGGAAGAACCCTTCAGTGGTCTCTAGAAGGTTCAGAATGTTTTTGTTTTCTTACTTGATCTTGTTGTTTCATTTCACACACGCATAATGTTACTTTTGCATAAAAGGTTTGCTGAAACTGCTTTTCTTTTTTGTGATGTATGAATATGAGCTTTTGTGGATATAAACCCACATCTTCAGATGCAATAAAGAGTCTCAAAGGTGCTGCCACATTTCTTTTTCCTCCCATCCCTTTCTCCTTTTTTTCCTTGTTGCGTTCATGACACTAACTTCCTTTTTTAAAAAAAGAGATTATTTACCTATTAGTTTTAAATCAAACAGTCAGGTTCACTGTTAGAATCACAGGCCATTTCCGCACGGGGTTTTTAAAATGGTGCAGTCCGTCCTCCAATGAGGAGGTCTGCACCTGGGAACAGACTGGGTCAGACCTACTTAATGTAGATCCGCACCTCAGCCCGCTCCGGAATGACCCCAAGTGGTCGTCCAGTGTGCTTTTGAAAGACCGCTAAAAACAGGTCTTTCAAAAGCACGGAGCGTGCCACTGCGAGCCTGCTCCCTTATGCAGATTTGCAGGCTCGCCCCAATGAGAGCCTGCGATCTGCTGGGAGCGGGCTTTAGGCTGGCGAGCTTCAGCGGTTGGTCGAGACCCACGACCAACCGGAAGCCTTCACTTGGGACACTGGAGCAATGTGTATCGACGAGCACGCACTGCTCCGGAGCGGCGTGGACCGGACCGGGGAGCCAAAAAGTCCAGTAAGTAGCGGCCCAGGGTGATTCCCTCGCCCTGTGCGGAAATGGCCACAGTTACACTCAAAGAAACAGATGATCAAAGAGAAAGAAAAAGAACTAGAACTAAAACAATATGAGCACACTGATCTAAAACACTGAACACTAAATTATCAAACCCAAAGGGCTCTGCCCCCTGAACAAAACTGTAGTGGAAGAAAGATTTTTTTTAAAAAAAGAAGAAAAATGGTATTCTACCATTACAGATCCAAGCAAGTAATCTTGCTAGAATTACAAGTGACCACAGCTACAAATCATTCCATCGTTAGGTTTCTAGTTGTTCAAAAATCCCATAAACAATATTCAATCTTTCAAACAAACAAACAAACAAACAAAACCCCAAAAGCAAAACACCTCCTTTCAGTTAGCTTATCCTTTAAAATCTGTGCTAGTTGGCCATTTGGGCTGTCTTAGAAGCCTTAGCAATCTGTTCTTCCATCATTGGTGCTTCAGTGCATTTCTGAGTTTGAGCAAACAATATTCTTGCCGCTCTTGTTTATAATAAAGGGCCTTTCCACACTATACTGTTATAGTCTTATTCTTCTACTTCCAACACCCTATGGAATCCTGGGGTTTGCAGTTTAGGGAGGGACCTTTAGAATTCTCAGCCAGAGAGCTCTTTGGCCTCAGGAAACTACAAACTACAAACTCCAGAATTCCACAGGATGTTGAAACTGGAATAATAGCACTTTAACAGTGCAGGGCAGACAAGTCCAAATAAGAAATCCATATTTTCTATCCAATTCATTATCCATACTACCGAACAAAAACATTTCTGGTGACATTACAAAATCCAACACTAATTTTTTCTGAATTAGCATGTAAATCTTAGAGCAATAATTTTTCACCTTCTTTACAAGCCCTCTCTCTCTCTCTCTTTCACACACACACACTCTGTCTCTCTCTCTCTCTGTGTGTGTGTGTGTGTGTATAGAGAGAGAGAGGGGGGGCCTATAAGAAGGCAATATATATATATATATATAGATCCCTCTTTATCTTGACATCCCCAACATTGATTTGAAATGTTTGTAGATACTTTCAACTGCTTCTTTGGAGTTATTAACCATTTATACATCATCTTATACATGTTTTATTTTAAATTATTACACAAAGTAAGTTTTATATCATGATGTTTACTTCCTGATACTTTTCAAGTCTTATAGTTTTTTTTAAAAAGTCCTTCCTCAACAAAATCAGTCCCTTCCTGAATTTATTATTATTTTCACATTTTTTCTTTTTCTGTTCAACTGTATCTCTGATCTACTTCATCATTTGGATATCTGTTTAAGATCTAGCTTTTTGGCCTGCTCGTAACATTACAAATTGTATAATCATGTCTCTGGCAGTGTCTCTCAAAGACGCTCAAAGAAGGAGCACATATTCCTAAGAAGTTGTTTCTTTTTTCTTTTTAATTTTTTATTAAGGATTTTATTACATCATAAAAAAGAATACTCCCCGGGGGAGAGGGAGACACACAAGGAAATTGAGATCACACACAAGAATTTTGAGATTACAACACCAATGCTAATATTACTAGTAACAAATATTAATCTTAGATTATGTAACCAACAATCTCTATAATATATATCTAATCCCTCTTCCCCCTCCAGTTCCCCCCCACCCATCCTCAAGAAGTGAGTGATTAATTATCTATTCCTTACTCTCTTAAATTCCATTGTTATTTTAACTGGAGCGTCCATTATTTTTCCTAAATACTCCTTTACCCGTACGGGTCTACTATTCCTTACAAAGTTACTATTTATCTTACATGTTATAACAGAACACAATTCCTTTAACATCGTACATCACTTATAAATTACTTGTATATAAATAAAATTGGATATTAAACATTAACATGAATTACCATTCCAACAATTTGATTATTACCTATTAACTTATTTACTATAATTAATCAATTTTTTCTGATTTTCTTTACAATATTTGATTGTATAGCAAACCTCCCAGAAAAATTACTATAAATCTGGTTTTACCAAGACACTTACCTCACTTAGTTTGAAGTCACAATCCCCAGAGAAGCCTTATTTCCCCAAAACTGTTCCCATATAGGTAGTACAATTTTCCAGCTGTTATTGGGTTGGGACATAGGTTTTTCTTGCATCCAAATCCAAATTCTATCACATTCTAACATCTCATAAAGTTTCATTGCCCAATCCTCTCTATCTGGAGATTCAGCTTGTTTCCACCATTGTGCATAACTTAACCTTGCAGCTGTAACCATGTATAGTAAGATCCTTTTTTGTGTTTTATCTAGTTTGGGTAAAGAGTCCATTATATTCAACAAATATAACTCTGGGTTTAATGGAAATTTAATCTTAAATATTTCAGAAATGGTTCTGTTCTGGAGTTTTAAAAGATCTTTATATGTAATCTACTTATCTATCCTGGGTTTTTCTCTTTTATAAAATGCTTCATGAGCAGAGACCCATAAAAGGGTTTTTAAATAAAGTCTCCTTTTATATTTTAACCATATTTTAACCATACCCTTATAAGATGATTTGTAAATCCTTTGTCTACTTTGGCTTTTCCGTACCATATGTACGCATGCCAGCCAAAGTAGATGTCTTCCCCTTCAAGTTGTAACAATCTTTGATTCCTTAAATTAATCCATTCCACTACCCATTCTAAACAATTTGCATAATAATATAGTTTTAAATTTGGTAGGCCCATTCCTGTTCTTTCTTTCGTATCCATTAATATTTTTTGTTTTATTCTTGTTTTTTCTTTTTCCATATGAAATTCATCAAATCTTTATTCCATTCCCTAAAGGGGCTGTCATTTGTTAATATAGATAGATTTTGAAATAAAAAAGTCATTTTAGGCAATATGTTCATTTTTATAGCTGCTATCCTACCTAATAATGATAATTCCAATTTCTCCCATTTCTCTATTTCTATCTTTATTTGTTTCCACATTCTTTTACAATTGTTATCAAAAACCTCAGAATTATTTTTTGAAATGACTGTTCCTAAATATTTAGCTCTCTTTGTAACTGTAAAATTAGTTTTTTCCTTTAACTCTTGTTTTTCTGTCTTTGACATGTTTTTTGTTATTACGTAGGTTTTCTCTTTATTAATTTTAAAGCCTGAAATTTCTCCATACTGTTGTAAAATGTTTTTTAATGTATTTATATCTTGTAGAGGATCTTCTAATGTTACTACTAGATCATCTGCAAATGCTCTAATCTTATAGGAATGGTTTCTAATTTTAATACCTTGGATTTGTTTCTCCTCTTGAATTTTCCTATTTAATATTTCTAATACAATAATAAATAATAGGGGAGATAATGGACATCCTTGTCTAGTTCCTTTTCTAATAGGTAAAGTTTCAGTTCTCTCTCCATTTACTATTATCTGGGCTTTCTGATTTTTATATATCGATTGGATCCAGTTTATAAAATTATTCCCTAAATTAATCCTGGCGAATGCCTCTTTCATAAATAACCAATTAACATTATCAAACACCTTTTCGGAGTCTAATAGTATTACCGCTAGTTTTTTTTCATTATATCTATGAAAATATTATAAAATATCTATTACAAATCTAGTGTTATTTTTAAGTTGTCTTCTGGGTAGAAATCCCTGTAAGGTCTTTTTTAATCTTTCTGCTAGTATTGCTGTAAAAATTTTGTAGTCCATATTTAATAATGATATTGGCCTGTAATTTTTCATATCTAGATGGTCTTTCCTTTCTTTTGGTAACAAAACAATGTTTGCTTCCCCCCGTGTCTAGGGGATATCCTCTTTTTCTAGATCTTGGTTTAATCTGTGAAGTGGACTAACTAATTGTTCTGAAAAGGTTTTATAATAAAGAGCAGTAAATCCGTCTGAACCTGGTGCCTTCTGAGGTCTTAATCTCTTAATTGATTCTATAATCTCTTCTTTAGTTATAGGTGTATTCAACTCATTCCTTTGTATTTCTGTAATCTCTGGTATATCATTCTCTTTCAAATATTGTTTTATTTTGTCTATTTTTCCTTGGGTCATATTATCATCAGAAAAAAATTCTTTATAATAATTCATAAATGCCTTTTTAATTCTTTCTTGTTTAGTGTGTATTTCTTCACCCTCTCTTATCTCATAAATTATCCTCTTTTCATTTATCTGGCAAGGCAAGAAACCAAGAATAAGATTTAAAACATTACAAGATGCAAAGGAGAGAGGAGGTTTTGATGTGTCATCGTTTAAAATATATTATCAAGCATGCTGCTTAGAAACAATTAAAGATTGGATTCAAGGGGAGAACACAACAATAAAAGAAGTTGAAGGAATAGAAAATAGATTTGGTTGGCACAGATACTTATGCTATGACAAAGTAAAGGTGAATAAAGACTTTAACAATCATTGTATCTGAAAGACTCTACTGAAAGTGTGGATACAAATAAAACACAAATTTTATAGAGGACTTCTGTTATGGACCTCACCCCAAGAAGCATTTAATATTGCTCCAACAAAACAGGAAAAATTACTGACGTATCAAGAGCTATTGAAAAAGGATGGTACAAAGTTAAGAATGAGTACAGAAGAGGAATTAAAAGAGCAAGGCCATGAATTTAACTGGTTCCCATGGAGAGATTTAAAATGGATCAAAAATTATACTGGTTTGAAAGAAATGAAAATGAACTGGATGTATTGATGAAAGGGGACCAGAAAAAGAGAATTTCCAGATTTTATAAAATATTGTTACAAAGAGAGATGGAACCAGAAACTGTTAAAAATAACATGGTTAGATGGGCTCAAAATATAGGACATCCAATTGAGTTGGATACATGGGTGAGAGCATGGAAGACAGATATAAAATTTACACCAAGTTTGAATTTAAGAGAAAATTTCTATAAAATGATATATAGATGGTACATGATGCCTGTAAAACTGAAAAAAATAACAAGAATTGGGAATGAAAAATGTTGGAAATGTGATGAGAAAGAGGGATCTTTTTTTCATTTGTGGTGGACCTGTAAAATAGCAAAAAAGTTTTGGAAAGAAATACATGATGAAATTCAAAGAATGTATGGTTTTAACTTTGAAATGAAGCCAGAACTCTATTTGTTGAATATGTTAGGGAAACATAGAGAAATAAGAGCTCATCAAAAGACATTGTTATATACAATAACCGCAGCAAGATTGACTTATGCTCAACATTGGAAAGAAACAAAATATATTGATATAAAAGAATGGAAATTCAAAGTCCTGGATATGGTAGCGACAGAAAAGCTAACTTTTTCACTCAAAAATAAGCCAATCCAGGGCTTTGAAACAGAATGGTGAGAGGTATTGAATTGGATAAAAGAATGAAATAGGGGGAAAGAAAGAAAGGCTCTAAGTAAGGAGGAAGATAAAATGAGGCAACAAAAGATAAAATGTAAATAGTTAGATATAAGCTAAAAGTAATAGTTTACGATTACAGTAGAGTCTTGATTATCCGACATTCGGTCATCCGACATTCTGGATTATCCGACGTCGCGGCTGCTTGGGGGAGTGGCTTTAGGCATTTCCGTGCCCCCAGACACGCCCCCAAACATGGCGGCTGCGACGGGCAAGGAGAGAAGGGCGAGTGAAGCCTCGCCCCAAAACACGGCCCGGAGTGCGGCAGCGGCAGCAGCGAGCAGGGCGAGTACCTCCAGGCCCCAAAACAAGGGCCAAAGCATGGCAACAGGTGATTTCAAGGTGATTTCTTTGACCCTCCGGATTATCTGACATTTTCGACTATCCGATTATTAGCCTGCCCGTTTATGTCGGATAATTGAGACTCTACTGTATTGTAAAAAAGAGATAATGTATGGAACGGAATGTTTATACAGAATGGAATGTTAAACTCAGATTCAGCTGGGAAAATTGATGTTTGGAAGTGCGGGGGGGGGGTATTGTTATTCACTTAAAATTTTAATAAAAATTATTTTTTTAAAAATAAATTATCCTCTTTTCGCTTTCTTTTTTCAATTTATATGCTAACCATTTATTTGGTTTATTGGCATTAAAAAAATAGTTCTGCTTCGTAAATTTTAATTTGTTTGCTATTTCTTCTGTCATCTCTATATCTAATTGTTTTGTAATATTTTAATTTCTTTACTTACACGTCCATTTTGTGGATTAATCTTTAATTCTCCCTCTAGTCTTTTTATTTCATTTGTGATCTTCTTTTCTTTTTCACGTTTCTCCTTCTTCCAGTGAGCTTCTTGTTGGATGAAAAAACCTCACACGAAAGCTTTCCCTGCCCCCCAAACTGTATTTCTTGGGGTACCTTTGTCTAAATTCCCTTTTAAAAAATTTTCTAACTCTCTTTTTGCTCTCTGTATTATTTTCTCATTTTTAAATAGTTTATCTTTCAGCTTCCATATAAACTCCTGACTTTTATCTTCCATTGTAAGAATGATTGGAGTATGGTCAGAAATGGTTCTTGGGAGAGTTTCCATTTTCCTTAATTTTATGTCTAGTGTCTTTGACACTAAGAACATGTCAATTTTAGACCACGATTTATGATACTCCAAATAGTATGTATAATCCTCTGCATTTTTATACAATCTTCTCCAAACATCCATCAACATAAGCATTTCTGACATCTGGAAAAAGGATTTAGGGAGTTTACCTTTCTTTTTCTTATCTTTCAACTTCCCTGTTTTATCATTTGCAAGGTTTATCACCCAGTTGAAATCCCCCATCATTATTATCTCTTGATAATTTAACCCAATTATTTTTTGTGGGAGTTTTCTATAAAATTTTCCTTTATTTTCTAGAGGACCATATACTCCCAGGACTAAGGTTTTATTATTTAATAAATCTAATTCATTTCCTAAATATCTTCCATTTGGGTCATTAAAGACCTCTTTGGCTTTATATTTTTTATTCATGTAGATTGCCACCCCTCTTTTTTTCTTTTTATTAGTTGTTGTAAAAAGTTCTCCTAATCTTGGATTATTTAATAATGTTAAAATCTGTATTTTTATATGGGTTTCTTGTAGACATAGAATTTCACATTTTTGTTGTTTCTTCTTGAGATCTTAGAATTAAGACCAAACTAGTTGTTGTTACTGTTGTTGTTGCTGCTGTTGTTGTTGTTACTATTTTACTTTTTTGTATCCTGACTTTCTCTCAGCAATGGGATACAAGGTGGCTTACATTCAAACAGTATAAGTTAAGACATACATAAAAGTATAAATATAAAATTTAAAAAACAATTAAACAGTTTATAGAGTTAAAAATATTAAACATTAAAACATTTAATATATTCAAATACATTAATAACAAAACCAATCTTAAAAAACAGAGTCATGCAGTATTAAAAGGCCCAAACTTATTTATAAAAACCTGACAGCAAAAAAAATGTTTTAATCTGGTTTTGGAAGGAGGGTAAGGATGAGTCCCTCCTGACCTCTGTAGGGAGGGAGTTCCAAGATCTGGGAGCAGCCCTCAAGAAGTCCCTCTCTCTTGTTCCCACCAAATACACCTGTGAAGGACAGAGAGTAGGGTCTCTCCACATGATCTTAAGGCTCTAATGGGCTCATAAAGGGAGGTACTGTCTTTCAAATAACCTGGGTCCAAGCTTTATAGGGCCTTATAAGTCAAAACCAGCACTTTAAACTGAATCCAGAAAGATACTGGCAGCCAGCAGAGCTGTTGCAACAAGGGAGTTGTAGCCAGCCTCTGTTTCTGTAGCCAGCCTCAGTTAACAACCTGACTGCAGCTTTTTGGTTCAACTGTAGATTCTGAGCACTTTTCAAAGGTAGATCCACATAGAGTGCATTACAGTGATCCAAGAGGGATGTAACCAAGGCATGTACTACCACGGCCAGATCTGACTTCTCTAGACCCTTTTCTCACGGCAGTTTGCAAGCGAAAGGGCCCCTTGAGCGTCACGTAAATGTGAGGAGTGGTCTGCATGACACACTCCCATTTATGTGATGCTCAAATCCCTCATGAGCAGCGAACACGCATTTTTTTATTTTTGGCTTTTAGCCAAAAATGACCCGCGCTTGTGCAGCGCTCATGGGCCTGGGCTGCACTCACCTGCCGTGCGGAGCCTCTGGAGCTGGGCTGATCACACGTCCTCTCCTCAGTGCAGCCTCCAACTCCCAGGCTGCACTGCGGAAGGAAGGAAGGGGAGCAGGCGGGGCTCTCATGCGAGCTGGAAGGAGCTGCGGAGCTGAAGCAGGAGGCTTGCGAGAGCCTTCCTGCCCTGGCTTCTCACACGAGGACCCCAACCCAGCGGCGTTAAAAAGTAAGGTGCGAAAAGGGCCTAGGAAGGGGGCATAGTTGGCACATAACCTTTAACAGTGTAAAAGCACTCCTGGTTACTGCTGAAACCTGAGACTCCAGGATCAGAGCTGAATCCAGGAGTACCTCCAAACTGCAAACCTGTGATTTTGGGGGGAGTGTAACCACATCTAACACAGGTTGAATCCTTATTCCCAGATCTGTCTTTTGATTGACCCGGAATACCTCTGCTTTGTCTGGATTATGTTTCCATTTGTTTGCCCTCATTACGGCTGCCAGACACTGGTTTAACACAGGAACTACTTCCTTGGAATTAGGTGGAAAGGAGTAATGAGCTAGATATGATCAGCATACTGGTGACACTTGACCCTAAAACTCTGGACAACCTCTTCAAGATGTTAAATAGCATAGTGGACAAAACTGAACCCTGAGGGACTCCATAGGCCAATGGACAAGTAGTTGAGCAGGAATTCTTCTAGCACCACCTGAGAGTCACTCTCCAAGAAAGAATAAAGCCATTGTAGAAGAATACCTCCTAGCTCCATTCCAGTAAGGGAACTCTGTTACTCCCTTGGCAGACCCCATCCTGGAGGGATATGAAATTAATGTAAAATATGCCTTCTATGCCAGAGAGTTTGCCTGGGTGGGTGCATAGACAAATAGGTCAAATGACCAGACCTAGGTCAATACCAGGAAAATCTTCAGTCACGTTTCCAAAGGAGACCTCAGGCTAGACACTTACACAAGAACAAAAGGTCCTCAGCCACAAAAGCCAACTTGAGGGGATTATTGAGTTTTCCACAGGTTGAGCAACTCTGACTTCAGCGAGTCCTACAAGGGCAAGGTCCATTTACTTGAACCAATCATGCAAACTATTAAGTTACTATTGTGTGGCATTTTTCCTTCTATTTTGGCCATTGTTCTTCCTAAGAAAGGGCCTGCCCCTGAGGTACATTCTGTCCTATAAGTAGTCCCCATTTTCAAGACTCTCTTCAGAGAACTCCTGCCACACTAGCAGATCGGCACTCTGTTAGTCGAGTGCTCCCCCCAGCCACCTCTCTTCACCGAGCTCCGTCCTTCCATCCACTTCCCCGACTGAATACTTCTGGACAGATGCAGTATCACTGCCTTTATGCCCTCTCTGCCATATCTCCTATACATTTTCACCTCTTTCGCTTCTTGATAGGCCTTGTGCGTGTGCGTGAGTGACTGCGTTGATGCATGAGAACATATTTGTTAATAAAATCCATTTATCAGTAAGATATTCTTGCTTTTTGCTTGGTCTGACTCTGTAAAAGTTGGGTCAGAGATCTCGCTGGGCTACCCTGCCCCTTGTTTTGCCACGCCGGTGCTCTGCTAATTTCCCCAATCTTTTCATTTTACGGAACAAATCACAGGCTCCCCCAGGGGACCCCCAGAAGTCAGGGTAACAACTCAGAAGGATACTATGGTAAATGGCATCAAAAGCTGCTAAAAGGTCGAACAGAAGTAAAAGGGACACACTCCCTGTGACAGAGTTCTGGGGGTGTGGCTATCCAGAGGGCCAAAGCAACCTAGAAATAAATTGCCAAGCAACCAAAAATAGCTTCTCAGGAAAGAAACCCAGCCCAGTAGTGTGCAGGTGGGGTTGGTGGCTGAGAGGAAAATATACATAAAGGTAAACACTGATTTTACTTTTGGCTGTCCTTCAGTGAGACTTTTAGCCAGAGAAAACTCAGTCATGGAGGATGACTGTCTGGGAAGGGCTTCAATCTCAGTGAAAGTATAGTGACAGGCAGAAGAGTAATTAAACTATCATAGAATCTGGTCAGAAAGTGTGAGCTAGGTTGGGGGTTGAGGCTTTGGTGAGAGTGTACCAAAGGGCTGCTTATGGTACTTGTGCTCATATGAGAATTTAAAGATGTAAGAGAACCATCTAAAAATACTCTGAACAACTGTATTAATTTTGACTGGCATTTGAACTCCAATATGTTGTTCTGTGTGCTATCTAAATAAATATTACAGTTTATTTTTACACAATCTGACTTGGCTGAGGTGTATACAGTATTTAAAGACACATAGAAGACAAGCTACCTGTCAAATTCATCGACCAAGGCAACCAGAGCTATTTCTGTCCCATAACCAGGTCTGAAACCAGACTGAAATGGTTCTAGATAATCTATCTCATCCAGAAACCGCTGGAGTTGAGAAGACACCACATGCTCTAGTACCTTGCCCAAAAACTGAAGTTTAGACACTGGCCTATAGTTATGTAGTACACTAGGATTCAGGGAATTTTTTTCAGAAGAGGTCTTACTACATACTCCTTCAGGCATGTTGAGCTTCTGCCTTGTAGTAAAGAGGAATTAATCACTTCCTTTACCCATTCAGCAGTCCCCCTCTGGCCTGTTTATTAACCGGACAGGGCAAGGGTCTAGTACACATGTGGTGGATTTCACTTCTCCAAGGATGCTGTCCACATCCTCAGCTGCACAAATTGAAAAGTGTCCATAAACACTGGACAAGGAGGGGCCAAGGTTACCTCCATTAGAGCTGTATCAACTCTGGCATCTAATTCAGAGTGAATTTGAACAATTTTGGCTGCAAAATTGTGGGAAAATTCTTCATAGCAGATTGTAGGGAGGTTTATGTTCTCCTTAGAGCCAGGTTGTAACAGATTCTTGATCACTCAAAACAGCTCTGCTGAATGGTTCTATGCAGATCCGATAGTGTTAGCTAGGAACTCTCTTTTGTTACCTTTAGTGCCCCACCATAGGCCTTCACAGATAGATTTTAACCTGTTATCAGTTGGACTCACTCTGAGTTTTCTGCCACTGTCACTCTAGTCTCTGTCTCCTTTGCCTCATTGCAGTCAGCTCCATAGAAAACCAGGTGGCTGTTTTAGTGCCACACTGTTAGAGAGGATGCTAAGGAGCAATTGTGTCTACTGCCCTGATTATGTACCCATTCCAGGGTTCTAATGGCTTCAATGGGATCATCCACCAAGACAGCAGGAAACTCCCAAAGAGCCATCAGGAATCCATCTAAATCCATAAGCCTTGTGGGGTAGACCATCTTAATGGGTACCCCATCACTGCAGAAGCTCTGTGTCACAGCAAGTTTAAACCTGACCAAGAAGTATTGGTTCATGACAACAGAAAGCTCCTCCATTCCCAGATCACCATCATTCCCTTGTACAGAAAAAAAAGTCTAGGGTGCAGCATGAGTGGGGCCAGATACCACTTGGGACAGTCCCATGGTTGTCATGGCAGACATGAAGTCCTGAATCACTCCCAGTAAGGTAGTCTCAGAATGAATGTTGAAGTCCCCAAGCATTACAAGCTGTGAAGACCCCAACAACACCCTTGAGACTATGTTCATTCAGCTGTTTTATCATTCACTGACCTGGCATTAAGCAGCATTGTCAACCCAGGGTGTGTGTGCCATCCAGATTATTTGGGATGGGAGACAGTTTAGGGGTGACTAACACCCTATTGTAAATGTAAACCTCAGGATAGTACAATTCTCTTCCATTTCTGTTATCTCCCTCTACCCTGTATAATTTGAATGGCTAATCCCTGAGGACCACTGCCTCCCTCCCTTGTTGATAACTTGTCTCCGCTCTCCACAGAATTTGTCATCTGTTTATCCTAACAGGTCAGGACCTTGTGCCACCCATGAAGTGGCTCCCCAAAATGCACAACCTTGTTGGCAGTAGACCTGCCCCCCCTACTAGTCCTACTTATAATCCCCCATCTCAGGGAGCTAACTCAATCCATCTGGGCAACCTGCAGAAGGGCACTGGCTGGTCCTCAGTCCTGCAAAGAGACAAGTCATACTGCTGTGATGGAGTCCCAGAGGGATGGTAGAGATGTGTCTTCTCTTCCTCCCCATAGCAAACAACGAGGACAATTGGAAGCTTTTTAAAAAGCAAAAGATGCAAAGGGGAGAGTTACGGATCTATAACTGCTCTTTATTTATCTTTATCTTTATCTTTATCTACATACTCAAAAAGTTGGCAACAGTCTTCCTTGATGTGGAAAAGGCTTTTGACAATGTGAATTGTTGTTTTATGATGATATTATGATACTTTATGAAAGAGAAAGAAAGAGAGAGAGAAAGAAAGAAAGAAAGAAAGAAAGAAAGAAAGAAAGAAAGAAAGAAAGAAAGAAAGAGGAATTTTGGGGAAAATTTTAAAGACTTTTTTCATACAATTTATGAAAAACAACAACAAAACCCCAAACATTAATAAAAAGGGGGGGGGGAGTCCAAACTTCGCAAAGTTACATTAGAAACATGCCAAGATTGCCCATTGTCACCTTTGTCATTTATTACAGTTTTGGGAGCCTTAAATTTCTTAATTAGAAGGATAAAGCAGGGTGATCAAATAAAAGGACTGAATATAAAAAGGATTTAAACTCTAAACTCTAAATTTAAACTCTAAACATTTGCTGATGATTTTGTGATCTTCCTAGAAGTACCCAAATATGGTATTATGAAGCTTTTGGATGTATTAGATGATTATGGCCAAATGTCCAGTTTTAAAATAAATAAAGGAAAAACAAATCTATTAACTATGAATATGATAAAGAAAGAAGAAACACTAGAGGAAATATTGGGTCTAAAGATAAAAAAGAAAATGAAATATTTGGGAGTGATTAAAGCAAAAAAGAATTCTGAATTATTTGATAATAATTACTATAAAACTTGGAACCAAGTAAATATAGACCTTGAAAATGGAATAAACTAAATTTGTTGCTAGTGGGCAGATTCTCATATATTAAATGAACTTCCTCCTGAAATTGCTATTTCTATTTCAAAATTTACCTATAATTACAAATGTCAAACCATTTAACCATTACAATAGAGACTTTGCCAAATTTATCTGGGCTGGCAAGAACTCAGAGATACAGAGGAAAGTCCTGCAAAATGTAAGGGAAAGAGGTGGTATGGGCCTCCCAGACTTTAAATTTGTACTATCATGCATGCTGTCTGGATTGGATTTAGGACTGAATAAATTTAGAAAATAAAGGAATCCTTCAATTGGAAGGATTTGATTTAAGATTCAGATGGCACATATACCTTTGCTATAATAAGGCTGAACTAAACAAAGTCTTCTATAATCAGTACTTAAGAAGATCCAATTTCTAATTCGACTTCACTCCAGGAAGCTTTTATAGGAGGGAGAACATCAGGTATAAAACATCTCAAATATAAAGGCTTATTTATCTGGGAAGATAGTCATCCCAGATTGAAAACAAGGGAAGAATGTAAAGTTCAGGGACTGGAATTCCAATGATTTGCTTGTAAACAGAAGGCTTTTGAAAAACTCAAAATGGACTTTATGTTACAATGTATTGAGAAGGAACAAAACAAATTAGATGGAATATAGACTCAAAAGCAACCGAAAGCTATATAGGATTACATTGGAAAGCGAATCGGAAGTAATTAAAAATTATACAATCAAATGATTGCAAAACATTGAGTACAGAATAGAATTGGAGAGATGGCAAAGAACATGGAATAAAGACTTAAAATCCACCTTAGACATTGGGTGAAAAGAAAATTATTACAAAATGTTATAGTGATGGTATGTGTGTGTGTGTGTGTGTGTGTGTGTAAAAATAGCTAAGATATATAAAAAGGGAGATGGAAACTGCTGGAAATGTGAGGTGAGCAAAGGAACTTTCTTCCACATGTGGTAGACATGTCCTGTAGTCAAGAGTTATTGGAAACAAATACATATGATACTTGGGAATATGCTAGGTATACAATTTTAATTAAAGCCTGAAACATATTTATTGAATACGATTGATGACGGCTCAACAATCGAGAAAAATTCTGAATTACTGTTGATTACTTTGGCTGGAATAATTTCCACATAAAAATGGAAAAATAAAGAAATACTGCTGATAGGAGATTTGCTCATAAAATTTTTAGATACGATGGAGATGGAGAAATGAACTGCCCTAGTAAAAGATAAATCACTACAATAATTTGAGAATAAGTGGAAACCAGTTATAGAATATATTGAAAATGCTTGGAAGAATAAAGACAAAGAAAACTAAACTAAAAGTTAAAATGAACTATTCTACATAAACTATTAAGGAAAATATTAATACATGGGGAGTGTAACTGGTAAAAAGATTGATGTTGAGAAATAGATAATACTTTAAGGTATAAATCCAATGTGAAATGCACTAAAATTGAAGACTTGAAGAGGGAAGATGGTGAGGGGGGGAAAAGGAATTTTGATTTCTTGTAAGGTGTAACTATAGAAAAGAAAGAATGTTGATAAAGATGTCTTGTTTATTTTGGATATGTCCTAATTAAATAATAACAATAACAATAGTAATAACATATTAATAATAAATATCCTACATAGTCATAATCTACCTTAACTGCCAGCAATTCCCCAGCCCACCTTAAGAGCCAGCAGCTGGATCAAGTGAAAGAGATCTGTTCACCTTTTGATCAGGACAAAGGGAAGATGCTCTTCCACTGAATGAGGCTGCAGCAATCCTAAGCAGGATCCCTGTCACAAATTCTTGTTGCAGCCTTGCTCACTTGGAGTTGTCCCATAAGCAAATGTGTGAATTTTTGAAGTGAAGCACTCCTTTTCTCACAGTTTCTTGGGGGTGTGAAGATGTTTCTTTTATTTAGACTGCCCAGAACAATGAATTTTCTTTCCATCTCAAAAAAAGTCTCCCTGCCCAGTGGCAATTAGCAAGCTTCTATTACTGCCAGTGAAAGCTTACTGAGGCAGGGGGGTTGAAGAAGGAGGATGGGTGCTGTGGATCCAGTGGGGAGACCCTGCAGGTAACTTTCAGCCTGCTGGCTAGAGGTTCCCCATGTCTGAATTAGAGGGGGAGCACCACTGATTATAGAGTTAATGCACCCATCTTGACCTTGAATAAAGCACAGGCATGAGACAACAATGAATAATTTTACCTTTTTTTCTTTCTTTCCTTTTTTTAAAAAAAACCCTGGTTATCCCCTACTCAAAGACTGTTGTTATTATAAGCCTTCAAGTCATTTCTGACTTTTGGAAACCCTAAGGCAAATCTATCACAGGGTTTTCTGGGACCGATATGCCCAAGGTCACTGAGTGGGTTTCAATGGCTGAGTAGAGAATTGAAGACTGGTCACCAGGGTTGTAGTCCAATGCTCAGATCACACCACCATTCTGGCCCGGTGTACATAGTAATAACTTCATTTTTCAGAATGAAACTTACACTGCGAAATCTGGTAAACGACACATTAAGCATGCTATTATAGAAGAAGGATAGTAAAGTAAATGTTAGCTGGCTGGGCAGAAAGAAAGAATTGCACAGTTACCAGTCACCCCTCTTCAACAGAGAATACAAAACTCCATGTCAGTTTGCTTCTAAAGCTTCTACTGCTAGTTCTGAACAATCATTACATTGTTGTTGCTGTATACGTTCAAGATGTTTCTGACTCATGGTGACCCTAAGGTGAACCTATCATGGGGTTTTTTGGGTCTGAGTGTGTGTGACTTGCCTAATGACACATAGTGGGTTTCCATGGCTGAGCAGAGAACCAAACCCTGATTTCCGACACTCAAACCACTACACCATCCTGGCTCTCTTGTTCTAAGAATGGAGCTCAGAAAAGCTGCTTTTCTGGACTGTAACTCTCAGAATGTCACAACTAACATACCCATTGCTGCACTAACTGGGGTATGCCAGGAGTTTCAGTGCAAAAAGGTAATTTTGCTGAGTTGTGCTCAAATGTGAGAGTGTACTTGTGTTGGAAGAGTACTCCAGTCTATCCTTTTGCATTTGTAGCTGTTGACTTGCTTGTCAGTGTGGTCAATATAAGCTGGTTTTGAAACTGAACTTTTAAAGGTATCCAGAACCGTGCGTATCTATCCAAGGTTCTGGACATATTTTGGGAGATTTGGGGGGTTGAGTTACTCATTACCCCAACTTGGAAGCTACTAGCTGCCACTATCCTATTGAGATGTCCCACCCTCATCCCATGACATGCTTTTTCAAAAGTTTTCAATAGTCCGAGTCACATATAGTTTCTGGGTTTATTCTAAAATTTCCCTTTTACTTATTTGTATTGTGTTTTGTTCTGTTTTTAGGTTTGGGAAGTTGTGTCTAACAAACATCTCCCTAAACACATTTACATAATTTAGAAAAACAAAGCACAAACATGCTGACTAATGTCAGCTTTAAAAAGATTCTCCTAGGATTTGCTAGACATATTCCCTATTGCCATCCCCTCTGGCAAAAATCTAAGAACATCCAAAAGCTCCACTCTATGCTCTGCAGGTCAATTGAATAAAGGTTAAAATCCCAAGCACAGTCGTCTGGAAGGAATCCTCATAAAACAGAATAGTATTTTCACACAATAATCCATAGGATTGGGCTATAAAGTGCTTTCGGGCTAAATGAGAAAAAGAGGCTTTAAAATTATGGGGTTTCCAACATGGACCTGCTTAAGAATGTCAGTATCATCATGTTCTCCTGGGCTGCAATGAATCTAAGGGCCTTTCTGCACTACACTGTTATAGTGCTATTATTCCACTTTTGACATCCTATGGAATCCTGGGGTTTGGAGTTTAGGGAGGGGCCTTTAGAATTCTCAGCCAGAGAGCTCTTTGGCCTCAGGAAACTACAAACCCCAGAATTCCATAGGGTGTTGAAAGTGGAGTAATAGCACTATAACAGTTTGGTAAGGAAAGGTCCTAAATTAAACTTCACTCAGTGCAGAATGTAGTGGCTTTATCTCATGAAAGTGGTGATTATCCCATGAACACATTGCACTTCCACTTCATCCTGTGGATCAGTTTACTATTATTGCCTGGGCATACTCTAATTCATACTTTCCTGCATGTCCAATATATGATTCTACCCCCCTCATACCCCTCCCTATAATGCCTTGCAGTATAGGGAGTGTGACTTTTTCACATTTCTATTTGTCTGCCAGCCAGGCTTTCTCATTGGCTGCTCTGAAATCCCGGAACTTCCCATGTGAAATCTCTAAAGCTCACGCTTGTCTTTGGAAGTTTCATGATGTTTTGCTGCTGTGGCTAGAAGAGTATCTGGCAGCTGGGTTAATGCCGGAGGGAGTATAAGTAAATTAGGATTTTAAATCTTTGACTATTTTAATTTGAATCTCCTTTGTGGGTGTCAATTAAGGTATTGCTACACAGAGTCTCTGGATGGGCTTAAATAAGGTTCAACTGCTTGTGGTCATCTCAAATAGCTTTCAAGTGTCTGGATGTAGCCGTGGCTCAAGAGAGGAACGGGGGACTGCAGAGACCATTTTTGCTGCCCATCCGCCAAGAGCCACTCTTATTTCCGTGGGAAAATGCGTTAGATTCCAAGTCACAAGCAGGTTGAAAAACAGCCCTACTCTGCTATTTTCTTTTGTGATTTTCCATTGTAATGTACAACTTTCAAGTCTGATGTATTCGGCAGAAAAACCTTCCTCCTGACCTCCCTTTTTAAGCCAAAGTATAAGGCGATATCTGACCAATTAGGGAGGAGATGCAAGCCATATGCAAATCCATTATTTCTTCATCTTTTGATAGAAGTTAATGCCATTTCCCTTTATGTTTAAATGGCTCTTTAACCACTTAGAGATTAAGTGGAGATTTAAAAGAGTGAAAGGGAAAAAAAAACTTTAAAAGGTGTTAACTTTATCATGTAGCATAAAAGAAAAGATATTTAATAAGCCAATGGTACTTCTTGAGAACATTTTTTTAAAGTTTAGTTTTATAGTTTTGAGATAAAAAGATAATGCAAAAATATGTACAAAGTACCTTTTTGAAACTTTGGAAAAGGTCAAGGAGAAAATAGATGGATTTCAAAAGCTGAACTTTTCAAGGATTTCCTCTGATTTTTCTAAAACAAGTTAGCCTCTTCCTCCTCTTAATAGTTCTTCAATGCCTTTTTGGTAGCCAAAATCTTTGTTCTTTTTTTTTAAGCAGCTTTGTAACAGAAGAACTAAAAATTAATTATGGCTATGGAACTTTTTTACACACAAGAGTTTAAAAAGCACAGACGTAAAGAAGGGAAAAAGATGAGGGCCCATTTATCTTATATTGACAGGACTAGCTTCAAAAGATGACCTTGAATCATAATCATCCTAATGAGCTCAAAATATTTCACTTTAACAAGTGAAACTATAATCAAATCAGTTTCTGAAAGCTCTACTAATGAGCATTTCCTTTGATGAAAACATGGTTAACCGTCTTAGTCTGCAGGAGGTGCCTCTGCTATAAGAGGCCAGCACATGACAACTCATTAGCTGACCTGGGGAGAGACTAATTTGAATGCTTTTGATAAAATTTTCAAGGCTTTTTTTTATAACTTAAATTTCATTTTGTGCACTTTTATAAATACTGTAATGTTCCTCCTAAGTTGAGAAAAATGGTTAGGAAGACATCAAAGTCCTGAAATGAAGTTTGTTTACAACATTCAGTCCATGAGATGCACCAGAATTTTCAAAAGACTTTTCAGTTTTAGATTTGTTTTTTTGCTCTCCTACCCCCCCAATTTGGAAAGAACTGTAACTGTGCCCATGCTACCTGAATGCAAAAGATAATGGGCTTACCTAAACTCAGAAACAGAATCTCTGCTTCCTCTTCCTTTTCTCCCTTCTTAAAACACTTAAAACCTGATAGCATTTAACACCAGCAATATTTAAAAGTTACTACTATTTACCAAAAGTTACATCAGTTATCCTCAGAAAAAGCAAGGTGGCCTCATTGGCAATTGCTGCAATTCATTGGGTTTCTTTAAACTACCCAGATAACTTAAATGAAAGCTGATTACACAAATCCGGTTTACTACTGTGCCATTTTCCCCCAAGGGTTTCTTTATTAGGAGTCTGTTAGCTCCTGTTCTGCTTGACATGGAAAAGTCCTGTCTTCCTTAGCACTGCAGACTTGCTGTCAAAGCGTTGCTTTACACTGAAGAATTCTTCATTTGTTTTAAGTTTCAGTCACAGCCGGGTCTTGTTTTTTTTTCCCCAGTCATTTTTTTTTTGTTTTATCTTAAAGCTGGGAGGTTGTGTGTGATTTCTTTTTTGCTCCAGAGCTTAGAAGGGTGTTCTCCTCCCCGCTAAACCCCACTTTTGCGTTGTGTCAGTTTCTTCTCCTCACCACCTGTATTCTGTAGGATGAATGCACTTGCGTGTGCAACTTTTAGCTATTTAATCTATTCCCTTTACTCAAGATTGAGGAAAAGGATTGAGCATGACATCCTGGGCTTTTCTGTTCAATCTTTCTTTTTTTATATAAAAAGTGACAGCTGAAAAGAAATGAAGTTGTTTCTGTGAAATGCTCCCCATCTCCCTCAAGCCATCAAATAGTTTGAACCTGGGGCCCTCAGCACCCAAGCACAGACCTCTCACATGTGAACTGAAAATTCTGAGCTGACAGTAGGATTATGTTCCTTTGCTGAGGGACGTGCCCCACTTACTTTTCAAAAAATACTCTGGAAGACTTTTCACTGGCTTGAGTAATCTTTGGCTGAGGTTCAGTAAGATTACTTAATTCGCTACACAAAGAATCATGCCTGTGAATAGAGATGACAATTTCATAGAATCATAGAGCTGGAAGAGACCACATGGTCCATTGAGTCCAACCCCCAATTTAGTGATTCCCTGCCCCGTTTATTAAAAACTGAACAAGATTAGTATTGTATCACCAATGGCATCTTTCTTGTCTAGCTCTACATGGTAATGGACTAGCGTAATGTGGCAGGGTTGTAAGGGAAGGCAGATGTGACGGGTTTGCTTTATAAATGATGAATAGTGTGGCAAGAGTGGTTAGCTTGTCAGGCATGGACTATGAATTGTTGCTGGCATGAACCTCAATGGTTGATTTTGAGCTAGTCAAATGTGTTCGGTTAAATTTGCCTCACAAGTTTGTTGTGGGATAAAACACAGTATCTCCCACCTGTATATCAGCCTTCTTTACTATTTGTTCATTCTTAATTTTAGTATGTCTTCATTCCCTTTGTATGTCCTCTATCCCCAAGATCAAACTTCGTCTTTTCCATTGAAACAAGACCTTTTATGTAGTTTTGCCCGTGTTGCTATCATGAACGGAGGAATAATATCAGATAATGAAATGAAACCTCTTTGGCCTATCTCATTTTCAGCTGCTTGCCCATGAATCCTAGTTTACAGAGGGCAGTCTTTTGTTTGAAGGTGTCCTTGATTTAAAGGGCCACCCAGTTCATCTCTTTTTTGAAAGATTAAAAAAATAATAATCAGAAAGTAGAGCAGGAGTCTTGGAGATAGTCATCAATACTTAGCAAAATGAGGTACACAGGTCCTCTGGTCACAGTCTACTCCAATCTGGAAATGCATTTAGTATTTCTATTTAAGTTATAGCAATGATAGTAGAAATTTTCATCCAGACATATGAACAAGCATTGCGTGTAGACACAGGGGCATATGCATATTTTACGCAGTTTTGTTGTCTTCTGTTTTGGTGATGCATTTTATTTTTTTACATGGTCACTCCGCTGGTGCTATAGACCCTAGATATTGTGCCATAACCTCTTTCTCTCGCTTCACCTCTTCAGTCTCTTTCCAATTCTGTTTTAAGAAGAGCCTTGAAAGTTAATAAATAATTAGCAAAGTTATCGAAAAGGGAATAACCTCAGGTTCAACTTTCTTAAAAAATAGTTAAATAAAACATAAGGTGGTTTGGCACTTTCAGATTTCAAAAGCTACTTCCAAGAGATGAAACTCAGTGTGCTTAGATATTAAAGTCTCAGTCCTACAGTAATTGCCAGTGGGATAATACAGAATGAGAGATGGTAGGAAATTTAGAACTACCTTCTGAATTACACATGGATTTATCTGGATAAATGATAGAACACTATTATAAAAGTAGAATGGCATCCTATTTTTTTTTCTTTTAGTGGATGTGGGATGCCATATTTGTCTCCATTTGGTCAGCAGTCAACTTTTTCATTCCATGAAGAGCTTTGTGACAATATTACATAAAGGTGTGGAACTCATGTACACATAGCCATGCAGGGAGAAACTGCTTAGCATTCGTACTCTCTCATACATACACAAACATATGGAAGGACTGTACACAAGGAATGCCACTAAAGACATGCTGCAATGTCAGTCTAGTGAATTAAGTTCACCTACAATTTTGTTGGAAAACACACTATTCTACTTTCTGAAAGATAGGTTAAGGAAGATAGTATAGTGGTGATTAGCAACAAGTTTGTAAATGGGGCACTGTAAGAAAGGATGGAGATGGCATCTTTTTAGGTCAATTACCACTGATGTCACTTTTTTCCAGTTCCTTCTGATATACAAATACCTGTATTCTTTAAGGGGATAGTGGGCCAGAGATTTCTATACATTCTTCTTCTACTCAAAAAACATGCATTTCATAATTAGATCACAGAGAGGACCAACAGCATTTGTGGTGGTGGTGGTGGTGGTGGTGGTAGAACAGTGGGAAAAGTAGGTGGAATAGTGGTTCTGAAACTTCATTCCTCTATATATTTAGGACTTTATCTCCCAGAATTCATGACCGTTGCCCTGCTGGCTTGGATTTATGGGGATGTCTAGATCTCTCTTTGCTGAACAAATTGCTCCACATATCAAACTGATAAGAACATATTTGCCATGCGTGGCAGCTCAATAGTGCTTTACTGAACTTTTTCTTCTTCTTGTGCTTATCCACAATGGCAGAGAAAGACACTCTTGTCAGTCTGTATTAGTTTTAGTGTTCAGCCCCATTAATCAGAAATTTGCAGGTCTGCCATATAGTTTTGCTAGTTGTGCATGGGAGACCTGTTAGCAGAGTAAATTATATAAATACAAGGAAAAAAAAGAGCTTGTAAGGACAAATACTAAGGTAGTGTAAAAGAGGTGATGAATCAAAGCTATTAGGAAAGATTTTTATCTCTATGTAAAACTTAGTTCATCTATAATGTACAATGATGTGATTGTACATTGTGCAATGTGATTGTATTTAGAGATCTACAGTGGCAAATTTCCACTATTCAGTGTTACTTGAAGCAAAACATGTAGCGTTTTGTATAGAAGAAGTTACTCTTTAGTGTGAGTCATCTGGCCCTTAACAAATAATTTTCTCCAAAGAAACAAAGACAATAGTCTTAATATTAAACATTTCTGTTTTATAACAATATGCATAGTGCTAGCAGGATTCCTAACACTGGGTAGCAATTTGCTTTGTAAGAAGTTTCATGTGTTTAATGGCTTTTCCAAAAGTAAGTCTTTTTAAATGATAGTTCACTTTTAAATAAATTGCTATGCCATATCTGACCACAAATAAACAGGGTGGGAAGCTTAACAGCTAACAGCTTTCATTAAAACCCATTGAAAACCCATTAAGAGCAATTCTGTTTAATTTGCACTTTGGTAAAAAAGCTTTTGATGGAAAGAAAAATTATTATCAAAGACACCCATCCAGTGACAGGACAATGAAGATTAGTTTTGAGTAAAATGTAAATTTGGAGTCATTTACATAACAATCAAATTGCATGCCACT
This sequence comes from Cyclura pinguis, assembly GCA_030412105.1. NCBI lineage: Eukaryota > Metazoa > Chordata > Lepidosauria > Squamata > Iguanidae > Cyclura > Cyclura pinguis. The sequence goes on from CM059599.1 coordinate 179,556,440, forward strand.
GACAGCCTAATAGCAGCATGTACACTATAAACAATAAAGGGGAACAGAATGCCTCTCCAGGGAGCCCCCAATAAGGGACCTGAGGATTAACAAAAAGTTCCTATAGCATAAACTGACACTGTTATTTCAGAGGTGGAGGGATGGGGAAACGGTTTCGTTACCATACAAGCCAAAACAACAACAAAAACAACAAATAAATACAAACAAACTCTACACAGTTACTGAAATAGACTACAAAATTGCCATGATGATATATGGTATAGTGGTAAGACTCAGTTGATTTTTTTTTTAAAAAAACCCTCAACTAGCACTAAAGGATAGTCAGAAGTAATTGAAGAAGGTAAAAATACAAAATCCCCAGAATGCCACACCCTAGAAAGCTTCATCTTGAACTAGACCAAGATCATCCCATTTTATGGCCTGGCTGAAAGTGAAGTTTGCCTGCAACAGTAGTTTCACCCCCCCGCCCCACATTTTGGAAACAAATTCCCTTCCCCATAAAGCAAACGTAATAGTTTTTAGAAGAAAGTGTAAGGAACCAGTGGAGAGGAGGGATTGTTAGTGGTAGAAGAGGGCTTTCCAATTGCTTCTGAACTAGAAATGGTGGTTTTGGACATTATCACAAAAAAAATGATACTCTTCAAGTCTACTCAGGGAAATTAGGGCTTTCAAAAAGGAACTGTGAGCTGGTGTCCATTCTCCCATTCAAATGGTTTGCGCATGGAAGCTTCCCCACCACATACATTCCTAACAATTGGCTTCTGTTAAAAGTAATTTAAAAAAAGAGAGAGAGAGGGGGAAGGAAGACACTTGGGAAATATTTTACACACATTACTGTGGTGGGAATTTGCTTGACCATCAGCAGAACATACTTGAATTAAAAGGAAGACAAAAAAAAATCCTCAAATTCTTATCAAAGCTTAGAAAAACTGATTAAAAAAAACACAGCAAGACTAGATTAACAAAAATATATATGGGGATTATTTTTTATTATTGGTTTGAAGTAACTTTCAGAAAGTATTAAAACAAGCAAGAATCAGAGTGTTCTCCAGGAGTTGTTGCTGGACTGTTCCTTCTAGCAGCCCTGGCCAGGACTGCCAACAGGAAGAGGTGTTGGCGGATTACATCTGGAGGGCTGACCACCCTGCATTAACACACCTGCATACTACACAGAAACTAAAATCATGAAGCATAACTTTAATACTGAAAGGCTGACATTCTGCTGGTGACATAGGCAAACTTAACTCAGGGATATGTTCATGTATGTCTTCTTTTGGGTATGGTGCACAAGGAGCTGTTCTTCACAGTCCAAAACCTCCCCACAATGCTTTTGACAAGTCTTGTGGTGGTGGGGGAACTGCTACAGCTGTTCAGTGTTTGAGGGAAAGGCAGTGACCTTGGGAGACAAAGAAGTGGCTATCCCAGCTACAACTGTAGCCAAGGGGAAGAGAAATAAGGTCACTTAATTATTCTTGTCCTCACAGCTTAGATGAGCATCTTCTTGGTTGCCTGAGCTGCTTTCCTTTTCCTCTTCCAGCCAGTAAATGGCAGCAGTAGTCCCCCAGTAGTGCAGTAGACTTTACAAGTACTGTGTGGGGAGAGCTGTGCAGATCTGTTCATGTGAGGCATTGCACTTAAGTGTGGTGTAGCATCTAGCTGACAGGTATGTATAGGATTACACAGAATTGAAAAGAAAATACGTGGCGGAGATCTTGGATTGAGAGACATATCAGAAATTTCCACACAGACACATCGTATCTCTCCTTCATCACTCTCAAACCACCTATTAAGCTGCTGCAGCCACCTCCCTCACAGCTATTTACAGCTGGATGTATAGCAGTGGCTTCATCCTCTGGGATCTCCCAAGATCTTATAAAAGCTCTGAGAAGTAACTGTGCAATGTGTGACAATGTGCCAATTATCTTCATTTCCCATTAAATTTCATTCTTCCGGTCATTGATTCAATAGGATCTATTGCGTGTTCTTGGTTCATTGATTAAATTGTGTCTATTTATCTCAAACGGGTGTTCAAAAGCCAGGACTGGGTGTCTATTTGGACACACAACTATTACTTTTAAATGTTCTGAGGAACATCATTTCAAAGATGAGCTGAGAAGATCTCTCATGCTTCTAACAAGCTTCTCCTACCAGCACTCTCAACCCCTCCCCAAGACTGGTGTCAGGGAGAAAGTATTTTGAGGTGAACAATGGGGAGTTTACTTCCTGCCGCTAAGGTAAAAGACTTTGTTATGGTCTTTCACTTCTGAAAGCATCAGTCATAAAATCTGACTCTAAACTCTCTTGGGGTGATGCCCGGTTACAGTGCCGTCTCGCTAAAGGTGAGTTGCATTGTTTAGATGGGTTAATGCTGAAGAAAAGAGGGGACAAAATGTTTTACAGGCAGGATTTAAATATCTGAGTAAGAACTAATGCAGGTGGAAACTATATTTACCAGACATTCCTCCTGGCTGGCTCTTTGCAGACAATCTTGCACATGTCACGGCAGAACTCTAGAGAAAAATACATGTTGTAACAGATCTGTGCTGCAACTTAGGAGAGATTTAAAACAAATACAAAAACAAAAACCCCAAGGCTGTGCTTGTGGCTAGCAATGGATGAATCTGTCAGTTTTGCTTTCTCTCAAACATGAATTCTTCAAATCTCAAGTTCTTTCCATCCCACTTAGGAAGAAATGTGTATATTTTAGTAACCAGCTGTCTTTTTAAAGGTAAGTACTCAGAGATCTCTACCTGGATAAACAAATATGTCAGTTTCACATTTCTTACACCCCATCTTATCCTCAACTGTCACATTCTTTCCATCATACTTATAGAGAAATTTGAAAATTTTGGAAAACTCTGGTAAAGTATGAATTGAACATAATTCTTACTCAGCCAAAGAATTTATTGGGCAAATATCCTTTCCAAAGATCATCATTAGGAAAAACTGCACACTAACGATCTTATTAGATCTCTGACCAACCATTGACTGCAAATTGATTGTGAGGCATAGGTATTTTGACTTTCACAATCATACAGTTTCTCAGTACTTTTTGACTGAGCTGGGGTGGAGAAAGAAATGTTTGCATTGACTGGGGGAAGGGCATAAAGATAAGACCATGTAACCTGAGCAAATTGAGAACAGTCATTATTTATCAGTAGGCTTCAGTCGCAGAAGCTTGTGATATTTCTGTGTCTGGAACATCAGCTGGTAGCAGTGGCCAAGAAGGCTTTTCAGCAGCTCCATCTAGTGTGAAGTCTGTGGCACTGAATTCAGAACTGACAATCATAACTCATGATTTTATAAACTAAAGACAAGTCTGTACTCTAGTGCCATGTTCCATCTCTTCATTTTGAGAACTATTGTAATGCTGCAGTTCTGAAATACTTAAAAAACAATTGTGAGTATTATGATTAATATTAAATGATGGGTGCCGGTAACCAGAGGTGTATTATACAAAGAAGTTTTGTGTCTATTTTGTCTTGTGATTTTTTTCAGTACTATTCAGGAGGCCTATAACCCCTCCGTGGCATGGGCTCTTCATGTGGAGCTTGTGGTCCCTTCCTTTATATCTCAATGTGATTCCAAAAGGCAAATTCTCCCTCCCTCCCTCCCTCCCTCCCTCCTTCCTTCCTTCTTTCTATTACCTCTGAACCCACCAGGCCCTTGAGGCAATGTACATTTGGTCAAAATATTTAAAACATTAAATACATCACAAACAAATTAAAATCCATGTCTACTTCAGTAAAGCTGTGAAGAGAGGGCAACAGAAGCAGTGAAAGCCAACTTTTACTGCTGAAGTTCATCTTAAGTGTCTCAAAGGAGCACCCTGCCCCCCACTGGCAGTGAGATCCTCTGAAGCAGAAATGGTCATCAGCATCCAGTCGATCACCAACTTCAGGTATATCCTGAATATCATCATCTTTCTTAACTGAATTTGATGAGAAAGGGAAATCAACATCACTAGTAAACTCAACAAGTTGTTTCACGTAGGCATATAAGAGCACTGGAGACAAAAACAGTGAACCCATAGGAACTCTCTGACATATGTCATGGAGAATAATCCTCAGCATTCATCCCTTAGCATCAGCTTTGGAAACTGTCCGCCAGAAAGGAGAAGATCCTCTCCAATGTGGCCATCCCAGTTCTGCCATAAAGGTATTAAATGATGGGTGCAGGTAACCAAAGGTGTATTACACAAAGAAATTTTGTGTCTATTCTATCTTCTTGTGATTTTTTTCAGTACTATTCAGGAGGCCTATAACCCCTCCGTGGCATGGGCTCTTCATGTGGAGCTTGTGGTCCCTTCCTTTATATCTCAATGTGATTCCAAAAGGCAAATTCTCCCTCCCTCCCTCCCTCCCTCCCTCCCTCCTTCCTTCCTTCTTTCTATTACCTCTGAACCCACCAGGCCCTTGAGGCAATGTACATTTGGTCAAAATATTTAAAACATTAAATACATCACAAACAAATTAAAATCCATGTCTACTTCAGTAAAGCTGTGAAGAGAGGGCAACAGAAGCAGTGAAAGCCAACTTTTACTGCTGAAGTTCATCTTAAGTGTCTCAAAGGAGCACCCTGCCCCCCACTGGCAGTGAGATCCTCTGAAGCAGAAATGGTCATCAGCATCCAGTCGATCACCAACTTCAGGTATATCCTGAATATCATCATCTTTCTTAACTGAATTTGATGAGAAAGGGAAATCAACATCACTAGTAAACTCAACAAGTTGTTTCACGTAGGCATATAAGAGCACTGGAGACAAAAACAGTGAACCCATAGGAACTCTCTGACATATGTCATGGAGAATAATCCTCAGCATTCATCCCTTAGCATCAGCTTTGGAAACTGTCCGCCAGAAAGGAGAAGATCCTCTCCAATGTGGCCATCCCAGTTCTGCCATAAAGGTATTAAATGATGGGTGCAGGTAACCAAAGGTGTATTACACAAAGAAATTTTGTGTCTATTCTATCTTCTTGTGATTTTTTTCAGTACTATTCAGGAGGTCTATAACCCCTCCATAGCATGGGCCATAAAGATAGTGCCACTGGTGGTATAAAAAGCAGTGCCAGCCCAAAGTATCCCACTTTTATTATTTCACCAGTTTTGGGGTGGATGAAGTCAAAGGCATCCATTGCAGGGGTGGAATGTTGGGGGAAAGGCAGTCCTTTCAGGGGGAGAAAAAAAAATCATTTTGAGGGATTAGAGATAAACTTGATACTATAAAAGGCAAATGAAGGTGTCTTTAAGCATGAGTATCTCATGGATTCAGTGGGGGTTGCTTCATTCTAAAATTGGGGGCACCTTCTTCCCAGTCATGCATCACCTATTTCTTTCAAATTATTTTCATTTAGCCAGTGTATGGTTGACATTTCAAGGAGGTGGAGCTGGAACCAGGAGGCCAGCAGCAGGCCAAAGTTCTCCTTTGGAGCAACCCAACAGGATGCCATGCCATGAGAGATCATTGAGAAGAAAATTTGGTTACATCCAGTGGTCAGACTTCTCATTATTGCCTTCTCATCTGGTATTTGAGGGAAAAAAAAAAGACAAGAGTGTATTGGCAGAGTGTAGGGCCAGAAACATGCTCAGGTACTCCTGTGGCTTATATGGAAATCTATGTGGAAATCTAGTATGTGAAATCTATTCCTTTCCAAGAAGCCATGGAACATCTCTGTCACTTTAGTTAGGGACACTGACAGAATCCCCAGTCTGTTTCAGCAGCTCAATATGTCTACAGTTGATAACAGCAGTTTCCCAGACTAGGCACTATATGGCAGAAGGCATTTCGGTGGGCCATGGTTATGCCACATCCATTGTTGGTTACTTATCACTGTTCTGACACTTCACTGTGAATCTGTCTGGCAGAATTATAAGGGTAAGAACAATAGCCATATAACCTCCATGTTCAATGTTAGCAGAATATGGGAAAGAAAGAATATTTTTCCAAATCCCACTTCTTGAGATGCTTGAGATGCCAGGGAACGAAACTGAAGCATCTATTCCTCACCTGAGCTGCAGTTCTCTTGAGTGACTTTCTTTGAAAACAAGCTTGTGATGACCAGTTATTTTTACTACAGACTTATGCAATGGCTCTTATTTTAATTTGAACATTGTTGATTTTTCCTCAATTGATAAAAGAAGTCAAAAGTTCTGGCAAAGTCAGTTCCAGTTCATTTTTGAAAAACCTCATTAGCAGAGAAGGAAAACTGTGTGATATCTATCTACTTTTGTGCATGCTCTGCAGGTCAAACAGTTTCTACATCAAACCAGTTTATTTTATTTTATTTATTTTATTTTTAAAAGAGGAAGCCTGAAGACTTATTACTGCTCATATCAGTTGGTAACATGGGATTTAAGGTGTCATAATGATGATGAAAAGTTCCATTTGCTTCAACATTTTAACTGTGTATAGGTACATATTAGCCAGTAATAAAATCTCAAAGTAGCATCTTCAGAAAGAATGTGTGTTAAGAGGGGGCAATTAATGGTCAAGTTAAAAGGAAATTAAGTTATATTTTTTTCTGTATCTTAACTTTATTTTTTACAGAGAAAAATAAGTGGAATGTAGTTTCTGTCTTAAATGAAAAGAGGGGCTTTTGGAGAAAAAAAAGAGTAAAACTTTTCTGAGTTAATTGCTTGGGTCTAATTAGAGAATGTAACCTTTGGAGGAATGGTGGCTGTTGAAACTTGATTTTATTTGCATATATTAATATGTACATGGCAATTACACCCCCAGAGAAAGTACAGCTTGTGCCCCAAAAGCCTAGTTTTAAATTTAGAACCAAGGAAGAAATTCTAAAACAACTTAAATATTCTACTGGCACCACAGAACCATGAGACATTTTATGAAATGTCTACTGTGTTGAAATGGGACTTATCTGTCACACTGTCATCCATTAGAAGATGTCCAATTCCCGTGTAAGCATCTCCTAGGTCGGCAGAAATTTTCTACAGAAGTAAATGTTGGACATAATTTAAAATATGTATTTTTCAAATTCCATATCATAGATGCTTGTTATTTATTTTATATCAGAAAATACATGCTTAAGTGTCTTTTCTCATATTTTTGTAAGAGATTTTGAATTAATGTTGTTAATGTAATCCACTGAACCTTTCATAGTCAAAAAGTAGAGACAGCAAAGGCCACTAGCCATGTGGGGCAGTGGGGCTGGGTACTGAGGCCTAATCATCTTTGGCTTCCCCTTCCAGAGCAGAGGGGACCTAGCCATTGATCTCACCAGATTCTGACTGCTCAGCATGTCTAGAGACTTATTTCATGACAGAGACCATGAAGCCAGTTATGCTAATCAGACATACCATATAATGCTTCACTTGCTTTTTCATATAACTGTGCTAGTCATAGAGAATAATAGAAACATAGAGTTGGAAGAGACCACTATAATACTAGGCCACTGTCATATAAACTCTCTGGCTAAAGGCCCAGTTATAGGTGGAATATAGTTAGAATCATGGAATCATAAAATCTCATAGAATGAGACTCATGGACCATGTATTCCAACCCCCTGCCATGGAGGAATACACAACTAAAGCACTCCTGAAAGTTGGTGGCTATTTCTTATCTTGTTTAGCTAGCACTTTGATCTCTTGAATCAAACACTGTCACTATATGGCAAGGAATGTTAACAAATATCCTTTGCATTTATCCATATTACATTCTAAGTGTTTCAGTGCATATAGCTGATGTGCTTAAAAGAAGACTAAGCAGATATATAGCTGACAGTGAACTCAGCAGAGAAGGAGAGAAGAAGAGAGGGAGGAATCTTGCCTTTCCCAGTAGGCTCAGGCAAAAGTGAACAGCTGCAGCCTTTCCTGGCTTATGTGGTCCTCCCAGTTAATAGCTTTCTTCATCTTGAATGTGTTGCTTGACCAGACAAGTCCTAATTTTAATCTGTGAAATGTCGGAGGATATGTAAGACCCTATTGTTTGCAGTGGTTGCTTCCTGGTAAGTGGGGATTGGGGGACTTTATCTGTCCCTGTGTAGGCTAAACTAGGGCTATGAAGGGTCAGTAAAAACCTAACAGTCATGAGTGTGTAACTCCAAGTTATGGATTTGTAACTGCCATAGTGGGTTCCAGCCAGTGTGTTCATTTGTGTGGGATGTGTATGGGAAGGACAATCAGGTGTGTATATATGCATTTTGGCACCAACTCTTTTTGGATATGCTGCTTCTATGCGGCCCCTAATGTTTTGGTGTACCTGGAAGAGGCTTCCTTGGATGAAGAAGGAGAAGAGGAAAGCCAAGATAAAAGGAACCAGTCAGAGCCTGAAGAATTTGGCAGAAGCTGGCTGAAGCAGAACCCAGTCCATCTCAGGCAGCATCTTCAAACCAGGAGGAAGATATAGAGGCACTTGTGGAGCACCATAAATTAAAAAGTTAGTTGCAGAGGGGCAGCAACTGTTCTGCTCCACTTTAAAAGGAATACACTAAGCTAATGGAGCTAGCTGGGTGCTTTACTGCTGGCTATAAATTACTTCAGTCAAGGCCATTCTATTGCCGCAAATATACAGACCCAGCATTCTCTTGCAACGTTATGTGATGTATCTGGCTTTGTGGATCTCTGATCTTCAGTATGTATCTTGGATTAATATTTCTGGTGAATACTTTATAGGTTGTAGAGCCTGCCAGGGATCGCTTTTACTGTTTGGGACTCAAATTGTCTGGAACATACTTCTGCTTCCATTGAAACCATGTGTATGACCTGGAGCTAGACTGGTTTTCCCTACGTCTCTTCCTGTGGACTGTAGGTGCACTTACCTGGACACTTGCCAGCTTTAAACTGGGTGCCTGAATACTTTCGTCCAAGAGAAAGCAGCCCCAGTGGGAAAGAATCTCCACCTGGTCTAGAAAAATTGGATGTGAGTAGGTGGTATAGGCAAGAAAGCAGGCTTGCTTCCATATAAAAGGGAAAGATATTTCTCTTCAGAACCTGTTATTTAAAAAACGAATATGGTCCATTCTTGGAGCATTTTTGATAAGTAATAGGAAGGCTACATGTGAGTGATCAGAGGGATGCCTCTGAAAAGTGCCCTTGAAGAAAATAGATGGACTGTACATTAGTGCCATGTTGAAGTTAAATTTGTCATCAATGGTTATCAAAAAGGAAGAGCAAAATGAGACACTGGCTAATAAAGATGTTTGTTTTCCCATCTGTTCCAGCAATGTGCAAAGTTGGGGGATGTGCCCTCTTCTTTTTGCTCTTATTGTGATCCCAAAGAATGTAGTGATGTTAGCTTTCCTATAACTTGATTTCTTCATAGGATATGAGCTAAATAAATAAATACTGTTTTCTTTTTCTTTTTTTAAAGAATCACCATTTCTTTTTGCAAAACTGGCCATAGTTATAATAAATTGCTGCAATATAAGAACCAAACTGCACAAATACGAACACCTTGACAACAGCATCTTGTTATTATCAATATGTTTTAAACTCTCCTTAATACCTTGAGTGCTGCATTAAAATGGAAAGTAAAGCAGTGTCTTAGCAATTGCTATACCTACAAGATTTCTTTATTACTTTGTCCACAGATGTTTGCCTTGGGTGAGTGACTGACAATATCTAAAAGATAATTTCAGGTCCTGAAGAATTAAACACAGGTCTATTTTTATGAGGCAGGATAGATTGGAAATCATCTTTTTTGTCTTGTTCTAATGAAATTGGAAATGGAAAGGATGTGTGTCATATGAGGGACAAGTGTCGTGAAGCCCATCTGAATTATGCTTCATGCCTTACTTTATAGCCTAATGTTCAGCGATATCCATTTTTTCTTGGCAGTCTTTTGCCCATCAAAAACAAGTTATTGACACTTATATCTTGAACATAAATCAGATCTGGCAGTAAAAGTTAAGGTGGGGCTTCTCTGAGAAAGTGGATGATGTGGGTCTAATAACATATTTGTTTTTCACCTCTAGGATATCACTTTAATACTATTCAGAAACAATGGCAGAAAATCATTCCAATTAAAGGTTCTTAAAATATGAGACATAAAGCACATCCAGGTGATCTCATTCTGTCATGTGTGTCAGAGTAGGCACCACAGAATGAAGCAGAAATAGCTTCAAATTTAGCTGTCTTAGCATATGTGTACAAGGAAATTGGATTTGCTTCAGTGGAGTCAATTAAGAAGGGCTCTCAACAAGCTAGGGTTGAAGTGCATTGACAGGGCACTGGGAAATGGGAATATCTCCAGTATTGATTGACATAGACCTGGGTACAAATGGAACTTAGCAATCTAGTTTCTGACATTCATTTCCCCCATAACTGAAAAATTACAGTAATGTATAAAATGATAGTGGTTAAAACTGAGAGAGAGAAGAAAATTTGGTTGAAGGGGGAGCCTTTTTCAAATGTTCGGTTTTACCATGAACAAATTATTGAACAGTACCAGAGGTAAGTGTAACTAAATTTGATGAGGTAAATGGGTGTAGCATTGCAGCTTAAATCTGTTTCTCTGGGAAAGTGTACCAAATAATAATACATGCTTTAGTTTAGAGACAGAAGTAGTATAATTGGCTTCCATATTTAATTCTGTGTTTAAAGCTACTTTAATGCCACTTCGAATAAAATTCTACCTATGTAAGCACCCATTTGTGAAGAAAAGCATGTTTTCTTCCTGTTCTTTAACGGTTTAATATTAGTGAAAAAAGAGTATGTGGAAGACATGTGTGAGCAATGAATATCTCCCAACCGATGTGCACATAGGGTTTGTTTGCTGCTCTTTCCTTGATGGTTAGAATTACACGTTGACTAGGCAGGAGACTTATCTGCCAATGTTTTTATTCGGTTTCCATTAGAAGTAATTCCTGCTCCTCCTGCTCCTCCTCCTTGCATATTGTATTTTTAATCTTGAGTTTGTTGTGGTAGGTTCTAAGCTGCCCAAAGGGAGCCAATGTGTTGTGGTGGATGAGTGCTGTATTACAACTCTGGAGACCAGTTTTCTAATCCTGTCAGCCATGGAAACCCAATAGATGACCATGGGCAAATCATACTCTCTCAGCCTCAGAGAGAGGCAAAAGCAAACTCCCTCTGAACAAATCTTACCAAGAAATCCCTGTGATAGGTTCACCTTAGAGTCACCATAAGTTCAGAAATGACTTCAAGGCACAAAGCAACATACTGCCCAAAAAATATTTGTAATAAAAAAACCCAGTATCATTCTAAATTAACTTTTTTTTTGTCCTCAGCAACATCAGCATTTTGCCAAATTATTTTGCTATATAGTGTCATCACACTCTCACCTAAATTATATGATCCTTGTCAACATTTCTCCATGAAAGAGAAAAAAATCTCTAGCAATGGTAGATAGAACAGGAAGCAGCAGGAATGATAGAACTAATAGCTGGAAACTTGCACCACAAAAATATTGATCATGAATGCTCCTCCCTCCCCTGTACTGCCACCCAATCCACAGCTCCCCCATTCACATGCAAAATCTGAGTGAGCTGACAGTTGAATCATACTTCAACAACTAGAGCAGGTAGGGATGTATTCCTATCTTTGATGAGAAATTAAATCTCAGCATTGAAAACGTGAACCACCACAAGATTCTTCACGTGGAAGATTGTGTGAAACATTTGTGAAAATCTTTTTTTGTACTGCATAGAACAGAGCTTTACTGAGCAAAATATCTTTAAAATTTCACAAAGTTCTGATTTTTTTTTAAAAAAACCCATAAGCCCATCACCAAAAATGTTCAAAAGCTGCTGTAATTTCACAGAATAGGTAGGAATCTGTTAAAATATTTCATTTTTTCATGCAAGAACAAAGATAAGCAAACATATAACTACAGTGACAGGGCAGTAAGTCCCACTACACCAGAGGAAAGAGGGCTACCTTACAGGTTTCAGGGCAGACTGTATGATGCACTGGACCTTTTCACACCAGACCTCAATTGAGGGATGCTCTGACATCATCATGGGATTGTCAATGGCAGATTAGGCTCTGTATGCAGCCTCTTGTCTTCCGCAGGCACCTGTTCATTTGTGTGATAACTGAAGCCCCTGCCAGAGCTGTGGATGACGGGGTCCCTGTTGCTCAGGGTGGAGATGATGAGCAGCAACAGCAGCTGTTGGTCCCTGTGGCCCTGGCTGGAGATGAGTCCTGCAGCTCAGGAGCTCCCCCTGCTGCCATGGATCAAGCAGGCACGGACATTCCTCTGCCTGCTCCTTTAGAGCAACAGGGATCCGATTCTGAAGAGGCTCTGGAGCCTGGATCAATAAGCCCCCAATCAAGGCAGGGACTCAAGAGGGCTGTGCAAAGTGTCAAGGTCAGAGACCTGGGTGGTGAGCCAGCCAAGTCCAGCCAGGAGGAGACAAGCATGCACTTTACACAAGGGAGTTCATTTACCAGAGTGTCAAGCAAAAGCCATAGTCAGAGTTCCAAAAGCCAAGGGTTAAGAGTCCAGAGATCAATTCAAGGTAGCAGGAACCATGTGTTGGGAGCAAAGAACAGGCAAGAGGCAGGCTTGTAAGAAGTTTGCCACAAGTAAAGGAAAGCTTCCAGGCAGGCAGTTACATAGCCCAAGACACAGGTGTGGCTAGTCACTGCTTCTTGAACTTCATCAAGGAAGCCTCCCTTTGCTCAGCTCTCTTGAATCTCTGCCTTGTTTGTGGACTGATTGGCACAGGCTCCAAAGCATCTTCAGAATCGGATTCCTGTTGCCCTGAAGAAGCAGGAAGAGGAACGCCCGAGCCTGCTTGGTCCATGGCAGCAGGGGGAGCTCTTGAGCTGCAGGACTCGTCTCCAGCCAGAGCAACAGGGACCAACAGCTGCTGCTCGTCATCAGCAGCTCTGACAGGGGCTTCGGTTATCACACAAAGGGAGGCTTCCTTGGCTAAGAGAGCGAGTGTGAGAGTGTGCGAGAGAGGGAGAGAGAGAGAGAGAGACAGTGAGAGACAGCAAGAGACAGCGAGAGAGAGAGAGAAGATTAGTCTGGGATGACTTGTTTTTGAGAAACCCATGTTGACTTTTAGTGATCAGTGTATTCCTTTTTAAGTGCCTACAGACTGTTTAATGATCCGCTCTAGAATATTTCTTGGTATCGATGTTAGGCTAATTGTTTGGGTCCTCTTTTTTCTCTTTTTGAAAATGGGGACATTTGCCCTCCTCCAGTCTGCTGGGACTTCATCTGTTTCCAAGGAATTCACAAAGATTATTGCCAGTAGCTCTGAGATTACTTGTGTCAGTTAATACCTTAGGATGTATGGTAGTTCATCTGGCTTGGAGACTTGAATTCATTTAGAGTGCCATGTATTTCTGTACTATCTCTTTACCTATTCTGTGCTGCATTTCTCCAACCACATCATCTGCTCCATTTTCCCCAGGTCAAGCCCTGTTTTCCTTTTGGGAGAAGACCGGGGCAAATAACAAGTAGCATTTCACCATTTTTTCTGCACAGAGGCCCTACCATTTCTTTGTTCTTCACTTTGCCACAAACATAACAAAAAGGTGTTTTTTATTCTTTTTAACTTTTCTGGGAAGCCTGAGCTCATTCTGCACCTTAATTTTTCTGACCTTCTCCTTACATGTGCTAGCTATTTGCTTGAAGTCCTTGTAAAACATGGAAAAAACCACCGCCCGTCAGTGCCGAGTGCAAAAGGTGCACCCAGGCCTCACACCCAAGGCCTGCCCAGCCTGACACCTCTTTGTGATTAGAACTGAACAGCCAATGAGATCTCTGAATCAAGCTAGGGCCAGGACAAAAGAGTCTGCCTCAGTTCTCCCTTTCTGAGAATGCAGTCCCTTCCTCACTCTTGTCCCCCCTTGGCTTCTTCTTTTCAGGACCGTCCCTCTTTACTGTCTTTCTTAAATCTGCCCTTCTCCCAGATGTAAGGATCAGCAGTGATTTATATTTTCCAAGACTGTGGTACTGTTGGCAGTAAGGTTAAGATGATATTATTCGTAGCGTGTATATTCCAGGATTCAGAATAGACTCTGGGAGACTGTTTTAAAGAACACAGAACTTCAAACATTTATTGAAACACTGTTGCTTACATTTGTTTTGTATCTCAATGTTTACAAACAACACACCATTCTTCTCTCTCTCTCTCTCAATTCATTCACTTTCTCTCATACACCCAATTTCTCAGTTCTCTCTCCCATAGAGCTCTTCAAATCTCCAACCTCTCCCAAACACACCACAAATCACACTCCTCTTCAAACACACACCAGACAGTTAAAATCCATTATTTTCTTCTTTCCACCAGCCCCTCTCCTGAGCTATCCAAGGTTCCATGTCACCATCCAATCAGCTTAAACACTCTCAGTTGCCAAGGAGGCTCTGCTGTCAAGACCCCCTCCCATCAGGTTCGTTACAGTCCTTTTTGGTCATTTCCCCCTTTCTCCATTTCTTGTACCTGTGCATTTTAAATCTTAGCTCAGTTTAAATGTTTTTAGACATCCATCCTGGATTCTTTAGACACCTCTCATTTTTCCTCCTCATTGGAATTGCTTGAAATAGTGCCTTCAATATCTCACTTTTAAGAAGTTCCCATCAATCATGAATTCGTTTCTCTTTTAGTATTCCTGATCATGGGATCATACCTGTCATGAGCCCGGCTGAGCAGACTACCGACTCAGACGGGGACTCTGAGTTAGACGGGGAACCCCAGCCGGGGGTGGATCTCTGGGAGGGAGAGGGGGCTCCTGCAGAGGCAAGGGAGGGGCCTGCCAGCGACCCCACAGCGGTCCCTGAGCCAGTACCTGCAGCCGATGAGACCAGTGCTTCGGGCTCAACAGAAGCTGCTGTTCCTGACTCCAGCCCGGAGTTTGCTGCAGACCCTCCCCCCACGTTCCTCCAGAGGTGGCGAGAGAAGGAGGCAGTTCGCAGATCAAAATGCTTGCAAGAGAAGCATCTGAAGTCTGAGGGCCTTCAGCTGTGAGCTGGGCCAATGGATGCTTGATCAGCCCAGCTGGGTTAAGGACTATGTATTTAAGTCAGACGCTGGGGGGAGTTGGGCACGGGGCAACAACCATCTTCCATCCAGGAAATCTGCATCCTGTATTTTCTGTTCCAGGCCAGCCCTAGCTGTTGAGTTTGCTGCCTCTTTTCATTTGGGTGATGTAACCTCTTGTTTATTTTACTACTTATTACTAAAAGCCATACACTTTGGCTCCTACCTCCGTTTTCTGCTTAAGCCGCTGCCTGACATTGACAATACCCAGTATTTATCTAATTTTGCTAAAATCTGCTTCCTAAAAATCTAGAATGCATGCCTGACTATTTTTAGCTTCACCCTTTCTGCTGTATAACAAACTCCAGGAAAACATGGTCACTCCCACCAAAGGCTCTTGCCACTTCCATCCTACTAACCAGGTCATCATTGTTGGTTGAGATCATGTCTAAAATAGCTGATCCCCTTGTTACCTCTTCCACCTTCTGGAGAATGAAATTGCTTGCAAGAGAAGTGAGGAATTTGTTGGACCTTACATTCTTGGCAGAGTTTGACTTCCAACAATTATCAGGATTGTTGAAATCTCCCATTCTGTCATCTGTTCCAGGAAGACATCATCCAAGTCCCCAAGTCTGGCTTCAGTGACATTGCTGTTGTTTTTCTCCCCCTTTATTTTTACCCAGATGCTGTCAAACTGGCTTCGAGGATTTAAGTCATGGATCTCCTCATAGGTGTATACATCCTTGACATATAGTGCTACTTCTTTTCTGTTTGATCTGTTTCTCTGAAATAGGCTATACCCCTCTATTGCTACATCCCAACAATGAGACTTATCCCACTGGGCTTCAGTGTTGCCTAATATATCATATTTACTTTGCTATGCTACAAGTTCAAGTTCATCCTGTTTATTTCCCTTGCTCTGTGTAGAAGCATCTAAGACCATGAGTCACTCCCCCTAGCTGCTTATTTAAATGTCTTTATCTCCCGTTGTTGGGTTCCTGTACTGTTTGCCCCATTCTTGCCATAAGATTCAGATTATTATCTCCAGCACTTGATGAACTCCTGCCCTCAAGAATACTGTCTCACCCTCCCCCTGATTCAGTTTACATTAGGTTTCTGAGATTCTTAGCAAAAACATTCCTGCCAACTGCTGTGAATTGCAACCCATCACTTGCCAGAAGTCCATCTTCATGAAACTGTGGACCATGGTCCAAGAAGATGAACTGTTCCTGGTGGCACCATCTACAGATCCAGTTGTTCACCTCCATTAATTCTTTTCGCTTCCTGAGTCATGTCCTTCAACTGGGAGAAGGGACAAAATGAGAACCTGTACATTAAGGTCCTTCAGCTTCCTCCCCAGAGCCTTAAAATTGCTTATGATCTCTTGAAGGCTGTGCCTTGCAGTGTCATTGGTTCCTGCATGGACCAAAAGGAAGGGATAATATTCAGTGAGCTTGACCAATTTTGTCAGCAGCTGTGTTGCATCTGGATATTTGCCCCAGGGAGACAGCATACCTCTTGAAACATCCTTTAAGGCCCGCAAACTACTGCTTCTGTCTCCCTCATCAGGGAGTCCCCTACCTACCACCATATGCTTCCTTTGGCGATTGGCTGTTGCCAATCCTTGTTCTGAATCTTCCAAGGACTGACACTGTTGCTCCTGCCCCTGCCCATCGTCAACACGGATAAGAGAGAGAGAGTTCCAAATTGATTTTGTACCTCCAAACTCAGACAAAGATCCCTGGTCCTTCTACTTCTATGTGTCACATCACTCCAAATGTCTACCTCCTGAGTTTCGGGACTGACCTCCTCCTCAGACACATCCCCTTTGTGTTCATCCTCCAGTACAGTTTGCTCTGCCCTGCCCAAGGAAACCTCATGCTCCTTAATATGCTGAAGAGTATACATGGGTCTCAAATTGCTGGACCTTCTTCTCCAGCAGGGCAAACAACATGCATTTGCTTCAGGTGTATCTATCCACATCCTCCGGCAAGAACACAAACATACCACAGCTGTTGCAGGTGACTACAGCAGCTCTCTCAACATCCATATTCAGTAGTCTTAAGCAGACACTAAAATAGGATTCTGGGCCTCCCCTGCAAATACCTGCACAAAATGCTTGTTGGCCTTGCTGCTTGTTTACCAAGCTCCAGGAACTGGGGCTACAGTAATATAGAGAGCTAGTGGCTGCTAGCTCCTTCCTGAACCATGTCTTTGAATCACTTCCTCTAGACCTACACACAATAGAACAATAGAACCCTTCTGAGCATGCAAGCTAGCCTGCCTCAGGTCACACAAATAATCATCCTTAACATAACAGACACAAACTCACCAAAATACAATAGAACAAGAAAACCCTAATGAATACACAAGCAAGGCTCCTTCCAACTCACACAAACACCCTTGCCCCAACAGACACAAGAGCCTCAACCCAACAAGCTCTCCCAAGAGACTCTCAGGGAGTGGGGAGGTTTAACCCAACAGACACAAGCTCATGTTATGCTGTCACATCCATGACACCTACACCAAACAACTTACTGCCTGTTAGCTGAGCTCATTTTTGCTAATTTAATCTTACATTTTTCAGGCATTCTTTGTGGCTTTTAAGTCTTCCTTCAATTTCAGGAGAATATGCATGTTGGGTATTTGCCAGTAATATAGAAAGATAAAGATGAAATCAAATAATAATATTAATTTTTAATAGATTGTACAAATCACCTTTCAAATATTCATTTAGATTATCTTAAAGAGAGGAGAACTAATGGTTCAGTTGCTTAGAAAGGACAGATTACCTTTGATCTAATAAAGGTGGGTCAAATATCTTTGATCAAGGAACAGCAGTATGCAAAAAGCAGAGCCTCACTAGTTAATTTTAAAGATAATTTTAAAAAGTTTGAGTATTCTTTGAGACTGAAAAAAATGTATTTAATGATGCTCTTCAATGGCTTGGCAATAATTTTAGAATACAGAATGAAAAAGAACTGTTCAAAATAATTCCCTTTTACATATAATGCTTTAAGAACTTGATCTGAAGTTTTTGAAAAATAGCTCTATTTATCTATGTGTTCTTAAAAGGCTCCTGCTATTAAATATACAACTTAGACATAGGCCCTTTCCACAACTCACCTATTTTCGGCGCTGGGGTGTGGTGCTCATGCGAGCTGCCTCTGGAGAGAGGCTCTCGCTTCCCTGCTTCTTCGGCTCTGCACGAGCTTCCTGCTCATGCGAGAGCCCTGCCTCTTCCTTTTGCAGTGCAGCCTGGGACCTTCCCAGGCTGCACTGGACAGGAAGTGCGACTGGCCTGGCTCCCGAGGCTCCATACGCAAGGTAAGTGCGTGCGGGGCCCCAGAGCGATGGGCAATTGCGCAGCATTTTCAGCTTCAAGCCAAAAATGAAAAAATGCATGAGTGGTCCGTGTCAGGCCCTGGAGCATTGCACAAATGTGAGTGTGTCATGTGGACCGCTCCTCACATGTGCGTGACACTCAAGCGGCCCTTTTGCATTGAAAATGCTGTGCAAAAAGGGCCTTAGAAACTGTTCTGTAGGAGCCAGTTGTCAAAATGGGGCTAACTGCAAACTGCCATTTGTGAACCATTTGAGGAGAGTACCAGGACTCAAATTGTTTACCTGAGGATAAATGGGATAAAATCCCAACATGGGTATGAATACTGAAAGAACAAGTCTTGATTCCAACAACAGGGTTATCAAACCCATACACGTTGCTCAATAAGACCAAAG
This sequence comes from Cyclura pinguis, assembly GCA_030412105.1. Classification (NCBI taxonomy): domain Eukaryota; kingdom Metazoa; phylum Chordata; class Lepidosauria; order Squamata; family Iguanidae; genus Cyclura; species Cyclura pinguis. The sequence continues at coordinate 179,575,090 of CM059599.1, forward strand.
TAAATTAGAGGTAGTAATTACATTTTACTTTCGAATTCCCCATTGAGCCCAGAGTAGAAGCAACCCTGGCTTTTCTTACTTATTTTTACCCCTAAACCTTTTGGCCATTAGACCCACTGAAACTGCCCAGCTCTGCCTTTCCTAGCTTCTGCCTGCTGAAAAGCAGTCCTGATTATGACAGGTCGAAATTTACCATTCAATAGGAAGGAACAAGGAAAAGATATGAGGATGGGGGCAAGTCGTTGCAATGGGTCAAGAAGCCAATTCGCTGGAGTGTGTCCAGACTCTCCCCCTTCAGAACATGATCACCCTGCTCCACCATCAAAATTTGGCAGCATACTGGGAAGACAAACTTTAAATTGATCACAACATACTAAGGTTGTGATTTTTTTTTTGTCCGATGTAGTGCTGTTTGTTGTCAGCAAATATCATGAAAACTCAACAAAACAAGTATTCCCTGATAGACTTAACTGGATTCCCCATCTTACCATCAGAACTCAGAACATCTATGTAGGGAGGCATCTATGTAGTGACAGAAGATGAGACTCCCAGGTCAGATGGCACTCAACAAGCTACTGGGGAAGAGCTGAGGACAGTTATGAATAGTGTTGTGGCTAACAACATAACTGGACTCAACCCGAAAGGACATTCAGCTGTTGATGTGCTCAGAGGTGAAAGGAAAGTCCAAAGTTGCACAACACACATTATAGGAACATGGAATAGATGAAGCTGTCAGTTCAGCTTTGCTCTCCTTTGCTATGATTTTAAGTAGCTGACCTATGTTGATACTTAAATGGGCTTTACTGTGTTTTGAGGGGATGATGGGATTGGCTGAGAAAGAGAGTGCTGGATATGAGGAAATGTTATTGTAACAGTCTGTAATAAGAACAGATGCAGCTGCAAGGTTATACTGCAGGCATAATGCCGAATGAGAAAATGGGAGAGGGACAGAAGAGCCTGAGAAAGGAGTTGTTATGATTAGCTATCAAATAGAATGCTAGAATGCTAGCATGCATTAATTTGAAATGTTACAGCTTATAAGATGCTGCAAATCCAATGCAGTTGGTGTGCAGTTGTCTCTTTGATGTCCTTGAATAAAGCTTTTTGAAAGCCTGAAGGAGATAATTGGCAGCTGTAAGATTTCTTGCCTTTTCCCGAGGGGTCCTGGTCTGTGAGGAGATGAGGACCAGGATGATGGCAGCCACTTCATCCGGGGAGGTGGGAATGTGATGGTTCCTAGGTAGGGAATGGCCCCCACCCCACAACAGTGATGGAAGATCCAGAAAAGTTACCACCTCCCCCAGAAGTGTTGATTAGTGAAGTGTTCATTTCCAAGGACCTACCACATGGATCAGCTTAAGAAGGAAGTACCATGGCTAATTGCCAAGGTGACCCCAAGGGAATCTGCAGTGCCTTCCACAGAGCACAGGACTCTGGGTACCTCCTCTTCAGTGAGTGGCTCATAAAAGTAGTCCCAGGAGTGGTGTGGCCTGTAGGCAGAATTAAGGGAAATGAAAAATGTAAAACAAACATTCCTGAGGGCTGGATATATTTGAGTGGACTCTGATGCAAGACCCATCAGCCACCCTCAGAGGGAGTGTGTGCCTGACTGGGAGATCTGTGGAAGACAAAGCAGAAGGTGGAATTGGCTAAGCAGTGGCAATAGGAAACCTTGCATCAGGGTGGAGAGATACAGTGGGAGGCAAAGAGCCCAAAGTGAGGGAATACCAGATGGGTGGCTAGTGGCATGGGAGCTACAACAGTTGGGATGAGGGTTGAGAGACCAAGGTGGAACCAGTTCATTTATTTGTTGTTAGCAGTGGCAGACAGTAAGATGGAACCACTGGGAAATGAACCACTGGGACACTGCCTCTCCTGAGCACCAATGGGAAGGCAGCGCCACAGAGGTGTACTGAAGCTGTGATGAGTGGAGGTAGCCCCCCGTTTGTTGTGGCAGTCAAGTGAAGGCACTCAGGGGGTGAGGGCAGAATGGACCCTTAGGCTGTTCTGGATTTAGACTGCACTCACTGCACTCTCCTTAAGAACAGGACTGATATGCAACAAAAGAGAAAAATGGCACTATTTGTTCGTTATTTATACAATTCCTCAGATGGTTGGAAGCATGGATTAGTCTAGAGAAAGTGGTGTGACCAATTGGAGAGGTGATGAGGCAGATCTCACATCGTTCCACAACATAATCAATACAATTCATCCTAACATACAAGTTGACCTCCAATTCAGCCACACAGGGGTCCATTTCCTGGACTTGACGGTTTTCAAGGCAGGAGATCAACTCATCGCCACTCTGTACAAAAAACCTACAGATGCCAACACATACTTTAGGTTTGACAACTCATATCCAAGTGCTCTGAGACTCAGTCTCACTGATGGTCACTTCCTCAGGCTTAAATGCAATTGCCACAATGAGGAAGTTTTTAAAAGGGAGTCCCATATATTATCCCAACAACCTTTAGAGACAGGTTATCCACAAAGGGTAGTATCTCAAGGGTTTGCTAAGGCAGTGGGCAGCACCCAGTCTGAACTACTGCAAAAACAGCACAGATTATTGTCCAATAACCTCCATTGCTGTCTTAAGAATAATCATATATAACAAAAAAACATACAGGGGTTCATTAGAAAACGTTGTTTTTTACTAGATAACATTTCAGGGTGCAAGGAAAATCCATAAATCTCCTTTAAAAGAACTAAAAACATCAGAGATATTGTGGTCATCTCAGTTTCAAGGACTCAAACCAAACATCACAATCCAAAATATTAGATGCAGGACAGAACACCTCACAGAACACCATCCTTGTGGACATTGTGTATATTGTAAATAGGCAAATCCTAATGCAAAAGAAATACCATTTAACCTACTCTAGCACTTGCAATAGTAGTTATGTGATATATGTTATTCAATGCAAGTGTGAAAAAATATATGTGAGAAGAACATCAAGACTCTCCCTGCCTTCTGTCTGTCCTCATTAACATTTCATCATCTTTTTAATGCTGTGGACCTATTGTTTCCTTGTTCTTCTTCTTGCTTCAAACACAGCCACCACCGCCACCACACTTTTTAATTTTTTTTTTTAACATTAGTCAGTCTGAACAAATGCTGGGCTTTAGCTGTTACGATTTCCCCTCCTCACAAGTATTGGTCTTTTCTATTCCTCTTTGGTGAATTGCCCATCTTCCAGTTCATTCATATATATATATATATATATATATATATATATATATATGTGTGTGTGTGTGTGTGTGTGTGTGTGTGTGTGTGTGTTTAAAATGTCAACTCATCTGACAGTTCTTTGTACATTCACCCTGGTTTCTTTAGACACCTCTCATTTTTCTTTCTCTTTGTATTCAACTGTGCCTTCAATATCTCATCTTTGAGAAACTCTTATGCACCATTAACTCCCTTCCCTTTGAGAATTTCAGGACAAGGGATCTCATCCAGTATTTCCCTACTTTCTTTATGTGTATTTTTATTGAAGTCCTGAGTGTATGTCTGACTAGGTTTAGCTTCCCCTTTCTCTATAAAACAGTTCCTAAGAGGGATCTCACTATTTCCATCTTGTTGACCAGTCCACATCTGTGACTTGGGATCAAATCCAGAATAGCTTGTTGGTTGGTTCTTCCACCTTTGTACAATGAAATTGTCTGCAAGGCTAGTCAGGAATTTTCTGGCTCTTATCTTTTTGCCGAATGTGACTTCCAACAAGTATTGGGATGGCTGAAGTCTTCCATTACTACTCTATTTCTTCTTTTTGAACGTTCGTCATTTGTTTTATGAAGGTATCATCCAATCTTCAGTCTGACTGGGGGACTGACAATACACCTGCACAATGAAGTCGCTACTATTTCTTTCCTCTTTAATTTCTTGTTGGTGAATTGGTAGGCAGTACACAATCATGGTGAGGTGATGACTTCATCCATATAGCTCTTGACAGAATAAATCTCAGTGTTATGTTTTCCATAAACAGGACTAAAGAGTGAGATCAAGATTATACTCCCTCTCCTCTTCCCCTTTTTAACTGATGGAAAAGGGAGTCTAAAGATATGAGTGAATTTCTCAAGCTCATGCAGTAAGATCGTGTCTGAAGTGCCATCTGGACCAGCAACCATCCTATGCTGAAGACTGTTAACAAAAAACAAAGTGACCAAGTATTTTGAAAAGACTTGTCTCATTCTTGCCACAAAGCTTTGGCATGTGAGTCTTCTTTGTGATTCCCCCCCCCCTTGCTTTTCTGTGATGGTTGCCCCTGTTTTCAGCTTCAAGCCTAATCTAATCAGCAGAGGTTTCTCACAATTTCAATCTCTCCCTCTCCTGTGATGTTTAGACATTAATTTGCACTTTTCATATACCTAGAAGCAAGCATCTGTCTGGTAGAAAATAAAACAAAATCCTCCAAGTAATAGTCGAGTAGCCTCTATAGGAAAGGAGAGATGCAAAACACCCATGAAACTCAAAACAACCTATTGCTGTTGGTTAAGGAGTTCTCTATGGTACGTCTACCTGCAAAATTTAACACGTGGCAGAATAAAGCGGCATTTCATATGCCCAACAGAAATGCTGGCAAGTCATATTTTCATTCTTTTTCTATTATTCCAGTTCTATTTAAAAATAAAACAAAAGAAAAAAACAAACAAACTTGTCACCATAGATTTTAATGCCTGGGAAGAAAAGATGATAAAAAGACGTTGAGCTCTTGTTTTTCCTAATACTTGTTTAGAAAAAAAGTTGTTTGAGTGCACTGGTTTTCCTTATTGGTGTTACATTTCTCTTCCTTGCCCTTCTTCCTTTTTCCCAATTTCTGAATCGCTCTTTACTTGACAGACAGTAGCCATATGATAATGTTGCTCTTTAATAACAGTTTGGAAACCTTTGTTTTCCATAGCAGAGCACCACCAGGCACAATTTGGGACTAGTTATTAAAGACAAACTAACATCCCCCAAAGATTTTCAAGCATGTCATGCCAGAATATGGAATTTTAAGCATTTCCCATTTCCCATAATTGGATGCAAATGGCATAGCAAGAAGGAAGATTGTTTCAACAAATATAAGAATTAATGCAATTTATTTGAGCAAGTCTCATAGGAAAGGAATATAGATTTTATGCAAAATCTTGGAGACTAAAATCAGTACTCATACATATTGCTTGAAAACCACTGTCCCATGTTTGAAGACAAGACTGGAATAAAGTGAGAGCATGTTTGTGTGCAGAGGAGCAATCATGGTACAATTCATCCCTAAGCATAGGTTTAATTATTTGGGAAATGGTACATATATACAATTATAGAAATAGGTTAGCATCCCTCTCATGAATTGTGATGGGTTAAGTCAGACTCACACTATCACAATTCACTTTGATGGTCATTGGGCAATGACCTGAGGTTCCCTGAAAACCTAGCTTTTAAAGAGTGCACGCCCCCCAACACAAACATTTCCATGTCACTGGCAAGCAGGGTGATGAATGGGGACACATTCAATTCTTTTCCTGTAGCTTTAGATGCTGGTTACAACATTCCCAGCTACTGAAAAAGAGGTGACTGCATCCTTGCACATCATCCCATATTCTGGCAACTCAGAAATGACCATGTTGGGTGTGTGTGCATAGCATAAAAGTAGGTTTTGGTAGATACACTGGTAGATACAGCTGCAGTAACATCTCTGTAGCTATGTCTCCCAACACAAGATCTCAGCATAATGGGAGAGGGGGTTAAATACCACTATTTTGATGAAAGATTCATGAAAATTCACTTAGCCTCCTTTGTAGAAACAGGCATTATTTGACAATGGTGAGAAGACAGACAGATTACATGTCTAGCTGACTCCACAGTCTGATCTCCATGGAAATTCTAAGGAATATGTTCTCCTTTGTGAAAACCCACATTCAAAAATCTGCCTACAGTATGAGATCATTGAAAAAGAACTAACTAGAGAGGGAAGAAATATTTGAGATTATATTTTAAAAATAGTCAAAAATATGTTTTTTGGGTGCCAGGAAAGACTGGCAAGGAGCATCCTTGACAGGTGACAATAATCACAGCATGGGACTTATTTCATAAAAAATTCATGTGGGTATTTTTGCACAAAAAACATCATCTCTGCGCAGGTTGCAGCATTTTCTGAACAGAAAAGGAGGCTTTCTGTACAAAACAAAAAATCCACCTGTAAATTTCCATGAAGAAGATTTCTGCAGAAAAGCATTTTCTGATTAGAAAAAGAAAAAAAAATGCAAATTTTTCACAGAATAAGTTTCAAATTGCAAATAATCTCAAAAAATGGCACAAATTGTGAAGACCTTTTTGAAGCAAGAAGAAAATTGCTAAAATTACTCATAGCTTTTTCAAAATGAAATTAGCAAATAAATACATCCCAGAATGAACACATCTTTGGAGCTTAAAAATCTCAACAAAAAGCTACATGAAATCAATCCTACTTTCAAAGGAATTGGAATATAAAAACAAGTTTTTAGTCAGATGTTCTATTAGTTTTACCACTGCCAAAGTATTTGTTATTTGCACAAAACTGATATTTTTCCAAACTGTTTGAAAATTTTGTCCCTTGCATTTATTTATTTTGATTAATAACGTGACCAGGATGGTTTTACAGTACTGTGAATTAGCTGTGAAATACAGCATTATAAAATATGAAGTTCAGTTTTTCTCAAATAAAGATGAATATCTTCATCATATTGAAGATTACTCACAAGCTACAGCGACTACAAAATATAGCTGCAAGATTGTTAACAACACCTAGTACCACCTTTCAAGGAGCTGGAGTGGCTGCCAATTCACTTGGAATTCTAATTCAAGATGCCGGTTATATCATTTAAAGCTGTGAATGACTTGGGACTTTGACAACTGAAGGCAGGCCTGCATGAGAACTGATATCTCTTGTTGGGGCCCTGCTCCACATCTCACTAGTGGGAACAATACATCATGCAGGCACATGAGAGAGGAGCTTCTCTGTGGTGGTACTGCACTTGAGGAGCCCTGGACAAGCCTCAGAGGAGGCAAGTTCTGGTTGTTGGGGATTCCTTGCTCAGAGGAACCGAACCAGCAATTTGCAAACCTGACAAGTTCAGTCGAGAAGTCTGCTATCTTCCTGGGACCAAGATCAACCACATAACGGAGAGGCTAACCAGGCTGGTCAAGCCCGCTGACCATAAGCCTCTCATTTTGGTTCATGTCGGAACCAATGACACTGCGAGGCACAGCTTTTACCACATCGCAAAGGACTACGAGCTTATGGGGACAAAGCTTAAGGACCTTGTTACGCAGGTGGTCATTTCATCTCTCTTCCCTGTTCAAGGATATGGCGCACTAATAGCAGAGGTCAACAACTGGCTCTGCACATGGTGCCGCCGGCAATGGTTTGGGTTTTGGGAACACAGCCTGAATTTCCATGAACGTGGGCTTCTGGCAAGGGATGGGCTACACCTCACAAAATTTGGCAGGAATGTTTTTGCAAACAGTCTCGGAAGGAGGATTAAGAGGTCTTTAAACTAAGTTCTGCTGGGGAGGGAGACAATATTATTCAGGGCAAGGACTTGGCGAGTGCAGGGGGAAAAGGCCCAAATGATATTGGCCTAGTAGTACAAGCGTCGAATAGGGGGAGAGTAGAAACTATAGTACAGGACTTGCAGGAAGGGCCTGGGGACTTAAGTGTCTCTACACGAATGTGCAGAGTATGGGAAACAAGCAAGATGAACTTGAACTCCTAATACAACAAAATAAATACGATTTGATAGGCATCACTGAGACCTGGTGGGATGAGTCTCAGGATTGGAATGTAGGAATAAAGGAGTATAGCCTATTTTGTAGAAATAGACCAAACAAGAAAGGAGGAGGAGTAGCCTTGTATGTCAAGGATGTTTTCACCTGTGAAGAGATCCAGGACTTAAACCCAGAAGGCCAGGTCGAGAGCATCTGGGTAAGAATTAAGGGAGAGAGAAACAATAGGGATATTCTGGTGGGGGTTTACTACAGACCTCCAACCCAGACTGAGGACCTTGATGACGCCTTCCTCAATCAAATGACTGCACATTCAAAAAGGAGAGATACAGTAATAATAGGAGATTTCAATTACCCGGATATATGTTGGCAGTCAAACTCTGCCAAGACAGCAAGGTCTGGCAAGTTTCTTGCTTGTCTTGCAGACAATTTCATGGTCGAGAAGGTGGAAGAGGCCACAAGGGGATCAAATATTCTAGATCTGATCCTGACCAACAGGGATGACCTTGTTAATGAGGTAGAAGTGGTTGGATCTTTAGGGGGGAGTGACCATGCCCTATTGGAATTTGGCATTCAGTGAGAAGGAAAAGATAAGTGTAGCCAGACACTCATCTTAGATTTTAAAAAAGCGGACTTCTATAAACTTAGGGAGCTGCTGGCGGAAATTCCATGGTCAAGAATAGTGAAAGGGAAAGGAGTTCAGGAGGCATGGGAGTTCCTTAAAAGGGAGATACTGAAGGCACAGTCTAAAACTGTGCCGATAAGCAGGAAAAATGGAAGGCATCTGAAGAAACCAGAATAGTTGACTAAAGAACTCTCAGTTGAGCTAAGTGTTAAGAGAAACATGTACAGGAAATGGAAGAAGGGGGAAACCACCAAAGAAGAATTTAAGCAAGTAGCCAGGAGATGTAGGGAGAAGGTCAGAAAGGCTAAAGCACAGAACGAACTTAGGCTGGCCAGAGACATTAAAAACTATAAAAAGGGCTCTTTTAAATATGTCCGCAGCAAAAGGAAAAAGAAGGAGACGATAGGGTCGCTGCGCAGAGAAGATGGCAAATTACTAACAGGGGGAAGAGAAAAGGCAGAACTACTTAACATCTTCTTTGCCTCAGTTTTTTTCCCAGAAGGATACAAGCACTCAACCTGGCGGTTGGGGAGCAGGTGAGGAAGCATGGGAAATGCGGCACATAATAGGTAGAGAGGTGGTACAGGAATACCTGGCCACACTGGATGAATTCAAGTCTCCAGGGCCAGATGAATTGCACCCTAGGATATTAAAAGAACTGGCAGAGGTCATTTTGGAACCGCTTGCTATAATCTTTGAGAAATCTTGGAGGACAGGAGAAGTTCTAGCAGACTGGAAGAGGACAAATGTTGTCCCCATCTTCAAGAAGGGAAAAAAAGAGGACCCAAATAATTATCACACAGTCAGCCTGACATCAGTACCCGGAAAGATTCTGGAGCAGATCATTAGGCAGTCAGTTTCTAATCACTTAGAAAGCAACGTGGTAATCACGAGAAGTCAACATGGATTTCTCAAAAATAAGTCATGCCAGACTAATCTTATCTCTTTTTATGATAGAGTTACTAGCTTGATAGATGAAGGGAATGCTGTAGATGTAGCATTTTTCGATTTCAGTAAGGCCTTTGACAAAGTTCCCCATGACATTCTTGCTAAGAAGCTAGTAAAATGTGGGCTGGACAGGGCTACTGTCAGGTGGATCTGTAACTGGTTGACTGACCGTTCCCAAAGGGTGCTCACCAATGGCTGCTTTTCATCCTGGAGAGAAGTGACTAGCGGGGTGCCACAGGGTTCTGTCCTGGGCCCAGTGCTGTTCAATATCTTCATCAGCGACTTGGATGAAGGAATAGAGGGCATGCCCATCAAATTTGCAGATGACACCAAATTGGGAGGGGTTGCTAATACACCAGAGGACAGGATCAAAATTCAAAATGACCTGGATAGATTGGAGAGCTGGGCCAAAGCTAACAAAATGAAATTCAACAGAGAGAAGTGTAAGGTCCTACACTTAGGTAGAAAAAATGGAATACAGAAATATAGGATGGGGGACACGTGGCTGGATAGCAGTACGTGTTAAAGGGATCTAGGAGTCTTAATAGACCACAAGCTGAACATGAGTCAGCAGTGTGATGCGGCAGCCAAGAAAGCCAATGCAATTCTCCGCTGCGTCAGTAGGAGTATGGTGTCTAGATCGAGGGAGGTACTGGTACCACTCTACTCTGCTTTGGTTAGACCTCATCTTGAATCCTGTGTCCAGTTCTGGGCACCCCAATTCAAGAAGGACATGGTCAGGCTGGAGCAGGTCCAGAGGAGGGCAACCAAAATGGTGAGAGGCCTGGAAGCCATGCCCTATGAGGATAGACTTAGAGAGCTGGGTATGTTTAGTCTGCAGAAGAGAAGGTTAAGAGGTGACATGATAGCCATGTTTAAATATTTGAAGGGATGCCATGTAGAGGAAGGAGAGGGCTTGTTTTCTGCTGCTCCAGAGACCAGGACAAGGAGCAATGGATTCAAGCTGCAGGAAAGGAGATTCCAAGTGAACCTCAGGAAGAACTTCCTGACAGTCAGGGCTGTCCGGCAGTGGAATCTGCTGCCTCGGAGTGTGGTGGAGTCTCCTTCTTTGGAGGTTTTTAAGCAGAGGCTAGATGGCCATCTGTTGGGAGTGCTTTGAGGGTGTTCCTGCATGGCAGGGGGTTGGACTGGATGGCCCGTGTGGTCTCTTCCAACTCTACATTTCTATGATTCTATGATTTATGGAAAGCCTTTCCTAAAAACCTGGCTGTTTATTAAAGGCTTTAGGGCTTAACTTTAATTTTTTTAAAGTGTAAATGTACAATGTTTCAAACATTTTAGCCTTTGTGCTGTTTTTACATGGCAATGTATTTAATATGATTATTATCCTATTTAAGTTATCCTGTTTTTAATCTGGAATTGTTTTGAATTTTTTCATATTGTTTTAATTGTTCAGTACCATGAATTCTCATGATAGAGGACAGGACAGAAATATTTTAAAATAAATAAATAAATAAATAAATAAATAAATAAATAAATAAGACTGAGGAATAGTGAACAGATGAATTTTAAGGCTCGTTTCCCATTTCCTCATGCCCTCTAGCCGAAATGTTCTCAGAGATGAGTATGTAACTCTGGCTCCAGCTGTATTTTGCTGCATTCCCAACATGGCTAATCCCAGTCTTTTCTACTGTTGAACAGCTTACAGTAAAGTTCTTCCTAATGAATAAGTTGAACCTCTTTTCCTGTAACTTGAATGCTCCATCTTTGTGCTCCATCTTCTCAATGGTATCCCTGCCAATATTTAAATATAGTTATCATGTCACCTTTTAGTCTTCTCCAAGTGAAACATATCCTGACTGTTCCTTATAACATGGTTCCCAGACTTTGATCACCCTTTTCCGAATACAATCCAGCTTGTCAATATTCTTTATAAACTGTGGTGCCCAGAACTAGACACTGTATTCCAAGTGAGGTCTTACCAAAGCAGAATAAAGTGTCACTACTACTTCTCTTTATCTGAACACCATGTTCCTACTGAAACACATATTCTGCTTTCAGGTGTCACCTATATTGTATTTGTGCACTTTTTTTTACTGCCTAGATGTAATATCTTACAATTTTTGCTGTTCAAATTCATTTTGTTAGTTTTGGTCAAGTTCTCCAATCTGTCACAGCCATTTTGAATTCTGATGCTGTCACTTGGGGTATTTGTTGTTCCCACCCAAAAAATGTGGTGTTATCTGAAAATTTGATAAGCATCCTTTTAAAAGCAGTTAGTCAACACTGGGCCCTGGATAGAACCCCGGGGCACCCCACTCATCACTTCTCTCCAGAATGAAGCCCAACCACTGGCAAGTACCTTCTGAGTTCTGTCAATCAACTGCAGATCTACCTAACTGTGATACTGTCTAGCCCACAGTTCATCAGTTTGTTTGCAAGAATATCACAGAGGACCTTGTCAAAAGCCTTACTGAAAGTAAGATACACTACCCCCATAGCACTCCCCTGATCTACCCAGCTTGTAAACTCTATTTAAAAAAGATGAGATTAGTTTGGCATGACATTTATTTGAGAAACCAATGTTGGCTCTTTATAATCAGTTTTCCTTTCTAAAAGAGCACAGACTCACAGTTTTAATGTTCTGTTCTAGAACCTTTTCTGATATCAACATCAAGCTGACCGATTGGTAGTCGCTCTGGTTCTCTTGTTTCACCCTTTTTGAAGATGGAGACAATATTGGCCTCCTTCAGCCTGTTGGGGCCTCTCCAAGAATTCTCAAAGATTATTGACACTGGCTCTGAGATTACATCTGTAAGTTCCTTTAGTACTCATGGACGCAGTTCATCTAGTCCTGGAGACCTGGATTAATTTAGGGTAGCTAGGTATTCCTTTACTACCTCTTTACTTATTCTTTGCTGCAATTCCCTTATTGACTCATTTGCTCTGTTTTCACCAGTTAGAGCACTGTTTTTCTTTTGGGAGAACACTGGGATAAATATGATGTTGCACAATGTGACCTTCCATTAACATTGAAATTGCCAAAAACAACAATAAAAGGGGTAAAAATAGATATGTTTAATGATATGTATTTATCTTAGAAAATATCCAGTCAAAACAAATTAGAGATATTTTAATCAGATAACACCTTGCAAAATTATAGTTTTGTCATAATAATTTTATGACACAAACAGCCATTGCTACAATCATCAGGAGTTAGACGGATAATCAGATGAAAAGTTTTGTGGTTTGTTTCATAGTGATGTTTCAAGTTACTGGGTTTGTAATGACTGAATGACACTTTGTAGATAATGCAGAAAGGTTTACCTCTTTAATGGTGAATGCAAAATCTTCCTCCCACTCTGACTTAAATTTTCTGTTTTCATCCTCATACTTTGGCTTCCTACAATTTGATGACACTATCTGCCTTCAGAAAATTTCCACATACACTTCTTAAAAAAATAAATAAACAATAAGCTCCAACATGTACAATGTAACCAAATGCTACAGCACCCAGAATTATCCTAACATGCCACTAATTTTACTGCCAGCAATGTAGCCACACATGCCACAATTACATGGTTGCACGCCACACCCACTAAAACAATCACTGTCACTACTAGCTTGTATGATTATTGATTCCGCAACACAATTTCTTTGTAATCCTTGCTAATCTGAAATTTCTTTAATGTCTGACTCAAATCTGGCATTAAAATTAGGATTTAAATTCTTAAAACATATTTACTCATTATGAACATTAAACTTATATTTTAATCTAGTGGACTCTGAGTTTATGCCCAGTAAATAATTATAAAGCTTGAATTTTTTAAATTTTTTACCTCTTATATGAATTGTAATGCAAAAAAAAAAAAAAAAAAAAAAAGAGCTCAGCCAATATCTTTCCACAAGACACACATTATATGTCAAAGAGCTGCACATGGCTCTTAGGATATAGATTGACCATCCCTGCTGTAAAGATACTGTCAAACCCACTTTTATTATTTTTAACCTCTCAAGTGACCCTGAGCTCATTTTGGACTTTAGCTTTTCTGACTTTCCCGCTACAACAATAGCATGTTTGTTTGTGTTTCTTTCTTCCTTGGTGATTTCTTATACTTGTGTCTTTTAATCTTAGCTCATCTGAAAGTTCTTTGTACATCCATCCTGTTTTCTTTAGACACCTCCCAGTTTTCTTCTCACTGGAATTGTTTAAAACTGTCTTCAACATCTCATCTTTAAGAAACACCCATACATCATGAACTCCCTTCCCTTTGATCATTTCTGATCATGGGCTTTCACACAATATTTTCCTAAGCTTTCTGGTATCAGTTTTCTTGAAGTGCAGACTGTATATCTGAATATGTTTGGTTTCCCTATATACCATATAACAAAAGGACATAAGGATCCCACTACATCTACTGTGTTACCAAACTCATCTGTTAGTTAGGATCAAACCCAAAATAACTGATGTGTGTACTGCCTCTCCCATTGGTTGAAGTTTGAACCACTTTAAAATCAACCTCATCAAGAATACATTATTTCACCAGTCATTGGTAGCACTGAGCAGGCATTTTCTATGAAACCCTCGACTGAATCTGTAAGCAAATGCAATTATAAGCTTACTAAGGCTCTTTCCACAGTAGCCTCCCATTCCGGCATGGGGACAGGAGAGGAGCAAGACTGCAATGATGCTTCTACATGATGTTGTCACAGCCCAGCTCCTCTTCCATCCCCAGGTGGCATGATTGTGGATCAAATCACTGATGGGTTTTCCCCATCAGTGACATGTGATTGCAGCACCATCCCACACTTACCTGTCCTGTGGAAGGCCCAGAAGCATGATGGTGGCACTTCCTGCCCCAGCACAGCCTGGGAAAGTGCCCAGCTGCACTGCGGAAGGAAGAGGCATGTCTGTCGCATTCTCTCCCGCAGGGAACCAGTCCAGTCCAGAGGGAAGTGCTCCTGTTGCACCTCTTTCCTGGCAGAGCCACTGCTGGATCACCACCAGAGGACCATGCAAGAAGGTAGGGTGAGGAAAGGACCTAATTACTCAAGATACAATCATTAACCACAGTTCTGTATAGCTCAGTATAGCATAGTAGTTATTCATGTACACTTACACTAGGATGAGACATACACCATCTTGTCATCTTACTAAACAGCGTCTGCAGCCACCTAAATGGTTGGCACAATACACAGTGACAGGAGTCCAGAAGTGTCTGGTTATGTCCCTGTAGTCAGACATGAAATGATTACAGCAGTGCAGGGACCTCCTGAAGACCCTGGCAGATGACAGTGCTGATGCCATCATTTCATATCTGGCTATGGAGGCACTGTTTAATAAGTCTGGGTGCTTATGGGTGCTTATGTCCTTAACAGAATGGCACCCATTGAATGTAACCTTACATGCTATGCAGAAAGTTCTTTTCTGATGGCACTCCATAGCACATCCTACACAAGATTAGAAAGGTTTCCTTTTTTTGTTTTGTTTATTGTTTTGTTTGATTTTATTTTTATTTTGTGTTTGTCTTGTTTCTTTGTTATAACTGAAGATTTTTTTTAAAAAAGAAAACCCTATGTTTCCCTAGCGTTATAAATATTTGCAATATTTAACAACTGCATAATATATGTTTTAATTTTAAATTTTTGTGTTCTTTATAATACACATATTTTTAGTTTTTGTTGTTACTGTAAGCTTTAGGAAGTACCACAAAGATAGCTTTATGTTATTTAAAAAATTCGTTGTTTTAAAAATAAGTGCAGCCAATGAGGTTTGCAATTTTGCTCCAGTGGTTCAGTGTGGAGAACCTGGATGTACATAGCCCTCAAGTCCTTTCTTGCAGATACAGCTTCATAAGTGAATTAACTGTGAGTCCATCAGTGGTGGTTGTTGATTTCCATGCAACCAGCCACCAGCCAAAAGACACAGCTAACATGAAGATAAACATGATAAATGGATTGGTCTTAATTAGTTGATGTCAACTAAGGAAAATTAATATACAAGATGTATGTTAGTGATATGCAAGTACACTGAAAACCCTGAGCCTCAGTCCAAAGTAGTTTGAACTGTTATGTTGTTATGTACAGGCTAACACATATAAAATTTAGTTATGTTCACACCACAGTCACGCACATGCTGGTTTCATCTCTGTTGCTGGGGCAGGCATCTTTTGTCATTTTTACCAGCATTTCTGACATTTGACTCACTGCTTGGATTATGAGATTCTTCAGAGGACAGAAATAAATAACTGGTCCCTTTTAAGAACAAAGGCTGAAGTGAATATATTTAAAAGCAGCACTGTGTTTTGATGTTATTATAGCAATCAAAGTCATAAAATCATAGTACCCAAGCAATAAAGCATGACATCAAAGAAAAAGCTGACTGAAGGCAATATGACAGCTCAACAGCTCGGCTGTATTTATCGATGTAATTTATGATATTACATATGCAAAAGACACAGCACATATGCATATATCATAAATGAAGGTATTGTAAGATTCACCAGTACTTAGATGTCTGGTGAGTTGTGTTCTTTTATTAAAAGAAGCAATGCAAAAATTAATAATGTTGAACCAGCCGTGCTGCATTTAAAATATGCTATACGTTTTGTGGAGAGCCAGCATGATGTACTGGTTTGAGCATTGGACTATGATCCTGGAGACCAGGGTTCAATTCCCCTCTCAGCCATGGAAACTACTTGGGCACATCACACACACTCAGCAACCCCCCTGCAAAAAAAAACCCATGATAGGTTCACCTTAGGGTCACCATAAGTTGGAAACAATTTGAAGGCACAACAACAACATTTTGTAACTCTGGTAGAAGGAAATAAGACCTAGAAAGACTATTCATGGTTAAGAGTTGAATATAATAGAAATTATAAGTCTTGCATGTCTGTGTTAGATCCTGCAACACCTTTGAGACTAAATGAGAGAAAGAAGTTGGTAGTATAAGCTTTCAAGGTCTTGCCACAAACTCAGATACCAACTCTGTCTACCCATCTACCTGGGCAATGTCACCAGAAGACTTTATCACATATCACCCACAATATTAAATGCACTGTCACTTGTTCATTCTCTAATGTGATATGTGCCACCCTCTGTCAACAATGCCATTCAGCACTCTACACTGGGTAAACTAGCCAGTCTCTGAACCAGAGGATAAATGGACATAAATCAGATATTAGGAATGAGAATACACATAATCTAGTTGCAGAGCATTTCAGTTTTCCATCTTGGACCTCAGAGCAAAAGCCCTTGAACAAAATAAACAACAACAACAAAAAGGAAGATTGGAAAGAGAAAACAGCAGAATTGGAATATATCCACAAACTCCACTCCATTGACAGTAGGTCAAAGAGAGACAATAGTTTCCTGGCATCATGAAGCCTCCTTTAGCCAGAGTATCACATCTCCTTTCTGGTTCCCAGCCAGAACTGCACTACTGTCCAATAACTTCCTCCATCATTCATATGGAGATCTAATCACCTTGGCTTTAGGCAACATCTTTTCTCCTGCTGTTGTCCCCCAATGACCATTGTGAAAATTGAACTTTCTCTACTACACTGTTACAGTGTTATTGTTCCACTTTCAACATCCTATGGAGTTCTGAGGTTTGCAGTTTAGGGAGGGGCCTTTAGAATTCCCAGCCAGAGAGCTCTTTGACCTCAGGAAACTACAAACCCCAGAATTCCACAGGGTGTTGAAAGAATAATAATAGCACTATAACAGTGTTGTGTGGAAAGGGTCTTAGAGAAAGAAGTTGGTAGTATAAGTTTTTGTAGACATTAAGTCTACTTCATCAAATACATAAAGTGAATTGCCTAGGAACAGATCTTTATAGCTAGGAAGGAGGGGGTGGTATATATGAATAGCAACAGAAATGCAAAACTTGTGGGTATGGTGATGAGTTGACCATGAACATATTTCCAGTCTGAATCTAACTTTAATAAAGATAAGAAAACAACAACAAAAATCAACAGCTGTTCAGAGCTTAGATATATCTGCCTATAGATATAGATATATTGTAATACATATAAATTGTGGTAACTGACAGCTCAGTTGGTGCAGCCTGAGGATGTGGACAGGATCCTTGAAGAAGTAAAAGCCACCTTATATATACTGGATCCTTGCCCTTCTCGACTTTTGAAAGCAACTAGAGGGCTTTCTGGGTAAGAGGAGTGGTGAATGCCTTGCTTCAGTAAGGAAAGGTTCCAGCCATGCCTAAAAGAGGTTGTGGTGAGGCCACTACTAAAAAAGTCCTCCCTGAAGCCCACTGTTTTGAATAGTTATTGGCCAGTCTCCAATAGTCCATTTCTCGGCAAGGTTCTGGAGAGTATGGTTGCCTCCCAGCTCCAAAGGTTTTTAGATGAAACTGATTATCTAGATCCATTCCAATCTGGCTTCAGGCCTGGTTACAGGATGGAGACAGCTTTGGTTGCCTATGCCAGGAACTAGATGAGGGAATGTGTCCATGTTGGTTCTGCTGGCTTTCTCAGCTGCTTTTGATACCATCGACCATGGGATCTGGGATGGGACTTGGGGGCACTGTTACACATTGCTTCTGGTCATTCCTGGAGGGTAGAACTCAGAAGGTGGTGCTGGGGGACTCCTCTTCAACTCCCTGGCCATTGGACTATGGAGTCCCTCAGAGTTCTGTTTTGTCCCACATGCTGTTTAACATATACTTGAAACTTCTGAGAGAGGTCATCTGGAGTTTTGGGATTCTGTGTCACCAATATGCTGATGACACCCACCTCTATCTCTCCTTTCCATCTGATCCTAAGGAAGCTATCCTGGTGCTGAGCCAACGTCTGTTCTCAGTAATGGACTGGATGAGGGCAAAAAAATTGAAGCTGAATCCAGACAAGACAGAGATGCTCCTGGTCAGTGAAAAGGCAGATCTGGGAATAGGGCATTTGCCTGTGCTGAGTGGGGTTACTCCCCCTGAAATCTCAGGCTTGCAGCCCTGGTATTCTCCTGGACTCAACTCTGAGCCTGGATGCCCAGGTTTCAGCAGTGGCCAGGAGTTAAAACTTGTGTGCCAGCTGCTCCTGCACAGTTAAAACTTGTGTGCCAGCTGCTCTTGTTCCTCAAGGTGTTAGATCTGGCTACAGTGACACACACCCTGATTACATCCCGGTTGGACTACTGTAACGTGCTCTTTGTGGGGCTGCCTTTGGAACCTGTTCAGAAACTCCAGTGGGTTCAAAATGTGGCAGCTGGAACGCTGACTGGGGCCAGTTACAGGGAACACATAACTCCCTTGTTAAAACAGCTTCTCTAGCTACATGTTTGTTTCTGGGCACAATTGAAAGTGCTGGTTATGACCTATAAAGACCCATATAGCTTAGATCTGGGCTATTTGAAAAACTGGATTCCCCTATATGAACCAGCTAGAGCCCTAAGATCTACAGGGGAAGGCTTTCTCTTGGTCCCACCACCATCCCAGGTTCGCCTGGTGAGGACATGGGAGAGATCCTTCTCAGTGGCTGCTCCCACCCTGTGGAATGCTCTTCCACAGGAGGCTAGGCTGCCCTCCTCCCTGCTTTTCTTTTGTAGGTAGACCTTCAATGGGTGACCTGGAGACCTTTTCACTCATTTTTAGCTGTTTTTAAAAATCTATTGTTGCTATATAATTTTATGTGTTTTTAATATTTTAATTATTTTTATGCTTTTTATGTTTATTTTATGTTTTTTACCTGTTGGAGGCCACCTTGGGTCCCATCTTGGGAGAAAAGCAGCATACAAATGCAAACAAACAAACAAAAACAAATACCTTTTGCAAATGTCTCTTTAATCTTTGAGCATCTGATGAAACAGGATGTAGTCAATGTAAATATTTATTACACTCAACCTGTTAATTATCTGAATGCCACAAGATTTCTTTTCTATGTGCTTCATGAAAATTGACAATAGTATTGCTTTGGAATTCTGAAACACAGGCTCTGAAGCAGTGAGAATCTATATTTCTGTATCTGTGTCTCTTTATAACTGAGCTGTCCCCTGGGAGGCTTTGGGCTTTGATGTAAGGTAGAAATTAAATATTTTGAGTAGTACTATAGTTGGTTAAGGCTGAAGAAGGTATAAACCAGAGAAACCTCAGGAGATACCAGGGAGTGAATAGGGTGGATGAAGATCATCCTTCATTAATGCAAGGGACTTTAAATGCCTGCCCTCTGTAACCTTGAAAACTACAAATGTGTATTTTTTAAAAACTGAAAGGAAACTGGTGATTACTGATCTGTCAATTTCAGTTTCTCTCAGACTCTTATTTTTCTAATATTGAATTTCTTTCCACAACTGTTTGTTAATAGTCTATAAGGTCTGAATGAACACTTTCCACATTTTATTCTAAAATATGAACATTTGTACATTATAAAATATGAACATCTTCCTAATAGGCATGTTTTTGTATATTTTTAATGGAAGACCTACCTACACTTTGAAAACTAAAGGATAAGTGCACAATTCACAATTCTTTCAAAAATGTTATTTGACATATGAAAAAGAACCCTTAAAATCAATTTATTTCTATTAAAACACTTTTTACTATATTCAGAAGTAAGTAGAACTGAGTTTAGTGGTTTTTATTACTAAGGTGGATAAATCTGAAGCCTAAATGATTTTCAACCAAGTTACAAAGTTTGATGTGCTAAGCTATTTATTATTGTTTAATTAATATTTTTATATTATGTCTTTCTTCCAAAATGGGAGGCAAGATGGCTCACAGTAAACAGAAAACAAATACTTCATTCTAGGCACAGAATATTACATACTATGGCAAAAACAAATTTTCAGTGTACCTATGGAAACCTTTTACATTATTGAACTGAAGATCTGAGCACACCAAATCATTACAAGTGTCAGGTGTCATAAGATAAAATCTTGTTGACTTCTAGTATTTTTTCCATTTCAAAATTCAGAATTATCTCCCCATAGCAAAATGCTGTGATGATTGGGAAAAATCTCTGTCAGTATGGATGTGAAGAGAGTTCATCCTGTAGTTAATTGATAATGAGACGTTGACAGCTTTTCACAATTAATTCACTCAGTTTTAGAAAATTACTACCAATTAAGAGCACTTATTTCTTCTTGGTGATGGTGGACCCACATATCTATGACAGTTCATTAGTTTCAAAGAAAACATGGTCAGGAGGCATGAGATGCTTATTTGCACACCATGGGTTTCAAAATTAGAAGTCACATTAAATTGAATGTGATAAATATTTCATGATGAACAAAACCCCAAAACTATTTGCTATTGTTTCTAAAATAAGAGGTTTGGAGAAAAATGCCACATAGCCACCCGTAGCCACAACCAGTAGAAAAAGTCAGGAAATGCAGCTGGGTACACAGGCTACAGTCATGCACATCAGGTACTATATTTCCATTAAAAATGATTTCTAGGATTGCACATGACCTTCATAATTGGTAGCACTGCTTCTCTATCTTTTGGCTAGTTACCCAGTTTTGTTGCTACAGGTTATTATATTCTGGATAAACCCATAGTTTATTGGTTTTGTTTGGGTGTTTTAAGATACTTCTACTTTGACCTGCAATGAAGCATTTGTATACGAAAGAGCATCTCATTATGGACTGCCAACACTACAGCTATGCTCAGTGATTCAATTCACAGAGCACAAAATGTTAGACTACATGAGGCAGCCAGAATAATATTTATATTTTTATATCATGAAATTCGACCCAGACAAGGCAAACTCCCAAGTGCATGTGCTCAGTTTTCCTAAGTTGTGAGCCCTTGTGTCATTTCCATTGTACGTAATAGTGTCTCATTTCCAGTTACCACTGCAACAGATAATGGGGTTACATCATCTTCTCTCTCTTACTCCCACACATTCTTTTTTCCTTTCTTCTCTTCTATTTCCTTTCTTACAGACAACTTACAGGAGGTGCAGCAGTGATCCTAATGTTGCCTTTTTATTGCAAATACCTGATGTCAAGCAATATACCTATTCTCATTATCTGTTGATAATTCTGTAATTTTTATATGAAAATGAAGAGCAGGGGGGGTTGGAGGAGGGTCAGGAAAATGTTCTATTCATTACAAAAATGCAACTTTTCACTGAAATGTTAATTTAAAAATACAGATTATGGAAATCTAAACTGTGTTTCAAGTTTTGAAAATTGATAATCCTTTCTGCTTTATAGTTCCATGGCAAATTTTGCAACACAGCCAGCACAAAAGAATTGGGTTTAACTAAAAACATTAGGGAAATAATATTGGCACTTCTAATTTTATTTGTTGACTTATTCTCAGCACCTATGCACTGGAATCTTACTGTGTTCATCTTTCTGATCTGTTTAGGGCAAATCTGTGAAGGAGTTTGCTAGATTTTTTTGAACAGAAGGGACAGGACCTTAACTAAAGGTTTATCATTTTCACATGTATAGGAATTCTGTTAGATGTTGCTAAGCACTCATAGGCACCTTTATGGTGATTTCTGACTTGCAACTCTGGTCTGTTGGGCCATTTCCACACTCAAAGGCCATCCTCAAAGGCCCCTCCCTAAATTGCAAACCTGAGGATCCCATAGGATGTTGGAAGGGGAATAATAGCACTATAACAACCTAGTGTGGAAATGGCCTTGGACGTATGGGCAAGATATAATCACCTTTGAGACTAATCTTGTTCATCTGTTCAGAGTTGCATGACCTTGGGAAGGGGTAAGATGAGCAGATCCTCCCCCCTCCTGCGTATGAGTGGGAAGCAGTGATCTATGATCATTTGTGATGTAGGATCATTTGTCAGCTGGGTCAGGGAATCCTTAACTGAGGGTTTCAAGCAGACTTCTTGCCTGAGGGAGAGGGAATTTGACACTTAGAGGTTGGTACTTCTCTTTGGCTGTTCATCTCAAATAAATGTAGCCCTGATTAAATCTATTTCTTAAACCTTGCCCCTTTTATTTCCTCTTCTGGCTGCAACAAATAAAACTTAAAGCTTAAATTACTGTGTCCAGTTCTAGGCACCTCAATTCAAGAAGGATATTGATAAGCTGGAGCATGTCCAGAGGAGGGCAACCAAAATGGTGAAGGGTCTGGAAGCCATGCCCTGAGAGTGTGTGACACACCCAAGGTCACGCAATGAGTGGGGAACTGAACACTAGCTTCCAGGGTCATAGTACAGCATTCAAACTGCTACACCACACTGGCTCTTAGTCAGAAAATACTTCTATACTAGTCAGAAATGAAACAAAAAATGGGAATGTGCAAAATTGCTTTGATTTTTTTTTAAAAAAATAAAACTTTGATATTATGGGGGAGAAATAGCTAACATTCAAGAAATGTAAAGAGAAACAAACAAAAAGAAGAACGTATCAAAACTGAAGCCCTTTTCGCACCTTATCTTAATAGTGTGACAAACTGGTGCCATCGCAGTATTGCTAATATCGCAAGAGGCCCAGTACAGAGCCTACTGCATTCCGCATGCCCAGGTCCCGCCCTGTCCCCATCCCACCGCCTCTGATTGGTCGGTGTTTTTTTTTAATTATTATTATTTTGCCGGCTATCGTGCTAATGTTAGCACGATAGATCCTGCCAATAGGTGCTTGCGTCAGCCTCAAGGGCAGGCTGGTAACAGGAGCCCGCCCATAACAGGCTGCACTGGAAAAGGCGGGGACTGACAGGACAGATAGCAGCTGTGACCCAGCTCGAGGTGTAGCTGTCTCCAACACTTCCATGACCTGTGATAGAGCCTGAGCAGATGGAGCTCCTTGGGACACAGGCCATGCAGCTCTATATGAACAACATCACTGCTATCCAGGGCTGGAGGGCACTGCAGTGGCGGTGAGCGAGGGGAGCCATCCTGGTGGCAGCTGCCACCATCTCAACCCAAGCAGCCAGCTCCATTGCTGCCGCCGTTTCAACCAACGGGGAAGATTCCACCAATCTGCTGCTGTCTGGTGGGCTGGAGAGGGTGGGCTGAAATCACGGAGTCATGGGATTTAGCATCCTAGAGCTGGGAGGGTCCACAATGGTCATGGAGTCCAACCCCTGCCATGAAGGAAAACTCCTGATGGAGGGCCATCCAGCCTCTGTTTGCACACCTCTCAGGAAGGGAGGTGAGCACACCACATTGGGAGGCAGCACATTGCACCGCCAGAAGGGTGTGCCCTCCAGAGATTCTCCCTGATCTTTGGGTGCAATCTGTTTGCCTGACATTTGGCCCTATTGTGCCATGTCCAGGTCTCTGCAGCAGCAGGAAAAGGGTTAGCTCCGTGTACACCGTGATGTCCCCTGAAATCTGACAGCATGGCTCTCCTGGCTGCTGTCAACCTGATTTCCATCAGGCTAGACATCCCCGGCTTCCTGAGGCTTTCCTCGCAGGGGTCCATGGTTTTCCAGGCCTCTGTCTCCCAGCTCTGGGCACGTTCTGGTGTGTACGCTATCGTTCTTGCTTTCCGATGCCCCTGAACTGCACATGATATCCCGGTGAGGTGTCCCCATGGCAGAATAAAGTGGTGCCACTACATTCCTAGGTGTGTACAGTACGGTCATGTGGGTCCTTCCCAGACTCGCAGACTTGCAGTGGCCTTTTCAGCTGCCGCATGCCACGCAGTATGGCGTTCCTTCCACCCTGTGGACTGCCAAGTCCCCAGGGTGCCTTTCATACGCTGTGCTTCCCAGCCAGGTGTTACCCACCCTGTGTGTGTGCAGTCCATTCTTCCTGCTGACTTGTGGGTCACTGCATTTCTCACTGGGGATGTATGTGTTGAGCGTGTTGGCTGGACTCCCTGACGTGTCCACCATGTTTAGCAAGGTTGGAGGTGTTTGGCTGTTTGGGTGATGGCCATGGGAATGGCGGCGGGGGGGAGGTTTTCGCTCTGGGGGTTCCTCGCCAATTCCACTGTGAGAACTAGGCTGGCTGTCAGCCCTTAGAGCTCGCAGCTTCGTGCTACAGTGCTAACCTGCTAATGTGCTAATGATAGCGCCGATTTTTTTTTTTAAAAAAATGTCAGTTGGCCAGATCCTGGGGGCTGCTGTCGTCTTGAGTGTGAGTGGCGACATCAGCCCCGGGGTGGCCTAGCGTGGCAACGTGTCCTGCAGTCTTTCCTGCTGCGATGGGGGCAGCAGCCGCCCTGCTGTTGGGTGAAGCTTCCCCTGGGAGTTGCTGCGTGAGGGACAGGCAGCAGGGACTGCCCACACCCCACCCACTCCCGGGTCATTCCTGGAAGCACATCGGATGACGGCTCCGCATGCCCTCGGCTCGTGTGATTGATGCGTGAAAGGGAGGTTATTTTCTCCTTTCAGGCGAAAATGAAAAAAAGCGACATCAGCACTGCCTGCGGCCGGGATAGCACCTGGTTGACCGGAACGTCATGTGGTACAGCGGCTCCTGAAGGGGGGAGGGACCATACCTAATGTGCTTTAAAAACGCCGTGCGGAAAGGGTGTGAAACAAAATTGAAACAAACAAAAAAGAGTTGTCTCCTGCAATAGAGGATTTGGAAATACAGGACAACAAGGTTCCCTTAGGCTCCCCCCTCCTCTTTTTTGCAGTGTACCTGGGGTGATTTAGCCAGATGATACACACGTCATCTTCCCATTGAAGTAGTAAAGATTATTCTGATTTTTAATATATATTACTAACTATGAAGGAAAGTTGAAGATATTAAATTTACTTTTCCTCTTTCTTTCTTTAAACACATTTGACTTGCTGCCTCTGTAACTCTCAAACAACATTAGTATTATCAATAAATCACCTCCTTCAGAGATGAAAAACAAGACAGAATGCCTTGTTGCAGAGGCAGATATAATGGCAATAAGTGCTTTAGCAACAGTTAGAACTCTGCAGCAACAGATTGTGCCCTAAAGCAGTAAATATCCTGTACACAAGAGGTTATTTCTCTCTTTTTTTAGAAAATAAAATAAAAAAAGGTTAGTCATCCTTGCTAATGTGCCTTTCAGGTGAGGAAACCAACAAAGTGTGAGGAAAAGGTTTGCAGACGCTGAGGTAAGACTGGAAGAAGTACTTTTGGTGCTCTCAGGATTAAACAATACAACCAGCTGTCAGAATTCTATCGTATGAGCCGTCTTTGAGAGACTCACCTTGGCATCCCATAGAGCAACACTTGCTCATGTTGTAAACTTCTTATGACATACATGTTCATATTTCTGCATGTCCCCATTTTCAGCCTGATCGGCTTGCTGACAGCACTCTCTCTTTTGGTATCTTGGGGGTATTCAGTAGTAGGCTGAATTCCAGACCTGTTCCTGCTTAACTTAATGAGAATTCTATAATTGATGTCAACAGCAGCAAGGTCAGGCCCCTGCAGTGTGGTGACTGCAAATGGCAGCTGTTTACCTCAGGGCCTGATCCACTGATGTGCTGCTCTAGTTTTGTATCATAGGAACTTGGTCAGAAATTATCCTACTGTAGGACTGAAGTAATACTGTGGAGAGTATTTGCAAGTTCCATGCTAATTATTTTAATGCCTACACTGATCTAAACCAGAGAGATTTGGCATGGTTTTTGAGTGCCAAGTAAATTAAAAGAAGCTCTGTGGTGAATCTGGATGCATTTAATAACAGTTCTTGCCAAAACAGATGTACCACACTATCACACACAGTTATCCTGGATAGTTATAATCTATCTATTATCTCTAAATGATAGGTGAATATTTGTTACTTTCCTTCATCTTTTCTTATCTTGTATAGGAAGTATAATAAAGTAAACCTGCTGTGAGATTTTTCCTGTTCTTTTAAGGGCTGCTTCTCTTAATTTTTAAGCACAAATGATGAGTTCTGTTACTGTCAGGAAGACCAGCCCTGCAATGAGGTACAGTGTGGTTACTGCCTTAGACATCAGGTTTCCAGTGTTGTAAAAAGGCAGCAGATTCTTAGAATTTATTTTTGTTACATATTTATTGCCAAGGGGGAAGGTGAGTGTGGGATTTTCTGCTTCAAATGCTGAAAGAGATTGGCTTGGGTATGTTACCCCGAAACATGGGCGACTCAGGTTCACCCATGATGCCAGTACCTCTGTGAAAAGGTGGGGAATATTAGCTCAAAGAGGAGGACTGTGTGTGTGTGTGTGTGTGTGTGTGTGTGTGGGTGTGGGTGTGGGTAACTATGAGATCTTTTATACAGGGAGGAACCAGCCGGAGATCCAAAAGTAAGCATAACTGCAAACACATGCATAAGATCCAAACAGTCGCACAAATCTAACTGAAGGAAAAGGGAGGAAAATTTGAACGGGGAGATTTTCAAGGAGAAGTGGATGATATTTACTAATCCAGTAGAAAAGTGAAGAGTGATGATGCTTAGATTAGGAGTCCTAGGACAGTACACAAATGGGAATCAGAGGGGCAAAGTGATGACCAGCAACCAGTGTACTGTGAGTTGGCTGGCCAAAAACTGAGGTTTAAATACTCTTTTTCTGCCTGATGGACTAATCTGTTAATGGCTCTCTGCCAGAATAAACAATGGAGTCCAGAGGGTGGATGATGAGGACCAGAATGAGTTAATGGCCTTAGCATTAGATAACAAAGGGTTAATTACAGCATTGATGCTCTTTAATTGTTGGACAGGTGTTGGGACAAAAGAGAAGTCTTCCTGGTCAGAGGGAGAAGAGTTAAAACAATCAGCCACCCTATGGGAACAACTCAGATGCTATTGTCTCTTAAAGGTTTTGTCATTGGAGGCTAACAGTAAGTCCATTATTCCAGGAGTTTCCTGGTGATTTCCTGACTATGGCCCTTTCTGCACCTTACCTTTTTCCAGCGTCAGTGTGAGGGGATTACACAAAAAACCTCTTGCGAGAGGCAATCGCATCCCCTCTGCTTCCCCTCTGCACCAGCTCCGTGCTGGCCAGAAGGAAGCGTGAGGGCTCTGCCCCTTCCTTCCGCAGCGCAGCCAGGTACTTTCCCAGGCTGCGCTGGGGGAGGAAGCACGATGGCCACACCTCCGAAGCCTCTGCATGCAAGGTAAGTGTGTGTGGGGCCTGGGAGGGATGCAACAAGCCGAAAATGATATAATGCGTGATTGCCACCTACTGGCCCAGGAGCATCTCGCGATTGTGAGGACGTTATGTGAAATGGTCCTCGCAATCGCGCAAAGCTCCTGAGGTCATTTTGCAACACGAGTGACGTGAGAAAAGGGCCTATGACATGGCTACACCTTGAGGTCTCTTCTGAACTTATTTTGCAATGCACATGTGTGGCCAGCTTTTCCCCTTAGCCAGCATGGCCATGAAGTCATAACAGGGTGTCATTTACATTTATACCAATCGATATTTACCAACTGAATCATATCAAAGAGTGGGG